>CM045771.1:121192389-121816917 GCA_025200525.1 Camellia lanceoleosa | reverse complement strand
CCATTGAGCGATCGTTGTATCGTCAGGGGGCGCTTCAAAAAATAATGTATTACAAAAAATGTTTTCTAAACTTCGATTTCACTAACTCGAATTTGTGCGGTCACAAATTACCCCATTATTGCTTCAACGCTAACCCCGAGTATCCTTTGGGTAGATCACACTACCAGTTTGGGCGGGCACTAGATCCATAGATGTTGAATTTCTGGTTGTCAAACTTCTGTCACCATACAATCTCATCATGGGAAGAACTTGGTTGCATACCATGCAAGCTGTGCCAAGCACCTTCCTTCAAGTACTTCATTTTCTGACTGAGTATGGCATTGAACAAATTTGGGGTTCTCAGAAATCGGCACAGGCATGCTACCTTGTTGCTGCTGCAAAGAGACCAAAGGAAATGCAGTGAATTGATTGAAGCACGGATTGGGAAAGCCTGAGGACATTGGAAAAATCAGTGAAAAGCGAAGACTTGGATCGGATCAAAATTAATGGAGTCTGACAAGTTCTTCATGATTGGCACTTCCTTGAACAAAGTTGGCAGAACCACGAGCTTGTATCCTTCTAACTTAGCAACCTTGACATGTTTGTGTGGACACCATCGAGATGCGGTGGATCCATATGACATGTTTGTGTGATGGGCCATCCAACCAATGTGGTAGTGGGGCGGTAGTGATCATGACCCCGAGAACAATAATCGACAGGCGGTCAAACTGGGCTTTGATGCATCAAATAATAAGGCCGAATCTGATATTGCTAACGACCTTCCAACGCACTTCACCTTAGTGAGTGGTGGTTGCTTGTTTTTCAGGACTTGAAATTAGTCATCAACTAGTTAAAAGGAGAGTATCTTGCTAGAAATGACCGCATGGTAGCCTACATAAAAGCGATGAATTCCTTGCTTGTGAAATTTGACAACCACGAATTGAACAAATAACCCCGATTAAAAAAGCGTGTGCGAGATGCCTAGCTTGCTAGCCTCTACCATTAACTCGAAATCAAGCGGACAATCAAAGTAGGATTCATCCAGCGAAACACTACCTCTTCGAACCAGTTTAGATTAACATCATTGAACTAGGACCAAGTTGGATGGACCCTATCGCGCATTCCTTTCCTCGAACAACTCCCGATGGATAAGAAAGAAGCCCACAAAGCGCAAAACAAAGCCTGCGCGATACTACTTGGATGCATGGAAAGCTCTACAAAAATCCTTTTGGGCCATTACTTAGAATGTGTTCACCCAAATAAAGTTGAGGAACTCTTGGTGAAATACATAAGGTAGGCGTGGTGCCCATTACGGAGGGCGTTCATTGGCCCAACGAGCCATAACACGAGGGTATTATTGGCCGACCATGCAAGCAGATGCCAAGAATTATGTCAAGAAATACGAACAATGCGAAGTTTTTCCTTTAACTAATCTATCTGGCGAGGCTAAACTCTAGTCCTTGGCCGTTAGCTCAATAGGGACTTGATATCGTTAGACCATTACCACGAGCTCCAGGGAACAAGCGATTCCTAATTGTCGCAATAGATTATTTTACAAAGTGGGTCGAAGCAGAGGCATTAACACATATTCGACATGTTGATGTTAAGCGTTTTGTATGGAAAAACATCATAACATGATTTGGCATACCAAGAGCACTTGTCTCAGACAACGACACCCAATTTGATTGTGGCGTCTACCGAGAATTATGCAACACATATGGTATCCGGCCCTACTTTTCCTCAATGGGTGTACCCACAAAGCAATGGTTAAGCGAGGCCTTCAATAAAGTCATTCTGGATGGCATCAAGAAAAGATTGGAAAAAGCTAAAGGTAGATGGGTCAAAGAGTTGCCCAGTATGTTGTGGGCTCATCGCACTACTCCAAGGCGATCCACTGGGGAAACACCATTTGCTTTATGCTTTGGAACCCAAGCAATTATCCCCCTGGAGATCAGCCTACCCATGCTGAAATCCAAGGTTTTTGACATGGGCCATAATGACGTGATGTTGGCCTTAGACTTGACTCTGATTGAAGAACACCGAGATCATGCCCTTCCGTGCATGGCGTGGTATCAGCAATAACTCGCTAAATCATATAATCAGCGCGTACAGTTATGTCGTTATACACCTGGAGAGTTGGTCCTCAAGAAAGTGCTTCCTGCTAGTAAGAATCCACCAGACGGAAAATTAGGCCCCAACTGGGACGGCCCTTATCAGGTTGATTCAATTGCCAGAACAGGGGTGTATTGGCTCAAAGACATGGCTAGGAGAAGTTTGCCACGACCTTGGAATTCCACACATTTGCGCAAATTTTATCACTAAGCCAACTTGTACGGCGTGCTAGTTTATTTCGAAATTTTGTTGATATGTTATGTATACATCTTTCAATTCCCCAATGCAACGCCCTTTCTTATCCCAGTCTCGATAATAATGGTTTCATAATGAATAAAAGACTCCGAATTCGGAGCCCCATTCGTGGATGTCATGTTTGGGCCGAATAAGCCTTCGAATTCGGAGCGCTCTTCGTGGATATCACGATTGGCCAACACAAAAAACCTCTGAATTCGGAGCGCCCTTCGTAGATATCACGATTGGCTAACACAAAAAGACTTTGAATTTGGAGTGCCCTTCGTGGATGTCACGTTTGGGGTGAATAAGCCTCCAAATTCGGAGTGCCCTTCTTGGATATCACGATTGGCCAACACAATAAGACTTCGAATTCGGAGCGCCCTTCGTGGATGTCATGTTTGGGCCGAATAAGCCTCCGAATTTAGAGCACCCTTCATGGATATCACGATTGGCCAACACAAAAAGACTCACGTTTGGGCCGAATAAGCCTCCAAATTCAGAGCGCCCTTCGTGGATGTCACGATTGGCTAACAAACAGACTCTGAATTTGGAGCGCTCTTTGTGGATGTCACATTTGGGCCAAAAGACTCGGTCGGGCGCTGTAGACACCCATTTTTACCGTCCTCAAGACTTGGATGTCACCGTTTGAACACTCGGTGATCATCTGTGTTTGTGTTCGTCTTGAGTTCTCGGAGGTCTCGGCCATGTGCCTTGCCTCAGGATCTCTCGACTCAACTGTTTTGTGTTTGGTTTTGCACCAAACACTTGTGTTTTACTTTTGAGGCGAGAATGGCTTGTTGGCCATCCCTACACCTCCGACCATAACTTGAGGCCACCGGCCATTGTTTTGTTGCCATCGGCCAAATGTTTTGGCCGGCCAAGCACTCTTTAACCGGCCGACCATGTATTTGGTCAATTTGGCATTTTGGCTAGCCGACCACGTGTATCTGCTTTTGCAAATATTTTTATGCCGGTGTGCTATTTGGCATACACTTACACCCCTCCATATACGTGTATACTTTTGCTTAGCTTGTTTTGTAGCTTTGTAAGTGATCTCTATAAAGGGAGGCCTCTCCTCTCTCCTCGGGGTTACAAAAAAAGCTCTAGAGGTGCGGTTTTAGGGTTAGCATAGTGTATCTATTCTATCTCTATATCTTTCTCTCTTTGTGTATAAGTGTGTGTTTGTCCTTACTTTTGTGCACAAACACCTAGTGTTACTATACCTTTTGTTCTTTGAGGCATTAGAGGGTTGTTCTTGGAGTTCTTGGGTGGATTCAAGCTTGAGGAAGCCTCTTTGGAGCATTGTTCTTGAAGAAAGTCTTCAAGGGTAAGAACCTTGCCCTTTATTCCCCATTCTTGCATAGGCTTTTAGCCATCTTTTCTTGCTGTTTTAAGCTTAGTATATAACATATAAAAGTTCTATTTTTACTTGCTTAAAATAGTTGTTTAAGGTTGTTTTGGTGTTTGGGGTTGTTTGACCCATCTTAGGCCTTGTTTGGCCCCCATTTTGTGCTATTTTGGTGAGCTCCGGGACCGCCTTGTTTGGGCCTCCTCACCATTGAGATCTTGAGGGATTTCAGTGGTGAGGATGGTGTCTTAAGGTCCTAAGAAGGAGAGGGCCATCCCCTCTCCTTGTTGCCTTCAAAAAGTGCCATTTTAGCCTCATTTGTGAGCACCATTTTTAAGTTCATGTTGGCCATGTCTTAAGTTTTATTTGTGCTTATTTTGCTATGATATAGCACTTTTTTTACTTGGTTTAGACACACCATGCTTGCCTTGCATACTTATCTTGTAATGCCATGAATCACCTTAACATGTGCCTAGCATTTAGACTACCATGCTCACTTGTTTTGGCCTAGTTTTGTGAAGCTTTTATGCATGTTTTAGTATGCTTTAGCTCTATTTTTAATTGCTTTGGCCATGCTTGACATGTTTTGTATAACCACCTTGCATTTTGGCTTGCTAGCCTCGGATGTGTGAGTGTTGAGCATGCATTGTTTGGCTTGTTAAAGTGGTTTGGCACCACTTATAGTATCATTCAGTCTATTTAGCATGCTTTCGTATGCTTGCATTTGATGCTCCTTCAATGCTTTTAAGGGTGTTGTCCTATGCTCCATGTTTGGACATTTGTGTATGCTTCCATGTGTAAGTCATTTAGATGTCATCTAAGTGGGTTTTGAGGTTCATTTTGACATGCTTAAACTTTGATTTTAGTTGTTTAAATCATGCCATGTTTGGTCTTGCTAAGTGTAGTTCAATACCTCTTTGGTGAGCCTTAGGCTTTAGGCTTGGTTGCATGATATGCTTGCTTTGCTTAGTTGGTTTGGAACCTCTTATAGCATGATTTTCAGAGCTTAATATGCATGCCATTAGTCCATGTTTGTCCCTTTTAAGTGTGCTTAAAAGTTGCTTCGTATGCTTAAGTCTTGAACTATGTATCTATGCATGCTTGTCTATACATTTGCCTTCATGTACTTAACATTTTAGCCACTGTTTTGGGCTTAAAAAGTTACTCCCTCATGCTGAAATTTTGGACCATTGTGTGCACGAATGCTTGTGTGTGCATTTGCCTTGCATATTGTCACATATTTGGCCCATGGCATGTTGTTGCATGTTCGAAGTTGTGTTACATTTGGCATGCATCCCTTTTGTGGTTACTTAACATGTTGTCACATGTTTGCTTGATATGTTGTCACATATCATTTGCATGATTGTTAGCTTGCATACTTCGCATGCTTGTTTGCTTACGTTGTGTGCCTAGTGTACATTACTTGCTTGCATGCTCATATTGCATATTTAGCTCGTATGATTAGGTTGCACTCGGCATGCATGCCTTGTCTCTTGATCAAGTGATAGAGGTTGGGCCTCATTTGTTAAGTTGGTTTGCATTTCATTTGAAATTAAAATGTGCAACTTGGCTTCTTGGGCCATCACGCATTGAAATGCGTGATTGATGGTCCGAGGGCCGAGTACCAAGCTCCTTTGAGTCATGAATATGATAAGGGTGTGGTTGGTGCAAACATTTGTTTGAAATGCATTGCCATGGCATGTTTTGCCCTCTGCTGCGGTCAAAGCGAGGATTCTGCGAGCATAAATGGCCGACCAACCTCATTCGATGCCGGCCGCCATCCATTTATAACCCGATGGCTTCATTTGTGTTCGATAGCCACTTACCTTTGGTGGTGGTGTTCCCCTTGGCGATGACCCTCCACGGTGTTGAGAGTGTTCCTTGGGAATTTTGCAATTTTCGGAGGCGAGTAGAATGTAATGACTTGTGCATGGCGTTGGATTTCCAAGCGGTCGAACATGCGTGCATTGGGCCCTCTTCAGAGGCTGTTTCTTGCTTTATTAGCTTAGTTAATTTGTAACTAATTAATTGGTGTAATTATTTAATTAGCTTGTTAGTTAATTAAATTGTATTATTCTTTTGGTCCCTCGGCGAGGCGAATTTGTAATAAGTGTGGATGCGTGTGTGCATGTCTTCCAACCCTCATTTCTTTCTCCCTTTTACTTACTTGCTTTGGATGGTTAGTATTAGGGCATGTTTTAATTTAGCGTACCTTATGCTATGCATGCATGCGTGCATCCATTCATTTGTATTGCATGCACCGGGCTCGGTGCATCATGCTCTTGCATAGTATTTCAAATCTAACTTGAATACGTGCTATTTGTTGCATTCCATATGTCATCCAAGGATTAGCCGAGCCTATTCTAGTTGCATTTTTTATGCGATGCATTAGCCACTTAACATGGACTTGGATCATACATTGATTGCTAACAAGTTCTTTTGTTTTGGGTCGGAGTACTCGGTAAGCTTTTTACGCTTTAGCATCTCGCATGAGTGTGAATGTTAACATAACAGCATGCTTACCATGTGGCTATATGCTTATGTGATGTGCTTGCTGAATGCTGTGGGTGAAGGATGGATTATTTGAGTTGGAACAACTTCGTTGAAATCCGTGTTTTAGCCTACTTGCGGTAGCAAATTTCAAATTGTCTTTCAAAAAGCGGATATGCAATGCTTTGTTCCAAATTTGGTGATCTAGTCTATACTTTTGTGTTGTCATCACCTAGTAAGATTAGCTAATTAATCGAATAAGAACACATAACGTTTTCAAAATAAGATATCATGGTTAGTAGAGGCGATCTTTGATCGGCGAGAAAACCTCATAGTGACCTTCCCAATCGTACCCAAGTTCCCGAGCCAAGGAAACTTTGGTGATGATGGACAAGTGGCCTTAGGCAAACAAGTCAGGGTTTCCTAAATTTTCCCATAAAAATATTTAGGTGGCGACTCTGTATCTGGCAAAGCCGTCCATGTTTGGCACTTCTTTCAAAAAATCTGGTGTCCAAAACGATTTGCCGGATTTGGACTCTTTGGTGATTTATCAGTCTTGCATTGCATATTGCGAGATCAGATTAAGAACCGACACAAATCGAGTCCGAACTATAGCGTGGGGCCAGCGAGGGCGTCTGGCGCCCTTCGTGGATGTCACGATTGGCCAACACAATAAGACCCTGAATCCGGAGTACCCTTCGTGGATGTCACATTTGGGCCGAATAAGCCTTCGAATTCTTAGTGCCCTTCGTGGATATCACGATTGGCCAACACAAAAAGACTCACGTTTGGGCCGAATAAGTCTCTGAATTCGAAGTGCCCGCCGTGGATGTCACGTTGGGCGAATAAGCCTTTGAATTGGGCGCCGCCGTGGATATCACGATTGGCTAACACAAAAAGACTTTGAATTCGGAGCGCCCTTTGTGGATGTCACGATTGGCCAACACAAAAAGACTTCGAATTCGAAGCCCCATTCGTGGATGTCATGTTTGGGCCAAATAAGTCTCCGAATTTGGGGCACCCTTCGTTTATAACCACGAACGGCCGAGTTATCCTCTGAATTCAGAAGGACCAAATTTGGCAATAGGATGGCAAGGATCAGTATACGATTGTCACAAGTATATACAAACATTAATCGAAACAACATAGCAAATATTTATTTCATTAAATAAGCACAAATACATGGCTTTTGACGAATTCAAAAGTACAATAATGTGTATTGATATCTAAATCTATTCGGCACCCTTTTTATCGTCGGTTTTCTCAGCATCGTAAGCTTCGAAGGAAATTTTACACCGAATCGATACCCGCGGCCTACAGAGCCTTAATCCATCTATGCTTAAATCCACGATTTTCGCACCGACAGACATCCTCAGTTAACTTTTCCTTTGTATTTTCAATACCAATTTTTCGGTCGTCATGAAAACCTTGTTCGTAGGCCTTCGTTTTTATTACTTCTCTTGCTAACATTCTTGCAATATCTCGGTTGGCAATCGCATGATCTAGAGGATGTTGATTTACACTTTCTGCCACAATCGGGTTCATTTGACTCGCCAACTGCGTTTCGGAAGCCTTAGTTTTTTTCAGCTCGTTTTTGGCTTTCTCTGTGTGATGTTCCAAGCTCCAAATGTGGTCGTCTTTCTGCTCTATCTCTCTTCGCGTAACACGAAGACACATGCCGATTTCATAAGAGATGTATAGTCCCTTTAGCTCCATGGGCGCCCTCTTGAAAACTTCACAATCAAGCCGACCATTGATTCTTTGGACTTGTAGAAAAATATGCCAAGTAAACTCTCTTTGCTACATTGGGATCGCGAGATAATCGAAGCCACTTTAGTCATCGGTTTATTCCCAGCGAAAATTGAAAAAACTTAACAAGCGTGGAAGCTTGCTAGTTTCATTTAAGTGAGCGGAGGGAGCTCCTCACTCTTGTCTCTCCTTCTGGGTGACTTCTCTACCGCCCCTCTTAGGGACCTACGATAAGCGGGAGTGACACCTCTCACGCTCCTCCAACGTCTGTTTCCTATTCACCTTGAGTTCGCATTTCGATTAATCTCTAAGTCCAGTTTAGCTAGTGTCCTACCCCACTTTGTTGAAGAATATTCTTCTTGACATCCAAATTTCATAAGTTTGACTGGCAGCTCTTTTTCCCTCTCGCGATCTGTTGAATTTGAGCATTGTATATCTATCAACAACCACAGAACCCTGCGTGCGTAGCCTTTACCTGCATATTAATTATGGGTGGAGCATTTCTAATCGATAAGCTTCAATGCATTTTGCGAATAATTCATGCCCTACCTAATCCATGAACTACACATATTGGCGATTCGGTTTATTAATCGGTTAGGCAAGGCGGATTCATTAATCTATTGGCCTTCTTGCAATACATTGCGCCGACAAGTTCTTGTGCCTTGCAATACATGAACTACACATATTGAGTGGTTGGTTCATTAATCAGTTGGGGCAAAGGCAGATTCATTAATCAATTCGGCCTACTTGCAATGCATTGCGCCGACAAGTTACTATCCCCCACCCAATCCATGAACTATACATATTCGGTGGTTCGGTTCATTAATCAGTTGGGGCAAGGGCAGATTCATCAATCTATTTGGCCTACTTGCAATGCATTGCACCGACAAGTTATTGTGCCCCATCCAATCCATGAACTACACATATTCGCCGGTTCGGTTCATTAATTAGCTAGGGCAAGGCGATTCGATAATCTATTCGGCCTCTATTTATAAATATATTGACAAACTACAATGCCCCATCTGATTGGCACATTTTATTCAATGTGACGTTGCAAGCCGTATGTTTTATTCGGCTCTTCAATGTTCAAATTGGCACAATTGGCACAAGACATATGATTATTCAGCTTTGGAACGACTTGTCCAAATAGGGCAAGGGCAAATATACCATTATACTCGGCATATGATGTTATAGCCGAATTACAATACATCACCCCACTTGGCCAGTCAAGTTTGGCATTAAAATATATACGTAATTCGGCAGATTATGTTATAGCCGAATTGTGCTACTTCTCACACCGTCTTGGCCATTAAATTTATCGCCAAATTAAGTTACATCACCCTACTTATCTATTAATTAGCACATGTAGAAGACAGACAAAAAGACGATTTTCATTAATAAATTGAGTACAAACAATCATTATTTTACACATGAAAATTGCCCTATTTTTGACTTCTAAACAAAATAAATAAGCAAAAATCTACAAAAACTACGTACTGACAATACCAAGCAAAAAAGCAAAATTACATTGACACTACTCATTCTTCAAGGTCAGACTCCAAGGCTCAACCTTTAGCTGCTCGTATGGAATTGGCTGCTCCAATGTCACATTAACGGCAGCCAGGGCTTTAAGCCAGCCATGTTTGAAGCCTCGATTTTCAAACTTTGGTACATCATCTATGTATTTTTTTTTTTTTTTCAAGGCGTTTTTCTAGCTTCGAACGCCTTGGAGATCTCGGAGTTGGCAATTTCATTTGTCCTTTTTGATTCCTCTAAATCGGCTTCCAGTTTGGCAAACACCTCCTCGGCCAACTTGAGCACATCATCACTCATGTTCACTCTCTCTTTGGCAACCATCCTAAGTTGATCGGAGCATTTGGCCTTCTCTTCCTCAGCACTTGCCCTCGCTCACTCTTCCGCCAATTCGGCTAACACCTCTTTAGCCTTGCCTTTTTCAATTTCAACTTCGGCTTTGAGCAAGCTAATTTGCTCGATAACGTCATAATGACGGCGGCCGATTTCTGCGATCTTGCCCGCCGCCTGAAACAAAAGATTAATAAGATAGCTAGCATAAAAAGGAAAATGTTTTTCAAGTCAGTTACGTACCAATATCACCGATTGAGCGGCTAGTGCTATCGACACTACATTCGACTCTGCACGGAATGCTGCCTTGTCAATCGGTAGAGAAATTGACGAGGACACACTTAGGGCCATGACGACATCCTTCACAGCCAATGCATTGGAAGCAACCGGCACGTTCTTTATTCTAGGTTGTATGATAAACGGCATAGCCAAGTCTTGCAACTCTTTTATGCTCAGCCGTTTATCAATTAAGTTTTCAAAAAAGTCAGCCTCATGCTCAGCGTGGCATTTCTCCCCCCTCTGTTTGGCCACTAGAATGTTTGATTGTTCAATGAAAATTTGCTCCGTTTTGGCCATAATAATTTGCTCCGTTTCCTCAACAAAAGCAGGCAGATAAGACTCAACCCCAACAGGAGTAGGTGGTGGGGTCTCAAATCTGGCGGCTTCGGCCGTCCTTTAGGCTACCATCTTCTTAGCATTTTTTCTTCTGGCCATCTGTGTGAGCGTCTCTCGAACCATGTTCTCAGGATCTATGTCGAGAAGGTCTCCTAAACCGGTGAAAATATCATCTTCTAACAATGTGTCAACTCGGCCTGAAGTGGATGGAAGGTTGAAGCTGACTTCCTCGAAGGCCAATTTAAGAACTGCGTCGACCTCCTCCTCTAGACTCTCGATCTATCCAAGTTAGGCTGATTTGGTACATTCAACGATTTGTTCGTGACACCTTTGCTCGTGACGGCTACGAATCTGAAACTTCAAGACCAATATCCTTAAGGCTTTGAAATTTGGAAAAATGAGTGCCATAAGCATGTGTTTGCCCTTTGGAATTGGAATTTGTGATCTGCAGCAGAAAAAGTAGCGCACGTTGGTTTGTATCGCAATAGCACGTAGGCGGCCCTCCCTTGCTTTTAGAGGTTTGGACGGCCGAAGAATTGGAGCACAGTTTTGATTTGCTCAAGCACAGCGTCGTCGGCTGAGATAAGTACTTTTTTCAAATCATTACCTGCACGAATAAATGGTAAGTACATGGAATTTGAGCTGAATAAACGTATAACAAATGAGCATAGAAATGGGACTACATGGCCACCTGGTTCGCCTTTTGTCTAGGCACAGGATCTAGGCGATCTTCGCCTTCGCTAAATTCTCAGTTGCCTCGAACAACGACCATGATGTCGTCTACACGCTTACCAGAGTTGGCAAACATAGTCACCAAATTGTGATCAGTGTCCTTGGCCTTGAGAAAGTAGCGTCCGTGCCAACCAGATGATTTCGCCAAGGCATAACAATGCCAAATAGCAAGGATTCCTAGATTAATCCTAATTCGGCAATTTAATTCTACTATTTCCATTATGATTCGGTAAAAGTTTACGTTAGGTTGTGAAAGGAGAAGACCCCAGTAATGTAGGACGGCCCTCAAAAATGGATGAAGGGGGAAGTAGACTCCGCTGTCAACGATTGACAGGAGAGGAAAGATGATCGTACTCCCATCAGTCCTCTCCATATCGAGCACACTATCTGCCACAAGTGACAAATGGACGTCATCTGGAATGGAAAAGTGGCGTTGAAAAGCGAAAACACGGTTCGCAGAAAGAAGAGTTTTCAAATGTTTCGCCGTCCGAATCAAAATAGAAAATATGCTAAACTAAAAACAAACAAGAAAATGGGAGTTAGAATTAGGAAGAAATGCAAAGAAGATAAGAACTTACGGTAGAAAGAAGGACAATGGGGAGGCGGATGGAAGTTGTAGAGGTCATGAAGTGAAAGAGAAATCTTTGAAAGGCAACCAAAGAGCCTTACAAATTCAAAAAATATTGAAGGGACACGTGGTTTCATATCGCATTAGATGAACAACGCATTATAAAGGCGAAATTGTAATGATTTCTAAACCGTGGTCATTTTGGCGCTTGGTATGGGAAGGAGTGCAAGCGCCATATTTTTACTTTCCATATATTAAAACAAAACATCTTGAGCTAATTGGCGTTAGTTAGATGGTTGGGGGGCAATTGTTGGGGCGAATAATTACATATTAAGGAATGCCAAGACATGAAGACATCGGGCCAAAGGCAATTCGGCTATAATCTAAGGGCTCTTGAAGCGAATATCTGAATCGGCCATATGAAGAGCGAATGGGAACCGACCGCATAATAGGAAGGTGAGTAAGCAATCAAGTGTGAGATTAAGAGTGGGCCCGACCCATGGGCCCAAAGGGTAATATAAAGAGGCGTCAACCAAAGAAAGGTATGTGAGAATAGAAAAAAATAACTTGAGAATGAAGTAAAGCGGAGAGAATACTAACTTGTTCGTCGGTGCTAATTAAGCAATCCCAATCGGAGTGTTCATCCCTTTTTCAGGTAGCAATCAGAGGATCAAGGACGTCTGACTAGATCCTAGGGTATTTCCAAACCACTTCTACACAACACTAACTGACTGGATCATGACCCAATTTCGTTTACGATTTTTTTTTTTTTGGGTGAATAAATTGCTCCTTTATTATTTATTATTTTTTGTTTATGAACCTTGCTCTATTTCCTTGTAGTATCATGACATTCCTCATTCAGTTTCCATCATTAAACATACGAGGCAATTAAAAAAATAAAATATGATTCACAAGTTTGCATATTGATTATCTAAAATGGCAACGAGAGGATTATCTCTTGTCCAATTTGGCAACAACCCTATGGTGATTCAATTATTAATACACGCCAAAATGGCATTATATAGTCTCCTAATACCATATAGTATTATTTTTTATCTGAACTACAAAAGCACTATGTGAGTCGTCCTTTATCTCCTTTCATTATCTTGTGGTTGTTGTTGTTCTTCTTCCTTAATGCTCTTTTTCCTCTGCCTCTCTGAAGATGGAATTCGGGGGTTTTGATCTGTTCCTGGTTACATGGTGCCAGATTTCGTTGTATTAAATAGATTTTTCCGGACCACATGCTGCCAAAAATTCTTCACTTCTTCCAACCGAACTGGCTTTATCAGGTAGTCTCGAGCTCCATGCGATACCCCCTTCATCACCGATTCTTTGTCATCGTTTGCACATATCACTGCAATTCCAAACTTATGTTTAAGATTTAATCTCATCCAAGTTACTGTATACTGATTAAGAAATGATGAGCTTACTTATTACTAAACAAGCAACAATAAAAGCAACAATCCAATGACATGAAACAATAAAAGCAAAAGATGCCGAAAACATCATAGCAAAGATACAACAAAAATGCAATAACTCCATTATGTTCACAACCCCAAAACAAGCAAAATCATTTCAAAAAAAGAAAAGAAAAATCACAAGCAACCTCATAAGATGTCCACAATTAATTTATAAATTCCACAATTCAAAATTATCAAGTTATGTAACTGCAGTAGTTATGTTACGTACAATGTATACATTTAAAATTAGGAATCACACGTATACATTTAAAATTCAAAGAAAAAAGTATGACATTCCTCCTTCACCTTCCAGCATTAAACATACGAGGCAATTAAAAAAAAAAATGTGATTCACAAGTTAGCATATTGATTATCTAAAATGGCAACAAAGAGGATCATCTCTTGCCCAATTTGGCAGCAATCTAATGAAATGATTCAATTATAAATACCTCCCAAAATGGCATTATATAGTTTCATAATACCATATATCATTATTTTTATACGAATTAAAAAACGCACTATGTGAGTCGTCCTTTATCTCCTTTCATCATCTTGTTGTTGTTGTTGTTCTTCTTCTTCTTTCTCATTGCTCTTTTCCCTTTGCCTCTTTGAAGATGGAGTAGGGGGGTTTTGATTTGTTCCTGCTTACATGGTGCTAGATTTCGTTGTATTAAATAGATTTTTCTGAACCACATGCTACCAAATATTCTTCACTTCTTCCAATCGAACTGACTTTATCAGGTAGTCTCGAGCTCCGTACGATACCTCCATCATCACCGAATCTTTGTCATCGTTTGCACACATCACTGCAATTCCAAACTTATGTTTAAAATTTGGGCCTTGTTTGGAGTGTCCTAAAAAAGTCAAAAAGTCACATCATCTTATTTAAGTCACATAACCTCTCTACCACATCAGTTCAAACCTAACCCATACCCAACCCATATTTCATAAAAAGTCAAAAAGTGCAATATTTAGATCATCCCAAACCGCCCCTAAATCTCATCGAAGTTAATGTATACTGATTAAGAAATGATGAGCTTACTTATTACTAAACAAGTAACTATAAAAATAAAGGATACCGAAAACATCATAACAAATATACAACAAAATTGCTATAACTCCATTATGTTCACAACCCCAAAACTAGCAAAATCACGACAAAAAAAGAAAAGAAAAATGACAAGCAACCTAATAAGATGTCCACAATTAATTTATAAATTCTACAATTCGAAATGATCAATTTATGTAACTATTGTAGTTATGTTACATACAATGAATAAATTTAAAATTAGGAATCATACATATACATTTAAAATTCAAAGAAAAAAGTATGACATTCCTCCTTTAGCTTCCAGCATTACACATACGATGCCATTAAAAAAAATATAAAATGATTGACAAGTTTGAATATTGATTATCTAAAATGGCAACTAAAAGGATCATCTTTTGCCCAATTTGGCAACAACCTAATAAATGATTCAATTGTAAATACCTCCCAAAATGGCATTATATAGTCTCCTAATACCATATATCATTTTTTTTAATACAAACTAAAAAACGCACTATGTGAGTCGTCCTTTATCTCCTTTCATTATCTTGTTGTTCTTCTTCTTCCTCAGTGCTCTTTTCCCTTTGCCTCTCTGAAGATGGAATTAGGGCGTTTTGATCTGTTCCTGCTTGCACGGTGCCAGATTTCGTTGTATTAAATAGATTTTTTCGGACCACATGCTGCCAAATATTCTTCACTTCTTCCAACCGAACTGGCTTTATCAAGTAGTCTCGAGCTCCATGTGATACCCCTTTCATCACTGATTCTTTGTCATTGTTTACACACATCACTGCATTTCCAAACTTATGTTTAAGATTTAATCTCGTCCAAGTTAATGTATACTGATTAAAAAATGATGAGCTTACTTATGACTAAGCAACAATAAAAGCAACAATACAATGACATGAAACAATAAAAGCAAAGGATCGAAAACATCATAGCAAAGAAACAACAAACATGCTATAACTTCATTATGTTCACAACCCCAAAACTAGCAAAATCATTTTAGAAAAAGAAAAAAAAAATCACAACAACCAAATATGATGTCCACAATTAATTTAAAAATTCTACAATTCGAAATTATCAATATATGTAACTATTGTAATTATGTTACGTACAATGTATACATTTAAAACTAGGAATCACCTATATACATTTAAAATTCAAAGAAAAAAGTATGACATTCCTCCTTCAGTTTCCACCATTAAACATACGAGGCAATCAAAAAAAATAAACATGATCCACAAGTTAGCATATTGATTATCTAAAATGGCAACTAAGAGGTCATCTCTTTCTAATTTGGCAACAACCTAATGAAATGATTCAATTAAAAATACCTCCGAAAATGGCATTCTATTGTTTCATAATGCCAAATATCTTTATTTTTATACGAACTACAAAACGCACTATCTGAGTCGTTCTTTATCTCCTTTCATCATCTTGCTGTTGTTATTGTTGTTGTTGTTCTTCATTGCTCTTTTCCATCTGCCTCTTCGAAGATGGAATTGGGAGGTTTTTATATGTTCATGTTTGCATGGCGCTAGATTTCGTTGTATTAAATAGATTTTTTCGGACCACATGCTGCCAAATATTCTTCACTTCTTCCAACCGAACTGGCTTTTTCAGGTAGTCTCGAGCCCCATGCGATACCCCCTTCATCACTTATTTTTTGTCATCGTTTGCACACATCACTGCAATTCCAAACTTATGTTTAAGATTTAATCTCATCCAAGTTAATGTATACTGATTAAGAAATGATAAGCTTACTTATTACTGAACAAGCAACAATAAGAGCAAAAATACAATGACATCAAACAATAAAAGTAAAGGATGCCGAAAACATCATAGCAAAGACACAACAAAAATACTATAACTCCACTATGTTCACCACCCCAATACTAGCAAAATCATTTCAAAAAAAAAAAGAAAAATCACAAGCAACCTAATAAGATGTCACAATTAATTTATAAATTCTACAATTAAAATTATAAATTTATGTAACTATTATAATTATGTTATGTACAATGCATACATTTGAAATTAGGAATCACATGTATACATTTAAAATTCAAAGAAAAAAGTATGGCATTACTCTTTCAGCTTCCAGCAATAAACATACAAGGCAACTAAAAAAAATAAAATATGATTCACAAGTTTACATATTGATTATCTAAAATGGCAACTAAGAGGATCATCTCTTGCCTAATTTGGCAACAACCTAATAAAATGATTCAATTATAAATACCTCCCAAAATGGCATTATGTAGTCTCATAATACCATATATCATTATTTTTATCTGAACTACAAAAGCGCATTATGTGAGTCATCCTTTATCACCTTTCATCATCTTGTTGTTGTTGTTCTTCTTCTTCCTCATGTCTCTTTTCCGTCTGCCTCTTTGAAGTTGGAATTGGAGGGTTTTTATATGTTCCTGTTTGCATGGTGCCAGATTTCGTTGTATTAAATAGATTTTTTCGGAGCACATGCAACCAAATATTCTTCACTTCTTCCAATCGAACAGGCTTTTTTCAAGAAGTCTCGAGCTCCATGCGATACCCCCTTCATCATGTATTCTTTGTCATCGTTTGCACACATCACCGCAATTCCGAACTTATGTTTAAGATTTAATCTCATCCAAGTTAACGTATACTGATTAAGAAATGATGAGCTTACTTATTACTAAACAAACAAACAAACAATAAGAGCAAAAATACAATGACATCAAACAACAAAAGCAAAGGATGTCGAAAACATCATAGCAAAGATACAACAAAAATGCTATAACACCATTATATTCACAACCCCAATACTAGCAAAATCATTTCAAAATAAGAAAAGAAAAATCACAAACATACCTAATAAGATGTCTACAATTAATTTATAAATTCTACAATTCGAAATTATCAATTTATGTAACTATTGTAATTATGTTACGTACAATGTATACATTTAAAATTAGGACTCACATGTATACATTTAAAATTCAAAGAAAAAAGCAAGGCATTACTCCTTCAGCTTCCAACATTAATCAAATGAGGCAATTAAAAAAAATAAAATATAATTCACAAGTTTTCATAATGATTATCAAATATGGCCACTAAGAAGATCATCTCTTGCCCAATTTGGCAACAACCTAATGAAATGATTCAATTATAAATACCTCCCAAAATGGCATTACGTAGTCTCATAATACCATATATCATTATTTTTATACGAACTACATATCGCACTACGTGAGTCGTCCTTTATCACCTTTCATCATCTTGTTGTTGTTGTTGTTCTTCTTCTTCCTTATTGCTCTTTTTCCTCTGCCTCTTTGAAGATGGAATTGGGGGGTTTTTATCTGTTCACCTTGCATGGTGCGGTTCGTTGTATTAAATAGATTTTTTCAAACCACATGTTGTAAACTATTCTTCACTTCATCCAACCGAACTGGCTTTTTCAGGTAGTCTCGAGCTCCATGCGATACCCCCTTCATCAAAGATTCTTTGTCATCATTTGCACACATCACTGCAATTCCAAACTCATGTTTAAGATTTAATCTCATCCAAGTTAATGTATACTGATTAAAAAATGATGAACTTACTTATTACTAAATAAGCAACAATAAGAGCAACAATACAATGACATCAAACAATAAAAGCAAAGGATGCCGAAAACATCATAGCAAAGATGAAATAAAAATGCTATAACTTCATTATGTTCAGTACCCCAAAACTAGCAAAATCACTTCCAAAACAGAAAAGAAAAATCACAGCAACCTAATAAGATGTCCACAATTAATTTATAAATTCTGCAATTCGAAATTATCAATTTATGTAACTATTGTAATTATGTTACGTACAATGTACACATTTAAAATTAGGAAACACACGTATACATTTAAAATTCAAAGAAAAAAGTATGACATTTCTCTTTCAGCATCCAGCATTAAACATACGAGGCAATTAAAAAAAATAAAATATGATTCACAAGTTTGCATATTGATTATCTAAAATGGCAACTAAGAGGATCATCTCTTGCCTAATTTGGCAACAACCTAATGAAATGATTGAATTGTAATACCTCCGAAAATGGCATTATATTAGTCTCATAATACCATATATCATTATTTTTATATGGACTACAAAAGCACTCATTGAGTCGTCTTTTATCTCCTTTCATCATCTTGTTGTTGTTCTTCTACTTTTCCTCATTGCTCTTTTCCCTCTGCGTCTTCGAATATGGAATTGGGGGGTTTTTATATGTTCATGTTTGCATGGTGCTAGATTTCGTTGTATTAAATAGATTTTTTCGGACCACATGCTGCCAAATATTCTTCACTTCTTCCAACCGAACTGGCTTTTTCAGGTAGTCTCGAGCTCCATGCGATACCCACTTCATCACCTATTCTTTGTCATCGTTTGCACACGTCACTAAAATTCCAAACTTATGTTTAAGATTTAATCTCATCCAAGTTAATGTATACTAATTAAAAAATGATGAGCTTACTTATTACTAAACAAGCAACAATAAGAGCTACAATACAATGACATCAAACAATAAAAGAAAAGGATACCGAAAATATCATAGCAAAGATACAACAAAAATGCTATAAGTCCATTATGTTCACAACCCCAAAACTAGCAAAATCAGTTCAAAAAGAGAAAAGAAAAATCACAAGCAACCTAAGAAGCTGTCCACAATTAATTTATAAATTCTACAATTCGAAATTATCAATTTATGTAACTATTGTAATTATGTTACGTACAATGTATACCTTTAAAATTAGGAATCACATGTATACATTTAAAATTCAAAGAAAAAAGTATGGCATTACTCCTTCAGCTTCCAGCATTAAACATACGAGGCAATTAAAAAAAATAAAATATGATTCACAAGTTTACATATTGATTATCTAAAATGGCAAGTAAGAGGATCATCTCTTGCCCAATTTGGCAACAACCTAATGAAATGATTCAATTATAAATACCTCCCAAAATGGCATTACGTAGTCTCATAATACCATACATCATTATTTTTATACGAACTACAAAACGCGCTATGTGAGGCGTCCTTTATCTCCTTTCATCATCTTCTTGTTGTTGTTCTTCTTCCTCCTCATTGCTTTTTTCCCTCTGCCTCTTTGAAGATGGAATTGGGGGGTTTTTATCTGTTGCTACTGGCATGGTGCCAGATTTCGCTGTATGAAATAGATTTTTCTGGACCACATGATGCCAATTATTCTTTACTTCTTCTAACCGAGCTGGTTTTTTCTGGTAGTCTCGAGCTCCATGCGATACCCACTTCATCACCTATTCTTTGTCAACGTTTGCAAATCCTTTGCAATTCCAAACTTATGTTTAAGATTTAACCTCATCCAAGTTAATTTATAAGGATTAAGAAATGATGTGCTTACATATTACTAAACAAGCAACAATAAGAGCAACAATACAATGATATCAAACAATAAAAGCAAAGGATGTCGAAAACATCATAGCAAAGATACAACAAAAATGCTATAATTCTATTTTGTTCATAACCCCAAAACTAGCAAAATCATTTCAAAAAAAAAAAAACGAAAAATCACAAGCAACCTAATAAGCTGTCCACAACGAATTTATAAATTCTACAATTCGAAATTATCAATTTATGTAACTATTGTAATTATGTTATGTACAATGTATACATTTAAAAATAGGAATGACATGTATACATTTAAAATTCAAAGAAAAAAGTATGACATTACTCCTTCAACTTCCAGCATTAAACATACGATGCAATTAAAAAAAATAAAATATGATTCACAAGTTTGCATATTGATTATCTAAAATGGCAACTAAGAGGATCATCTATTGCCCAATTTGGCAACAACCTAATGAAATGATTCAATTATAAATACCACCCAAAACGGCATTACGTAGTCTCATAATACCATATATCATTATTTTTATAAGAACTACAAAACGCACTGTGTGAGTCGTCCTGTATCTTCTTTCATCATCTTGTTGTTGTTCTTCTTCTTCTTCCTCATTGCCATTTTCCCTCTGCCTCTTTGAAGATGGAATTAGGGGGTTTTTATCTGTTCCTGCTGGCATGGTGCCAGATTTCGCTGTATTAAATAGATTTTTCTGGGCCACAAGATGCCAAATATTCTTTACTTCTTCCAACCAAACTGGTTTTTTCAGGTAATATCGAGCTCCTTGCGATACCCCCTTCATCACTGATTCTTTGTCATCGTTTGCACATATCACTGCAATTCCAAATTTATGTTTAAGATTTGATCTCATCCAAGTTAATGTATACAGATTAAAAAATGATGAGCTTACTTATTACTAAACAAGCAACAATAAGAGCCACAATACAATGACATGAAACAATAAAAGCAAAGGATGCCGAAAACATCATAGCAAAGATACAACAAAAATGCTATAACTCCATTATGTTCACAACTCCAAAACTAGCAAAATCATTTACAAAAAAAAAAAGAAAAGAAAAATCACAAGCAACCTAATAAGTTGTCCACAATTAATTTATAAATTCTACAATTCAAAATTATCAATTTATGTAACTATTGTAATTATGTTACGTACAATGTATGCATTTAAAATTAGGAATCACATGTATACATTTAAAATTCAAAGAAAAAAGTAGGACATTCCTTCTTCAGCTTCCACCATTAAACAAACGAGGCAGTTAAAAAAAATAAAATATGATTTACAAGTTTGCATATTGATTATCTAAAATGGCAACTAAGAGGATAATCTCTTGCCCAAGTTGGCAACAACCTAATAAAATGATTCAATTATAAATACCTCCAAAAATTGCATTATATAGTCTCAAAATACCATATATCATTACTTTTGTATGAACTACAAAACGCACTATGTGAGTCGTCTTTTATCTCTTTTCATCATCTTGTTGTTGTTGTTGTTCTTCTTCTCCGTCCTCATTGCTCTTTTCCCTCTGCCTCTTTGAAGATGGAATTGGGGCGTTTTTATATGTTCCTGCTTGCATGGTGCCATATTTCGTTGTATTAAATAGATTTTTCAAGACCACATGCCGTCAAATATTCTTTACTTCTTCCAACCGAATTGGCTTTTTCAGGAAGTCTTGAGCTCCATGCGATACCCCCTTCGTCACCGATTTTTTGTCATCGTTTGCACACATCACTGCAATTCCAAACTTATGTTTAAGATTTAATCTCTTCCAAGTTAATGTATACTGATTAAGAAATGATAAGGTTACTTATTACTAAACTAGCAACAATAAGAGCAACAATACAATGACATCAAACAATAAAAACGAAGGATGCCAAAAACATCATAGTAAAGATACAACAAAAATGCAATAACTCTCTTATGTTCACAACCCCAAAACTAGCAAAATCATTTCCAAAAAAGGAAAAAAAAATCACAACAACCTAATAAGTTGTCCACAATTAATTTATAAATTCTACAATTCGAAATTATCAATTTATGTAACTATTATAATTATGTTGTGTACAATGTATACATTTAAAATTCATAGAAAAAGTATGGCATTCCTCCATCATCTTCCAGCATTAAACATACGAGGCAATTAAAAAAAATAAAATATGTTTCACAAGTTTGCATATTGATTATCTAAAATCGCAACTAAGAAGATCATCTCTTGCCCAATTTGGCAACAACTTAATGAAATGATTAAATTATAAATATCTCCCAAAGTGGCATTATACAGTCTCATAATACCAAATGTCATTATTTTTATATGAACTACAAAACGCACTATTTGAGTCGTCTTTTATCTCCTTTCATCATCTTGTTCTTGTTGTTGTTCTTCTTCTTCCTCGTTGCTCTTTTCCCTCTGCCTTTTTGAAGATGTAATTGGGGGGTTTTTATCTGTTCCTACTTGCATGGTGCCAGATTTCATTGTATTAATAATGATTTTTCTGGACCACATACTGCCAAATATTCTTTACTTCTTTCAATCGAACTGGCTTTTTCAAGTAGTCTCGAGCTCCATGCGATACCCCCTTCATCACCGATTATTTGTCATCGTTTGCCTGAGATCACTACAATTCCAAACTTATGTTTAAGATTTTATCTCATCAAGCTAGCGATATCTTGATTAAGAAATGATGAGCTTACTTATTACTAAACAAGCAACAATAAGAGTAACAATACAATGACATCAAACAACAAAAGCAAAGGATTCTGAAAACATCATCGCAAAGATACAACAAAAATGCAATAACTCCGTTATGTTCACAACCCCAAAACTAGGAAAATCATTTACAAAAAAGAAAAGAAAAATCGCAAGCAACCTAATAAGTTGTCCACAATGAATTTATAAATTCTACAATTCGAAATTATCAATTTATGTAACTATTGAAATTATGTTACTCACAATGTATACATTTAAAATTAGGAATCACATGTATACATTTAAAATTCAAAGAAAAAAGTATGACATTCATACTTCAGCTTCCAGCATTAAACATACGAGGTAGTTAAAAAAAATAAAATATAATTCATAAGTTTTCATATTGATTATCGAAAATGGCAACTAAGATGATCATCTCTTGCCCAAGTTGGCAATAACCTAATGAAATGATTCAATTATAAATTCCTCCAAAATGGCATTATGTAATCTCAAAATACCATATATTTTTATATGAACTACAAAAGCACTATGTGAGTCGTCTTTTATCTCCTTTCATCATCTTCGTGTTGTTGTTCTTCTTCTTCTTCCTCATTGCCCCATTCCCTCTGCCTCTTTGAAGATGGAATTGGGGGGTTTTTATCTTTTCCTGCTTGCATGGTGCGGTTCGTTGTATTGAATAGATTTTTTACGCACCACGTCTTGCCAAATATGTTTTACTTCTTCCAACCGAACTGGCTTTTTCAAGTAGTCTCGAGCTCCATGTGATACCCCTTTCATCACCGATTCTTTGTCATCTATTGCACACATCACTGTAATTAAAAACTTATGTTTAAGATTTAATCTCATCCAAGTTAATGTATACTGATTAAGAAATGATGAGATAACTTATTACTAAACAAACAACAATAAGAGCAACAATACAATGACATCAAACAATAAAAGCAAAGGATGCCGAAAACATTATAGCAAAGATACAACAAAAATGCTATAACTCCATTATGTTCACAACACATAAACTAGCAAAATCATTTCCAAAAAAGAAAAGAAAAATCACAAGCAACCTAATAAGTTGTCCACAATTAATTTATAAATTCTACAATTAAAATTATCAATTTATGTAACTATTGTAATTATTACGGAAAATGTATACATTTAAAATTAGGAATCACATGTGTACATTTAAAATTCAAAGAAAAAAGCACGACATTCCTCCTTCAGCTTCCAACATTAAACATACAAGGCAATTAAAAAATATAAAATATGATTCACAAGTTTGTATATTCATTATCTAAAATGGCAAGTAAAAGGATCATCTATTGTCGAATTTGGCAACAACCTAATGAAATGATTGATTATAAATACCTCCAAAAGTGTCATTAAAATGTGTCATAATACCATGTATCAATATTTTTATATGAACTACAAAACGCACTATGTGAGTCGTCTTTTATCTCCTTTTATCATCTTCGTGTTGTTGTTGTTCTTTTTCTTCCTCATTGCCCCTTTCCCTCTGCCTCTTTGAAGATGGAATTGGAGGGTTTTTATCTGTTTCTGCTTGCATGGTGTCAAATTTCGTTGTATTAAATAGATTTTTCTGGACCACATGCTGCCAAATATTCTTTACTTCTTCCAACCGAACTGGCTTTATTTAGTAGTCTCGAGCTCAATGTGATACCGCCCTCATCACTGATTCTTTGTCATCGGTTGCACACATAACTGCAATTCCAAACTTATGTTTAAGATTTAATCTCTTCCAAGTTAATGTATACTGATTAAGAAATGATGAGCTTATTTACTACTAAACAAGCAACAACGAGCAACAATACAATGACATCAAACAATAAATTAAGGGATGCCGAAAACATCGTAGCAAAGATACAACAAAAATGCTATAACAACATTATGTTCACAACCACAATCTTGGCAAAATTATTTCAAAAAAAGAATAGAAAAATCACAAGCAACCGAATAAGATGTCCACAATTAATTTATAAATTCTACAATTCGAAATTATCAATTTATGTAAATATTGTAATTATGTTACGTACAATGTATACATTAACAATTAGGAATCACACGTATGCATTTAAAATTCAAAGAAAAAAGTAAGGCATTCCACCTTCAGCCTCCAACATTAAACATACGAGGCAATTAAAAAAAAAAATATGATTCACAAGTTTGCGTATTGATTATCTAAAATGGAAACTAAGAGGATCATCTCTTGCCCAATTCGAAAACAATCTAATGAAATGATTCAATTATAAATACCTCTCAAAATGGCATTACGTAGTCTCATAATACCATATATCATTATTTTTATAAAAACTACAAAACGCACTATGTGAGTCGTCCTTTATCTCCTTTCATCATCTTGTTGTTGTTGTTGTTGTTCTTCCTCATTGCTCTTTTCCCTCTGCCTCTTTGAAGATGGAATTGGGGGGTTTTTATATGTTTCTGCTTGGATGGTGCCAGATTTCGTTGTATTGAATAGATTTTTTCAGACCACATGCGGCAAAATATTCTTCACTTCTTCAACCCAAACGGGCTTTTTCAGGTAGTCTCGAGCTCCATGCGATACCCACTTCATCACCTATTCCTTGTCATCGTTTGCACACATCATTGCAATTCCAAACTTATGTTTAAGATTTAATCTCATCCAAGTTAATGTATAATATTTAAGAAATGATGCGCTTACTTATTACTAAAAAAGCAACAATACAATGAAATCAAACAATAAAAACAAAGGATGCCGAAAACATCATAGCAAAGATACATCAAAAATGCTATAACTCCATTATGTTCACAACCCCAAAACTAGCAAAATCATTTCAAAAAAAGAAAAGAAAAATCAATAGCAACCTAATAAGTTGTCCACAATTAATTTATAAATTCTACAATTCGAAATTATCAATTTATGTAACTATTGTAATTGTGTTACGTACAGTGTATACATTTAAAATTAGGAATCACTTGTATGCATTTAAAATTCAAAGAAAAAAGTATGACATTACTCCTTTAGCTTCCCACATTCAACATACGAGGCAATTAAAAAAAATAAAATATGATTCACAAGTTTGCATATTGATTATCTAAAACGGCAACTAAGAGGATCATCTCTTGCCCAATTCAGCAATAACCTAATGAAATGATTCAATTATAAATACCTCCCAAAATGGCATTACGTTGTCTCATAATACCGTATATCATTATTTTTGTACGAGCTACAAAACGCACTATGTGAGTCGTCCTTTATCTCCTTTCATCATCTTGTTGTTGTTGTTGTTCTTCTTCTTCCTCATTGCTGTTTTCCATCTACCGCTTTGAAGATGGAATTGGGGGGTTTTTATATGTTCATGCTTACATGGTGCCAGATTTCGTTGTATTAAAAATATTTTTTTGGAACACATCTTTGTGAATATTCTTCACTTCTTCCAAACAATGGCTTTTTCAGTAGTCTAGAGCTCCATCGATACCCCTTCATCACTTATTCTTTGTCATCGTTTGCACATCAACGCAATTCCAAACTTATGTTTAAGATTTAATCTCATCCAAGATAAATACTGATTAAGAAATAATAAGCTTACTTATTATTAAACAAGCAACAATAAGAGAAACAATATAATGACATCAAACAATAAAAGCAGAGGATGTCGAAAATATCATAGCGAAGATACAACAAAAATGCTATAACTCCATTTTTTTCAAAACCCAAAAACTAAAAAAATCATTTCAAAAAAAGAAAAGAACAATCACAAGCAACCTAATAAGCTGTCCACAATTAATTTATAAATTCTATAATTCGAAATTATCAATTCATGAAACTATTGCAGTTAAGTTACATACAATGTTTACATTTAAAATTAGGAATCACATGTATACATTTAAAATTCAAAGAAAAAAGTATGGCATTACTCCTTCAGCTTCCAGCATTATACGTACGAGGCAATTAAAAAAATAAAATATGATTCACAAGTTTGCTTATTGATTATCTAAAATGGCAACTAAGAGGATCATCTTTTGCCCAATTTGGCAACAATCGAATGAAATGATTCACTTATAAATACCTCCCAAAATGGCATAACGTATTCTCATAATACCGTACATCATTGTTTTTATACGAACTACAAAACGGACTATGTGAGTATTCCTTTATCTCCTTTTATCATCTTCTTGTTGTTCTTCTTCTTCTTCTTCCTCATTGCACTTTTCCCTCTGCCACTTTGAAGATGGAATTGGGGGGTTTTTATCTGTTCCTGCTTGCATGGTGCCAGATTTCGCTGTATTAAATAGATTTTTCTGGACCACATGCTGCCAAATATTCTTTACTTCTTCCAACAGAACTGGCTCTTTCAGGTAGTCTCGAGCTCCTTGCGATACCCCCTTCATCACCGATTATTTGTCATCGTTTGCACACATCATTGCAATTCCAAACTTGTGTTTAAAATTTAATCTCATCCAAGTTAGTGTATACTGATTAAGAAATGATGAGCTTACTTATTATTAAACAAGCAACAATAAGAGCAACAATATAATGACATCAAGCAATAAAAGCAGAGGATGTCGAAAACATCATAGCAAAGATACAACAAAAATGCTATAACTCCATTATGTTCAAAACCCCAAAATAAGAAAAATCATTTTAAGAAAAGAAAAGAAAAATACAAGCAACCTTATAAGCTGTCCACAATTAATTTACCAATTCTACAATTCGAAATTATCAATTTATGTAACTATTATAGTTAAGTTACGTACAATATATACATTTAAAATTAGGAATCACATGTATACATTTAAAATTCAAAGAAAAGGGTATGGCATTACTCCTTCAGCTTCCAACATTAAACATATGAGGCAATTAAAAAAAAAATATGATTAACAAGTTTGCTTATTGATTATCTAAAATGGCAACTAAGAGGATCATCTTTTGCCCAATTTGGCAACAACCGAATGAAATGATTCAATTATAAATACCTCCCAAAATGGCATTACGTAGTCTCATAATACCATATATCATTATTTTTATAAGAACTACAAAACGAACTATGTGAGTCTTCCTTTATCTCCTTTCATCATCTTGTTGTTGTTGTTGTTCTTCTTCTTCCTCATTCCTTTTTTCCCTCTGCCACTTTGAAGATGGAATTGGGGGGTTTTTATCTGCTCCTGCTTGCGTGGTGCTAGATTTCGCTGTATTAAATAGATTTTTCTGGACCACATGCTGCCAAATATTCTTTACTTCTTCCAATTGAACTGACTTTTTCAGGTAGTCTCGAGCTCCTTGCGATACCCCCTTCGTCACCGATTCTTTGTCATCGTTTGCACACATCACTGCAATTCCAAACTTATGTTTAAAATTCACATGTATACATTTAAAATTCAAAGAAAAAAGTATGAAATTCGTCCTTCAGCTTCCAGCATTAAACATACAAGGCAATTAAAAAAAATAAAAAAATGATTCACAAGTTTGCATATTGATTATCTAAAATGGCAACTAAGAAGATCATCTCTTGCCCAATTTGGTAACAACGTAATGAAATGATTCAATTATAAATACCTCCCAAAATGGCATTATACAATCTCATAATACAATGTACATTATTTTTATACAAACTACAAAATGCACTATGCGAGTCGTCCTTTATCTCCATTCATCATCTTGTTGTTGTTGTTGTTCTTCTTCTTCCTCATTGTTTTTTTCCCTCAGCCTCTTTGAAAATGGAATTGGGGGGTCTTGATCTGTTCCTGCTTGCACGGTGCCAGATATCGTTGTATTACATAGATTTTCCTGGACCACATGCTCCCAAATATTCTTTACTTCTTTCAACCGAACAGGCTTTTTCAGGTAGTCTTGAGCTCCATGCGATACCCCCTTCATCACCGATTATTTGTCATCGTTTGCACACAGCACTGCAATTCCAACTTATGTTTAAGATTTAATCTCATCCAAGTTAATGTACACTGATTAAGAAATGATGAGCTTACTTATTACTAAACAAGCAACAATAAGAGCAACAATACAATGACATCAAACAATAAAAGCAAAGGATGCCGAAAACATCATAGCAAAGATACAACAAAAATGCTATAACTCCAGTATGTTCACAACCCCAAAACTAGCAAAACCATATCCAAAAAGGAAAAGAAAAATCACAAGGAACCTAATAAGTTGTCCACAATTAATTTATAAATTCTACAATTCGAAATTATCAATTTATGTAACTATTCTAATCATGTTACGTACAATGTATACATTTAAAATTAGAAATCACATGTTTAAATTTAAAATTCAAAGAGAAAAGTATGACATTCCTCCTTCAGCTTCCAGCAGTAAACATACGAGGCAATTAAAAAAATAAAATATAATTCATTAGTTTGCATACTGATTATCTAAAATGGCAACTAAGAGGATCATCTCTCGCCCAATTTGGCAACAACCTAATGAAATCATTGAATTATAAATACCTCCAAAAATGGCATTATATAGTCTCATAATACCATATATCCTTATTTTTATATGAACTAGAAAACGCACTATGTGAGTCGTCTTTTATCTCTTTTCATCATCTTGTTGTTGTTGTTGTTCTTCCTCCTTTGCTCTTTCCCTTTGCCTCTTGGAAGATGGAATTGGGGGTATTTCTGTTCATGCTTGCATGGTGTCGATTCGTTGTATTAAATAGATTTTCTGGACCACATGCGCCAAATATACTTTACTACTTCCAACCGAATGGCTTTTTCGTAGTCTCGTGCTCCATGCGATACCCTCTTCATCATCGATTCTTTGTCATCCATTGCACACATCACTGCAATTCCAAACTTATATTTAAGATTTAATCTCATCCAAGTTAATGTATACTGATTAATAAATAATGAGCTTACTTATTACTAAACAAGCAACAATAAGAGCAACAATACAATGACATGAAACAATAAAAGCAAAGGATGCCGAAAACATCATGGCAAAGATACAACAAAAATGCTATAACTCCATTATGTTCACAACAGCCAAACTAGCAAAATCA
Source organism: Camellia lanceoleosa (assembly GCA_025200525.1). Classification (NCBI taxonomy): domain Eukaryota; kingdom Viridiplantae; phylum Streptophyta; class Magnoliopsida; order Ericales; family Theaceae; genus Camellia; species Camellia lanceoleosa. Next base: position 121,787,572 of record CM045771.1, on the reverse strand, counting down.
TATCCAAAAAAGAAAAGAAAAATCACAGGCAACCTAATAAGTTGTCCACAATTAATTTATAAATTCTACAATTCGAAATTATCAATTTATGTAACTATTATAATCATGTTACGTACAATGTATACATTTAAAATTAGGAATCACATTATACATTTAAAATTCAAAGAAAAAAGTATGACATTTCTCATTCGACTTCCATCATTAAACATACGAGGCAATTAAAAAAAATAAAATTTGATTCACAAGTTTGCATATTGATTATCTAAAATGGCAACTAAAAGCATTATCTCTTGCCCAATTTGGCAACAACCTAATGAAATGATTCAATTATAAATACCTCCAAAAATGGCATTATATAGTCTCATAATACCATATATCATTATTTTTATATGGACTGCACAACGCACTAGGTGAGTTGTCTTTTATCTCCTTTCATCAACTTGTTGTTGTTGTTGTTCTTCTTCCCCCTCATTGCGCTTTTCCCTCTGCCTCTTTGAAGATGGAATTGGGGGTTTTTATCTGTTCCTGTTTCATGGTGCCAGATTTCGTTGTATTAAATAGATTTTTCTAGACCACATCCTGCCAAATATTCTTTACTTCTTCCAACCGAACTGGCTTTTTCAGGTAGTCTTGAGCTCCATGCGATACCCCCTTCATCACCGATTCTTTGTCATCCATTTCACACATCACCGCAATTCCAAATTTATGTTTAAGATTTAATCTTATGCAAGTTAATGTATACTGATTAAGAAATGATGAGCTTACTTATTACTAAACAAGCAACAATAAGAGCAACAACACAATGACCTCAAACAATAAAAACAAAGGATGCCGAAAACATCATAGCAAAGATAAAACAAAAATGCGACAACTCCATTATGTTCACAACTCCAAAACTAGCAAAATCATATCCAAAAAAGAAAAGAAAAATCACAAGCAACCTAATAAGTTGTCCACAATTAATTTATAAATTCTACAATTCGAAATTATCAATTTATGTGACTATTGTAATTATGTTACGTACAATGTATACATTTAAAATTAGGAATTACATGTATACATTTAAAATTCAAAGAAAAAAATATGGCATTCCTCCTTCAGCTTCCAGCATTAAACATACGAGGAAATTAAAAAAAATAAAATATGATTCACAAGTTTGCATATTGATTATCTGAAATGGCAACTAAGAGGATCAGCTCTTGCCCAATTTGGCAACAACCTAATGAAATGATTCAATTATAAATACCTCCAAAAATGGCATTATATAGTCTCATAATACCATATGTCATTATTTTTATATGAACTACAAAACGCACTATGTGAGTCATCTTTTAGCACCTTTCATCATCTTGTTGTTGTTGTTGTTCTTCTTCTTCTTTTTCTTCATTGCCCTTTTCCCTCTGCCTCTTTGAAGATGGAATTAGGGGATTTTTATCTGTTCTTGCTTGCACAGTGTCAGATTTCATTGCATTAAATAGATTTTTCTGGACCACATGCTGCCAAATATTCTTTACTTATTCCAACCGAATTGGCTTTATTAGATAGTCTCGAGCTCCATGCGATACCCCCTTCATCACCGATTCTTTGTCATCATTTGCACACATCACTGCAATTTCAAACTTATGTTTAAGATTTAATCTCTTCCAAGTTAATGTATACTGATTAAGAAATGATGAGCTTACTTATTACTAAACAAGCAACAATAAGAGCAACAATACAATGAAATCAAACAATAAAAGCAAAGGATGCCGAAAACATAATAGCAATGATACAAAAAAAAAATTTATAACTCAATTATGTGCACAACCTCAAAACTAGCAAAATCATTTCCAAAAAAAAAAAAAAAGAAAAATCACAAGCAACCTAATAAGTTGTCCACAATTAATTTATAAATTCTACAATTCGAAATTATCAATTTATGTAACTATTGTAATTATGTTATGTACAATGTATACATTTAAAATTAGTAATCACACGTATACATTTAAAATTCAAAGAAAAAAGTATGACATTCCTCGTTCAGCTTCCAGCATTAAACATACGAGGCAATTAAAAAAAATGAAATATGATTCACAAGTTTGCATATTAATTGTCTAAAATGGCAACTAAGAGGATCATCTCTTGCCCAATTTGGCAACAACCTATTGAAATTATTCAATTATAAACACCTCCCAAAATGGCACTATATAGTCTCATAATACCATCAATCATTATTTTTATATGAACTACAAAACGCAATATGTGAGTCATCTTTTATCTCTTTTCTTTATCTTGTTGTTGTTGTTGTTCTTCTTCTTCTTCCTCATTGTACTTTTCCCTCTGCCTTTTTGAAGATTGAATTGGGGTTTTGATATGTTCCTGCTACATGGTGGCTTATTTGGTTGTATTAAATAGACTTTTCGGACCACATCGCCAAATGTTATTCACTTCTTCCAACCGAACTGGCTTTATTAGGTAGTCTCGAGCTCCAAACAATACCCCATTCATCACCGATTCTTTGTCATCGTTTGTATACATCACTGCAATTCCAAACTTAAGTTTTAGATTTAATCTCTTCCAAGTTAATGTATACTGATTAAAAAATGATGAACTTACTTATTACTAAACAAGCAACAATAAAAGCAACAATACAATAACATCAAACAATAAAAACAAAGGATGCCGAAAACATCATAGAAAAGATACAACAAAAATGCTATGACTCCATTATGTTCACAACCCCAATACTAGCAAAATCATTTCAAAAAAAAAAAAAAAAAAAACCACAAGCAACCTAATAAGATGTCCACAATTAATTTAATTTCTACAATTCGAAATTATCAATTTATGTAACTATTGTAGTTATGTTACGTACAACGTATACATTTAAAATTAGGAATCACATGTGTACATTTAAAATTCAGGGAAAAAAGTATGGCATTCGTCCTTCAGCTTCCAACATTAATCATACGAGGCGATTAAAAAAAATAAAAAATGATTCACAAGTTTGCATAATGATTATCTAAAATGGCATCTAAGAATCTCATCTCTTGCCCAATTTGGCAATAATCTAATGAAATGATTCAATTATAAATACCACCCAAAATTGCATTATAAAGTCTCATAATGCCATATATCATTATTTTTATACGAACTACAAAATGCACTATGTGAGTCGTCCTTTATCTCATTTCATCATCTTGTTGTTGTTGTTGTTCTTCTTCCTTATTGCTCTTTTCCCTCTGCCTCTTTAAAGATGTAATTAGAAGGTTTTTATATGTTCCTGCTTGCATGGTGCTAGATTTCGTTGTATTAAATAGATTTTTTCGAACCACATGCTGCCAAATATTCTTCACTTCTTCCAACCGAACTGGCTTTTTTCATGTAGTCTCGAGCTCTATGCGATACCCCCTTCATCACCAATTCTTTGTCATCGTTTGCACACATCACTGCAATTCCAAACTTATGTTTAAGATTTAATCTCATCCAAGTTAATGTATATTGATTAAGAAATGATGAGCTTACTATTACCAAACAAGCAATAATAAGAGCAACAATACAATGACATCAAACAATAAAAGCAAAGGATGCCAAAAACATCATAGCAAAGATACAACAAAAATGCCATAACTCCGTTATGTTCACAACCCCAAAACTAGCAAAATCATTTCAAAAAAAGAAAAAAAAAATCACAAGCAACCTAATAAGATGTCCACAATTAATTTATAAATTCTACAATTCGAAATTATCAATTTATGTAACTATTGTAATTATGTTACGTACAACATATACATTTAAAATTAGGAATAACATGTATACATTTAAAATTTAAAGAAAAAAGTATGGCATTACTCCTTCAGCTTCCAGCATTCAACATACGAGACAATTAAAAAAAATAAAATATGCTTCACAAGTTACCATATTGATTATTTAAAATGGCAACTAAGAGGATCATCCCTTGCCCAACTTGGCAGTAACCTAATGAAATCATTCAATTATAAATACTTCCCAAAATGGCATTACGAAGTATCATAAACCATATATCATTATTTTTTATACGAACTACAAAACGGCCTATGTGAGTCGTCATTTATCTCCTTTCATCATCTTGTTTTGTTGTTCTTCTTCTACTTCCTCATTGCTCTTTTCCTCTGCCTCTTTGAAGATGGAATTGGGGGTTTTATCTATTCTCGCTTGCATGGTGCGATTTTGTTGTATTAAATAGATTTTTTACGGACCACGTGCTACCAAATATTCTTTACTTCTTCCAACCGAACTGGCTATCTCAGGTAGTCTCGAGTTCCGTGCGATACCCCCTTCATCACCGACTCTTTGTCATCGTTTGCTCACATCAACGCAATTCCAAACTTATGTTTAAGATTTAATCTCATCCAAGTTAATGTATATTGATTAAAAAATGATGCGCTTACTTATTACCAAACAAGCACCAATAAAAGCAACAATACAATGACATCAAATAATAAAAGCAAAGGATGTCGAAAACATCATAGCAAAGATACAACAAAAATGCTATAACTCCATTATGTTCACAACCCCAAAACTAGCAAAATCATTTCCAAAAAAGAAAATGAAAAATCACAAGCAACCAAATAAGTTGTCCATAATTAATTTATAAATTCTACAATTCATAATTGTCAATTTATGTAACTATTGTAATTATGTTACGTAGAATGTATACATTTAAAATTAGGAATCACATGTATACATTAAAATTCAAAGAAAAAGTATGACATTCCTCCTTCAGCTTCCAGCATTTGACATACGAGGCAATTAAAAAAAATAAAATATGATTCACAAGTTTGCATATTGATTATCTAAAATGGCAACAAAGAGGATCATCTCTTGACCAAGTTGGCAACAACCTAATGAAATGATTCAATTATAAATACCTCCCAAAATGGCATTATATAGTCTCATAATACCATATATAATTATTTTTATATGAACTACAAAACGCACTATGTGAGTCATCTTTTATCTCCGTTCATCATCTTGTTGTTGTTCTTCTTCTTCCTCCTCATTGCTCTTTTCTCTCCGCCTCTTTGAAAATGGAATCGGGGGTTTTTATCTATTCCTGCTTGCATGGTGCCAGATTTCGTTGTATTGAATAGATTTTTCTGGACCACATGCTGGCAAATATTCTTCACTTCTTCCAAGCAAGCTGGCTTTTTCAGGTCGTCTTGAGCTCCATACAATACACCCTACATCACCGATTCTTTGCCATCGTTTGCACACATCACTGCAATTCCAAACTTATGTTTAAGATTTAATCTCATCTAAGTTAATGTATACTGATTAAGAAATGATGAGGTTACTTATTACTAAACAAGCAACAATAAAAGCAACAATACAATGACATCAAACAATAAAAGCAAAGGATGCCGAAAACATCATAGCAAAGATACAACAAAATGCAATCACTCCATTATTTTCACAACCCCAATACTAGCAAAATCATTTCAAAAAAAGAAAAGAAAAATCACAAACAACCTAATAAGATCTCCACAATTGAATTATAAATTCTACAATTCGAAATTATCAATTTATGTAACTATTGTAGTTATGTTACGTATAATGTATACATTTAAAATTAGGAATCACATGTGTAAATCTAAAATTCAAAGAAAAAAGTATGAAATTCGTCCTTCAGCTTCCAGCATTAAACATACGAGGCAATTAAAAAAAATATAAAAATGATTCACAGGGTTGCATATTGATTATCTAAAATGGCAACTAAGAAGATCATCTCTTGCCCAATTTGGTAACAACCTAATGAAATGATTCAATTATAAATACCTCCCAAAATGGCATTATATAGTCTCATAATGCCATATATCATTATTTTTATACAAACTACAAAATGCCCTATGTGAGTCGTCCTTTATCTCTTTTCATCATCTTGTTATTGTTGTTGTTGTTGTTCTTCTTCTTCTTCTTCTTCTTCTTCTTCCTCATTGCTCTTTTCCCTATGCCTCTTTGAAGATGGAATTGGGTGGTCTTGATCTATTCACCTTGCATGGTGTCGATTTCATTGTATTAAATAGATTTTTCGGTGCATCTTTGCCAAATATTCTTCACTTCTTCCAACCGAACTAGCTTTATCAGGTAGTCTCGAGCTCCATGCGATACCCCCTTCATCACCGATTCTTTGTCATCGTTTGCACACATCCCTGCAATTCCAAACTTATGTTTAAGATTTAATCTGTTCCAAATTAATGTATACTGATTAAGAAATGATGAGCTTACTTATTACCGAACAAGCAACAATAAGAGCAACAAGACAATGACATCAAACAATAAAATCAAAGGATGCCGAAAACATCATAGCAAAGATACAACAAAAATGCTATAACTCCAGTATGTTCACAACCCCAAAACTAGCAAAATCATATCCAAAAAAGAAAAGAAAAATCACAAGCAACCTAATAAGTTGTCCACAATTAATTTATAAATTCTACAATTTGAAATTATCAATTTATGTAACTATTATAATTATGTTACGTACAATGTATACATTTAAAATTAGGAATCACATGTATACATTTAAAATTCAAAGAAAAAAGTCTAAGAATCATATTCTATAAGTACTCTCTACATAAATTTTCATATCCTTAGGAATGATGAACTTGTTCAAATAATAAACCAAACCCTATTTGTTATCTTCAAGCATATAAGTCTATATATATATTGGGATTGAGAATATAAACCTTTATAGCGACGCTTGTTGAGAAGAGCAGCAATAAGTTTGAGGCAGACAATGTTGTCATCAACCACAAGAACTCTCAAACCCTCCAGAAAATTGCCTTTCACTCTGCTTTGCGGTGGTGCCGCCCTTTTCAAACTCACATGAACAACATCAATCTTTGACATAATGAAAACACTTTTATTATTATTATTTGAAGATAGAGAATATCTTCACCAAGATATATCCAATTTGCAAAGTGGGTTTTGTTTTGGTTTTCTCTTAGGATATCACTAGGATTTTCTTGGGATAATCATGCAGGAAAATCGCTCCATGAAAAAGTTTGTGAAGAGGGAAAGGAATATAGGAGAAGAAAATCTATGAGAGATCACTATAATTGGGGAAAGGATGTCCAAGTAACGGACAAACTAAAAGGGGAAAATATTGAGTTTCCATAAGTGGAGTTTCCTTGTAATACAAATAATAAGTGTGCGAACTTGAGCTTGACTAATCTACGGATTGGTTCCGGAGCAAACAAAACCGGATCCAATAACCCTATGAATTTTTTTTTTTTTGGACAAATTACTCCGGTGGTTCTTCTAAATTTATTTGCATCAATTTTGATCTTAAATTTTTCATATAATGTCAATCTAATCTGATTGGTAATGTTATTTTAGAAATTGAACTAAAATTGATGATCAAAATGGTTATTTACTATTCCTATAATAATTGAGAGGTTAGTATCTAATTTAAAATAATTTATTTCCTTTTGAATTGAATGTTTTATCATTGATTTTTGTCAAAATTCTTAACAAATATTATCAATTCAATTAAATTAAGACTATAAAAAATTAAAAAGTAAAATTGATACAATTACAACCGCAAAGACTAAATTGACATTAAAAATTGATTAAAATTTCAATACATCAATTACTTCATTAAAAATGTTGACGTGTAAGCCCTGGGTAGAGGTGAGCGCCACATACAACACTGTGGTGTCAATTGAGCTCATTCACATTTAAAACATTACTAACTCTTTAATAGGGTTAATTACAGCCAACGTCTTCAATTATTAAATCAAATCAAATCAAAACTTAAATTTCATTCACCTTTAAAACGTTACTAACTCTTTAATATGGTTAATTATAGCCAGCGTCTTCAATTATTAAATCAAATCAAATCAAAACTTAAATTTTATTAAATGAGATTAGTTATATGAATTTTTCTTATTTACTTGACTCAATCAATAGTTATTTAGTTAGTCAAATTACAGAGATTCATATATCTATTTATTATATGTCAATCTAGCCCTACCCCTTTCCATAACACTTCTATCTATTGTCACTGTATCACATCTCTTCACTACTACCTCTGTTGACCGTTGTATATAACCAAACCATCTCAATATATTCTCTCTCAACTTATCTTCTATCGATGCTACTACGGCTGTGCATAGGGTTATTCGATTTGCAAAAACTGCAAAACCCGAATTGCCCGTACCTATTTGAGCGGTTTCGCAGAATTGTTAAGGTCAGATGCAGGTTAGGATTTTCCTATTTTGCGAGTTGCAGGTGGGTCACGGGCTTTATCCGCACCTGCACTTACCCGCCCACATCTTTATACATTTTTTTTTTTAAATATGAACCATCAAATTTTTTTTTTTTTTTTTGTAAGTTTTGTAGAAGGGAAAGATAAAGTTGGTGGCAATTTTTTTTTTTTTTTTTAATCTCAGAATCCTTCTCAGCATTTGAGTTTTCTGTTATTTTTGGAAAAAACTTCAAGGTTTGTTTCAGAAATTATTTTCTTTGTTTTCTAAACCACAAAACAGGAGTATAAAACCTTTATTATTTTTTTTAATTTTCTCCTGAAGAAAATTCTTAGAAAGAGCACTGAGATTTTCTATGAAGATTGAAGATTAAATAAATTATATAATTTTCATTTTCTATGGAGTTTGCGAGTTTGCAAATGTTTTTATTTTATTTTATTTTATTTAAAGGGTTTAGATAAAGTTTGACAACAATTTATTTTGGTTCATAACTAGTTATTTTTATTACATTTTGGTTTTTGGATGAATGTAAAAGTCAATGAAGAATTACTTTTAAGTAAGTTTAGGATTTTGAATAATTTTACTTTAATTGTGTTGTTGGGTACTAGATAGTGAATGAACTATTAAAGGAAAAAATTCAATCTGCAAATTGCTCAGAATCGCCCGTGCGTCATGAACCCTATCACACAAACGCAACTTTGCACTCTGATGATTCTTGAATTCAATTTTTCCAAACCCATGAGACATGCAAAGTAGTCTAAACCGAAACCAAACCGTCAAAAAGCAATTTGATAGCACCCCTAGGTGCTACTCTTACGCATTTATGAATATACTGATTTCTAATTCTGCTTTTTTAGTCTTGCCATATATCCACCTTAGCATCTTCATCTTAGCGATACTTATCTTATCTACATGTTGTTTCTTAGTTGTCCAACATTCCATCCCAAACAACATTGTTGGTCTAATAGTTATTCTATAGAACTTTCATTTTAGTCTAGTGGGTACTTGTTTATTGCACAGTACTGCAGACATATTCCTCCATTTAAGCACACTACGTTAATTCTATAGATCACATCCGCTCCAATCTCCTTAACTATTGTGATAATTGATCCTAAATAACAAAAATATTCACTCTTAGGTAGTTATTGGTTCTCAATCTTCACTTCTCATCTACTTCCATTGTTATTGTTACTAAAATTACATTCCATGTACTCTGTCTTAGTTCTCTTTATCCTAAATCCTTTAGATTCAAATGTTTCTCTCAAAGTCTCCAACTTAGTGTTAACTGCTTCTCTAATCTCATCTATTAACACAATATCATATACAAAAAGCATATAGCATGGAACATCATTCTAAACATTTCTCGTTAACTCATCCACAACTAAAAGCAAAAAGATAAGAACTTAAGGTTGATCATTGGTGTAACCCCACAATAATTGAAAATTCACTTGTCTCTCCAACATGCGATCTAATAGTGGTCATCAGACATTCATACATGTCTCTAATCACATCAATGTACCCATTTGTCACCCCTTTCTTCTTTAACACCCACAACATTATACCCTGAGGCATTCTATCATATGTTTTCTCAAGATCGATAAAAACTATATGAATGGCTTTTTTATTTTCTCAATACTTTTTTATTACTCTCATCAAAAGAGAGATCGCTTCCATTATTGACCAACCCTACATAAATCCAAATTGATTCTCTAACACCTCTGTTATATCTTGCAATCAACGTTTCATCACTCTCTTCCACACTTTCATTATATGACATATCAGCTTAACTCCTCTATAATTATTGCAATTCTCATCTCACTTGTTCTTATAGATTGTCACTAAAATATTCTTCTTACACTACTCTAGCATTTTTCTTGTCAACAAAATCTTGCTAAATAACAAAGTTTCATGTTAACAAAGTATCACAACACCGTAAAAGCATTTGCATTAAACACATCAAATCCCTTTCTTAGCTATTCTATCAAGAAAATTCACTAAACAAATACTCTATCAAGCTAGCCTTTTGCAATTGCTAAATCTGTTGAGGCTCAAATCCTCTCCATAAGTAGCTAGCCATCAAGCCTCAACAAATATATTTAAATAATAAAATATTAGACTAGCATTACACAACTATTTTTTTGAAATTTAATTTCGTTCACAAATTTGATAAGTGTATAAACCAACCAACTTGTTTATTACTTAAACTAATGGGATATTTTAAATGGTTATGTGTATGAACAAAATAGTTTTTCTTGTACAAAATTGTAAGCATATTGAAAAACAAAGAATAAATTGAAAAAAAAAAATTTATATTGAAGTCGATAAAAAATAGAGATGAAGTGATATTATTTATATTAGAAAGATATGAAAAAAAAAAAAAAAAAACACACACACACACACACACACACATTGAAAATGTGTCGGTTTAAAAATATTTGATCAAAAGTTGAACTATCAAAAAATGTTAGTTTAAAAAAATATGACTGTTAGAAAAAAATAATAATAATAATAAAATAAAAATATTTAAATAGAATAGAAAAATAATAGAGAGTTTATTGGAGGATGTATTTAAAAAAGTGGTTAGCTAAAATAGAAAATAACTTTTTAGTTAAAATTTGACTAAAAATTTGACTACTTTGATAAAGATGCTCTTATGATAATTTTTCAATACAAGTAAGAATTTGAAAAGATTCTCAAATTTTTCTCAATGATAAAAATGAAGAATAAAAAATTAACAATTACTAAAGCGTCAATTTTTTTAGATTCTAAAAAAATAAAAAATAACAAAAAAGTTACAATAAGATATAGTTTTAGTCTCTAAAGTATGGGTTTTGTGTTTTCATTTTTAGTCTCTTAATTTTTAGTTTTTTCATTTTTATTCTCGTAATTGTCAATTTAGTCTTAGATTTAACGCCAGTCTAAATTGATAATAAAAATATGAATAAAAACTAGTTTTGGCCTCAAAAGTTTGTGTTTATTGTCATTTTAGCCCTCAAGTTTTATATTTTGTCATTTTGATCCTCACAATTGTCAATTTGAACCAATTTGATCCTAACTCAAGTTGACAACTTTGATAACCAAAATTATAAAATTTAGAACTTGGGAGACTAAAATGGTAAGAAATGCATACTTTAATGATCAAAACTGTCTTTTACTTGAGGATAAAATATTTTTCCTACTATTAATGTAAGCAAACGTTAGAGATAGGACCAAAATGATGACATTGAAATTTAAGTGACTAAAATAACAAATAACGCATACTTTAAATATTGAAATTGTTTTTATCCAAAAAGATATGTTCAAAAAAACTCTAACCAAACATTCCATTAGTTGAAATATGAATGACTGACAATGGACTTATTTAGTACAACTTATTATGAAATAAAAATTGATAATTAAAAAATAAAAGTCAAAAACACCCTTCCCCCCCAGCTTTCTGATAATCATTTTCTTTAAACTATTTCTATCTAATAAGTTTTAAGCAAAAATTATACCAAACAGTCTGACACAGACGGGCAAAATAAAATAAATATAGTCAACTCAAGTAAGTTATACCAAATAACCCCAATATACTTCAGCCAATGCTGATGATAGCAACACTTGTGGGGGCCGAATAATTACATATAAGGAAGGCCAAGACATGAAGACATCAAGCCAAAGGCATTTCAGCTATAATCTAAGGGCTCTTGAAGCCGAATATACAGATCGGCCATATGAAGAGCCAAATGGGAACCAGCACGCAACATGAAGGCCGAGTAAGCAATCAAGTACGAGATTAAGAGTGGGCCCGACCCATGGGCCCAAAGGGTAATATAAAAAAAGGAACGAAAACCAAAGAAAGGTATGTGAGAATAGAAAAAATAACTTGAGATATAAGTAAACTGGAGAGAATACTAACTTGTCTATCGGAGTGCTAATTCCAACAATCCCGACCGGAGTGTTCATCCATTTTTTAGGTAGCAATTAGAGGATCAAGGACGTCTGACTGGATCCTAGGATATTTCCAAACCACTTCTCCACAATTGGCACCGTCTATGAGAATACTCAAGCGCATCCATGGCTGGCGTAACAGATGATTCTCTAGTAGGTGCTGACGATGTTACGCCAAGAGATGACATCCCACTATGAAACATGCTTGGACTAGAGAATATCATCGTGCTATAGGCCTTGAACTTCGACTCAATAGCTCAGACATCACCCTCAACTTCGGTGCAAGAGACGATGTAGACAATCACGGATCAAGCAAAACAAAATGAACAGTGTTTAGAAAACGCGATGGCTGAGAACAAGCACCTGCGCTAGGAATTGGCCTTGGAGGTAACCATGTCCTAGCAAGCCGCATGCCATGACCGGGGTCGACCCCCAAGAAAGAAAGATGATCGGCGACGTCGACTTCGGAAACATGATAATGACAGTGATTTTGACTCACCATCCTAGGAACTCAGAAAGAAGGGACAAGTCGATGTATCCAGCTCATCCGAAGGAAGTCCGTACGAACAGTACAGGTGAGGGCAAAGAAGTGATGATTCAGATAAAGAAGACAAGCATAACCCTTTTGTGCGACGCATCACAAGGGCTGTGCTGCCCAAGAAGTTCAAAGCACCATCGTTCACCCTGTATAACAAAAAATTAGACCCCACTGACTATATTCGTCATTATAAACAAACAATGACACTACATGCTGACGATGAAGCCCTCACGTGTCGAATGTTTCCAAGCAATCTGGGACCATTGGCCGTCAGATGGTACTATAAACGAGCGGCATCAATAAAAGCTTTCATCAACTCCAAAAATCCTTCAGGCAAGATTCATTACCAACGAAATTCAGCCAAAGCAAGCCAACTCTTTCTGGGCAATGCAAATTAAACCAGAAGAAACCCTTCGTGAATATTCAGCATGCTATTGGGAATTCTTTAACCCGGTAGATGATGCCTGCAATGACTCCATGGCCATCATCGCCTTTAAAATGGGATTACATCTTGATAGACCCCTTCACAGTTCGTTGACCAGACAACCCCCCAAAATAGTTTGGACATTAATGAAAAAAGCAAAGAATATTGTAAGGTGGAAGACGATGCCCTGCGGGTCAAGGCCGGACAAAAAGCCATGTAGACAGCTCCATTTGGTATCGTTCAGCTGGAAAATGTCGTGCCGTCAAGATGCCTCGAGCGGCGAAATCGGGCTAAACGAGACAAAAGGCGTGATTCTAGCCGATCAAGCGATCAGTGTTCATACTGATCAAATAAACAATATCAAGTGGATAACAGGTGCATAAGACTCTCAAACAAGAAATACACGGAATTAACCGAGCCAATTAGCAAGATGTTGTTGAAAGTCCAACACCTTTCATTCTTTAAATGGCCATCCAAAATGATGGGACCTCCCGATATAACGAGAAGGGATAAGCGGTACGAATACCACAAGGACCATGGTCATGACACTGACAGTTGTTATGCATTGAAGGACAACCTGGAAAAGCTGGTACAAAATGGCCGGTTGGCGCAATACGTCCGAAAGAATAATCCATTGAACACGGTAGCCCTATGGCCGGATTCACCTCCACTTGGTGTAATTCACATGATATACAACCTGCCGTCGACAGCTGAGGTACTTCAGAAATAATGTATTACAAGACGTTTGTTAAACTCGGCTTCACTAACTCGGATTTGTTGCCGGCCGATTACCCATTATTCGGCTTCAACGCTAACCCCGAGTATCCTTTGGGAGAGATCACACTACCAGTCTGGGCGGGCACCAGATCAGTAGATGTTGAATTTCTGGTTGTCAAACTTCTGTCACCTTACAATCTCATTATGGGAAGAACTTGGTTGCATACCATGCAAGCTGTGCCAAGCACCTACCGTCAAGTACTTCGTTTTCCGACTGAGTATGGCATTGAACAAATTTGGGGTTCTCAGAAATCAGCACATGCATGTTACCTTGTTGCTACTGTAAAAAGACCAAAGGAAATGGAAGTGAATTCGATTGAAGTGCCGGATCGGGAGAGCCTTGAAGACATTTGAAAAATCCCTAACGAAAAGGCAACTGAAGACTTGGATCGGATCGAAATTAATGGGAGTCCTAACAAGTTTTCATGATCGGCAATTCCTTGAATGAAGTTGACAGACACGAGCTTGTATCCTTCTTACTCAGCAACCTTGACATGTTTGTATGGACACCATACGAGATGCCAAGGGTGGATCCATATGACATGTTTATGTGACGGGTCATCCGACCAATGTGGCGGTGGGGCAGGCGTAGTAATCATAACCCCCGAAGGGGCAATAATCGAGCAGGTGGTCAAACTGGGCTTTGATGCATCAAATAATGAGGCCGAATACAAAGTATTGCTAACCAGCCTTCGAAACGCACTTCACCTTGGTGTGCGGCGGTTGCTTGTTTTCTGTGACTCGAAATTAGTCATTAACCAGTTGAAAGGGGAGTATACTAATAGAAATGACCGCATGGAAGCCTACATAAAAATGACAAATTCCTTGCTTGCGAAATTTGTAACGCCCTCAAAAATAAACCCATAATAAACATTATAAACATGCATCATTATATTAGAACAATAATATAAGTCCATCCATCAGAGTATTATGAAATAAAACATCAGAAAATGCCCTACAGGCTTACACCTTGCCAAGCCAACACTTGGACACAATTCACTGAGTTCTAACTCAAAAACAGATAAAGCCCTAGGCTTGAAAGATTACATTATTCAAATAAAACAAATAAAAAAAAATAAAACAAGTCTTCCAATTCAATTCCTCACAAGCTAAGTCCTTGGAGGGAATGAACCACCTGAACCTGAAAAATGAAGTTCCCATATAGGGTGAGCCACAGCCCAGTAGAAAAATACTAAACCAAGCATAAGAATTAACTAAAGCATTAGTATTCGATACATGGTTAACACAAGATATTAATTCTCACTTTCAAGACACGAATGCCTACATTGCCTATGACACATGGTCTATGACACGATTCACTTTCCATTTATACCGACAAGACTCAGAACCTGGCCAAACAACTTAACTAGGGTAACAAATCAGGTTAAATCTTTCTTACAACATAATAAACACACTAGCTGGTGTTACATCAATCACAATCAACATCACTTCCATACTTCCCAACTGATACACATGGTGGTGATGTATCATATCAACAACAAATAGAAATAATTCTATTATCAATAAGCACACACATAAGTGATGCTACTGGAGTCCATCCCCTATCTCCTCCCAACAAATTCGGTTTAGAGGTCCATCCCCTATCTTCCCCTAAACCGTGGAGTTCATCCCCTATCTCCTCCAAAACCAAATGCATATGCAACATAAATAATACTTGCTATATACAACACATAATTAATACAAGTAATGTTCTGTATTAATTCTACAGTCAACATAAATGACTAAATTCCAGTTATACCTATGCCACATGCAAGGTCTACAACAATCACTGGCTATCCTCCACCGATAGCCCAAAACAATTATTTCTAAGCAAGAAATAAATATCACAACATATATAATATCAACTTCACATATGAGTGATTAAATATCCAACTACATCAATTAATCTCAAATTTTCCAAATCTCATGAATTTATCCAATACACAATTCCCCTTTCAATTAATTACATGAATTAATCTACGACAAACCCTAGGGTTTCTCCCCAAAATTTACCAAACCACCCTCCACATACCAAGACACCAACACTTAGGATTAAAACGTATACGTGGAGTAGGAAATCCCTACATTAATGCGAAGAACCCAAAAGAAGAAGACAAGGAGGATGCTCGAAACTCCAAAACGCTCCAAATCAACAACTGCTCCGGTTAAATGAAAGCCCTCACTCTCCTCTATCTTATTTGTGAAGAAACTAGGGTAAAAACACACCCTAACTAGATCAAACCTAGGAGAGAAGGTGAGTTTGGAGAGAGAATGGTCGTAACTAGGGTTTCTGGATCAAAAGTTATAAAAAAAAAAACGTTTTAAAACTGTTGCTGCGTATATAAACTGGACAGGCTCGCTCGAGCGAAGACATGGTCGCTCGAGCGACCAGACACAAGAAAAACTCGCTCGAGCGAAGAAAGTCTCGCTCGAGCCAAGAACTCGATGCTTCAGGTCTGCAACCCAGAAGCACGCTCGAGCGACGGAAAGCTCGATCGAGCGAAGAACTCGAAAACATACACCTCGCTCGCTCGAGCGAAGAGAAGCTCGCTCGAGCGAAGACACTCTGCTCTCAGGTCTATACTAGACGCAATCGCTCGCTCGAGCGAATAAACCCTGGCTCGAGCCACTAGAGACAAAACTCAACCCTCGCTCGAGCGACCAAACTCGCCGGCGACCAACTCAAAAACTGGACAGCAAGATTTGGTTTCCGAACCCAACCAACCTGAAACAAACCTACCCAACACATTCTATAACTCAAAATGAGGAATTAAAGAACAACAAATATAATGAGAGTCCACGGGCGTAAGTCCGATACAATAACCAAATGGGAAAAAGACCGGGGTCGCTATAAAATACGACCACCACGAATTGAACCAAATAACCCGAGATCAGAAAACGTATGTAGATGCCCTAGCTTGCCTAGCCTCTACCATTAACTCAAAAATCAAAAGGACAATCAAAGTAGAATTCATCCTTGAGCCGAGCACTACCTCTTCTGAACCAGTTCAAATTAACATCATTGAACCAAGACCAAGTTGGATGGACCCTATCGCTGCATTCCTTTTCTCAGAACAACTCCCAATGGATAAGAATAAAGCCCAAAAACTGCGAAACAAAGCCCTGCGATACTATTTGGATCTGCATGGAAAGCTCTACAAAAAATCCATTTTTGGGTTGTACTTAGAATGTGTTCACCCAGATAAAGTTGAGGAACTCTTGGCTTGAATACATGAAGGTAGTTGTGGTGCCCATTCTGGAGGACGCTCATTGGCCCACCGAGCCATAATATAAGGGTATTATTGGTTGACCATGAGAGCAGATGTCGAGAATTATGTCAAGAAATGTGAACAATGCTAGAAGTTTTCCCCTTTAACTAATCTTCCTACCGAGGAGTTAAACTCTATCACTTGCCCTTGGCCTTTCGCTTAATGGGGACTTGATATCGTCGGACCATTACCACGAGCTCCAGGGAACAAGCGATTTCTGATTGTCGCAACAGATTATTTTTCAAAGTGGGTCGAAGCATAGGCATTAACACATATTCAAGATGTTGATGTTAAGCGATTTGTATGGAAAAACATCATAACATGATTCGACATACCAAGAGCACTTGTTTTAGACAATGGCACCCAATTTGATTGTGGCGTCTACCGAGAATTATGCAACACGTATGGTGTCCGGCCCTACTTTTCCTCACTGGCATAACCACAAAGAAATGGTCACGCAGAGGCCTTCAATAAAGTCATCCTGGATGGCATCAAGAAAATATTGGAAAACGTTAAAGGTAGATAGGTCAAAGAGTTGGCCAGTATGTTGTGGGCTCATCGCACTACTCCAAAGCGATCCACTGGGGAAATGCCATTTGCTTTGTGCTTTGGAACCCGAATTATCTCCCTGAAGATCAGCCTACCCATGTTGAAATACAAGGTTTTTGACATGGGCCGTAATGACATGATGT
This sequence comes from Camellia lanceoleosa, assembly GCA_025200525.1. Taxonomy (NCBI): domain Eukaryota; kingdom Viridiplantae; phylum Streptophyta; class Magnoliopsida; order Ericales; family Theaceae; genus Camellia; species Camellia lanceoleosa. The sequence goes on along the minus strand of CM045771.1, from coordinate 121,769,714 downwards.
TGGCCTTAGACTTGACTCTGATTGAAGAACGCCCAAATCGTGCCCTTGCGTGTATGATGCAGTATGAGCAACAACTCGCTAAATCATATAATCAGCGTGTACAATTGTGTCATTATGCACCTGGAGAGTTGGTCCTCAAGAAAGTGCTTCCTGCTAGTAAGAATCCAGCAGAAGGGAAATTAGGCCTCAACTGGGATGGCCCTTATCAGGTTGATTCAATCGCCAGAATAAGGGTGTATTGGGTCAAAGACATGGCTAGGAGAAGTTTGCCACGCCCCTGGAATTCCATACATTTGCGCAAATTTTATCACTAAGGCAACTTGTACGGCGTGCTAGTTTATTTCGAAATTTTGCTGATATGTTATGTATATATCTTTCAATTCTCCAATGCAACGCCCTTTCTTATCCCAGTCTCGATAATAATGGTTTGATAACGAATAAAAGACTTTGAATTCGGAGCTCCATTTGTGGATGTCATGTTTGGGCCGAATAAGCCTCCGAATTCGGAGCGCTCTTCGTGGATATCACGATTAGCCAACACAAAAAGCCTCTGAATTCGGAGCGTCATTCGTGGATATCACGATTGGCCAACACAAAAAGACTCCGAATTCGGAGCGCCCTTCGTGGATGTCACGTTTGGGCCAAATAAGCCTCTGAATTCAGAGCTCCTTTCGTGGATGTCGTGTTTGGGCCGAATAAGCCTCCGAATTTAGAGCACCCTTCGTGGATATCACGATTGACCAACACAAAAAGACTCACGTTTGGGCCAAATAAGCCTCCAAATTCGGAGCGCCCTTCGTGGATGTCACGTTTGGACCGAATAAGCTTCCGAATTCGGAGCGCCCTTCGTGGATATCACGATTGGCTAACACAAAAAGACTCCGAATTCGAAGCGTCTTTCGTGGATGTCACGTTGAGGCTGAATAAGCTTCCGAATTCAGAGGCTTATTCAGCCTAAACGTGACATCCACGAAGGGTGCTTCGAATTCTTAACGCCCTTCGTGGATATCACGATTGGCCAATACAAAAGAATCACGTTTGGGCTGAATAAGTCTCTGAATTCGAAGTGCCCTTCATGAATGTCACGTTTGGGCCGAATAAGCCTTTGAATTAGGAGCGCCCTTCGTGGATATCACGATTGGCTAACACAAAAAGACTCCGAATTCGGAGCGCCCTTCGTGGATGTCACGATTGGCTAACACAAAAAGACTCCGAATTCGGAGCGCCCTTCGTGGATGTCACGATTGGCCAACACAAAAAGACTTCAAATTCAGAGCCCCATTCGTGAATGTCACGTTTGGGCCAAATAAGTCTCCGAATTCGGGGCGCCCTTCGTTTATAACCACGAACGGCTGAGTTATCCTCTGAATTCAGAAGGACCAAATTTGGCAATAGGATGGCAAGGATCAGTATACGATTGTCACAAGTATATACAAACATTAATCGAAACAACATAGCAAATATTTATTTCATTAAATAAGCACAAATGCATGGCTTTTGACGAATTCAAAAGTACAATAATGTGTATTGATATCTAAATCTATTCGCCACCCTCTTTATCGTCGGTTTTCTCTGCATTGTAAGCTTCGAAGGGAAATTTTACACCGAATCAATACCCGCGGCCTACAGAGCCTTAATCCATCCATGCTTAAATCTACGATTTTCGCATCGACAGACATCCTCAGCTAACTTTTCCTTCGTCTTTTCAATACCAATTTTTCAACCGTCATGAAAACCTTGTTCGTAGGTCTTCGTTCTTATTACTTCTCTTGTGAACATGCTCGCTGTATCTTGGTTGGCAATCGCATGATCCAGAAGATGCTGATTTACTCTTTCCGCCACGATCGGGTTCATTTGACTAGCCAACTACGTTTCAGAAGCCTTAGTTTTTTTCAACTCGTTCTCGGCTTTCTCTGCGCGATGTTCTAAGCTCCGAATGTGGCCATCTTTTTGCTCTATCTCTCTTCATGCAACACGAAGACGCATGCCAATTTCATAAGAGGTGTATAGTCTCTTTACCACTCCATAGACGCCCTCCCGAAAAACTTCGCAATCAGGCCGACCGACCATTGATTGCTAGACTTCGGGCGAAAAAATCTGTCGAGTAAACTCTACTGCCACATTTGGATCACAAATAATCGAATCTGTTTCAGTCATTGGTTTATTCCCAACGAAAATTGAAAAACTCAACGGGCATAGTAGCCTGCTGGTTTCATTTCGCGAATGAGGAGAGCTCCCTCCCTGTTGCCTCTCCTTCTTGGGTGACTTCTCTACTCCGCCTCCTCTTAGGGACCTACTTCGACGACGGGGGGAGCGACACCTCTCACGCTTCTCCAATGTCCTGTTTCCCGTTCGCGTAGGTTCGCCAGCTCGATTAATCTCTAAGTCCAGTTTAGCTAGTGTCCTACCCTCCCCTCTACTGTTGAAGAATATTCTTCTTGATATCCAAATTTCATAAGTTCAACACAATGCTCTCTTCCCTCTCGCAGTCTGTTGAATTTGAGCACTGTATATCTATCAACAACAAAGAACCCACGCGTGCGTAGCCTCCACCCCGCTTATTAATTACGGGTGGAGCATTCCCAAAGCGATCGCTTCAATGCATTTCGCCGAATAATTACTGTGCCGCACCCAATCCATGAACTACACATATTTGGCAGTTCGGTTCATTAATCAGCTGGGGCAAGGGCAGATTCATTAATCTATTCGGCCTTCTTGCAATACATTGAACCGACAAGTTACTGTGCCCCACCCAATACATGAAATACACATATTCAGTGGTTTGGTTTATTAATCAGTTTGGGCAAGAGCAGATTCATTAATCTATTCGGCTTATTTGCAATGCATTGAGCCGATAAGTTACTGTGCCCCACCCAATCCATGAACTACACATATTCGGCGGTTCGGTTCATTAATCAGTTGGGGCAAGGGCAGATTCATTAATCTATTTGGCCTACTTACAATGCATTACACTGACAAGTTACTGTGCCCTACCCAATCCATGAACTACACATATTCGGCGGTTTGGTTCATTAATTAGCTAGGGTAAGGGCGGATTCAGTAATCTATTTCGCCTCTATTTATAAATATATTGACAAACTACAATGCCCCATCTAATTGGCAGATTTTATTCAATGTGAAATTGCAGGCCATATGTTTTTTTCAGCTCTTCAATGTTCAAATTGGCACAATTGGCACAAGACACATGATCATTCGGCTTTGGAATGACTTGTCCAAATAAGGCAAGGGCGAATATACCATTATACTCGACATATGATGTTATAGCCGAATTACAATACATCACCCACTTGGCCAGTCGAGTTTAGGATTAAAATATATACGTAATTCGGTAGATTATGTTATAACCGAATTGTGCTACTTCTCACACTGTCTTGGCCATTAATTTTATCGCCAAATTAAGTTACATCACCCTACTTAGCTATTAATTAGCACATGCAAAAGACACACAAAAAGGCAATTTTTATTAATAAATTGAGTACAAATAGTCGTCATTTTACACATGAAAATTGCCCTATATTTTACTTCTAAACAAAATAAATAAGCAAAAATCTACAAAAACTACATACTGAAAATACCAAGCAAAAAGCAAAACTACATTGACACTACTCATTTTTCAGGGTCAGACTCTAACGGCTCAACCTCTAGCTGCTCGTATGGAATTGGCTACTCCAATGTCACATTAGCGGCAGCCAGGACTTTGAGCCAGCCATGTTTGAAGCCCCGATTTTCAAACTTTGGTACATCATCCACATATTTTTCCAAGGCCGCGTTTTCTCTAGCTTCGAACGCCTTGGAGATCTCGGAGTCGGCAATTTCTTTTGCCTTCTTCAATTCCTCTAAATCGGCTTCCAATTTAGTAAACACCTCCTTAGCCAACTTGAGCACATCATCACTCATGTTCACCCTCTCTTCGGCGGCCAGGCTGAGTTGAACGAAGCATTTGGCCTTTTTTCTAAGACTTCGCTCTCGCCGCTCTCGCCAATTCGGCTAACGTCTCCTTAGCCTTGCCTTTTTTAAGTTTTGACTTCGACTTTGAGCAAGCCGATTTGCTCGATAACGTCATAGTGACGGCGGCTGATTTCTGCGATCCTGCCCGCCGCCTAAAACAAAAGATTAATAAGATAGCTGGCATAAAAAGGAAAAGATTTTTTCAAGTCAGTTACGTACCAATATCGCCGATTGAGCGGGTAGTGCTATCGACACTACATTCGACTCTGCACAGAATGATGCCCTATCAATCGGTGGAGAAATTGATAAGGACACACTTAGGGCCACGACGGCGTCCTTCAAAGCCAATGCATCAGAAACAACCGGCACGTTCTTTATTCTAGGTTGTAGACTAATAGTCCAGTCTAAAAATTTTGAACCAAACAACGGACTTTTAGTCTGAATGAACTAATAGTCTAATCCCATGGAATAATCCTTCAAAACTAACACCACCTTATTATTTTTTTTAATCTTTTTTTAGTCATATCACCTATATTTATTTTTTTACATATTTTTTTTTTATAAAAAATTAAAAAAAAAATTATTAAAATAATTTATTTACAAACAAGCACTAATGCAATGGATTCCACTACTGCTGACATTGGCTTGAATATATCTTAAAAGATTTATTACACTTTTTCATAAATTCCTTTTCATTTATTTATATTTCATTTAGTTTATTTTATTTTTTTATATTCTAATAAGTCCTATAACTGACATAGTTATCAAAATACTCCTAATAATATTCACATTTACAGTGTGAATGTTTCGTGATGTGAATATTTACACTATCAATGTGAATGTTAACATGTCAATGTGAACATTCACATTATAAAATACGAATGTTCACATCACCAAATTGCTAACCGTTTAAAAAATATTTGTAAGGGTAGAAATATCCATAAAATACTTTAAATATGATAATTAGGATTTGGTAAATCAAATGTCCAATAATAGGACCTCTTAAAATATAAGAATATCTTATGGACTAATTGGAATACAAACACTTGAAAAATGATTTTCTAATAAATTTCTCTAAAATTTTTACTAAATATTTTACATGAATATAAATTTTATCAAATATTTCATATAGGTATTTTATTTTTTTATTTTTTTTAAATTTTTTTAGATATATATACATCTAAAAAGTAATTTTTTAATTAAAATATAAAAACATCATTAAAAATAAACAAAAACTCAAACAAAAATTTACACATATTTTTATTCAAATTTTCATTTATTTTTAATAATTTTTCTAACATCTTAGCCAATTTATTTTATTTTGGGGTTTTTAGTTTAAAGTACTTGATATTAAGATTTTATAAGATTTTCATAATAGTTGGGATCTCTCAATATTTTTACAAAGAAATTTTGAGAAATTTCAAAGGGATATTACACTAATTTTTCTTTTTTATTTTCTGAATGCATCTTAATCAAGTGCATCTAAAAAGTTTAAAAAAAAAAATTAAAAACAAGCGAAATTCATCTAAAATCAAATTTTAAAAATCAAAAGCCAAACAGACACTTGAACTTGTCATTAGGAAAAATGTGCTATTTTTAACACGGAGTTCAACACCACACCGAAATTATAATTTTTATTACAATATATTCATAATTTTTATCACAAAAATGATAACTTTTTTAAAGAGAATTTTTTTGAGATTCCTGATATTAAGATTTTATAAAATAAATGACATATAATATTTATATAATAGTTGGGACCCTTTAACATTTCCATAGAGAAAATTCGACTTAAAGAAATTTGTGCTTAACTCAGAGAAATTTCAGTCCAAATACAGAAAAATTTATCTGATATAATCGCAGAGAAATTTCATCGAAGGACCTTAACTAATAAAAAAAATATCTTAAACATCTCCTACTTGCAAAACTAGAGAAATATTACACTAATTTTATTTTTTTTTAGAACGTGCAAGTGCACATTATCGCATTTTTTTCATAACTTTTCTAATAATAATATAAAAGATTTAAGAAAAAACGCTTAGGTGGTCCATTCCTGTATGAAAAGAACTTTAAATGGTCCATTTTCCATTCACCAAGAAAAAAACAAAATCACGGACAAGCCAAAAAAAAAAACTTTTCATAGGATTCTCTGCTCTGGAACTTAAACCGCAAAACTTGTTTTCTAAGAACATCTTTAATGCCTATTACCATAGTTAAAAATTGAGATTGTGATTCTCCTTATATGTTTGTAATAGAGGTGTTCTATTCTATCTATCTAAAAATAAATAAATAAATAGAAAGGTTCTATTTTATCATTTAATAATATTTATAATAATTTTTTAAATTTAAAATAATTAGAATTATAAATTTATACTGATATTTTATAATCATTTTATGAAATCAGAATCTTTCATTACACGAATGGAATGAAACAATCAAAATATTAAAAAGGGTAAATTATAAATACTTCTCTTAAAATTTTTTTAAATACAGATTGTCTTTTATAGTTTAAAAAATTACAAATATCTCATGATTAAAATTTTTTATTTAACAGAATTAACTAAAAAAATAAAATTCATAATTATTCTCTTATATAATAATAAAATTACTTAAATTATTAATTGAAACATATTTTCAACATCATTAAAAATTATTAATTAACTTAATAATTTATTAATAAAAAATGATTTATTATAAAATTAAAAATTTCAAAATATAAAATATAATTTTTAAAATTACAAAATAATTCATATTTTAATTAACCTTTAAAAATCTATATAATAAGGAAGCTCGGTTTTTTATTTTTGATGGGACTTTTGTGTATTTGTCAAAATCTGCACCCTGTTGACTTTGAAAACAAGTTTAGAGTTTGAAAATGTGTTATTCACTTTGGATTGTGCAGAACGGCTGAATCAATTCCCCCCCAAATGCTGTTTCTATCTACTCTTTCGTCTCTACCCAAATCCTCCCTCTTTCTCATTTCAGAGAAATCCTCCCTCTTTCATACGTTCTTCTCTCTCTCTCCCTCTCCTCTCACGACGACACTGCCACTCACCGACTACCGACCACCTCTCCTCTCCTCTTGCTGTCCTCTCTTCGCTCGACCACCCACCATTGACTCTTTTCTCTGGCTGTCCTGTTTCGCCTCTCTCCTCTTGCGACGACATTGCAGCCATTCAGAGGTAAAGACCACCGACCACTGACTCTCTTCTCTCGCCCTCCTGTTTTGTCTCTCTCTTCTTGCGACGACATCGCAGCCATTCAGAGGTAAACTACAATTTACAAATTTGCAATCCATGATATTTTTGTGGGTTTCTCTCTTGGATTTGGGTTACAATATTGTTCATGGATTTTAGAGATTTTGGACTTTAGAGATTTTTTGAGGATTTTTATTGGGTTTTAGAGATTTTGGACTCAATATGTATTTTTGGTTCTTGCTTGAGTTTGGTGATGGGTTCTAATTGTTTAGTTTAAATTGTCCATATCTGAGCATTTAATCAGATTCTTCCATGACTTAATAGGCCTCTGTGGATGAGTTTTGTAAATTGGTGCTATCATTTTCCCAAAAACAGGGCATGTATCTTTCCTTTATATCTTTCACAAGGATTATGTTTTGTAAATGAGTTTTGTTGAATGGAGTGTTATGCATGGATGTGTTGAATGGTTAAGCCTGAACACATTCTTTGGCCAATATATAGTGTTTTGATGTGTCCTTATTATTGTTTTCATGCTTATTATCTCAGTAACACACAACTCATCCATAGTAGTTAAAAACAGAGCTTCCTTGGCCGAGTAAAAAGATGTGTCCTTATTAGTGGTTAATTATACCCATTATGACATGGATGAGTTTTGTAAATTGGTGCTGACATTTACCCACAAACAGGGTAAATGTTGTTTATTTATTTTCTTTGTTGTTTTCTCTCATATTAATCTACAAATCGGATAATTTTTTGCCAATAAAGGGTTGTGTATGTGTTTGTGTTTTAACGTAGGAAACAAAACCAATTTTAAACCCTTAGTTTGTTGTCAGATTTTTTGATATTATCTTAGTTTCTTTGTTCATCTTAGTGCCTTAAAACATTATTTTTTGTTCATCTTAGTTTGTTGTTTTCTCTTATCTTAGTTTCTGGGGATTAATCAAACAAATATTTTGGGGATTAGTCAAACAAATATTTGAAAATATTTGGGTCAGACAGTTTTTGTTTTTGTGTTTATAAGGGTTTGAAAATATTTCTATCTTTTTTTTTTTTTTTTTTTTATCAATGTATCACAAAAATATTTCTATCTTTTTTTTTTTTTTTTTTTTTTATCAAGTTTTCAATGTATCACAAACAAAATTATCAATGAAACCATATGTAAGCAAAGTTTGTTTACAAATTGTTACAAACTGCCATGAAAGAGCTGTAGCAAAAAAAGAGCTGAAGCAAAAACTTAGTATGAGCTTAACAAAGGATTGTATTTTTGTTAACAGCAGCCATTTTTTGTATCAAAACTTTTCCAACAGTCAAAATACCCAGGAGCCATTCTTTGCATCAACAGCCTTCCAACAGTCAAAATACCCTGTCCATGATTGTATTTTGTGGTTGAATATTAATTCATTTCTAGCAAGCCTAAGAGTCCAAATTTTTAGGTTGTCGATTGGCTCAAAATTGTTACTCTAATTTTTTGGGATGTTTTTTGTTTTGCTCTTTTTTGGATGTCTTTTGTTTTGCTATCATGGATTCTATTATTTGGCAACCTATAAATTTTGAGCCAATCTACAACCTGATATCCACTTTGGTGGCAGTATAGAAAGTGTTTGGTCAATTAAGGATATGTTTTCCTTAAACATGTTTCAAGTTCTACACCAATCTCAAATAATTTTATATAGATTTATATTGTTGTAGTGGTGCAATTGATTTTGATGAGTTTGTGCATATAACCAGGATTGGAGAAAGGGACACTAAAGAAGAGCTTATGAAAGCATTCCACATTACTAACTTTTTTTTTTTTTTAAAGATGTGTGAAAATAAAGAAGAGCTTATGAAAGCATTCCACACTAAAGGAGAGCTTATAAAAATGTGTGAAAATATGATTATGCTTGCCTTATTTTGTCCTTTTTTTTTACTAACTGTTTTTTGTCATTTGAATATAGAGAACAATATATGCCACAAACATTCAACGAATTGCAAAGGAGGCAAGAGCTTTACTGAAAAGGAGATTCAAGAGATAATAGAGGAAGTAAATCGTGATCGTAAGTTCGCCTCTTTTTATTATGATTTGCATTATTCTTATGCTGTGTGCTTCAGGTATTTGTTTGAACCTCCAGACACACTATATTTTAGAATTGTTTTGTTAGTGCTACTATCAAACTTTTTTCCCTTTTTTATGCAATCTGCATTCGTTGTTGAACTGAAGTTTCTACTATGTAAACTGGCCATTTTTGTTAGAGTGGCTTTCAAAAATAGCAATTTACATATGCTGAATTGATTCACACAGTTGTACTGGCCTAAATATTTCTTTAATAGAATTATTAGTTGCGTAATAACTAACTTCATTGCTAACCTTCTTCCCTTTGTTAGTTGCCCTTTCTATGCTCTACTCTTTCCAAGCTATTAATTCAATTAAATGACATTGCCAACCACTGTCACACCAATGAATACCATCGCAATCACCAACATCTCCGCGTCATCATCACATGCTGATGATTATATTCAAGCATCATTAACCCAACACCAGTTAAAATCTTCATTATTGACCAAATAAGCCTCTCTCTCTCTCTCTCTCTCTCTCATGTATGCAATCACAATTAAGCATGCACTTGTGGGCATAGTAGTTGATGACACAAAAATATTAATGAAATATCCATTGGTTCCTAATACATAAATCTAAAAAGATCACCCATTCAGGAAAAGAAAATAACATTGTGAATTCTATATAATTTCAGAAACAACAGTGTAAATAGGAGATTTACAGAGAAAGAAATATTTGAGATTAAAGTTTGTGTTTAATATGTGTATGATAATGATATGCTGGCTTGAGGATTTTTTTTTTTGTGAATACTTTTTTTTTCTTTTTTCTTTTTTTTTTTTTTTTGGCTTTTTTGGCTGTTTGATTATTGAAAAAAATAGACGATAATTTCATAGTTTTTGAAATTGTGAGATTGGGTTTTACTTGGTTGAGTTTGACTTGATGAATTTGATGGGACTTTTGTCTTATGTGTCAAAATGTGGTCCATTAAATTGAATCATAGGCTAAGATTTTATATTCTAATCCAATGGTTCAAATTTTATCTTTTCCTCTTTTTTTTTTTTTTTTTTTTCCTTCCAAAAATGAAAAAATCTTGGAAAGACAATTCTTAGATCTTTTTAAGGTTAATAATTCAATTCTTATAATATTTTCTTATGTGCATTGAAATATTTCTTTCTCATGTCTATCTTTTGTCAAAAAAAGGTTAGCTTAGTTATATTTTGGATTTAGCGGTCGACCACCTGGTGGATGAATTATTTTTGATGAAATTATTTGTTGGTTGTATAGAGCTTGACTTTATGAAATACATATATTTTTTGTTTGTTGACTTTACTACTACACATGTTGGGGTAATGTGGCATATCTACAGTATTAGTGGTACTTTACTACTACACATCATTTGTACCTTTTGCAAGGTTGGGGTAATGTGGCATATCTAAAAATTTTAGGATTTATTAATTTCTAAGAAAAATGGTAAGATTCATTAATATTGTCTTTTGATTCATTATTTTTATTTAATGTTTGGAGTCAAATTATTATTTTCAAACTGTGTAGATTGCAAATCTTTTATTAGTTGTTAATTTTAATAAATAGATTCTACGAAGCAAAGTAGTAAGTGATTGATGTGTTTTATTGATAGTTTCAGTTGGAAACACAAGTCATTTTGATAAATTGTTTAATTTTAGTAAAATTTGATGGCGGAAAATGATTGGTAGGTTATTAGTTCGGCATTTGCATATCTATGTGATTTTTTATTAATTCCTTCAATGATATATTTTATTCATGGTATATGAATTAACTTTATAACTTTTGTCAGTAATGGGCTCTTCTTCTTCTTCTTATTTTTTGTTTTTTTTTGTTTTTTTGGGCATAATTAGGGATATGTTCTGCTTAAAAGTGGTTGGCCACTTTGCGAAATGTCCTACTTATATCTGTAATCTACACCAACCATTTTTTATATTTATATATATTTTTAGAAACTATAGAGTTGTAGTCTAAACGGAATGGGATTGAAGTTTATGAAAATATGTTTTATTTGTTGCTAGAAATTGATTTGCTTCTCCTATATTTTGGGTCTTTAACTCTAACTTCTAACTTAGTTCTACATAGATTTGCTTCTTTCTACGTCAATATTTTTTTCTTGCAATGTAACCTCTCTCTTACAAGATGTGCTTGGCCAAAAAAATTAGTGCCAAAAAGGGTAGACTTTGGACCAAAACTCATCGAATGACCAATTGTTTGTACAACATCACTACCATAGAGGTGGTGTACTGGATTGAAAGGAATTTTGCATATTTAGATTAGCTTGGAATTTCGACTTGCAGTGTCTTCAAATTGATGATTGATTAGAGGAAGGAAAAAGGTTGTTTTTCCATTCTATTTATTTGACAGTTTGATTGAGCTTCTTTCCCTGTTTTCCTTTTCCCCATGTTGTAATCTTCTGGAATAAAATGTCACATTAAACTCTAAGGTAGTGTTTGGTTCACTGTAATAAAGTGTAAAGATTCCTTACACTTCTCATGTTTGGTTGACTAAAAGAATAATGAAAAATTCATTGCAATGGGAGTCATCATTAACCATTATAAGGGAATGATTATTCCATAGGGAAATGTAAGGAATAACCATTTTAGTGAACCAAATAAAGCATAAATGAGATTGAAGTGTTTCAAATATAATTAGTGTTCTGATAAATGATTTGGGTCATTTTGATAAATGTGTGAATTGGATTTCATTTTTTAACATGTAAAGTAGTGTTCTGTGATCTTTTGTTTTTATTTGATTGCTAGAAATTAGAATTATAGAGAGAAAGAAATAGCCTGTTGTACTTAAATTATGGCGCAATTAAATAATCAAACAATCATTGTACATCCCATTGGTATTTAAACCCAATCTATTTATAGCACTATTAAATGAGTTATTTCTTCACTATAGATCTTCAACAACCTCTTCAACAACCTTGGAGTTCATTTTAATTTAAATCATGGACAACATTCATGTTTAGTTTATATTTTATTAATCAAGGCTCAATTTCTTACTTATTATTTAAGATTTTTCTAACCATTATAAGGGAATGATTATTCCATAGGGAAATGTAAGGAATAACCATTTTAGTGAACCAAATAAAGCATAAATGAGATTGAAGTGTTTCAAATATAATTAGTGTTCTGATAAATGATTTGGGTCATTTTGATAAATGTGTGAATTGGATTTCATTTTTTAACATGTAAAGTAGTGTTCTGTGATCTTTTGTTTTTATTTGATTGCTAGAAATTAGAATTATAGAGAGAAAGAAATAGCCTGTTGTACTTAAATTATGGCGCAATTAAATAATCAAACAATCATTGTACATCCCATTGGTATTTAAACCCAATCTATTTATAGCACTATTAAATGAGTTATTTCTTCACTATAGATCTTCAACAACCTCTTCAACAACCTTGGAGTTCATTTTAATTTAAATCATGGACAACATTCATGTTTAGTTTATATTTTATTAATCAAGGCTCAATTTCTTACTTATTATTTAAGATTTTTCTCATAATCAAATGCTTTTGTATTATTTTTTACAGGTATATGATATGTTGGAGGAAACAGTAATATTAGATCTCTATACTAATTTTTTTATTTAATCTACATTTCTTAATATAATTTCTCTTTTACCTTTCAAATGCATTTCTATATATACACAGATTTAGTTTCTTCAATTCAAAAATGTCAGTGTTGTGATCCATAATCAATTGATTAAACAGAAATGCCATTGGTATTCAGTTTTCTCTGTGTTTGTGGGGTAAGCCCACTAATCAAATTTATTTGCTTCTCATATTTTTCCTTAATAATTTTTGCTTATTTTTTGAAAGGCAAAGGAAAAGGTAAGGGTAAAGGAAAATGAGAAGCTTAAAGGAAAAAGAAAGGAAAACTACCCAAGAAAGGGAATAAAAAATACACAGGTGCTATGATTCTTTTCAAGTTTGTTTTGGAGCATGTGTAATGAAAATCATGGGGGAATGTGATATTTTGAAGCATGCATAATCTATGTGTAATTTTTTTTTATTGTAAAGTTTGTGAAGATGGGCATAGTGCTTTTAATCCTTAATATTACTAATTATGCATCCTTAAAAAACAATACACTAGAAAAAATTATAAAGGATCTTTCCAAACTAAATTATGCATCCTTAAAAAACAATACACTAGAAAAAAATTATAGAGGATTTTTTACAAAGATATATAAAATTTTCCAATTAGAAGAGGGAAGTAACTAAAGTTTAAAAAGGAATACAAATGATGAAGAAGGAAATAAATTTAAAGGGTATTTTAGTTAAAATTTTGTTTAAATTATGATCAAGTCAAACTTTTGTAGGATTGGGGTGAAAAAGCTATGGAGCTGAAGAGGATAAATAAGACCATCTTACTTTGATGGAATTGTAACAAGGTATCCTTTCTCCATATTATTTCAATAGCTATTTTTCGTATTGTTTTAATATGCTAATGTTATTGTTTTTTAAACATTAGATTATTGTGCATGCTCCTCACTGGAAAAAGTATACAGAAGTTGATACATGGTCATTTCAAAATGTGATGGAGAACAAGTTTGAAGGCGTTCAAGTACTTTTTGTAAAAGAATGAGTTTGAAGACATTATATGGCATACATTTTGCAAAGTCGACAAATATTTTGTAAAGTATATCCTTGATGTCAACCACTTTTGTAAAGCTTCCTACTGCTATTTTTGTAAGGTCTCTTATCAATGTAAAATATTGGACCTTATGGATGGTTATTTAGTGTGGACTGTAAAGTGCTCTTGAAAATTCACTACATTTAATTGTAACAATTTAATTTAGTAACTTTGCATATTTTGGTGGAAGTCACATATGCTTGACATGGATTTTTGCGTAAATTTAGTGCCTATTGTGCAGGATGTTAGAGTTACATTGAAAAAGACTAATTTATTAGTGGGTTGAAGGAGAAGGATGTTATAGTATTGTTGTCTCTTAATTTTTAGATACTTAACTGTAGTTCCCCCCTCCCTATTTGATCATGGTTGTGGATTTTATGTTTTTTGATTAAGAAAGACCCATGTATTTTGATGCACTATTTTCATGATTTGTTTCTGTATTCATTTATCTTTTCAGGACCTCTGACATTCCAACACAGCTGGTTGTGAAAGTAGATTGGATTTGTTGTATCATCCATGATATTCTGGTATCAACAATAAGGTTAGTCTTCAAAGTAACTTGGGTTAGTTTTATTTCATTTATTTATAAGTAGTTAGTTGAAACTGTGAAAAAGTTGGAAGGATTTGAACTATTCCTATTGATATTTGACGTTTTATTAGACTGACTTGAACTATTCGTTAAACATGGCTAATTTTGAAATTATGTTAGAGAATGAGGTGGGAACTCTCGAAGGCACCACCCTAATTATGTGAATGAGGTGGGAAGCTTACATTCATGATAAATTCATTAGGAAATAAAAGATTTGAAATTTATTAGTTATTTTTTTTAGTTTTAAATTGAAGTGATTATAATTTTGAATTGATTCATTATAATTGAATTTCGTAGCACGTGTGGTATTAAAAAAATTTTGTTCGCAGTGCCTTCAGCCACAGGTTATCCTTACATGGGTGGGTCCGTTGGGTGCTAGCCTTGCTAGATCGGTGGGTCCAAATCGGCAACATCGCGGCAACAAATCATCTGTTTCTTAATGCTCAATAGGTTAGCTCTCTCTCTCTCTCTCATACACACACACACACACACAACTTCAATATGACTATTTGTTCATTCCTCATGAGGTTCAACTTCTCTTTTTAAAATTTATTAGAGCATTCCATTTTTCGGTACTTGGATCTTAGCCCAAAATTTAAGAAATTAGGATTCTTTGTCAGTGCTGAATTTATCTGTGAATAGAATCAATAATTAACTTATCTTTTTCCTACAAATTTGGATAATTTGTTTTTTTTTTTTTTTTTCATCCCATCATCCCCACCATCAACAACAATGCTCTCACTCTCTATCAAATCAAATGGGGGTTGAGGAAAAAATTGATTTCATGTTAACACCCATATTTTTTTTTTCCTAGGTTAGTCAAATAGGGTAAGGATTGTTAACATTAAATGGGTTAATGTGAAAGGTTAACCTAACTGTTAACATTAAGCTGAAAATAAAATATTTTTGGTATTTATTAAATACTTTTGTATTTACTTAATCTTTATCTGGCACATTATTTAGTGGTGATTTGCAGAATGATGAGTTGTGGTGTAGAGGATGTGAGTAGTGGGTTTTGTTTTGGGATAATGTTCTTATACTTTTTATAAAAGATATATTTTGGTGATTTGTTTTGAGAAGTGCTCTTACTATTTTGGATTTGGTGCTCCTTCATTTCTAAAAGATATATTTTGGTGATTCTTTTGGATATATTTATTTTTTTGTTTTAGTTTAGAAGCATTGTTTTTGTATCTAAGAAGCTTTCAATTGCAGTAAGAGTGCTTCAAAACAGAAAATCACTTCCAATTTAATTGCTTTATTTACATTTATAGTAATTTGTATATGAAACATTGTGTTTGTGTGTGAAGCATTGTTTTCCTATGCATTTTGTTAGTTTAAATTAACATGGTATATGAATCATTTTGTATATGAAGCATGGTAATTTAAATTGAATTTTTTAAATTGGTTTAACAAAGAAGCCTTCTATTTGTTGGTCCACTTTCAAATTCTATTTTTTTTTCAGTGTAATGATTTAACTAAGTTTATTGTGGAATCTAATCTCTTTTTGTTCTTGATAGTATTGATTGGCAGATTATTGATATTGACATAAAACAGTGTATCTTTAGCTTAAATTTTATATTATTGATATTGGCGGGTTTAGAATTTTATATTATTGTGTGTAGTTTTGATTGATTTCTTAGTCTAAAGAAACTAACAAAATGCATAGGAAAACAATGTGCAACCTTTATTTTTTTTTCTCTCGATATTTAATGTACATTTGTAATCTCATCATACACCACCAGTTCAACCCACCTGTGTTTGGATTTTGTTTTAGGCTGAAGATTCATAATAGAATAATTCCCACTCACTCCCACCCCGTATCTCAATTGAAATTTTGGTTTTGTTTAATTGATACAAAGGTATTCAATTTCCATGGAATTCAAGACTTTACCAATATAAGTAAGAAGATAAATTCAATAAACCAATTATAAATTCAATATCTATAAAATTTTTGATTTATTGAGTTACTGATACTGTTTAATTGGCATGAGTTATTGATATAAAAGGTAAATTCATGGGTGAATTTGTTTTAGACTTACAGAAGTTGAGTCAGAGTTTTCATTTACTAAGATTTCAAATTCATGGCTTCTTTGTGTTAATGATAGATATTAGATTTTTTTTTTTTCTTTCTTCAGTTAATTGGTTTTGAATTTCATAACTTAATTATTTGGATTTGTAGTATCATCCTGTTCAATCTTTGATTAATCTCATTAACAAAAGTCTTCTTATTTACATAGAATCCTTTAATTGGTTGTTTATAATTTCATCATTATTGGTTGGTTTAACAGAGAACCTTTATATTTGTTAGGGCTCTTTTAGGATGACAGCAAAACGCCACGTTTTGTGGCTGGGCAAAACGCAAAGTGGCGTTTTTTTGCTCATTTGGGAAGTGGTAAAAATAGGTTGGAAAATTACATAAGTACCCTCAATGTTTATATCTTGTGGTTTTGGGTAAAAGGTAATTTTTAAAAATTTGGTGAGGTTATTTTAGTCATTTTAGTGTGATGTGACACCATAAATAAATGTTAATTCAAAAAAAAAAACAACTTTTTACTAACTTCCCAAATCACTCCCAAAAAGCTTGGTTAAAAGCAAAAAAGCTGCTTTTTACCATCTTCCCAAAATACCACTTAGTCTACTTTCAAATTCTATTTTTTTATAGTGTAATGATTTAACTACGTTTATTGTGGAATCTAATCTCTTTTTGTTCTTGGTATTATTGATTGGCAGGTTTAGAATTTTATATTATTGTGTGTAGTTGTGATTGATTGCTTGAATTAGATGGTTTGATTCTTGGTCTAAAGAAACTAACAGAATGCATGGGAAAACAATGTGTAATAACTCATGTCTTTGTTAGATTTATTCAATTAAGTTGATTTGATAGTATTGGGTAATAGTAAAATCACCTTATACTGCCTTTTGAGTATAAATAGGACAGTTTCATGATTTTATCGTAAAAGAAACACATTTCATCGTAAAAGAACCACCCGTGCCTATGGCACTCCAAGTTTTAAAAAAAAAAGCCACATTCAAGTTTTTTTTACACAATGTGCATGGTTTTTGTAGGAAATGTTTTGAATCACAACTTTGAGCACTCAAGTATAATATCTTATTGAGGTGGTGGTAATTTTCACTTTATGGTTAAGCCTTCTAATTGTTCATTAGGCACTACCTAATAAATTGTAATATAAAAATTTATTACACATACATACAATCTCTTCCCATCACCAACCTAAATTATTCGATCTCATGTAATTGTTTTGTTTGTTGAATCCTTGACACTCGATTAGAGTGATATATTTTGCCTTTGACTTTTAAATTTGTTTTTTCTTCAAATTTCAGGTGTATAAAAATGACAGTTGTCCATGATATTGCAGAAGATAACATCTTTGCATTTACATTTTTTTATTGGGTTTCTCATTACGCATTCTTTTGCTGTGATGAGTATATTGAAGAAACACAATGATAGTGAGAATTTTGAGTAAATTGTTGTATAATAATTAATTGGGCAAAGCTTTTTGTCATGAGCCTGCCTATAATGGGATTCCAAATTAGATGTAATTATTTATTTTCATTTGTTTTCGTGTATTATCTAAATTGTTTTCGTATGTTGATAGTTGGCTCTTTCATTCTAAATTGGATGATCTTTTTATTTATTTTTATTTTTATTATTATTATTATTTTAAAGCTAGAATGATTACTCTTTTGTACCAAAATGTTCATTCACCATTTCTTGAAGCTTTGAAATTTGATTAAGCGAAAATGTTACTCAGTTATAATACTAATTTAGACACATTCTTTCATTGAAGGTTGCCCCATTCTAACTCACTATGTATGTGTTATCTTTGCTTATGAAGGTTGCTCCATTCTAACTCACTATATATTAAACTTTAATTATGAAGTTTGCCAAAACTATAATTTGTTATTTGGACTTATGCGTGAAGTTTTATATTGTAATGAAATTGTTGTCATTTTGAATTAATTTATGCAATTTTCTGTATTAGTGAAATTGTTATCATTTTGAATTGATTTATTTTAATTGATGTTTGTAACGTATGTGATATCAACATTATTTATACCGTGCCTTCAGGCACGGGCATGTACTAGTGTATTTATAATTTACCCTATTTAAAATTGACACATTGCAATGTCAGAATGTCATTTATGATAATCTTTGTTTTGGTCGTGGCACGGCTACCTATGAGTAATGTCCACGAAAGGTTGGGAAATGAGTGGGTCGCACCAAGTCGAGTCCTAACTAACCAGTACTGTTTTTTTATTTTTTATTTTTGTCCACCAAGGAATGTTTTTTAGAAGTAATCATAAAAAAAAATCTTAGACGTTTATAATAAAATAAATTTTTAATTTTATTAATTTAAATTATAATATTTAATTTATTTTTAATTTAAATCATATGTCTCTTTTTGTTGGGTAAGACTAATAAAAAAATAATATTTTAACCATTAAACTCAATAAATTTTTTTATCAATTTTACTCTGCGGAAATAAAAAACTGTTTAACTTATAAATAAATAAAAATATTTAGATTTAAAATAATAAAATTAAAATTTTAGTATTTGTTTGGTTAAAAAAATGATTCACTTACACAATTTCTCTCTTCCAAACCCCCAAATGACGTGGCATGTAAAATTTGAAAAGTTAACCCATATTCAAATAGGAATTATAAAAAATATTTACGTACTTAATTTATCATCTCTAAAAATCACTTCTAATGATGTATCTGACAAGTATCAAATTTTAATTTGTCAAATATTTTACCATATATAGTCTTAATTTCAATATCATATTATTAAAAATTATTTAAAAATGATAAATTATAAAAATATATTATTGTATAGATAATGATTCATTCTTCTGATTTTACACTCCAAATTTTATCCCTGTTAATGTAAAACTAGACAAGGAATCACTTTCGCATCTGGGTGAGTCGTGTGAACATCATCATCGTTGATCATCACAGACTCAAATGATATCTATTCATATGGGGCTAAGAAAATTCCAGCACGTACAATTTTTATTTTTATTTTTAAATAAAAAACAATTTTAATCTCTAGAATATGTATTATTTTTTATTTTAATATTTTATGTTTTAATTTTGTCGTTTTAATCTTTAAACTTAATGAATTTTTTTATCAATTTTACTCTGCGGAAATAAAAAACAGTTTAAATTAAAAATAAATAAAAATATTTAGATTTAAAATAATAAAATTAAAATTTTAGTATTTTTTTGGTTAAAAAAATGATCCACTTACACAATTTCTCTCTTCCAAACCCCCAAATGGCGTGGCATGTAAAATTTGAAAAGCTAACCCATATTCAAATAGGAATTATAAAATATTTACGTACTTAATTTATTATCTCTGAAAATCACTTCTAATCACTACGTTAAAATTGGGCTTTAGCGGCGGTTTTTTACCACCGTTAAAGCCTTTAATGGCGGTTTTGTTACCGCCGTTTATGCGCGTGTCGAAAAAAGTGAAACCGTCGTAAAAAGGAAAATTACCGTCGTTAAAAGTTAACTAAAAACAGCGATTTTTTACCGCCGTAAACAGGTTCAAATTTTTTAAAAAATAATTCTTTCTTCTTGGACTCTCCAAGTTTTGAACCCAAGACCTCTCATCCACTCACACCAACCATTCTGCCACAGCCACTTTTCATAAAATATATTCCCTAAATAAATATTTAAACATTACTTTTACTTTATTATAGATGGTTTCGCCAGAACTTGCCGGAGTTTCGCCGGAGCACGCCAGAGTTTCGCCGGAGCTCCGCCGGCAAAGACCGCCGTCATTAACGGCGGTAATGGTTGGGCATTAGCGGCGGTTTTGTTATCGCCATTAAAAGTGGACATTAACGGCAGTTTCGTAACCGCCGTTAAAAGTGGATTTCATTACCGTCGTTAAAGACACTTTTAATGGCGGTTTTTTAACGGAGGTAACGAAACCGCGGCGGTATTAACGGCGGTTTTCGTTACCGCCGTTAATAGTACCTTTAACGGCGATTTTCGTTACCGCCGTTAAAAAAATCGCCATTAATATCCTGTTTTGGCGTAGTGAATGATGTGTCTAACAAGTATCAAATTTTAATTTGTCAAATATTTTACCATATATAGTCTTAATTTCAATGTCATATTATTAAAAATTATTTAAAAATAATAAATTAAAAAAATATATTATTGTATAGATAATGATTCATTCTTCTAATTTTACACTCCAAATTTTATCCCTGTTAATGTAAAACTAGAGAAGGAATCACTTTCACATCTGGGTGAGTCATGTGAACATCATCATCGTTGATCTTCACAAAGTCAAATGATATCTATTCATATGGGGCTAAGAAAATGCCAGCACGTACAATTTTTATTTTTATTTTTAAATAAAAAACAATTTTAATCTCTAAAATATGTATTATTTTCTATTTTAATATTTTATGTTTTAATTTTGTCATTTTAATCTTTAAAATTGTCAATTTGAATCAATTTGATCCTAAGTTTGACGTTCATTAACATAAATATAAATAAAAGACAATTTCAATCCTTAAAATATATATATTTTTTTATTTTATCATTAATAAAAATCACCCTTAATGATGTATCTGACAAGTATTAAATTTTAATTTATCAAATATTTTGTCATGTGTGGTCTTAATCTCAATATCATATCATTAGAGATTATTTAGAGATAATAAATTATGAGAATGTAATAGTGTTATATGAATAATGATTCATTCATTTAATTTTACTCTCTTAATTTTATTTCTAATGATATAAAATTAGAGAGGCTAAAGATGAGGGGAAGAAAAATGTAAAATCATTTCACCTGAGAGTAAGTCCTGTGAAGTGGAGTCATCATTGATCACCCTAAGCCACAAAAGTCTAATGATATCTATTCATATGTGGCTAAGAAAATTCCAATGCGTAACCTTGAATTCCCTCAATTTTTATTTTTATTTTTATTTTTGAATAAAAGCTAGTTTTAATCTTTAAAGTATATGTTATTTTTTATTTTAGTCTTTTAAATTTTAATTTTATTATTTTGGTGCTCAAAATTATCAATTTAAGTTAATTTGGTCCCAAGTTAATGTATTTTAACAAAAATATGAATAAAAGATAGTTTTGATCCCTAAAATATACATTTCTTCTCATTTTAATTTCTCAATTTTTAAATTTTGTAATTTTGATCATCAAAATTGTCAATTTGGTCCTATCTCAAATTGACAACTTTAAAAATCAAAATTACAAAAATTTAAAACTCAATGGACTAAAATGAGAAGAAATGCCTATTTTAGAGACCAAACTTGTATTTTGTTTATATTTCTGTTAATGGATGTAAACATATGACCAAATTAACTCAAATTGACAATTTTAATGACCAAAATGACAAAATTGAAATTTAAGAGACTAAAATGATTAAAATTGTATTTTATTCTTTATTTTTTGATAATTTCCTATTCTGCTTATTGGACCAATTAATTCAAAAAATCAAATCTCCTTGGCCTTCACATAAGGGTGAGCATGGTCTATATTGGTTCAGATTGGGATAAAATTATGACAAATCTGTTATTTACGATTCTTGAAAAATTGAAATCAATCGAATCCCTTTAAATCGTGGAACTAATCCGAACCAATCCATTTAAACACAGATTGGATTGGTTTAGTATTACAGATTCACATAATTAAATAATAAAAATATATGTATATATATAGAACATTTTAATTTTATAAAAACATAAACATAGCATTATATTTGTTCCACAATAGCAACATGTCCTTCCATAATAGTGACATCACTACAACAAAAATATATTTTAGTAGTACTATACTAGTGGCATGTTTTTAAAAAATGTCACAAAAAAAAAAATATTTGGTGGCATGTTTTGATGAAATGTCACAAAGCCACAAATATAAAAGGCTCTAGTGGCATTTCAATAAAAAAGTGCCACATCACTATAACAAAAATGTGATCTAATAGCATCAATTTTATGGCATTTTAGAAAAAAATGACACAAGAAATTATTTTACTCACATTTATCAACAAATGCCACTAAACTTTAGTAGTAATGACATTTTTTTTAAAATGTCACTAAATTAAGTAGGCATAAGTTACTTTTTATAGCATTAACTGAAAAGTGTCATAAACAAATATTTTATGACATTTTGAGAAATGCCACTAAGCCAAAAAAATTTTAAGCTATCTAATGGCATTTTTTTGAAAAAACGAAAAATGCCAATATATATTTTAAATTTTTTAAAAGCACAAAATAAATAAAAATAAATAAATTAAACTCAATATAACATGCTTTTTTAATTGTACTTGCCACATGTACAAAATTGATCAACGGCTTTATTATGAATTAACAGGATAAATAAAATTTCAAATTGCTCTCCTATACAATGATAAAGTTACTTGAATTTTAGTCCATGTAGTTTCAATTAACTCGATTTTGACTATGAATTTATGGATTTATCTCAATTTATTTCAATTGCTTATAATTATTGGATAAATTACATCAATAATCCTTATATTTTGTTATTTCATATAATTTTAATTGACTCAATTTTGACACTTAATTTAGATTTTAAGTTAATTTAGTCCAATTGACATAAAATCTTTAGGATCTTTGAGATTGGTTAAGGTTAAGTTACTGAATTGATCAAGTATTTTGTTTTATTCCTAAAATGATGACAGGTTGTATTTGTCATAAAAAAAAAAATGCTATCAATTGGACTAATTTGAGACAAAATAAAAAAATTCAAAGTTAAAATCGATTCAATTGAAATTACAAAGACTAAAATGACATAATAACCAAAATATAGGGACTAATAGTGTAATTAGCCCTAACTGTTAGCATTTTTTAATGACTAAGTGACATATGTCATTCTTTTAGAGGCAAAATAATAAATTTGCTTAACTCGGTGAGTTAACCTCAACAAATTCAGATCATTTTTCATCAAAAAGACTAATAATATTATTAATTAGATTAAATTAACACAAAATTTAAAATTAAAAGTTACAATTAATTTGATTAAAAATATAAGGATCAAAATTAATATTTATTTTTTCATTTTACTCATTCTCCACCATTGTTGCTATTTATTTATTTTTTTACATTATAAGACAAAGGAAATAACGAAACACAAGGAAACAAAGCAAAATTGATGAAATAAAATCTCTAGCGCAGATCAGGTTACAGATGGAGGGGCAGAAGTCCAATAATTCTGAAATTGGTGAAGTAAAATTGATTTTGGCGGAACAAAGAGATGGGAGCCAAATGATGAAGCAAGGGGTTTATCATTCTTTATCTTTCATGCCATCCTTATCTACCATCTACACCACAAAATTGCTATGTTTTCATCTTCTATGATCAGAGTTCATTAGGTATTCTTTCTCTCTTTTTCACTCTCATCAAACACACACAATACCTCTATCTTTGTCATATATTTATGATCTTCTTGTTTTAGGCATAAAACTTGATACAATCTGAAAGTCTAATTTTGTAACTCATGGATTTATTAATTTTCATCTTTTAATATAAAAGTTTAGTTGTGATTTACTATTATTGTATTTATATTGTGATTTTATATAATGCCTTGCAAATGTTTGTTTAAATGCTTTAGTGAGATTTTGCATTATTTTGCTCTCTCTCTCTTTTTTTTTTTTTTTTTTTTTTTTTTTTTTTTTTTTTTTTTAAGGATGAATAAGATAACAAATTGACTTGATTTTATTTCTCTCTAATCAGTGTAATGTATTTGGCTTATGCAATGTGTGTTTTCTTAACCGTTTGTGAATTTGCAGAAACAAAAATTTCTATGTTGGATTGATTCCATTTATTTATGTTATTTGCTGTTATTCATGTGAAATTGGAGTACAATATAATGATACAAATTTAGGAGGATTTGAAATTGAAGGAATAGAGGCTAAATCATTGATGAAGTATAGACAAAAAGTTTACAAAACATTGTTACCTTATCTTAGCATCCTTCTTAGGTCTTTGTTTGGTGACTTTTGACTCCAACTAGACATGCAATTAGATACGTCTTAGCTGAGTCTTGATTTCTAAGTAGAAAACCTTAGTGTGTAAGTTCATCGACTTCGGGTTGCTACCAAGATTTTGTCTTTGGAACTTCCTTTCAATATATCTCAAATGAATTATTAGTTTATTCAAGAACTCTTGCCATTTCTTGCGATCCCTGCTTCGCTATCAATGAAATAAAAACAGGAATTACTTGTTAAAAATATGCAAATGCTATTTTAGAAATGGGAAAGCATTAATATGGAGGGGGATTTAGATATTTTTATCTTTTGGAAAGGTACATTGATTCCCTTGTTTCTTGAACTTCATATATCTGTATGTATATATATATATAGCAGACATGTAAGAAAGGTTTAGATCAACTCTCATCCTCTTGGATGTAGGGCTTTTCATGCCATGTTTCACTTTCCTAGTTATAATAAAAACAGTACTCTGGTCTTGTTTTTAACTCTGCTTCTCCTAACGTGGGTTTTCATGATTCAAAGTGCAGTGTTAAAAAAGCGGTGAAGAAAACCACTTTCCAAACCATTTTGTTGAAGATTCTTAAGCCTAAAGTTGGACCACCAAGAGAAAAGCCCATGAATTGAGCCTGTACACAGCCAAGAAACCCCCCACCATTTGAGAATAGATGTCCAAAATTCCCAAAACTCATCGAACTGAACTAAACAAAACTGTAAACAATTTGCTTCGTGTTCAGAACTAAACTAAACAAGTACTTAGGAAGTATATCCGTGCACCTTGTCATCACTTGGTCTGTGTGTAAATACTGAGGAAGCTGTAAATTATAATTTAGTAGTTGCATTTGATTCATATTAGATTTCTACGTCAGCTAAAATTATCTCAGAAAATGTTGCAAGTTTTCAAGGTTTACAGAAGCCTATTGGTAAGACATCTCATCTCTGTGAACTTTGCTCTTGATGGACATAAAATATTAATTTGGTTAGGACAGACATGGATGCTGTAATTGTAGATGCACCACTTTCTCAGGTGTTGAGAGACAACGATGTTGATGATGATGGAGATGAGGAAGAATTAGATCTTCTTATGTGAATGTTAAACTTGTTGAACATTGCTACTTATCTATATTTGAAAACAATTCTATAGTTTCTTTTCCCTCTCTTTCTTTATCACCATTTTTGTTAATTTAAGTGATTGCTTAAAGAATGAATAATGCATTTTGAATTTAACTATGTCATTTTCGTATGTGACTACAAAATATTTATTCACTATATGTTACATTTAGTCACTATCAAGATAGCAACGCAATAAAGGTGAATACACAATTTTTCTTTGTTAATTTTCTTCAAGTATTTTGTTCATTTGCAAACAATTTATTTGGAGCATTCTAAGTTTACAATTTGATTTGTCTATTTTGCTTTAATCATACTAGGATTCATCTGTAAAGCAAAAACCCTATGGACCCATAGCCTTGTCTAATTTATGGAGAGATACATCTGGTCATAAAGCAAACTAAGACACAACAATGGATACTATGGAAGTTGAAAATTTAGAGCTAAGGTCCTAAGTTATTAATGTTTTCCTACACATATATATACATACATATATCTATGTGTGTGTGTGTATGTAAAATTAATTAGTTAACAATTTGGCTAGGTCACAACAACTTCTAGTCCTCTTGACATGGCAACTCAACATCAAGTATGGTCCTTGTCATCAATACAAGATGCCTCTCTTACTCAAGTACCCACTAAGAGCTAATTACATTGTTCAGATTTACTTCCAGCTTTATTTTAGAATAGCATGCAAAATTTGTCTGACAGCTATATTTTACAATGCATATCACTTTCAGTTGTGATTATCTTTACTCTAACACTTTGTACTAGTTTATTTTTT
Organism: Camellia lanceoleosa; assembly: GCA_025200525.1. Lineage (NCBI taxonomy): Eukaryota > Viridiplantae > Streptophyta > Magnoliopsida > Ericales > Theaceae > Camellia > Camellia lanceoleosa. The sequence continues at coordinate 121,743,350 of CM045771.1, read as the reverse complement.
AAATATTATTTATTAATTGTGAATACATAATTACTTAAGTAGTTAAATCTTGGTTTACAGGTAGGAGATATAGTTGTTCTAAAAAGTATTATTAGGCCAACAGAAACAGTTACAATCGGGGTTCTTAAAAAGCACAGACCCATCTAAAGAAGTAGAAGAGGAAGAACTAGGACCTGACTATTAGAAGGTACATGTTCAAATGCCAGTCAAACCTAATGAAAGCTTAATCCAATCATATGTACTTGTCAAAATAATTGGACAAGTTGTTGCTTGGCCTGTACCATTTATGGTATATTTCTTTTGTAAATACTAATTTGATTAATAAATTTATATTAACTTAATATAGTTTCAATTACCTTTATATGTTTATCTTTCGAATGTAGATTTCGCAAGTTATGGATGCTAGTTGTCACGCCCCACTTTTATTACTAAAGGTCATTACCAAGTTCATTAACTTAATCCAATTTCAGAGATAACATGTGGAAATAAACTCATACATTCAATTCATAGCAATGAATATCAGTACTCTCATTCGTATGCAAGTAAATGTTACATGATCATACTTAATAAATTGCCCTTGGGCTTACAACCTTTAAATAAACAAATGAAGGGTGTAACCCTTTTACACATATGGCTTTCCGCCAACAACAAAGAGGCCCCGTGGCCCACAAACAAGAAGATCCAGATCTTGTAGCACATCTGCTAAACACACGAAAAAGATTCAACAACGTGGGATGAACATATAGTCCAGTAGGGATCTCAACATGATCCTCAACAATAACAACAGTACAGATAGCTATGATCATGAACACTCTTTCTCGTACTAGAATAATAATGTGACAGTTTATACAAAATATAAATATGTATGAACTTTTCTTGAAAACAACCGTTTCATTCAACGCTACAAGCGATTCATCTTTCCTTATTCCTTTCATTAATCCTCATTAGGAACTAATCACTAAGCCCTATACTCCCTTCCATTTCCCATACATACGACAGACGTATCTTTTCAAAACATGTTTATCATTAAAACCTTCATTCTCCTTCACACTTTCCAAAAGACAAAAATGACATTTTGGTTTGTTTCTACTACTATCAAACCTATACATGCATAACTTTGTAAAAATATAAATTTACAACCCACCAACATGTATACAATCAATCAATGGAGTAACTCGGTCCTCCGAACTGTAACCAATCAAATCCATGATATTTTCAGTTACAACTAAACAACAACAATTCCCCTTTGCTCTACTAGCTATGTGCGTAGTAAGCCAAAATGCCAGTTTACCAGGCGCAAGCTGGAAGGGTATGGTGCCTTATATTATCAGCGCATACAGTTCTCCAGGCGCTAGCTGGAAGGTAACGGTACCTTTGATTATAAGCGCGGCATATAACGCCAACAACAACCATGCAACAAGGCATATCCAACATGTATAATGCATATACATAAACTATCAAGATGACAGCAATGTGTTAAAGTAGATGAACACGTAACTAACTCCTCCCGAGCAAACATACATATACATAATGTATCTAACACTTCATCACATATGATGTTCAATTAATCAATGACACAATGCAAACCCGACCATTCTACACAAGCGTGTCATCCTCCACCGATGACCAACGACAAAACCTCTAGATGCATATAGTTAGTACATCTATTGAAGACTCAATTACCATGAATCACAAACCAAACAATAACATTAACATGGTAGTTAAAAATACAACTTCTACACGTGTATTCAACACTCAAGATACAACAACCCAATTCTCAATCTTATTTCGAAAACACATTTCTCATTTTCACAGAAACAATCCCATTTCCTTTTTGTTATCACAAAACCAACTCCACTATTCTTGTTTCCATAAAACCAATTCCAAAGCTATGATTAATCCCTTAAGCATTAACACCCTTACCCAACTCATTTTAATCAAAGAGATTCATATACATTAGTCAACAAACCCCCATTTTAATTCACCAAATCAAAACATAATTTAGGGCTTTTTCTTCATTTAACTACAACATGCTAATTTATATTCTAATTAGCCAAACAACAACTAATGAAGCCAAACCCAATCTTAACACAACCAACCCTAGGTTTACCCCATGATTTTCAAATAAAACTAACATGATACAATTTTCATGCAATACAAAATAACCACATGTCTATCTATAGATGGAGTATTGAAAAGAAACAAGGAGAATCCCTACCTCAAAGGAGAACCCAAATGGAGAAGATTGACCCGAAATCCAAGTGCTCCAAATCCACAATTCTTCAGATTAAAAAGTAGCCCTCACTCTCCTCTACCTTTTTAACAAAGGACCTAGGATGGATTTATAGAAGAAAGAGATGAAATCTAGAGAGATAATAAGTTTAGAGAGGGAGACTCTCGGCTGCTAGGGTTTCAAAAATGAAAGAGGGAGAAAAATGATCTTTTTCCCCGCTGTTGCCTACTAAATTACGACAGGCTCGCTCGAGCGAAGGCCTGCTCGCTCGAGCGACCAGACACAGGAAACACTCGCTCGAGCCAAGACAGCCTTGCTCAAGCCAACAACCCAGAAGCTCGCTCGAGCGACGAACAGCTCGCTCGAGCCAAGAATTCCAGTGTTCAGGTCATAGTACCGGGCCTTAACGCTTCGCTCGGCGAAGCCACCTGCTCGACCCACGGACACAAAACTCCATTCTCGATCGGCGACCAAACCACAGCTCGGCGAAGAACAAAACGGCTTCGCTCGGCGACCAACTCCTCGCTCGAGCGAGGGTCTAAAACTCTGGACAGCTACTCTTGGTTTCCAACACAACCAACCTGGAACAAACAAGTCCAAAACATTCTATAACTCAAATTTAAAGAATTGAAGGACAGAAACAAGTTCAAAACAACAACTGGAATCCACGGAACTAAGTCCGGATACTACAACCAAAGGAGAAAGAACCGGGATCGCTATAGCCCACGGGCCAAAGGCCAAAATTACACCCCCACCATTACGTTTTGTCCCCATTTTCTTATCACTGCATGGGCTTTTCAGAATATACAAGTACGTACTATTCTACTTTACTCTCTCTCTCTCTCTCTCTCTCTCTCTCTCTCTCTCTCTCTCTCTCACACACACACACACACACACACACACACACACACACACACACACAGAGTTTGCATGGAGGACAGAAGGAATAGAGAGCAGTAGGAAACAACCTCTTCGTGTCTTCTTTCTTACCCATTTCCAACAAGGGAGTTTGTTTTTTAAATCTGTACAGCACTGAGTTTTAGGAGATGGGAGAGGCAATTGGGCTCCTTCCATTTGTCTGCCATTTTTGTTAGACAGATAATATACAGATCGTGCCAAAGAAGAAATATTTATACAAAGGCAAATACTAAAATTACTCATAAGGTATTATTTAATATTAAAATTAATATGAAGATTATTTAAAAAATAAATTAATTAATTAAAAAGTCACAAATTTAATGAAATATATTGAAATAGGTAAAAACTGTTGCATGTTCTTCGAATTTTTTATTTTTTAAAGAAAAGGTATAACTATCTCGTTTTAACTAAAGTGGAGTGAGAATATTATTATTAGTAAATAAGTAATTATTGCTACGTGATTCAACCAAGAATGATGAATTTGGGGAGATAATTAAAAACTAATTTTTTGGCTTTTTTTTGACATTTTTTTATAAAAAGAAAAATGTATAAAAAAAATATGAGAAATGATATGATCCAAAATAAATTAAAAGTTAGAAAATAATTTTTAATCATCTTTCTAACATAACCCAAAGTGCACTCAAACACGTCTTCAGTAATTTGGTTCCCTTGAATTAATTGGGCTAACTTGCGTACCATTGTACAATTTTGTTTAGAATATTATTATTTAGGTTTAAAAATTAGATTCACTTTTTAAATTTAATGATATGTTAATTTATTTCTCTAACTATCAAACCAATCATCTCCTTAATATATCATTGAATATAGAAAATGAATCTAAAAAGTGAATTTGTAATCATTTTCCTTTTATTTAAGAGATTAAAAGATCAAACCGTACCAAGTTTTTTGTTATATTGTTTATTTTATTTTCATTATATATAATTTATTTTTAAAAAATAAAAAAATGATACATAATATTTATTTGACTTGTTATTTTTCTTAACTCTTATCACATATAAAAATATTATTAGTAATATATCAGATTATCTTACACTTTTATTGGTATCTTTATTTTTAAAATATGCAAAATTAAACCGGCCCGCCCCGCCCCAATTTGCCTCGATTAGCCCACAACCTATGGACAATCAGCCCGGATGAAAGTGGGGCCTTTAGATCCAACAAGATTAAGCTAAGTTTTGGGCTGACCTTTGGGCTCTTTAATTTTCGGGAAAATTACCCATAGGTCCCATGTGAAACATGTGGTTTCCATTTAATCCCAAAACTTTTTCACTGCACCCAAAAGTCCTTTCCCTTCTCTCTCTCTGTTTTTTGCTTCCCTTCCTCTCTTTTTTTTTTTTTTTTAGTTTTTTGCTTCCCTCTTTACGACCTTCCGATCTGAACATCTATGCCGATCTGAACCTCTGCGGCACCACCGTTGCCACTTTCTCCACCACGCAGATCGATTAATGCTTGAAGATCGTCAGGTGACGATTTGGTACAATCTGAGGTGAAGAACAAAAAGACGATGAAGAACAAGAACAAGAAGACGCTCATCTTCAGATCTGTGCTTAGATTGAACAGATTTGTGTATATATCTTTGTCAATTTCTCTCTCTTTCACTCTCTATTTACAGATTTTTTTTTTGGATAGTTGTTGATCTATGGTTGTTGTTGTTGATGATAAAATAGGTCTATAATATCATTGAAACAGATCTGTAATGACTTTCATTTGTACTTTATCACACATTTGTAATGAGAAAATTTTGAATTTTGAGCAAGTAATTTTCGAGTTTTAGTTACAAAGTGAAACCTGAAAATTTACAATTTGAAATTTTTTTTTGTCTTTGGAATGAATCATGGTTTAAAAAGCGTAAAATTTTGCGGTTTATAACATGCTTTAGAACTGTAAAATTTTCTGATTTCATAACATGTTTTAAATATTCCGGCGACTTTCGGCGATGTTGAACATTCGACGAGTCTCCGGTGACCGTTTGTGAAGTCCAAGCGATAGTAAGATGTGAGCGATTAATGCATAAATTATATAAAAAAAAAAAAATTTTTGGTAACAATTAAAAATGTGTTGGACTAATTGGTGCAAGTATTTTGTTTTGGGATTAGCTGGATCTTGAACTTAATATATGGGACTTATCAGTAAGTTCCCCTTAATTTTCATTTCAACCCACCGCTTGTAGTCATAATACAGATCTTCATTTGTTTCTTTACTAAGGTTAATTCTCAATCTCAATAAAAGATACAGGCATTTTTTTTTTTTTTTTTGTTAATTTAAATCATGATTGTTTTTTATATTACAAAATCGAACACAATTTTCACAAAATTCGACAATGATTATGTAATCAGATTGTATGAATAACTAACTATTTAAAGCATAGATGTAATCATATATAATAGGCTTTACATTGTACAAGTCTTCCACAGTCTCTAGAATCATGTTCTTCACCTCGTCTTCAAACATTTTCATGACATCCCCTGGCAAGCTCATTGGCACCACCACAACCCCTTCCTCTCCTCTCCCATTCCTAACCCTTCAAGAGACACTAATCCAATTATATATATATATATATTATATCCCACTAACAGTTCCAACACTCCCTCCATACACCGCCTTCCCCCACCCAAAACTCATCTCTCCGAACCCAACTCTCGACTAGAATCCCTCCAGCTTTAATTCCACACCATCCAACTTTTTTTCAGAATAAAATTCGAAATACAATTTATAGTTAGTCCTCTTTTGACAATTTAGCTATTTTAAATTTTTTTTTTTGACTATTTTAATCTAACTAAAAAAATTATATTTGGGTACATAATTAGTTTTATTTTTTATTTTATAGTTAATTTGATGGTTGTGAGAGAAAAAAATGAAATGATTATGATTTGAATATGACATTTTATCTTATTAACTATTTTTATCTATTTTGTCTTTATTGGCTATATCCCAAACAAGACCAGCATTTTCCTTTCTTACGGAGAGATATTTGTAATATATAGAACACCATAACCACGGAAAATTATAGACTATTCCCGGAGTACTACGTGTCCGTACTCTTAACCAATCATAATTTATTCTGTCTCTTCATATTCTTCAATCGCCCAACACAATATCTCACTAACTCAACTTCTTCACCAATCACATCCATGGAATACCATGCGTCTATACTCCGCAATTACTAAATAATTACCCACTGCAACCACAGTGACCTAGTTTACTCACCTGAACCAACATCAAAGGACATTTTTAGACTCATTTTCTAGACCTAATGATAATTAAATATTCTATAATTATTAACTAATGATCTTCTTGGCGCATCACTGAATTTAAAAAATGAGTCTAAAAAGTGGGCTTATATATTATTTTTCTTATGGTTATATGTCATTTATATTTTTTTTCCTTCTTTCTATAAATCACACTTTAATTTACTTATACACCTTATTTTACATTCATTCGTATTTATTTATTATTTAAAAATAAAAATATTGTCCAAAAATAAAAATATGGTCTATTCAACATGTCATTGCGAACTTCTCCATGAGATACCTACAATCATAAATCAAGTTGCTAAGAGGGCGGAACTCATCAACATTTGTGGCCAAAATCTGGCACACCAACATGGCATCAGATTCAACATCAAGAGTCAAAATGTTAAGGTTGCATGCCAATTGCAAACCATTCCTAACAGCCCATAGTTCTGAAAATAATAAACAATCTACTCTTTTGAAAATAAATACAATAAAATGAAAATGTTACAATTATTAAAATGATTTAATTTTTTTTATTTATAAATAATATACACAAAAATTCATATACAATTAACAATTTAGATTATTCAAATAGGATTTGTAACAGGTTTCAAAACCCCTTTAATTTTTTCAAGTTCAAGTTCAAAATTAAAAAAATTTAGATTCAACAATCTTTTCACCGTGTCAAAACTCACAAGCTTAGACACTATTTGATTAGTAAAATTGATGGCAAAAGAATTAATAATATTATGAATTAGTATAAGATTAATTAATTATCTAACTAAATTAATGAGATAACCATTTATTAAATATATATTTTGTGTTTTTTTTTTCATACCTGAGATTATGATCCCACGACTCTCTTAAAGTTAAAAATTTGTCAATTTCATCGGATTGAATGTTTGCCATATATGTAATTTAGTCAACAAAATTTGCAATCAAACACAAGAATATTAGTCCATGAACTAATAATCCTAGTTGTATACAATAATCTTACTTATCCAACAAAAATCTTAGAGTGATGTTTTATATCATTTATAATTTAATATTTATTATCTCTTAAAATTTTAACAGAAAGTTCTCGTCCACAACTTTAATGAACAAATATCAAGTTGTGATACCATGTGAATTTATTTTATATCAAATAGATCATCATTTATCTCTCAATCAACTAATAAAAGTGAAATACCTCATCTTCCTAAACTCTAAAATCCTCCTGTTTTTTTCTTTAGTTCACTTACTTCTCTAATCTCCCTCTCCTCTCCCTCTAAATCTGGTTGATATGATGCTTGCCTTACCACTCCGACCATTACTGTCTTACTTTCTCTACAGTCGAACCCAAAATTTTAAGATTTGACTTCAGATCTTCTCATAGTCTGAAAACCAAAAAAGAAAGGAAAAAAAGATAACACACTGGAAAAAGCAAATCAAAATAAGGCAAACCAAACACTCTCTAAACAAAAAGATGGAAGACAAATATTACTCTTGAAAGTCAAGACTATGATTGAAGTGGGTTTCATTGTAATAATTCTTCATGTGTAGAGGTTTGTTTCGCTTTCTTGTAAGGCTTTTTCTTCTTTTCTATGAAAGTTTTGATCCTTGTTTTTATGAAGGTTGTTTATCTATTTTCTAAATTTCATAATATCATTTAGGGATGCAACTCGGGCGGGTTCGGTCGGGTTGGAAGGTTGTCCAAGCTCAGCCCAAGTTGTGCTAAGACCTACACAGGCCCGTCCAGACTCGAATTATAACCTGAGATTGCCTGTCTAAGCCCGACCCGAGTTAAACCCGAATTATCCAATTTGCCCGAATTGCAAATGAATTTTAGAATTTTTTTTTGTGTGCAGTTGCTTTATTAAATTATTAAAATTTGACTCTATTTACATTTTTTTATATAGAAATTCATTAATACCATCAAAACAAATAATTTATATAATGTAAGAGAGATGCCGCTATAATAGTTCTTATAATTTATGAGTGAAAATAAACAAAGAAAGTATGATTTTAAGTTATTTGTATATATAATATATATTCAATATGATTTAATCATCTAAATTACTTTAATATCATGTAATGACTAATAATTTATATGTATATTTAATATTTTTATATAGCTATATATGTATAATTCGGGCTTCGGGTTGTTCGACATCGTTGCCCAAGCCCGCTCAAATTTAATTCAGACTTCTGAATTTTTGTCCAAGCCCGTGCCGAATTTGAAAATATCTTGTTCAATGCCTAAAAAAATTCGGATTGGGTTCGGGTTGAGCCCGCCCAAGTTACACCCCTAATATCATTGTACCAAATTGATGAGATTTTCTTTCAAAAAAAAAATAAAATAAAATAAAAATTTTGTTATGTGATAATGCTCTGAATTATTGTCTAATGTAAATGGGCCCGAATTTTAATAGAGCCACATATAGGAGGGATCGTATGTTCTGAATTATTGTTTGAGGTAAATGGGCCCGAACCCTTGATAGTGCCACATACAATTTATCTACGAAGGAAAGTTGGAACCTGAGATGACTGATAAGTGACAAAATATAATATAATATCATGGCGCATTCACAGGTCGTGTTTTTTCCCCAAAATAATTATTAAGAAAAGTACATGATTTTAATTATTAAATTTTATAAAATTTATCATTAATTTATAATTTATTTTACAAGTGTTAACTGACCTGTTAATTCCCCTAGTATCATTTCAATTAATGTTGTATGTTTGTACTACCAAAAGAAAATAAAAATTGTGAAATACATTGTGGTTTCAAATTCTTTTTGAAAATATTAAAGGCTGGGGTTTTCTTCTATTCTATGATTTAGATTGAAAAGTATTGTCAAAATGTGTCCAATCCATAACAGGCTTTATTTTGATAATTTGAACCGTTTATTTTATAGAACCAATCCTGTGCATTATTTGTAAAAAAAATTAAGTTAATCCGATAATCACATCTTATTCAATTTTATCGCCTTTACACTTAAAAAAATAAACAAGTATATTTTTAAAAATAAATTTTTTTTTTAATGATAAAAGCGATAAATTAAATGATTATCAAATCGATTTATTTATTTATGGGTAAATTACACTGACACCCCCTGAGGTTTATGTTTATTACAGTTCCCTCCTCACCTTTTGGAAATTACATCGCCTTCCCTGAGGTTTAAAGTTTCATTACAGATTTCTCCCCTTAGTAATTTAATTTTTTTAAATACCAATTTTTCCCTCATTGGATAAATTACATTAACACTCCTCACATTTTAGAAATTACAATCCACTCCCTAAGATTTAAAGTAGCATTATCAATTGCCCCATCGGTTAGTATTAGTTAGAAAAAAATTAATTGAAAAATAATTATTTGAAAAAAAAATTAACTGAAAAAAAAAATTGTTAGTAAAATTTTTAAATTTCTATTTAAAAACCAACGTAAACCCATTTTTTGAATTCACGTTTTTTCCTCAAATTTATAAACTGAAACAACAATTTATAAATCAAAAAAATTATCAAACAAGTTTTTATGACAATTTTTAAAATTTTTGTAAATATAAATTGAAAACTGAAAACGAAATATTTACCAAATAGGCCTCAAATGGTAAAAATGTCATAAAATTAACAAATAATTAAATAAGTTACTTACGTAAGAAATGACTTATCAAAAAATTCTTAGACTATGTTTCAAAAGATTAGTTTACGTTGGTTATTAAACAGAAATTTAAAAATTTTACTAATAAAAAAAAATTTCAAATAATTTTTTTTTTCAAATAATTTTTTTTCCAATTAAAATTTTTTTTCAATTAATTTTTTTTCCAACTAATACTAACTGAGGGGGCAATTGATAATGCTACTTTAAACCTTAGGGAGGGGATTGTAATTTCTAAAATGTGAGGGGTGTCAATGTAATTTATCCAGTGAGGGAAAAATTGGTATTTAAAAAAATTAAATTGCTGAGGGGAAAATCTGTAATAAAACTTTAAACCTTAGGGAGAGAGATGTAATTTCCAAAAGGTGAAAAGGAAAACTGTAATAAATACAAAACCTCAGGGGTGTCAGTGTAATTTACCCTTTATTTATTATTATTATTATTATTTTTTTTTTTTTGGTGAGTGATATAAACAAAAAATACACAAAGGCAATTTCCTTGAGGGGAAATCTAGGTTGTGATTGGTGTGAGTTTCTAATCAATTTTCTACCTTTATATTTGAATGTTATGTTTCGTTTTAATTTTCAAAAATCAATTCCAATGCCATATTTGAATACACATTCTAATGCATATTTTTTTTGAATTTTAAATTTGTGAATTGGGGCGTCCATCTGGAACATCCCCTGGACGTCTGACCGGTTGACCAGAACATTTTTTTTTTTTTTTTTTTTGCAATTACAATATATTATTTGAAAACAAAAAAATTATTTTTGATATTTTTTAAATATACAAATTATTTTTTTTAGATCGTTTTCAAATAAAACAATTAAAAAAAATTTCTAACCAAATATACAATCAAAAGTAATTTTTAAAACACTAGCTGAATATTTTTTTAATATTTTAAATAAAAAAAATATTTTCAAATTTTTTTTAATTTTAAAAAAAATATTTTTTTCAATAATTATTTTTTTGAATTAAATTTTAAAAATAGTTTGGTTATGAGTTTTGAATAGAACTTTTCTAAACTCATAACCAAACAACTTTTCTTATTTCAAAACTCATAACAAAACAAATTTTCTTTTTTCAAATCGTAATTCAAAAACTCACAAACTCAAAATAAAACTCCACGTTCAAATCATAATTCTAAAACTCAACTAAACGTTACCCTGATTTTTTTGGTTGTGTCATTTGGTATGAACAAATCTCTCACAATTTCACTCATCAATTGCTATTTATTTGTTTATTTTTTCAATTACCATTTATTAGCGTGTTATTGGTTATTTTTGAACAAATATAAAAACTTAAAAAAAAAAGGTGACTTTTAGAACTAGACCCTAAGAAGCCAAGCCCTCATAAATCATCCTTAGGTGGTGTTACACAGCAGAGCTACTTAACTATGTAACGGTAAGCCATACCCTCACCCACAGGGTGGAGATACAAACCCATTCTCCTAACACTATGTACAATTCATCCAAATCTGAAAGGTTTGTCCTACCAACCATCCATGCTTTCGTTTGAATGGTTGGCCTCGGAGAGAGTTGAACTTAGGACCTCATGGTTTATACCTCAAGGTTTTACCAAGTTGCCACACATTCTAAGGTTAAATATCAAAACTTTATTTATAGAGAAAAGATTTTATTGGAGTTATATAACATGTTATATTTTTTGGCAAATATTATAACTTAGGATAAGTTTGGGAACTTCTTATAATAGTTTTAAAAAGTCAAAAAATTATCCTCGCCTGCTATCATGAGGCTGGGTTCTTGATCTATTTGCTGAAGACTAAAGAATGGATGATCATAGACAATAATAAACTCACTGAACTGGAAGAATTTGAAGGATCTGTTGAAATTTCTCTGTGCTTTTGGATTCTGTTACTATTCAAAAAGTTCATTGCTCTTGGGTTCTAGCACTACAACAAAACGCACCAATGGCGACTAAAAAATAGAATTTCGTCGCTGAAAGGTGCACAAATGGCAACTAAATCCATTTTGGTCGCCAAAATGAAGACATTTGGCGACTAAAACAATTTGGTCGCCAAATGTATATGTATTGGCGACTAAAAATCAGTTTGGTCGCCTATTATATGAGTTTCAGCGACTAACACAATTTTCGTCGCCAAAAGTCATGGTTTTTGCCGACTAAAACAAATTAGTAGCCAAAGGTGCTGCTTTTGGCAACTAAAAAGCAGATTGGTCGCCAATTGTAGGTGTTTTGGCGACTAAAAACAGATTGGTCGTTGAAAGTGAAGCTTTTTGGCTACGAAAAAAAAAAAATTAGTAGCTAAAAACTGAGTATTGGCGACTAAAATTCTGTTTAGTAGCCAAAAAGGGACGTTTTTGGCGACTAAAATTAGGTTTCGTCACCAAAAGTGCTGATTTTTAATTGGAACTTGTTTTTTTAGCGACAAATAAATAGTTAGTAGCCCAAAATAATACAATTAGCGACCAAATAATGGTTTTAGTCGCCAAAAGTCGCCTAAATTTTTTTTTAGTAAATAATTTATTTTTGACATAAAGTATATTGAATTAAAAAAATTATATTTATAAATATTATTTTGTATTAATTGCGGTTAATATACTATATAAATAATATATATTGTATATATGTTCATGTGATGATGTACTGGCATAGTGGAGGAAGTGTTGTGCAAAGGGTTTGGCATGTGGAAGTGGGACGTCGCAAGTTCGAAACCAGCTGGGAGCAACAGGTTCAATTTTTTTTTTTTTAAATATGCTTTTGGCGACTAAAACAGGTGGTCGCCAAAAGCTTTAGTTTTAGCGACGGAAAAAATAGTCGCTAAATGTATAAATTAAAAAAATAAAATTCACTATTAGCGACTAAAAATCTAGTCACCAAATGTATAATTTAAAAAATAAAAATGAGCTTTGGCGACGAAAATTTTAGTCACTACAGAGTTTGTTTTTGGCGACTAAAAGCGGGTTAGTCGCCCATACCTTCCACGACAGTTTTCCAGCGACTAAAAGATTTAGTCGCGAAAACCTTAAACCCGACTTTTGGCGACTAAAAAATCACTTTTGGCGACTAAAAATTTAGTCGCCAAATGTGTATTTTCTTGTAGTGTAGGTTTTGAATAGTGTATCAAATGGTAGAGAGAAAAAGTGAGTTTATTGACCTTTTGAGCTTAGGGTCGTGCATTTTCAGTACATATGCTTGTGAAATTTAAGAAAACTTTGAATTGCATTTTATACCAGAGAAATTTTTTTGAATTTTTTCTGTGTATTTTTGAAATTTCTTTGAATTTTTCCTTACAAAAATTTTTTTCTAAAATTTCACTAGACCTAAGTCAGTGAAATTTCATTGATTTGTATCTCATCTCTTTCTTTCTTTCTACTCTCTTTCTATCCCTCAATATGTCTTTCATCCACTCTCTACCCTCAATGAAATTTAGGATTTCTTTGACTTAACCAGCAAATTTTCACTAAAGTCGGTGAATTTTTCACTGGCCTATATTAATGATAGTGAAATTTCAGTAACTTAGTCAAGAAAATTTCATTGGACCAAAGTTAGTGAAATTTCACTAAGGTCAAGAAAATTTCATTGAAAACAAATTTCACTGAAATTACTATAAAACAATAAAATTTCTCTGATTAAAAGTTAGAGAAATTTCATTAACTAAAAATAGCCAATTCAATGAAATTTTGCCAAATTTTTTCTCGAAATTTCATATTCATCGTTAATATTGTTTGATAGATCTCGATGAAAGCATTTCAAAAATATAATTTTTGTTTAAAATGATCATCTATATCAAAAATTATTGAATTTTTAAATCTTTAAAAATTTTAAAAAGTGAAAAATGTTAATACTGAATATAAAACGCAAGGTATTTTGGTCTAATAGTTTTGGATGTAAAAGGTGCGTTTTTACGAGGGATCTCCTAAAATTGTAATATTAGGAACTTAAAAAAAAAACTCTTTTTATATTTTGGTTTGTTTTGATTTTTTTTAAATAATAATTTCCCCTTAAAATTCTACGCCATTAATTTTTATATAAAAAAATGCAACATCCATAGGATAATTCCAAAAACAGTGTGGAATTTGATATTTCAGGACAGTGCCACCTTATACAGAATCAGATTAATTGACTCCGTCAACTAATTTAAAAAATGTGGGTTTTTGAGAAATTATTATTTTAGTAAATTATTTTAGTTTTTAGCTATTTTAATATGTTAAAATTTTTGTATTTAAGAAGATAATTTAATTTTTTTGTAGTTGGATGTAATATTTATAAGAGAAAAAATGAAATAATTATGAATTTAATATAATATTTTATCTTCTTGATTATTTTAGCATATTTAATCTTTTTTTATAAATTTTAGTCCAAAAAACTAAAAAATAGCCTTTGCCATACCCATTAGTATGTGAATAGTGGCATTGATCGAAGGATTGCATTGGTTCATCAAGTATTGCATTGGTTCCTAGACACACCATTTGTTGCTCCGTTGACTTGGTCTATTTTAAAAAGTAGGTCAAAAGTTAAGTTTCAATTTTTTTTTTAAAAAAAATTTTGAAATCAAATATGAAACAACAAACACACAGAGAATAAAATAATCTGTATACAAAATACTTAAAATAACTTTAACATTAATTTTAAAATAACATTAATGAAAATTCAAAAACTAACTTACAATTGTAATTTGTAGCCAACTGTAAGGATCTTAATTGGGTTATAAACAGGGTAATTATGCAGAGCTTTCTGTTTTTCGTTTTCTGAAAATTGAGAGGTGCCCAACGAATACAATTTGATTACAATATATAGAAAATAAAGTGGCATGTGACTGATGAAGGCAACTGGCGACGCATGAAGTAAAGCAGATGCTGTCGGTTGCTTTCGGTGGAGTGATTGCACGAATGAGTAGCTTTAGTAACAGTTGATTGAGTGAATAGTGACAGTGAACAGTAAAAGTGAACAGTAACTTTTACTATTCATTACTTTCGGTGGAACATGTGAATATAGGAATCAATATAGATACAAATTAGCAGTTTTTCTCAGAAGAGTATTGATTGAAGCCAATTTGTATTTATAGGGAATCCTATGTTGATCAGGCATATGGGTCCTGAGCATTTTGGAACTCAAATCTTCCATATGAGATGGGTTGAGTAGTTGATCCTTCAGAAGATTGTGACCGTACGAATCGTCTTCAATTTTCGAATCGGTTGGTGGGCTTCACCTTGATCCATAATTTTGCAGACTAGCTGGAGCACTTTATCTTTGGATAATTTGGACTTGCTTTTGGATTTGATTTTGGGCTGAGTAGAAGGTGAACTGGGCTTTGACTTTGACTAAGCCTTTGATTTGGGCTTTGATTGAGTCTTAGGCAGAGCCGGTATCGCAGGAACTTTGGACTTAGCCTTGGACTTTGATTTATCAGTATTGGGCTGAATCTGAATCTTTGATTTGGATGACTTGGGCTTGGAACTACTAGATGAGGGGCTTCCAAGGTTGATTGGAGGAAGGTTGGGCTGACTTCCTTGGCTGATTGCAGCAGTTGGGTTCTGCTGGGCTTTAACCATTACAGGAGTAGGAGCACATTGATCAGCTGGGAATTCTTCTTGAACAATTTCAAATATACGGGGCAAATTGTATTTAGCCCACCATTTGACTGAGTGGTGACGGATGATTATGTTACCATCAATTCCATAATGCCATTTAAATATCCAAGGGATTTTGTATTTAGATATAAAAATTAGCAATGATGGAAATGATCTTTGATGAGCAGTAAATGGGTAAACAGTAGCAAAATAGTTAATTAATTCAAGCAGATCATTAGGGAGGATATCTGAAATGGCACCATAATGAGTCCATCATCTCAGAAACCAGGAAGGTAATTCTGACTTGAATTTTTTATCAAAAGAAATGAACCAGGAGTGACTGAAGGTTTCATTTTGGTACAAGAAGATCTTGAACCACGCATCAATGTAATCATGGTAATTGTATTGAATAGAGTGACCAGGTAAATCACGAAACTGATAAGGAGGACCCCATTCAGCTAATGAAACAATGTTGTGAATGTAAATAGAATGATACAGAACCTTGCTAGCATAGGTTCGATCATAAATGGGTTTGATCAAAACTGATTGGTGATGAATCAGGATATCCTTGTAATATGTGAGTGTTTTCTCTGGATGTGAAAGAATGAAATGGCATCTAGAGCCAAAATAGGATTGAGCAATTTCATGAATAGTTTGACTCTTGGGGTGACTGGGTTCTTTGAAGAGCAGATTGATGGTATGTGATTTAACATAATCAGATCGAGAAGATTTGATTGGATTAACAGGGAATGGAATGACTGAAACTGCTTGGCTAGAAGAGGCAAACGGATCAGAAGCCAAAAGCAAAAGAGTAATTGGGTTTAGGAATATTACCAAGAGCTTGGTAACGGTTGACCATTTCAATTGGGTGATACTGGGTAACTAATTCCAAAGGAAGAGGAACAATTTGTTGATTAGGTTTACTAGATGGAACCAAAGCCTTAGAAGGAGGCCTTAGGCGAGACATCTGTAGAATTGAAACAATAATTCGTAGCAGAGATTAACAACCAGATATGTAATGACCCCAAAACGTATGTCACAATTATTCGTAATTAATTATGCGCTAATATGAATTTATTTGAAGACTATCTGTTTGAGTTAGAAAAATATCTACTGAGACTACAACTTTGGGACTGAAATTGACGACCATAATGGGTTCGGAAAACGAAATTTAACACGCCTATGTATTACTGGGAAATTTTAGAGTCGTTTGGGAAATTTAATTGAGAACTGAATTTCGTCTGATTCGCTAAGCTCCGTTTGGCTCAAGTTTTTGGCACAATTTTATATATATATGATGAATAGATAAAGATAAGGCTTATGACCCTTGTTTAACTCAACAAAAGAAAGGAAAATATATGGAAAAGAGAGAGAGGAAATTCGTGAGAAAGGAAACCAAGGGGAGAAGAAGATAGAGAAAGAGGGGAAATTAAGCTCAAACCCTCTCCATTTAAATAATCAAGGTAAGAATTTACCTCTAATTTCTTGAAATAAAGTTGAATCATCTATTATATCATGGCAAGTAAATGAAATGAAAGGGAAATTATGTTTAATTGAGAGGTTGTGTTGTATTTTAATCTAGGTTGCATATTTGAGCATACATGGCATATTATCATGAATTCATGTTTAGAATCATGTTTTCCTTGCATGATTTTCATATTTGAGGGAGAAACTCCATGGGTTAGAGCATGAAGCTTTTAGGTGCATGTTTATGGTTTTCTAACTTAATTCAAGGTTTGATCTTTTATATAATTTATGTGGGTTTTGTTTAAGAATTATGATGTTGAATTCAAGTTGTGTTTCAATTGTTTTGGGCCTTGTTTTCATAAATTTTGAAGTTGATTTTGGCAAAAGAGAGACCCACGGCTTGAGGCGGCTTTGAGCCCTTGCCGAGTAGCCAAACCTATTTTGGCTACCGCAGTTGCACCGCTCGTGCGGCCTGGGCCACCGCACGTGCGGCCAAATAGTGTTTTTCCAATTTTGTTTTCTGGCTATTTTTCTGACTCTTGGGCCTTCATTTATCTGATTTTCACATATCATTTAGCATCTTATAACTTGAAATAAAATTAAGAAAGAATAGAATGGCATGAACTACTTGATTTAATGGCTATGTGTATTAAGGGATTGTGTTATAAATGTTGGTATTTGTAGGTCAAACCTCGAAGACCGCACAACCGGTTTTGGAAACCCACTGTGAGTAACATTTCTGTAAAGATATGTTAATATGAACTGTGTTCCAAATATGATACGTTAAGTTATGTTTTTAAAATGTGATTTTAATTCTGTGAACGAATATCCTATTTGCGAAACTAGTATGGCATCTGTAACAAGCCCGCGGGGGACCTCGCTACAGTTCGGACTTCCCTTTTTTGTTTGTTGCGGTTCTTAATCTTGAACCAAAGAGTCCAACTCTGGCAAATCGTTTGAGAAAACAGATTTTTGAAAAGTAGTGCCAAACATGGACTGTTTTGCCAGATACAGAGTCGCCACCTAAATATTTAAAAATGGAAAATTTAGGAAACCCTGACTCGGTGCCAAAAGCCACGTGTCCGTCATTACCAAAGTTGTCTTGGCTCGGGAGCTTGGGTACGATCGGGGAAGGTCAGCTATGAGCACCCCCTTTCGCCCGGTCCGAAGACCGGCCTCTACTAACCATGGTATCCGATTTTGAAAACATTACATGCTCTTGTTCCGGTTATTAGCCTAGAATTACTATGTGATGCGCACAGCAAACAAGTATAGACTAGATTGCCTAATTTGGAAACAAACATTGCATATCCGCTCGTTTTGAAAATGCTTTGGAATTTGCTACTCGCAAGTAGGCTAAAACACGGATTTCAATGAGTTTTCCCAACTCAAACAATCCAACCTCCACCCACAGGCATTCAAACAGTTTATCTCATATAAGCACTTAGCCGCATGGTAAGCATACTGTTATGTTAACATCCACACGCATGCGATATGCTAAAGCATAAATACTTACATCGTACTCCGTGCCAAAACAAGAAACTAGTTAGCAAACATGCATGACTTAGCAAACATGCATGACCTAGCTCATGTTAAGATGACTAATGCAACACATACAGAGTGCAATTAGACAGGCTCGGCTATCCTAAAATGGCATGTGGGATGCTACAAATAACACGTATTCAATTTGGAATTGAAATACAATGCAGTTTGTATGATGTACCGAACCCGATGTATGTCAACAAATGCATGGATGCACGCATGCATTGCATGAGGTATGCTAATTTTAAATATGCCCTAATCTACCATCATGAGCAAGTAAATAAAAGGGAGAAAGAAGTGGGGGTTGGAAGACATACACACACTCACATATGCTTATTACAATTATGCCCTTGCTCGGAGGGACCGAAAGAATAATACAGATAATTAACCACGCAAGCTAATTAAATATTACAAACCCAATAAATTAATTAAACGAATTAATTAATTTAATTAAAATAATAAACCGCCTCGGGAAGAGGGCCAGATGCAGCGCACACTCGGGACTTGCTCGGAATCGCACTGCCATGCCTAGACTGCCTCCGTTTTCCCTGCTCTGCCTTTCTGAAAACTGCCAAAGTCTCAGAACTACTTCTCAAGGGCACTGGGAGATACCACCGGCTGAGAGGAAACACCACCGGCTGAAGTATGTGGCCACCGGCACAAAATGAACTCATCGGCTGATAATTTAATGCCGGCCGGCATTAAATGTTGCTGATCGACACTGAATGTCTGCAGAACCTGTAACTCATAGCAGCAGAGGGCAAAATCTTGCATGGCAATGTTATTCAAGCAATGTATGCACCAAACACACTCCTTATCATGTTTGTGACTCAAAGGGGCATGTGCCTTGATTCTCGGGCCACCAATCACGCATTCCCATGCATGATGGCCCAAAGGATCAAATGTGCAATTTTCATTTCAAATGCATGCAATGCAAACAAACAAACCAAGGGGCTTCTACCTCCATCATGACTTGGTCAAGAGGTGGAGCATGCATGCCAATGCAATGCAACCCTAAGCATGTTAACTAGGCATGTAACATGGCAATTCAAGCGAGGATGCTAGTATGCAAACACATATGCAAGGCAATCATACAAACCTAACAATGGAGTGAACTTAAACATGACTTAGGCAATTCCAAATTAGCCCAAAATCAGTAGCCAAATTGCCCAAAAATGAAAGCTAATCACATATGCACACATGCACATGTTATGGTTCAAACTTCAAGTACTAACCAAGCAACATTCAAGCATACTTGAAAAGAGATATCATGGGCAATTAGCATGCAACACAAGCTCTAAAAATCATGTTAGAGTATGGTGCTAAACCAACCCAAATGAGACAACATTAGCATGCAAGTATGGCCCAAGTGCTCAAGGCTAGTCAAAGGGCATTGAACTACACTTGACAAGACTAAACATGGCAAGACTTAAGCAACTAAAAACAAATTTCTAGCATACAAAATCAAGCCCAAAGGACCACTTAGATGGCATCTATATGGTTTAAATTAAAGGGCATGCACACATGCCCTCCCAAGGAACATACAACACGAGCTTTTGAAACATCAAAGAGGCATGCAATACAAACATATGAGCATGTTTAAGGGACTGGAATAACATGGCAAATGGTCTCAAACCATTGAAATGATGCAAACAAGGCATGCTACACATTCATGCTCAAGGCTAGCAAGCCTAAAATGCAAAGAGGCTATACAAAGCATGCCAAAATCGATCCAAACGACTATGAACAGACCTAAAGCATGGCAAAATAAGCATACAAGCTTCACAAATGTAAGCCTAAAACATGCTAGAAACAGAGGCACACAACCTAAGACATGTTAAGGGATCACAAGGCATTACATGGCAACTATGCTAAGCATGCATAAGGGACCAAAACCAACTCTTAGCAATGTTATATCATGGCATAATAAACATAAAATGTAGCCTAGATATGCTCAACATACACACCAACAAAGGCTTCCTCAAGAGGCCAAAACTTGTCCTTTTCAAGGACAACAAGGAGAGGAGGTGGCTCTCTCCTTCTTGGGACTTCAAGGCATCATCTACACCACTGAAATCCCTCAAGATTTCAGTGGTGAAGAGACCCAAACACCAAAATCCCGGAGCTCAACAAAATAGCACAAAAATGAGGCCTTTCAAGGCCTAAGAGGGGCCAAACTTCCCCAAAGCACAAAGCACCCTTAATAAACTATCAAGAGGACTAAAAAATAGAACTTTTTTGTATTAAACACTAAGCTTAAAAAATAGGTTTAAGACAGGTAAAAATAGGACGCAAAAATGGGGAATAAAAGGCTAGTTTCTTACCCTTGTTGACCACCTTCACAAGTGTTGATGTTGTTGCTTCCTTGGGCTCAAATCCAGTCAAGAACACCAAGAACAACCTCTTGGAACCTCAGAAACCAAGGAAAGGTGAAAGACTAGGTGCTTGTGTGCAATAGTATGGACTAAAACACCTAGAATAGCAAGAGAGGGAGAAATATAGATACAAGTTAGATACACTAATTTGGAACTCTAAAACCAGAGCTTCTTCAACCTCTTTTTCAACTCTCTAACCCTAGAACAAGGGAGAGAAGGCCTCCTCTTATAGAGGAGGCAATCTTGTAATGCTTAACTAGTAAGCAAACAAGAGGGGCATCCCTCCATACACGTGTATGGAGGAGAAGCAAATGCAATACAGTTGCCTTAAAATATCTGAAAAAGTAGCTGAACAGTAGCTGACTGGGCAAAAATGTCATTTTGACAAAATTGAGTGCCGGCTGGCAAGAAAAAGTGCCGACCGGCAATATATATTGCCGGTGGGAAGAAAAACCAGCCGGTGGCCTCTAGCTAGTGTCGGTGGTGTGTGGGGATGCCTTACAAGGCATTCCCTGCCCCTCTGAGGCAAAACATAAGTGTTTGGTGCAAAACCAGACACAAGACAGTCGAGTTCGGAGATCCTGAGGCAAGGCGCGTAGCCTAGAACTCCGGGAACTCCAAACAAACACAAACATGGATAATCACCGAGTGCTCAAGCGGTGACGTCCAAGTCTTGAGGATGGTCAAAAATGGGGTGTCTACAGTTGCCCCTCTTTGACAGAACTCGAAAGTCATAACAATGACGGGAGTGAATGTCAAAGCCCAGAGACGACCCATTTTTGACAAGGCCGAAGACTTGGACAAACATGCAGGACAAACATGCAAGACAAACAAGGTATGCGCCCGAAGGCAGGGGCAAAATGCAAGATAATGCAAGAAGCCGAGCATAACTTATGATCATGCAAAGAAAGCTGTAATGAAGCACGCATGCAACAGTTATAAGCTAGCATACGCCAATCTACACTACAATGCAGAAAGGATGTAAGAGAATTATGCAATTCTCAATACGTCTCACTCGGAGGATACAATACCTGTGCGGCTCGTCCGGTTGCACCGGCCTCAAATGAGCCGTACATACAATATCGCGCTTGCAAAGAAAGCAAACTTAACAGGTACAATGTTATTAGCAATACGCATGACAATGTGAAATGAATGCAAGATGATATGCAATATATACAAAACAATGTATGAATAATGCAAATGAAAATGCAATGCAATTGAAACTAATGTAATGCAAATGATATGCAAAACTTCAAAACAAATATAAACAATGCAAATAATATGCAATGTAATATGCAATGCAATTGAATCACGATCCAATCATGAGCGATTCAAAACCACACAAATGTCAAATAGATTGATGGAAGTAACTAGTCCGTCTACATAGAACGATGTCTGAACTATGAGTGATGTAGACGGACACAAGAACAAGTATTGGGTGGATTGACATAAGTGGGGTGACGACCCGCTGAGGAAAGAACAATGATCCTAATGCCGGATGCAATAATTACACTGCAATGTAATATCTACAATGGATATGGCATGCGGCCAAACTGTATTTTGCCTAGGAAAGGCATGTACACGTACAAGCCATGTCTAACACAGAAAAGGTGCCGCCACCCTCAAACCAAGTTCATCAAGGAATAGGCGCGTACATATGTAGAACTGTACTTCAACGTGAAAAGTAAGGGCACATACCAGACCAAGCTCAACAAGGAAAGGTGCAAGCCATAGATGGAAGATGATGCGGTAGAGGCATGCAACTAAAATGCAATGGAAATGGATATTTACAAAGGATGCATGATATATGCACTATATTACAATAATGATGCATGACATATGCACGCTTTGGAATGCATGACATATGCACTATATACAATGATGCATGACATATGCACTTTTTTACAATGATGCATGACATATGCATGCGTTTTTTTTGTTTTTGGATTTTTTTTTTTTGAAATGCATGACATATGCAGTATTTAGAATGATGCATGACAATGCATGATGATGCAACGACTATGATTGCAGCTTTCCCTATCTTACCAACAGGGCGATATACTAGGTTGGTTCAGTATCCAGGATTGAGGCGTAGACATGCCACCTCAACCTATGGGGCTTCCATACAGATTTCAAGCCGATGGTACACCCCCTGGGTATTTAAACCAGACTCTAGTCTCGGAAATCCCGAACCTTTGTGTTCTAGGCATAAGCCGTTCGAACTCTAGTTTTCACCGTCCTAGTTGGTCTTCTAGAAACTCGCCGCAAAAACAGGCAGGTGACTTTACCAGACCACCGAAAGTCGTTCGGGCACGACGAACACCGAAGGAATTGCACCTTCAGAGGATTTAAGGTCTCCTAGACCGAGATGCAAAATGTATGCATGATAATGCATGTTTTTTTTTTGAAATTCGCATGATGCATGATTTTTTTTTTTGAAATGTGCATGATGCATGATGTTTTTTTTTTGAAATGCGCGCTAACGCGCGGCTTAGAATGCACGATGCATGAATTTGAAATGCGCGGCAACGCGCGACTTTGCGAATGCATGGCAATGCATGAATTGTGTATGCTGAAGCGACGAAGGTCTTGCACCTTCCGAAGATTTAAGGTCTCCTAGACCGTGATGCAAAATGTATGCATGACAATGCATGTGACAACGCACGTGTTTTGAAATGCATGACAATGTGAATGATGCGCGAGGCGACGCATGTATTGAAATGCACGATGCATGATTTCGAAAGGTGCGACCATGCGCTGCTTTTGAGATGCATAACAATGCAAATGAGCGGGTTTAAGGTTTCGCCAAACTGTGCGTGTTTTCGGTCCCGCCGGACCATGGGTTTAAGGTCTTCCAGACCATTATGCGGTAAAGGTTTCACACCTTCCAAGGATTTAATGTCTCCTAGACCGTGCGTGTTTAAGGTCTCGCCAAACCAATGTGGGGCAATGCATAAATTGAGATGCGGTGCACAAAACAATGCGATGCGCAAGATAGCGCGATTGAATGCATACAAAATGCAATGAGATGCGCAAAATAGTGCGATGCGTTTAGACAACGCAAGTGCACAAGACAGTGCGATGCGCAAGATAGCGCGATTGAATACATGCAAAATGCAATGAGATGCGCAAAATAGCGCGATGCGTTTGACAACGCAAGTGCACAAGAAAGTGCGATGCGATGCATGCCAAATGCGATGAGGTGCACACCTTAATGCACCGAAGGTCTTGCACCTCCTGAGGATTTAAGGTCTCTTAGACCGTGCGCATATGGTGAAGGTTTTGCACCCTCCAAGGATTTAAGGTCTCCTAGACCGTGCGTGGTGATGCACAATGCAAGTGCATACTGTGATGAAGCAATTATGCAAAATAAATGCAACATTTTAAGTGAATGCTATGCAAGCAAGTAAACATGAACCAAACCACATCTCATGCAGAAAGGATTAAGAGAATTAAGCAATTCTCACGGCGCTCTACACGGAGAAGGCTTAAAGCGACTACCGAGGACACCCGGAGTCTCAAACACAACATCTCTCAACGTATCGTACACAGGAGAGGAAAAAGCAAAGCAAAAAAAGAAACCTCTCGACATAGTACACGCGAGAGGGAAAAGACAAAAGGCCTCTTAGTGTAGTACACGCGAGAGAGGAAAGACAAAAGACCTCTCAGCATAGTACACGCGAGAGAGGAAAGACAAAAGACCTCTTAGCGTAGTACACGCGAGAGGGGAAAAACAAAAGGACGTGACAAGCGAGACCACGCGAGTCACAAAAAGAATGCAAGGTATTGCAAATGAGACACGCATGCTAACGCAAATGAGACACACATGCCAATGCGAATGGGGTACACGTGCCAACGGGAATGAGGTATACGTGCCTGTGCAAATGAGGCCAATGTGACACGCGAGCCACATGGAGTGTAAGACGTACCAAATGAGACACACATGCCTCATAAGATGCAAGACAATGCAAATGGACTTAAAGGCATAACAACGTACGCGACGATGCATGGTAAGGGGATGTATAACAACGCGAACGATGCACGAGGCGACATATGTATTTGAAACGCATGACAATGCTTATAATGTATATAAAAAAATGCAATGACAATGCATACGAGATGTGCATGACAATGCAAGGGGTGCGTGTTACAACGCGTGTAGTACATGCATGACAATGCAACTGCAAGGTGCATGATGGCGCGATGAAATGTACCGAAGTAGTGCGATGAACGCGTGCAACACACACGGGGCAACTTTTGAATCTTATGAAAGACAAAAGGATACAACATTGCATGAATTTGAGTGCCACGCACAGAAGACACAGTCCGAGGTCAAAACAGAGGCCGATCGAGCATCGGAAATACACTTTCTTGCACTTTCTTGGGCTATGAAGACCATAAACCACTCACATGGCCTAAACAAGGCTGTGGGAACATCACCGGCCGGGATAGGAGGCCACCGGCTGCCCATCGGCTGAAAATAAATTCCATCGGCACAATATTCTGCCGGCCGGCACAAAATGTTGCCGATCGGCAAAATGTTGCTGAATCGGGGCAGTTTTGACATTTCACCTCGGGTCTTTTAAAATAGGGTTTTAAACCCTATTCTTTCACTTCTCTTCTAGCCGAAATTCACTCCCTCTCTCTCTCTAGAGCTCTTTTTCTCTCCTCATTTCCTCATTTCTTTGAGTTTTCGCGCCATTTTCGTCGTTTGATTCGCGAAGTTCATCGCGTTTCGGACATTTTCGACCGATTGAAATTTCATTTCGGCGCTCCCTTTGCCATTTCCACCTTTTTGGGACTTGTTCCCTTCGATTTCCTCTTCATTTCCATACATTTTTCCGTTCCGACCTTTCCAGCCATTTTCCACCCTCCCGGGGGTTGACTTTCGAGTTGACTCTTCGTATTCCAAGCCTATTTTCATTCTTCGACCATTTTCCCGTCATTCTTGACATGGCCAACGATGTTCCACGTGGCGGGACTCCCTCGGATCACAAGATGGATCCCGAGGTCGAGCTTTTCCGAAGCGACCTACCCGTGGCGATTCACGTTCTACTACCTGATGGACTACGCCAGTTCAGGAGCTTCGACATGGCGTTGGATCCTGAGCTTCTGCTGCGCGAGCCTACCTCTCACCTTTCCTTCGGCGCTTCCGAGGTAACATCCTTTCTCTGCTTTAATTTTCTGCACTGTAGAACCTTTTAACTGTCAACTACCATAGTCGAGTAGATTCTTTAATTGCTTTAGCTTTGATACTCTGATGCATTGTGTATTGTAGTTGATCGCAAACAAACTTGCAACTGAAACGACACATGCACACACACTGCACTAGCTTTAATCACCCAGACACACGGCACATACCGTATTTCACTGCAGACACCGACACCCGATAACTGTTTGAATCTGAAAATATGCACGCATGCCATATTTGCACCAAGCCACTCAAACATACTGACGCATCGCACGTTGTAGTTCACTGTAAGTACACCGGTACCCGGTAACTGTTTGAATCTGAAAATATGCACGCATGCCATATTTGCACCAAGCCACTCAAACATACTGACGCATCGCACATTGTAGTTCACTGTAAGCACACCAGCACCCGGTATCTGTTTGAATCTGAAAATATGCACGCATGCTAAATTTGCACTGATTTCGACCGTTTATTCAAAACTGTACATTTCATACTGCTTTGCAACTATTTGTTTGAAAACAGGGAGATTCCCATACCATCCGCAGGTATGGGAACACCGTCGCTCGCGAGTGGTACGCCGAGCTTCCCGACGCGGTTCGCCACATTGTAGACGAGGCAGGCTTTGGCTCCTTTTGCAGGGGACTCTCCAGGCTTACTACCTGCAGGCCTCTCCTTGCCGCTTTGGCAGAGAGATGGTGGGACACCACCGATTCATTCCACTTATTTGTGGTCGGGGACATGACGATGACCCCTTACGATTTCTCGGTGCTCACCGGCATCGGGGTAGGGGGTGATCCGATCTCCTTTGATATTGCTATGGATGAGTGGACCGCAGCTCAGGTCTACTTACTTGGCACGGTTCCGCCTCTCGCGCCACAGCCCCGTCGAGGTGCAAACCTCTTCTTGTTGACGCAGCTCTGATGACTCAGGAGGCCGCGTTGAGGTATGCACGTGGCTTTCTGATGTTCCTGTTCGGGACGACTCTCTTCGCCGACCGGGCGAACACAGTGCCTCTCTGCCTTCTTAGCGCACTGGTGGATGTCTGGGACATCTTGCGTTTTGACTGGGGTGGTGCCGCTCTGGCCACTCTGTACGGATACATGAGCTCAGCCTCGCGGGCAGCTGTTCTTCGGGGCTATTGGCGTGCTTGGGAGGTACATTTCCTTTTGCTGCTTTTCATTTTTGTTCTGTACTTTCTATACTCTTTACACTGCACACACTGTAGTCTACTTTACACTTCATCGTATAATACACACACACATACTCTACTTACATCGATCGTACATCGCTTCACATGTACACTCGCACAATACCGCACAACACTTCTCATATTTCGCTTTATCGATATTCGCTTTATCGATAAACATTCGTATTCACCTTGCGCCAGGGTTTATGCCTACTTCCCTAGGCTCGCCTCGCTCTGTCGGAGGCGAGACCCTCCGTTGTCCATTTTTCACGCTGCTTTGATGGGAGATGCGCCCGGAGGCCGCGGGAGACTTTCAGCTTCTTCCGCCGCTACTTCGACACCATCACTCCTGCCGAGGTATGTTTTACTTGCAGTTCATTTAAGCTTCGCTTTTCCATCAGATATTTGCAATACCAAGAGGTAACAAAGCAGATTTCAGGTCACCTGGCAGCCTTGGGCTCCTTTGCTAGCGATGATGCGAGATCGGTTTGCCGGTGCTGTTGAGACCTTGCGTTACCGGATTCTGCTAGAGGGCCCGGTCTGTCAGGCTTGGTACCTGGGCGAGCGCTTCTTGCGTCAGACCCTAGGCGTACCTGAGCAGACAGTCCCGGTGCACCCTCCTGAGCATATGAGGGACACCGAGCGTTTCACCGCCGAGCAGATGGCGGACTACACCATCGGCTGGGAGGCAGACGGCTACAGAGGCGGTGAGCGACACGATAGTACGTCCGACCTTCATCATGCGGTCCTGGCGGTGGGCCGAGCCGAGAGAGAGAGACTGCGGCACCGCCGCCGGAGGAGGAGCGCCAGGAGGGCTCGAGTCCGCTGCGGCGGAGTTCGAAGGAGGACGGAGGCGGTTGGGCCGCTCTGCCACTTACCGACTTTCCGAGGGTCGGATGGGGCGACCTATCGATCCCTTCGCCTCCACCTCCGATCACGAGTTTGTCGGTGTCCCGACTTGTCCCGGATGTGTTAAAGATTGCATGCTTATTTCATTTCGTTTATTTGATATTCCACGTAATATTGATGTATCGATTCCCTTGCGCGTCTTCCGGATACACCCGGCGATTCTTGGAGATGAATGCCTCCATGACGGGGATGTTGCAGCGGACCTTCGACTTCCTAGCCTTTTACGGCCTTCCGGTATGTTCTCTCTATCATAGCTTCAAACCATACACAAACTGCTTCGCATAATCTGATGCACGATACAACACTGGATACCCATTACCACGACTTGATACATCACTCACACACCATCCCGATTTAATTCAACCGCCACGGCATGCACATATTGTACTCATACACCGATTCTCGCGATAAACCGCCGCAGATTCATACTCAGACTCATATATCGTGATTCTCGTGACTGCTTCAATCGCCACGGCATGCATGTATCAGACTCATATACCGCTGCGTTACTGTTTAACCGCCACTCGCGGCATTCATACTCAGACTTCATACTCGTGATTCTCGCATTGATAAACTGTTTCATATATATTGATGCATTTGCTTTTCATGTTTTTCAGCCTCTCTTCCCACTTCCTCCGGCGGGTGGCGTTCCAGCTAGACCTCCCGTGTCTACCCGAGATGGCAGGATATATCCCGTGCAGAGGGGACGACTTACGCGGGAGCAGCGGCTCCAGCCTGCATTTACAAGTCCGAGGAGGAGACAGAGGCGGAGGCGGGAGCGTCGGAGGAGGAGACTGGGATAGCTCGGGCTCAGACGGCGATGCTCTTGGTGATGCTCCTGGGCTTCTGCCCAGGAAAAGGGCGAGGACGGATCCCTAGGCGAGAGACCACCGATGCTGCTCCAGATTTTTTGCTGCTTTTTTTCTGCTTGTTTTCTTTGTACTTTTCTCTTTTATAGTTAGGTTACCTTGTATTGCCGCAGGCAGATTTTTGATTCCGAAACTATGTACTTGAAAAAGATGATATGAAATGAAACAAACTTTTTGTCTGAAAAAGTGTTATATTTGTATATATCTGTATATATCTGCGCATTTCATACTTTGCACTGCATTGCATCACATTACACCTCAAATGTAAATGATAACGATCTGTTGTCTGAAAATTGAGCAATTGTACTGTAGTAATCAGATAACCAACCAATTAATCAGCAAAACAAATCATACAAACCACTGCTCAAACTGGACATACAGCCCATACTCTACTGGGGATTGACCTGCATATAGCCCATAACACAGCATTTGGTTTATTCTACACACAGCAAACCCTGAACAAACAGCCCAATCTGACAAGACGGATCACAAAACTGACACGGTTGCAGTTGAAACACACTCGGATGTCCCAAATTTTCCCTCTCCTTCTCTTGCTTCGCATGAATGTAGAGAATGGCATAGCATTCTGAGCACAAACAACGATTTTTGAAATAAGAAAAGGTTTTCAACCAGGGTATCGAGCCTACCACAGCGAGACAGACTCAAACAAAGAAACAAAAGGCACACGACCTAACATAACAAGACATGTTCGGAAAAGGCTCAAAGCCAAAATCGAGACCGACAGATCAAAAGACACGACACAGGGACATATTTGCAAAAAGACCTCAAATCTCGAGGAGCCAATTCCTCCGGGTATTATTCCCATCCTTTATGATTTGTGATACTCACATCACTCGGCCTTCAGGCTCAGTTTTTCTCTTAAACCCTTTTCTTACTTTTCTCTCAACTTACACCTCTCTATTCTTTATTCTCTCATTTTTTATCCCTCCCCAGGGTGATTAATGGATGAATAGGAAGTCGCAGATTCACGCCCAACACTGTTAGCTCACGGCTATTTCTTCTGGTAAAAAGGGTGCTCTCTTGGCAAGCATGTTAGCGGGGGAAAGACAGAAGACCTGACTCAATCGTGCCCCTAGTTCGTCATTTTGACCATTTTTTGTTTTCTAAAACAGTTTTGATCAAAAATGAAAGTTGGATTAACACACTTATTCGATTTTTGATTTGAAAATCATGTGAATCAGGCTGTGAGCACTGAAAATTCTCCTTTTTGGTTCCAAACATGGTCCAATTTTGAAAAATGAATTAGTTTTCGAGAAAATAATCAACTTTAGTAAAAATTTTCAAAAACTATTTTTACAAATAGTCAATGCTCAAATGAGCACGGAACTTATCCTTGAGATGCGCAACCTCGGATCGGAGGCAATGGAAAATTGCCCCTGGCTTAAAGGGGGATAAGGCAACGGAAAGTTGCCCCTGGTTTGGACGGCAACTCAGGGCAACTTATGGTAATGGATGGCAACGGAAAGTTGCCCCTTGTTTGGATGATGCCGCGGCACATTGTAAGCCAGTCTTTGACGACGATCGGACCCTCGGGCGTGGAGGAGTCGAAGACGGTTTGAATCAATATATGGACACAGTCACCTGGAAGGTGTTGGTGGTTGGACTTCAAGAGGAAGTTGGTCACGTAATTCCAGGTCGCTGGAATCGAGACATTGGATTCGGAGGAGGCAAAAGTGATCAAAAGCATGACATGGACTGAGACGCTATGGAAGCGTTGGGGGCTGGACTTCAAGATGAAGTTGCCTACGTATCCCAAACACGGGAATCAAGCCTTACGTAGTTCCGGTCAAGGTACACTCGGGTATTTTAACCTTCACTGTTTAGGCTCTAACTTTTGCCAAGGCACCCAATTCGGGTTTTCGACCTTGCGAGCTATGTTCTTTTCTTTTTCCTTCTTTTTCTTTTCTTTTCTTTTACATTTTCATTTTTATTTCTTTTTCTTCTTTTTTTTTTTTGTATTTTTCTTTTTCTTTTTTTTTTGTATTTTTCTTTTTCTTTTTCTCTTTTCTTTTTCTTTGCTCTAACTTTTGCCTGGGCCGCCCTTCCGGGTTTTCGGCCCAGCGAGCCTCTCAAAGGGTAAAAGTGTAGCAAGCCCCATGCCAAATGATTTTGAGATTGAAGCCTTTCTGTGTCCAGGAGAATGGCCGTTGTGTTGATTTGCAGAAAAGTCCATCACGGTTGCTTCTCGAGCTTTGCTTGGTGGGATCTGATCTCCCTGGTCTGACTTCGGTGCCTCTTGCTCGAGGGCTGCCTCGAAATGGGCCACACAGGCGTTTCATGGCACTGAATGTTTTGAACAGACTCTAGGTTTTGAACAGATAAATTGAATCTTGAGATTGAGAGCGATCCTGGGCTGCACAATCTCAAGAGCGATTCCACACAGGTCTTTGCAAGACTGCGCGAAACATTTTGTTTTTGAAAGTTTTTAAGAAAGCGACAAATCGCTCGCGCAGAAGATTGTGTGGAACCAGTCTGGATCGAACCAGGATCCTTCTCAGTACTCACGCCAACAAGCATGATTTCATTCATTAAGGGCTTAGTAGGCCTCTCTTTCTCTCAAAATGATCAAAATTTTACAAAACCCGAGGAATTACTTCCTCTTCGTTTTCATCACCACAGTGTTCGAAAAGGGGTTTTATGAAAAGCTTAGGCCATTATAACGATGTTTAAGGCACAAGAGAGTAGGCGAAATGTACTATCGTTCCATTCACATCTTCTGGCACGACTGACTCAAATAGCAACAAGTACGGAACGTGATAGCCACAGCTGTTTCATTCAGGTTTCTCCGATGCAACTGGCTCCACAGCAGAGACAGACTCAAAAGGAACACGAAGGAAGTAATTATAAAGCAAAACGGTGTTCGGGGCAACAACCTCGGAATCACCTAGTATTTTATACAGAAGGGACTGACTCATTACAACAAGACAGACCCTGTAAGCAAAAAGACTGACTCAATACAGAGAGACAGACTCAAAACAAAACAAAAGACTGGCTCGACACCCAAGTCAGAATTTTACAAAACTAACATTAACAGATGCCCAAAAATGCGTGCCAAACGCCACATCCAAAAACGTGCTAGGCACTGCCCATAGGCGGTCCACCTTCTGATTACATATTTGTAGTGTCTGTATCCTCAAAATCCAACAACTGGGTGGTGACGGACTTTGCTGAGGTGGGGGGGAGGATAACCTCATTGTCAATCAAATCTTGCACCTCGTGCCGGAGACGGAAACAATTGTCGGTAGCATGGCCAATCAGCTGGTGGTACGCACAGTACAGAGCAGCATCATGTGTGGCAGGGAGATTTTTCGGGAGAGGCCGAGGCTCCAGGGGTTTAAGGTGTCCCCTCTCGGCAAGGATTTGAAGTGCCTTGGACAATAGCATGTAGAGAGCGTGGAAGACCCTGCGCCCTCGGGCGGTACTTTGAGCTCGAGCACTCTTGCTAGATGCACTAGCAAACGGATCGTGAGTGCGGCCTTGGGTTTCCGATCCTTTCCGGATGCAAGGCTGGGAGGGGGAAGAACTGTTTTGGCATGACGGGGCCTATCCCGATTCTCTGATTGACTGGAATTGCCCTCAGGCGGAGTGGGGAAAGCATCCTCCACAGCTTTTGACACAACTACAAATATCTGTTGCTTGCTCATCCCCCCGGCTTTCAAAGCCCCTACTGCCCACAGTAGTTGTTCGATAGGGTCGGCATCTGCCTTCATCTTGCCTTTGTCTCTAGCCTCAGCCTGATTTAGAACTTGGTTTGATGCGTCATTGCCATAGCTGGAGGCCATCTCCGGTTGGCTGAGTTCAATTACAATTCGTCCCAGTAGCGGGGGCTCTTGGGGTATAAAGCCTCCGGTATATGGTGCAGCTGGTGGCGAAACAGACATCCCATAGGCGAGATCCGTCACGGATCTTTGAAGATCACCTATCATTCCCATTAGTTCAAATGTAGTAGGCTCGCGAGCCTGATATAGTTGAGGGGTCCAAATTGGATGTGCGGCAGGCGACCTGGGCGGATGCGGCATGTCAATGAGTTTCATCCTCAGGATGATTTCTTGACTCAACGCGTCGTCATGACCACAATCTCTTCGAAGTTCTCATCATGTTCACACGCCTCAGAAGGAGAAGACACTAGTCGTTTGAATCGACCTCTGAATCTCGAATCAAATCAAAACAAGCGAGATTTCATTTAAACAGATCAAACACGGTGTAGCCAACAATCAGACTCTACTATCGATCATTGTTCTCGAATTCTGTTCAAAATCGAACTAATACCGCAGACATAATCGATTTTCAACAACATCGATCTTTGGTGCCCTCAGCGATACCCAAACTTGCAAACTGATATATGCGTTCCCTGCAGAGATACACTCTAAAAGCACATAACAGGTAAAAGAGAGCCAATACACCCCTATGTTGGGGTAGGGTTTCCCTGTCCTATTTTGTCAGGAGCTAGGGTTTCACTACGTACACAGCGGCTTCAAACAACCTATATCGGGTAAGCAACCTGTCCTAATTTGGAATGGTCATTATGGATCCGAATATGCACTAGGTCGAATGGTCAAAAAGGGTGCCCCGATAAAACCGGGGTTTGTGTTCCCATACTGGCAGAGCCCGCAACCGGTCAGCCTTATGGTCATATCTTGACAAGACAAGCCTCCAGCAAACCGCTCAGGAATAGCAGATGGCCAACACGGTGTCCTAGGCGCACCGATGCACATGCAATGCAAAGAAACACATAAGTGTAGTCAAAACAGGATATCACGAGTTTGAGTCAAGCTCTCTAAACTCCCTAGCAGAGTCGCCAGAAACTGTAACAAGCCCGCGGGAGACCTCGCTACAATTCGGACTCCCCTTTTTTGTTTGTTGCGGTTCTTAATCTTGAACCAAAGAGTCCAACTCTGGCAAATCGTTTGAGAAAACAGATTTTTGAAAAGTAGTGCCAAACATGGACTGCTTTGCCAGATACAGAGTCGCCACCTAAATATTTAAAAATGAGAAATTTAGGAAACCCTGACTCGGTGCCAAAGGCCACGTGTCCGTCATTACCAAAGTTGTCTTGGCTCGGGAGCTTGGGTACGATCGGGGAAGGTCAGCTATGAGCACTTTCTTCGCATCCGAAGACCGGCCTCTACTAACCATGGTATCTGATTTTGAAAACATTACATGCTCTTGTTCCGGTTATTAGCCTAGAATTACTATGTGATGCGCACAGCAAACAAGTATAGACTAGATTGCCTAATTTGGAAACAAACATTGCATATCCGCTCGTTTTGAAAATGCTTTGGAATTTGCTACTCGCAAGTAGGCTAAAACACGGATTTCAATGAGTTTTCCCAACTCAAACAATCCAACCTCCACCCACAGGCATTCAAACAGTTTATCTCATATAAGCACTTAGCCGCATGGTAAGCATACTGTTATGTTAACATCCACACGCATGCGATATGCTAAAGCATAAATACTTACATCGTACTCCGTGCCAAAACAAGAAACTAGTTAGCAAACATGCATGACCTAGCTCATGTTAAGATGACTAATGCAACACATACAGAGTGCAATTAGATAGGCTCGGCTATCCTAAAATGGCATGTGGGATGCTACAAATAACACGTATTCAATTTGGAATTGAAATACAATGCAGTTTATATGATGTACCGAACCCGATGTATGTCAACAAATGCATGGATGCACGCTGTAGACGTCCCCGAACGCCCCGGGCGGGTTAAGTCCCGTTTCGTTCATATTGGGGTCACTACAATTCGGACTCGATTTGTGTCGGTTCTAAATCTGAACCAAAGAGTCCAAATCCGGCAAATCGTTTTGAAGAAAAACATATTTTTGAAAAAGAAGTGCCAAACATGGACTGCTTTGCCAGATTACAGAGTCGCCACCTAAATATTTTTAAAATGGAAAATTTAGGAAACCCTGACTCGGTGCCAAAGGCCACGTGTCCGTCATTACCAAAGTGTCTTGGCTCGGGACCTTGGGTACGATTGGGGAAGGTCAGCTATGAGCACCCCCTTTCGCCCGGTCCGAAGACCGGCCTCTACTAACCGTGATATCCGATTTTGAAAACGTTTATGTATTTTTATTCTGATTATTAGCCTAGAATTACTATGTTATGCGCACAGCAAATAAGTATAGACCAAAATCGCCTGAATTGGAATAGAACATTGCATGTTTGTTTCGAAAATGGTTTGCTACTCGCAAGTGGGCTAAAATGCAGGTTTTGCCACCCTTAAGTTGGCTTTGATAAAAAGACGGTTTTGCCACTATCCTGTGGGCTTAAAACTCTCAGTTTTAATGCATTATTCCAATCTAGGTAATTTGACCTCCATCCACAGGCATTCAAGCAGTTATATAACATAAGCAGCTAGCCTCATGGTAATCATGCTATTATGGAAACATTCACACACATGTGATATGCTAAAGCATAAAAGCTCACCTGGTACTCCAAGCCAAAACAGAAGCTTATTAGAAATCCATGCATGGACCTAAGCATACTGAAATGTCTAATGCAACACATGCAAAGATGTAATCTAGACAGGCTCTGCTATCCTAAACATGGCATATGGAATGCTACAAATAACATGTATTCAATTTGGAATTGAAAGTACGATGCAGTTTGTATGATGTGCCGAGCCCGATGCATGTCAACAAATGCATGGATGCACGCATGCATTGCATAAGGTATGCTAAATTAAATATGCCCTAATCTACCATCATAAGGTGTAAATAAAAGGGAGAAAGAAATGGGGTTGGAAGACATACACACACTCACACACTTATTACAAATATGCCCTCACACGGAGGGACCAATAAATATTACAGAATTAACCACACAAGCTAATTAAATATTACAAATTGACTAAATTCATTAACAAATTAACTAAGTTAATTAAAGCAATAAATACCTCGGGCCTAAAGGGCAAGATGCGCCACGCCGAACTCGCTTTAATCGTGACCGCCATGCATGATTGCCTCTGTTTTCCTCGCTTTCCTCCTCAAGATCGCCAAAACTTGTGAATACTTCCTTTGGGGATCACCACCGGCTGGGGTGGAACACCACCGGCTGACTATAGTGGCTACCGGCTACAAAATAATCTATCGGCTAGTAATACAGTGCCAGTCGGCACTCTTTCCTGCCGGTCGGCACAAAATTCCTGCAGAAGACAGTTTGACAGCAACAGCAGGCAGCAGTGCATGGTATTGGATTTTTGAGCATATTTATGCATAGACACACTCCCTATCATGCAATGGACTCAAGGGAGCATGGCCCTTGACCGCCGGGCCATCAATGGCGCATTTCGACGCATGATGGCCTAAGAGGCCAAATTTGCATTTCAATGTCAAATGCAATGCACACAAAACATACAAGGGACCCAACCTCAATCATGGTTAATCAAGAGGTGAGGCAATGCACAACAATGCACATGCAACCTAAGCATGCAAGCTAAGCATGCAACATGAGCATGGAGGCAAGTATGCAAACATGCAATACATACTAGGCACATAACCTAAGCTAACAAACATGCAAGGCATGGAATAAGGCAACAACCTTTGAGCAACATGTTAAACATGGATTCAAACTAATTTGGGCAGCTCTATACTAGGCCCAAAACAGTGGTCAAATGTCATGGAAATGAGGGCCAAAATACATACAAACATGCATGCACA
Source organism: Camellia lanceoleosa (assembly GCA_025200525.1). Taxonomy (NCBI): domain Eukaryota; kingdom Viridiplantae; phylum Streptophyta; class Magnoliopsida; order Ericales; family Theaceae; genus Camellia; species Camellia lanceoleosa. Next base: position 121,706,519 of record CM045771.1, on the reverse strand, counting down.
CAAGGTCCAACACTTAGGCACCAAAGAGCAACTTTTAAGCACACTTAAAAGAGGATAATCATGGATACATGGCATGCTTAGAAAGCTCTGAAATCATGTTATAGAAGGTGCAAAACCAAGTAAACAAGACAAGCCAAGCATGCAACGATGTCCAAAACTCAAAGCAAGCCAAGGGGCTTAAACCATGGCTATACAAATTAAGCCTCAACAGGCCAAGAACAACCATATCAGTCCTAAAGCATGTTAAAAAAAACCCCCAAAACCACTTAGATGACATCTAAAAGGTCTAAGCATGGAAGTATGCACAAAGGGCCAAATATGGAGCATATGACAACAACCTTATAAAGCATTAAAGGAGCATCAAATTTGAGCATTCAAGCATACTATGAGGACTGAAATGACATTATAAGTGACTCCAAATCACCGAAATAGTGCAAGTAAAGCATGCTAGAGGGGTCAACACTCAAGGCTCATAAGGTATACAAAAGAAGTTGCATGGTAGCTCTACAAATCAAAGCATGGATGACTCAAATGACCCCAAAAAGTCCTTAAGCATGTCAAAACAAGAATTAAATCTTCACAAAGCTAAGCCAAAACAAGCAAGCATAGTGGTCTAAATGCTAGATACATGTTAAGGCAAAATGGAGGATTACAAAGCAAGTGTAAGATGCAAAGCCCAAATTGAAAAAGACCCTTCGACAACACTGAAGAGGGACCAAAAATATGACTACTCACAGTAGATAAAAACCCCAAAATCAATATAAAAACATGCTCAAAATGCAATGCAAGATTAAGGCCCACAAAGGGGTATAACATGAAGTACCAAAAGGGTGCACCAAACAGCCAAAGACCCTTCATGAGAAATGTAGAGGGGGTCAAACTAAGACCCTTTTCAGGCCTGTCGAAGACCCAAAAACAGAAGCATGGTAGGCTAAAAAGACATGCAAAAAAGGGGACCAAAGAGGGGTAATGAAGCAAGTCATACATGGGGGTCCCAAACAAGGTTGAGCCCTTCTTAAATGTTTAAGAAGGGCTCAAAATAAGCCTCTTTGTAGTTTACATCGAAGCTCAAAAATACATGCAACTATGGCTTAGATATGAACCAAGAAAATGCTAGTTTTGGGAAAAAATGTGCTTACCCTTGTAGACCAACGAACCAGCAGGTTTTGATCTAAGGAAATGAGCTTCTAGCCTCTGCAAAACAGCCCCAAGTTGCTGGAAAGGAGCAAGGGTGCCTTGTGCTATGAGTTGGTGAAGGAATGGCCCAAGAACAAGAGTGTTTGGAGGCTTGGATGGGATAGATATAGAGAGAGATGGAGGGATATATGTATATATCAGAATGTATCTATATATCCTCTGGTTTTTTTTTGTTCAAAACCTCCAACCTTAGACAAAGGGAGAAGAGAAGTGCTTATATAGGCCAAGTAAAGCACTTATCTTAAGGGCTAAGCAAAGAGAAAGGTTCAAGGGGGGGTGCAAAAGAGTCTAGGCTTATTTGAGAAGCTTGGACAGCTAGTAGGCTTCTTGAGGAAGCCAAGACAAGGGGTCAAGGCTTCCTCAAGAAGCCTTGAGCAAAGGGTGCACCAAAAAGGGCCAAAAGGTGGTTAAAGGGGTAAGTGATAGCTGTGGGTCTCAGATGGCCGAGATCCCTTCAACAAAGTTGAAGAGGGTCTCAAAATAAAACACTTTGTAGTTTACAACCAAGTCCAATACAGCCCACAAGTACGCCTAAAATACCATGCAAAAATAGGCCCAAAAAGAGGTAAAGAGACAAGTGACAGATGGAGATGTCAAACAGTAAAAGGTCCTTAATCAAACATGAAAATAACCTCAAAATATGACTATCTCAAGTTCGGGTCAGAGCCCAAAAATGTAGAACAAAGGTTCGGGAGCCGAAACACGCAGTTCGGGGCCCCGAAAGTGGGCTGTTAGGCACCGGAAGTGGTGTCCGACCACGAAGTTGGTCTCTTGGACCACAGTGTCCCTTGAAAGGGAGTAAATAGGATGCATGCCAAAAACCAAGGCAATCGGAGATGGTTAGGCAGTCCCGAACTGAGGCATACGGCCTGACGGCTCCGAAAACCGGGAACTGGGCTCCAAAATGGGAAAAATGGCGTACGACCACGAAACGTAGCCTACGGCCACTGACAGATGATCTACTAGACCTCTCCCTCCCTTTGGGAAGAGAAAACAGAGAAAACGGAGCCTGGTTCGCAAACCGAGGCAAAGCACAAAAGAGTCCGGAAGGACTTCACAACCTCAGAACGAGCGCAATATGCAACATCACCAAACGCTCAATTGATGACATCTGAGTCTTAAGGTCGGTCAAAAATGGGATGTCTACACACGCATGCATTGCATGAGGTATGCTAATTTTAAATATGCCCTAATCTACCATCATAAGCAAGTAAATAAAAGGGAGAAAGAAGTGGGGGTTAGAAGACATACACACACTCACACATGCTTATTACAATTATGCCCTTGCTCGGAGGGACCGAAAGAATAATACAGATAATTAACCACGCAAGCTAATTAAATATTACAAACCCAATAAATTAATTAAACGAATTAATTAATTTAATTAAAACAATAAGCCGCCTCGGGAAGAGGGCCGTAGCACACTCGGGACTTGTTTCAATCGCCTTTGCCATGCTCGATCGCCTCCGTTTTCCTGCTCGCTTTTCAAAGCGCCAAAGTCTCAGAACTACTTCTCAAGGCACTGGAGGATACCACCGGCTGAGGGGAATCACCATCGGCTGAAGTATGTGGCCACCGGCACAAAATGAACTCATCGGCTGATAATTTAATATCGGCCGGCATTAAATGTTACCGATCGGCACTGAATGTCTGCAGAACCTGCAACTCACAGCAGCAGAGGGCAAAATCTTGCATGGCAATGTTATTCAAGCAATGTATGCACCAAACACACTCCTTATCATGTTTGTGACTCAAAGGGGCATGTGCCTCGATTCTCGGGCCACCAATCACGCATTCCCATGCATGATGGCCCAAAGGATCAAATGTGCAATTTTCATTTCAAATGCATGCAATGCAAACAAACAAACCAAGGGGCTTCTACCTCCATCATGACTTGGTCAAGAGGTGGAGCATGCATGCCAATGCAATGCAACCCTAAGCATGTTAACTAGGCATGTAACATGGCAATTCAAGCGAGGATGCTAGTATGCAAACACATATGCAAGGCAATCATACAAACCTAACAATGGAGTGAACTTAAACATGACTTAGGCAATTCCAAATTAGCCCAAAATCAGTAGCCAAATTGCCCAAAAATGAAAGCTAATCACATATGCACACATGCACATGTTATGGTTCAAACTTCAAGTACTAACCAAGCAACATTCAAGCATACTTGAAAAGAGATATCATGGGCAATTAGCATGCAACACAAGCTCTAAAAATCATGTTAGAGTATGGTGCTAAACCAACCTAAATGAGACAACATTAGCATGCAAGTATGGCCCAAGTGCTCAAGGCTAGTCAAAGGGCATTGAACTACACTTGACAAGACTAAACATGGCAAGACTTAAGCAACTAAAAACAGATTTCTAGCATACAAAATCAAGCCCAAAGGACCACTTAGATGGCATCTATATGGTTTAAATTAAAGGGCATGCACACTGCCCTCCCAAGGAACATATAACATGAGCTTTTGAAACATCAAAGAGGCATGCAATACAAACATATGAGCATGTTTAAGGGACTGGAATAACATGGCAAATGGTCTCAAACCATTGAAATGATGCAAACAAGGCATGCTACACATTCATGCTCAAGGCTAGCAAGCCTAAAATGCAAAGAGGCTATACAAAGCATGCCAAAATCGATCCAAACGACTATGGACAGACCTAAAGCATGGCAAAATAAGCATACAAGCTTCACAAATGTAAGCCTAAAACATGCTAGAAACAAAGGCACACAACCTAAGACATGTTAAGGGATCACAAGGCATTACATGGCAACTATGCTAAGCATGCATAAGGGACCAAAATCAACTCTTAGCAATGTTATATCATGGCATAATAAACATAAAATGCAGCCTAGATATGCTCAACATACACACCAACAAAGGCTTCCTCAAGAGGCCAAAACTTGTCCTTTTCAAGGACAACAAGGAGAGGGGGTGGCCCTCTCCTTCTTGGGACTTCAAGGCATCATCTACACCACTGAAATCCCTCAAGATTTCAGTGGTGAAGAGACCCAAACACCAAAATCCCGGAGCTTAACAAAATAGCACAAAAATGAGGCCTTTCAAGGCCTAAGAGGGGCCAAACTTTCCCAAAGCACAAAGCACCCTTAATAAACTATCAAGAGGACTAAAAAACAGAACTTTTTTGTATTAAACACTAAGCTTAAAAAATAGCTTTAAGACAGGTAAAAATAGGATGCAAAAATGGGGAATAAAAGGCTAGTTTCTTACCCTTGTTGACCACCTTCACAAGTGTTGATGTTGTTGCTTCCTTGGGCTCAAATCCAGTCAAGAACACCAAGAACAACCTCTTAGAACCTCAGAAACCAAGGAAAGATGAAAGACTAGGTGCTTGTGTGCAATAGTATGGACTAAAACACCTAGAATGGCAAGAGAGGGAGAAATATAGATACAAGTTAGATACACTAATTTGGAACCCTAAAGCCAGAGCTTCTTCAACCTCTTTTTCAACTCTCTAACCCTAGAACAAGGGAGAGAAGGCCTCCTCTTATAGAGGAGGCAATCTTGTAATGCTTAACTAGTAAGCAAACAAGAGGGGCATCCCTCCATACACGTGTATGGAGGAGAAGCAAATGCAATACAGCTGCCTTAAAATATCTGAAAAAGTTGCTGAACAGTAGCCGGCTGGGCAAAAATGTTATTTTGACAAAATTGAGTGCCAGCCGGCAAGAAAGAGTGCCGACCGGCAATATATATTGCAGGTGGCAAGAAAAACCAGCCGGTGGCCTCTAGCTAGTGTCAGTGGTGTGTGGGGATGCCTCACAAGGCATTCCCTGCCCCTCTGAGGCAAAACATAAGTGTTTGGTGCAAAACTAGACACAAGACAGTCGAGTTCGGAGATCCTGAGGCAAGGCGCGTAGCCTAGAACTCCGGGAACTCCAAACAAACACAAACATGGATAATTACCGAGTGCTCAAGCGGTGACGTCCAAGTCTTGAGGACGGTCAAAAATGGGGTGTCTACAGCATCCACGAATAGTCCCAAGTCATGGGGGACGACATGAAAATGCGGGTCCATGACAAATATGTGATACGAGATCTCGTTAGCCACTTCATTGTGGCGATATGTGTTAATCGGTATCCGGAACTGATTCTCTAGTCGGAAGACGATATGTGTTATCCTGTGAGATGTACCATTATGCATGTTCTGATATGAATGATTATGGATGATTTGGTTTACGTATATGTTATATGGAATTCGTTCACTACCCCTTTACTTTGATGTTATTCACTGAGCTTTAGCTCACTGTTTTTATATATGTATTATAGGTGAGCATTCTGGGAGTCAAGTCTAGGTGGAGTCTTGAACCGAGCTGCCGTTTTGGAAGCCTACCAAGTGTTTTGGATGCCTCCGAGTTGGGGCTAGGCCTGGAAGGCTGTTAGCAAGCTTTGTTTTGTGTTTGATATTTTGTTACATGTTATGTAATGTAAATGGGTAAATTAACATTTTTGGCATGTAAATATTTGTTCATATAAATGCACAGCTCTTTGGACTTATTGTATCCTGTCTTTGCTTCCGCGAGCCCCGATTATTTATGTTTTGTACAGGAAGGCCTTTGGTAATCCTAGATTACTGGCCGGTTGCGATGCCTAACTTTTAGGGGCGGGTTTGGGTCGTGACAGAATGGTATCAGAGCACGAGTTAATTTACCCACACATGTGTCCATATGAGCTGTAGGGTGTCTTAGAAAAGAAATAGGGCATGGCATAAACATGTGTGCATGTGTGCGTGTGTTTTTGAATATATAAAGTGACAAGAACTGTAATGATGAGACAATAGAGGAAACCCTATGTTGAGAATAAAATGTTCTATTTGCTATGGGTTCTATAGACCAATGGAGACCACCAATGCAAGAAATGTTGATGAGTCAGAATCTTCTAATGCCAGAATAGATCGATTGGAAAGGATGGTGGAAGCTTTAACTGGGTTGGTGAGACAACAGCAAGAGCAAAACCAACAACAATAGAGACAACCATTTCCGCCTCCTCCTCCGCCACCTGTTCAAATGGAACCGATCAATAATGATGACATCATCACTTGGACACAGAAATACAAGAAACTGAAACCACCAGAATTCGCAGGGGGTATTGAACCATTAAAAGCGGAGGCATGGGTACTTGAAACTGAAAAGATTTTTGAAGTGTTTCCGTGTACTGATGCGTATAAAGTTTTGTTAGCAACATTTACTCTGACAGAAGAAGCTAGAAGATGATGGATGCTCGTTTGAGGTGAGAATAGGGACTTGACATGGGGTCGATTCAAAGAGATGTTTTATGAAAAATATTTCCCACAATGTATGTGAGATAGGAAAATATCTGAATTTGAACAGCTGAAGCAAGGACCATGTCAGTAGCGCAGTATGAAGCTAAATTTACTGAATTAGCCCGTTATGCTCCTCATATGGTTGGTACAGATTACAAGAAGGCAAGAAAATTTGAGGGTGGCTTACATGTTAAGGTACTTGACCGAGTGAATGTATTGAAATTGGAAAACTATGTTGATGTACTTGATAGAGCCTTGATGGCTGAAACAAATATTGCTACCTTGAAAATGTCCAAGTCAACAATAACGACTGAAGGAGAAAGTAAGAAATTCAAGAAATAGAAAGTGGAAATGGTTAGTAAATCAATGGGCTCTGTGAATGAGAACTTGAACTCAAGTATGGGTCATAATATAAAGAGGGGAAGTAGTGGGAGTGTGGGCATACCTACCTATAAGGAGTGTGGGAGGCAACATTGGGGCATTTGTCGCCGTATATCAGGAGCATGTTTCAAATGTGGACAGAAAGGCCACCTAGCCAAATCTTGTCCCCAAGCCTACCCAAGCAAAGAGAGACCCGTTACTAGTGGGATTGCATCAACAATGACACCAAGGACAACCACAACATCTACTTCCGAGGGGAACACCTTGAGGCAAGGAAGGGTTTATGCCTTAGTTTCAGAAAAGACACAGAATATTGGAACAGCGAACGCAGGTACGATTTTCCTATATATTGTTATGCTCGTAATGTTACCTATGCGATGGAAAATATAGAACATGTGACTGTGATGGAACAAATTAGATTAAAAATTAGTTTACATATGTAAATCATGGTAAAACAATTGAATATGAACGACGTGAAACAAATTGGCTATGACTTTTGATGGAACTGATTTGGTGGACACATATGAACGACTTCTACAGTACCGACTATATTGTTAAGGAAATGACAAAATTAAAGCCGTGTTTGACCATTTGGACACATAGGAATTATCTTACTGAGTGAATCCGTGGATATTACCTTTGCTATGAATTTACGTCACTACCTTTGCATTGAACGCTATGGGACTTGCTAGTTGACTTCAATCTTATGTGCAAGACATGTTCATTATGTGTTTGACTGCTATGATATTGCCTTCACTGCTATGAGATCGATACAAGCACTACTTTGTTATGCTGAATAACTGAATAGAACCGTCGGGTTGTTTCCGACTGAGATTGTGCCAGGAGAAGCAAAGTTTGGAGGACCAAACTTCCTAAGGTGGGGAAAATGTAATGACCCCAAAACGTATGTCACAATTATTCGTAATTAATTATGCGCTAATATGAATTTATTTGGAGACTATCTGTTTGAGTTAGAAAAATATCTGTTGAGACTATAACTTCGGGACTGAAATTGACGACCATAATGGATTCGAAAAATGAAATTGAACACGCCTATGTATTATCGGGAAATTTTAGAGTCATTTGGGAAATTTAATTGAGAACTGAATTTCGACTAATTCGCTAAGCTCCGTTTGGCTCAAGTTTTTGGCACAGTTTTATATATATATGATGAATAGATAAAGATAAGGCTTATGACCCTTGTTTGACTCAACAAAAGAAAGGAAAATATCTGGAAAAGAGAGAGAGGAAATTCGTGAGAAAGGAAACCAATGGGAGAAGAAGATAGAGAAAGAGGGGAAATTAAGCTCAAACCCTCTCCATTTAAATAATCAAGGTAAGAATTTCCCTCTAATTTCTTGAAATAAAGTTGAATCATCTATTATATCATGGCAAGTAAATGAAATGAAAGGGAAATTATGTTTAATTGAGAGGTTGTGTTGTATTTTAATCTAGGTTGCATATTTGAGCATACATGGCAGATTATCATGAATTCATGTTTAGAATCATGTTTTCCTTGCATGATTTTCATATTTGAGGGAGAAACTCCATGGGTTAGAGCATGAAGTTTTTAGGTGCATGTTTATGGTTTTCTAACTTAATTCAAGGTTTGATCTTTTATATAATTTATGTGGGTTTTGTTTAAGAATTATGATGTTGAATTCAAGTTGTGTTTCAATTGTTTTGGGCCTTGTTTTCATAAATTTTGAAGTTGATTTTGGCAAAAGAGAGACCCACGGTTTTGCAGAAAATTCGGCCTGGACTTCACCCAGACCGCTTGAGCGGCCTGGGCCACTGCTCGAGTAGCCAAACCTATTTTAGCTCTGCGGTTACCATTCGTGTGCCAGGCCACCGCCTGGCGCCCAAGCCACGTCTTGCCAAAAAGTTGTTTTCCCAATTTTGTTTTCTTGCTATTTTTCTGACTCTTGGGCCTTCATTTATCTGATTTTCACATATCATTTAGCATCTTATAACTTGAAATAAAATTAAGAAAGAATAGAATGGCATGAACTACATGATTTAATGGCTATGTGTATTAAGGGATTGTGTTATAAATGTTGGTATTTGTAGATCAAACCTCGAAGACCGCACAACTGGTTTTGGAAACCCACTGTGAGTAACATTTCTGTAAAGATATGTTAATATGAACTGTGTTCCAAATATGATACGTTAAGTTATGTTTTTAAAATGTGATTTTAATTCTGTGAACGAATATCCTATTTGCGAAACTAGTATGGCATCCACGGATAGTCCCAAGTCATGGGAGACAGCATAAAAATGCAGGTCCATGACAAATATGTGATACGAGATCTCGTTAGCCACTTCATTGTGGCGATATGTGTTAATCGGTATCCGGAACCGATTCTCTAGTCGGAAGACGATATGTGTTATCCTATGAGATGTACCATTACGTATGTTCTGATATGAATGATTATGGATGATTTGGTTTACGTATATGTTATGTGGAATTCGTTCACTACCCCATTACTTTAATGTTATTCAATGAGCTTTAGCTCACTGTTTTTATATATGTATTATAGGTGAGCGTTCTGGGAGTCAAGTCTAGGTGGAGTCTTGAACTGAGCCGCCGTTTTGGAAGCCTACCAAGTGTTTTGGATGCCTCCAAGTTGGGGCTAGGCCTGGAAGGCCGTTAGCAAGCTTTGTTTTGTGTTTGATATTTTGTTACATGTTATGTAATGTAAGTGGGTAAATTAACATTTTTGGCAAATAAATATTTGTTCATATAAATGCATAGCTCTTTGGACTTATTGTATCCTGTCTTTGCTTCCGCGAGCCCCGATTATTTATATTTTGTACAGGAAGGCCTTTAGTAATCTTGGATTACTGGCCGGTTGCGATGCCCAACTTTTAGGGGCGGGTTTGGGTCGTGACAAGATAAAAGATCAAGATAATTTTGATAATGATGTAAACAATTGTAATTATGAGCAAGTAAATTGCAACGAGCTTGAATCTGATGGTAATTAATAAAGTGGGCTCTTTTAGTAGTTTTTCTGGCTAATTTGAGGCGGTGAATACGGAAGGTTAATTGTTTAATTAGGGTTTTGAAATGGGTAATCCGTGATTTGTGGTAAGAAATAAATGGTGTAGCAGGTGCAGTCATCCCCTACCCCCCTGTAAAAATTCCTGGGTAAGAAAATCAGGCAGAGAATTTTGACTACCAGGTATGTAATCAATATCGAAATCAAAAATACTTAAAATAGATTGCCAACGAGCAAAAATTTGCTTACTAGCAAGATTTTGAACATCTTTTTGTAAAACATATTTAGCAGATTTGTAATCAACACGAAGTAAAAAAATTTATTTAAAATATCATCTTGAAATTTACTAATACATAAAACAGTGGATAAAATTTCTTTTTTAATAGTACTATAATTTAATCGTGCTTTATTCCAGACACCAGAATGATAGCGAACAATTTGTTCAGATGAATGAGGAGTGACTTTCTGAAGAAGAATGGCACCATAACCAATATCAAAAGCATCAGTTTGAATAATTTTGAATGAGTTCTCAGTAGGAATGCCAAGACAAGGAAGAGTTTTAACATAGGACTTGACTTGTTGAACAATCGCAGTATGAACAGAAGACCAAGGAGGAGGATTATCTTTTAACCTATCAAAGAGAGGTTGACAGACTTTCCTAAGGTCTTTGTAGAACTCAGCAATATAATTAAGGGATCCTAGAAACCGTTGTAATTGGGTTTTATCAAGAATTTCATCAAGAAATTTAGACGCAAATTCGATAGAACGACTAATTGGGAGAATTGTATTATGGTGTATGTCGTATCCTAAAAATCGAACTTTAGTTTGAAATAATTTAATTTTAGGGGCAAACATGACTAGACCATGACTTTTGATTGTATAAAAGAATGCTATTAAATGTTTCCAATGTTCACTAATGGATTTAGAAAAAATTAATATGTCATCAATGTAAACAATAGAGAAATGACTAAATGGGTTGAAAATATCATTCATAATATTTTGAAATTCACTATGAGCATTTTTCAATCCAAATGGCATAACATTCCATTTATATTGACCAAAAGGTGTATCAAAAGCAGTTTTATATCTATCTTTTGGGTGAATTTGAATTTGCCAAAAACTACTTTTTAAATCAAATTTACTAAAAATAACAGCTTGACTAAGTCTTTTAATTAAATCTTTTTTTATTAGGAATAGGATATCGAATCCATTCTAAAACAGCATTTAACGGTTTGTAATTAATAACTAAGCGAGGGACACCTCGTTCTAATTCAGCATTTTTATTAACATAAAAAGCAGGGCAAGACCATGGTGATTTACTAGGACTAATAATACGATTCTTTAATAATTCATTAATTTCTTTTTTACACATTTCAAGTAATTCATGATTTATTTGAATAGGTCTAGATTTAGTAGGTATTTGTCTTTCATTAAAATTTTTAATATATGGCAAAGTAACTACATGCTTTTTCCTATGCCAAAATGCAGTATGTAAAGATGAACAAACAGTTGATTTAAGTTTTAATTTAAAATCATTGATTTGAGAAATGATAACAGGATCAGTTAACTGTTGATCAATTCTTTTATAATTAATTTCTTCTTTAAGAAAATTGATTTGTCGAGTTAATCTATTAATAGTATAGGAAATAGAACAATCTTTTAATTGATTTAATTCTAACATTTCAGGTGGAGACAAAAATTTAAATGTAACAGGTTGGCCGAAAACATGAGTAGTAATGCCTGTACTAGATGTAGTAAATGGGTAGAGTAGATATATAAATGGGGTACCTAAAATGATTTTATCAGTCATATTTTTAACTAAAACAAAGGAGGTTTTAAAACATATATTATCTTGACAAATGTATACTTTAGGTAATTTATATTTAATATGCAATTTGACTACCATTAGCAGAGGTTAATTTCTCATGGCATTTTTCATAATATTTAGTAGGGAACAAACCTTCTTGTACACAGTTTAAATCAGCACCAGTATCAATTAGAGCAATTAATTCTAATTCAAAATCATCAATGACTAGTTTAATTTGTGAATACCATTTTTGCATATAAATTTTATTAATTAGATTGATTCTCTTATTATCAAGGTTATCAATTTGAGAGCGATTATCAAATACTAAATTGTCAAGATTAGCTGTATCAGAATCATAATCAAAATTATGTGCAGATTCATGGGGAGATTCTTTATTAGTTTGGAAATTGTCTAGGCTTTTATTAAGTTTTAGGGTAATGATTTCATCTTCTAATTTGCGATCTTTATTTTGTAATTCTTTAATAGTTTGTTTAATGTGATGGATTTCATGTTGTAAATCTTGAAGAGTAATTTCTTTGTGTTTATGCTTAAATCGATCTAGAGTTTTGGATAGACTAATGATATGTTTATCAATTTTAGGTTGGGTGTCAGAATAAAGTAATAAAGATTTTAATTTATCAATATATTTTTGTTTTAATGCTAGATTATCTAATTTACTAATTAACTCAATAAGAGCAGATTCTTCTTGGCTTTGTTTAGTAAGAATAGAGATTTGTTTAACTGGTTTGCAACAAACATCATTACATCCTAATTTAATATTACTAAATGAATCATTACTAGAGGAAGGAACATCAGAGAAAGGAGTTGGATGATCAGAAGAGGAATCACTAATAGATTGATTTAATTGAAAATTTTCATATAATTGATTTTTAGAGTTATTATCAATTTGAAGTTGGTTGATTCGGTCTTTTAATTTTTGTTTTTCTTTACATTTATTAGAATAATGTCCTTTTTTATCACAATTATAGCAGGTAATATCTTTATTAGATTTAGATTTTAGATGTGATTTAGATTTGTAATGTTTCTTTTTGGGTTTAGTATAAAATTTATCATTTGATTTAGAGGGTGAATAATCTTTGCGATATTTAGTAGAATACTTAGATTTATGTTTATGTTTGGAATATTTGTGGGATTTCCTTCGAGAGGGTGCAACAGGAGGTAAACCATATTGTTCACAAAAATTTCCTAATTCATATTTAGCTTTATGTTTATCTTTAGTAGCTTTTTAACTAAGTTTAAGATCAATACACATTTTTAATCCTTTTTTTTTAATAGTGCTAATTATATCACCATATGTTAAAGTATTATATTCAATAACACCAGTAGGTTGACTAAGAACATCTCGAATTTTATGGGCAAATAAACTAGGTAAGCCATTAATGAATTTTTCTTTCCAAAATGATTTTGTACAATCTTCTTTTAACATAACTCTAGAGGTAAAAACATCTTTATACCATCTTAAATCACTTAAGGTTGGACAAGTAAGATTACTAAGTTGATCATGTATGTGAGAATAAATATTAGTAGGTGTTCCTATTAAATGTCTAACAATTGTGTAGATTAATGTATTAATACCGTTAGGGTGACAACATCCAATAGTTTCATCAAAAATAGGTAAATCATTTTCATCAACTTGGTTAGCATAAATAATAGAGTCCTGTTGATCATTAGTAAGATATTTTTCCCACCAAGATTTGAGCATACTAGTGAAACCAGAAGTAATAAGAGTAACAATTTCAGGTTGTGAATATTGGGGATAATTCGAAAGATAACTATTTGAGACCATAGATAAATGATTTAATTTTTGGAGAATTTGGTCCTCACTGAGACCATCAATATTCCACTCATATAATCGTTTAGCAGAAACAGAGAATTGATTACTAATATTAGTTTCTTCAAATTGGAGATCAGGTGGAGTAGGTTTTGTATACCAATTTTTGGTAGTTTGAGGATTAACTTTGGGATAATGGATTTTATTAAGATTAGAGGATTGAAATTGTTGAACTAACTGATTGATTTCGTTATCAGTATTATCAGTGTCAGATTGAGAAGTAGTATCAGTAGGAGCTTGTTGATTTAAAACAGTAAGACCTTTATCCTTAGAAGGGAAGTCAGATCGTGATAGATAATTCTTGAAGAGTTGTTCAATAGCTTTGACAGTAGTTTGATCATTGGTGACTAGACTAGTTCTTTTAGTACGATTACTAGGGAGATTAAGCAAAGGTTGATCTAAAGGTTGCTTAGTAGATGTAATAGTGGTGAAATCTAAAGTTGTTTCTATTTTATCTAATTATTTACTAATTGTCTTTAAGCATTGATTAGTGTAATTATTTTGTTCAATGACTTTTTTAATTTCAGGGTCAGAGCTAGGTAATTTAAAGGGAGAGGCTGGAATGTCAGATCCTTGGTGTTCAATAATTATATTTTCTAATGGAGGATGATTAGAGCTAACTGAAGTTGTAGTGGAAGTTTTCCATTTATGTTTTGTAATTGTATTTAATCTTTTGTAATGTTTTTCAACATATTCAAATATAGGTAATTCAAAACCATATTCAACCATAAAATTATACCATTGTCTGGTGATTTTGGATTGTTGAATTGCATCATATTTGGCACGGTAAGCTTGTCGTAACGTTTTATTTTCTTTAGATCGAAAATCAATTAATAATTGATTTAAATCAAGAGTAAATGCTTTTTTGATTGTCATAAGTTGAGGATTGATTGGATGTGTAACTTCGAAATCAGTTTGAGTAGGAGAATTTTGAGATTCTGTATCATCGTTTGGTAAATGTGTGTGAGCTGAATAAACAGGTTTACTAATTTGGGAAGTTGTAGAATTATCAATGCCTTTTAATTTGCTTTCAGTGGTCGGACCAAGATGTAGTTGACTATTTTTCCGAAATAGAGGAGTATTAAATATTTCATCTTCAGTTTCAATTTCAGTAGGGACACTAGATGTACTATGTCTAGAGGATTGACTACAATTGAATTTAATACGAACAGAACCATCATTGTATTGTTCAATATCTTGGATATCTTGGATTGAAGATTGTTGTTGATTATGTTTGTAATTTTTGTTAACAGTAATCCATTGATCTGGGAGATCAATATTTTTCCATTCAATCATTTGGGGAACATTGATATGTGTATCAGTACTACTACTTTGAATTAACAGTGTTTTATCTTTGGGACTTTTATGTAAAGTCTGAACATTTAAATTGGTTTTCATACATTTATAATGAACACGATAAATTAAAGCAATATTTGTACTTTTTCTTTCATATTAGTAAATGAACAATTTAATTGGATATTTAGAGTTAATGCATCTAAAATATGTGGATCACGTAGGCTTAAAGTAAAGTCAGGAAAACAATTAAAATGTACCGGACCTTTATGAAGGCCAGTTTCCATCATACCAATTAAGCTATCATTGTAATTAAGAAAACGAGTATCACGTAAACATAATAAAACAGAAGTATTTTTTCCTACCATAGTCAAAGGATTAATACCAACTTGAATTAAACCAATATGAATAAAATTGTAACCATTTTTAAAATGTCTTTTGATTAAATTAGCATCAAATAGTTGGCAAGTTTCTCTAGGTTTTTGTAAAGCATAAACTTATTCAATTGTTTTAACATGCAAGGTAACTTTGAAAGTATTTTGTATAAAAGTTGTTTTATAAATTTCTTTAATTGGCAATTTTGGTATATTCCATCCTGGATTAATTTTATCATTTTGTATTTCAACATCTTATTCGTTAATTACTAATCCTTGGTTAGGTATTGAGGGCAAAGTTGTTGGCTTAGAACTGACTGATGAGTTACTTCTAAATAATCGATTCATTGTTCTGTTTAATTAATCAGTTTTTTAGATATCTTAATTCATACCCTATTCTTGTCAGTTTTATCACATACCTAGTATACATACATACCCTATCTAGGATCCCCAAAGTCTGTAACTACCTAAACCAAAGGACTTACACGAGACTGGGAAGAAGTGGGTGACTTAAACTAGATGGATAAAGACGGACTGATCTTTTGGGTGATTAAGATGAACTAAAAACTAGATTAAGAAAATAAACAATGGAATTGATTAAGGAGAAGAAACGGAGCGGTGAGAAACAGGATACAACAGAAGATGGCTCTAATACCATCTGTGCAATCACTCTACAAGCAGTTACTGTTCACTTTTACTGTTCACTGTCACTATTCACTCAATCAACTGTTACTGAAGCTACTCATCCGTGCAATCACTCTACCGAAAGCAACCGACAGCATCTGCTTTACTTCATGCGTTGCCAGTTGCCTTCATCAGTCACATGCCACTTTATTTT
This sequence comes from Camellia lanceoleosa, assembly GCA_025200525.1. Lineage (NCBI taxonomy): Eukaryota > Viridiplantae > Streptophyta > Magnoliopsida > Ericales > Theaceae > Camellia > Camellia lanceoleosa. Next base: position 121,690,482 of record CM045771.1, on the reverse strand, counting down.
CTATATATTGTAATCAAATTGTATTCGTTGGGCACCTCTTAATTTTCAAAAAACGAAAAACAGAGAGCTCTGCATAATTACCCTGTTTATAACACAATTAATATCCTTACAGTTGGCTACAAATTGCAATTGTAAGTTAGTTTATGAATTTTCATTAATATTATTTTAAAATTAATGTTAAAGTTATTTTAAGTATTTTGTGTGCAGATTATTTCATTCTTTGTGTGTTTGTTGTTTCATATTTGATTTCATAATCCATTTTCTTTAGTTGCTGCTGCTTTTTTTTTTTTTTTTAAAAAAAATTGAAAAAATATAAATGATATGACCTAAAAAAGGTTAAAAAATTAAAATTTTGACTTTTCATTTTAGATTTAAAATTTTTTCCGTATTTTTAATTTTTATATTTAAAATTTTTCCTAGTTTACTTCAAAATACAACTTATGTCCAAAGTTATATAAATATGACATACTGATAGTCACATAAAATAAAAATATTTTATTAAATATAACTCACTTTTTTGACATAAATCTAAATTTTAGCATAATAATATATTTTTATGTATGTGACAATTAATGTGACATTTTCTATTTAATTTTAAATAAAAATTAATTTTAAGAGTAAATTGAAAAAAGTTTAAAATATAAAGGGCTAAAATAAAAAATAAATAAATTAAGGACTCAAATGAGAAAATTACTAAATATAATAGGGTAAAGAATAATTTATCCTAAATTTTATATTTTATAATAATGTTTTTAATAAAGGGGAACCCTTTGGTGGCAACCTCTATACGGTGTGTACTATATGCATATTATTATATTTATTTTTTTTGTATTTGTTAAATATTTTTGTGATAAATATTATGTGTTTTTTTAATAAATTTATGATAATTTATAATTCAAAAATAAAATTACACATTTTCTGATAGCCATACAAAATAAATACCAGATTAAACGTGGCAATTGTTTTTCATTTTATTTTTTGTGATCCTCGTAGCCTCATCCCCTTATATATCAATGCCTAGGCTTGTCTCCCGCCTTAATCAGACTAGGTTGTATTGTAAAGCCTCTGTAGATCCACCATGAAACTTAAATCGATAATTCGAATCATTTAATGTGTAAAACTTATGAATTGAGAAGGTATTTTGTAAATATGTAATTATCTTGAATAAACCATTTCTTTATTTTCCGATTGAATGGAAGGGACAAAATATTTCATCTTTGTAAAAATTACGTTGATCGGATATCTATAGCCACTTGATCAGTTCACATTTCTGTCAATAGTAAATATGATTTAAAAAATATATATTGACAGAAATGTGAATTGAGCAAGTGGTTATCGATATCCAATCAATTTATTTTTTTCAGAGATGAAATACTCAATGAATTCTACATATTGAACAGTTCAAATTATCGAGACAGACTCGAAATGAGCCCTAAATAGGCCGGATAGGACTGTCCAATTGGGCTACCTAGTTGGAGACAATTTAGTCCCATATATCAATACACTATTAGGGGTTTAGTATTTATGTTTGATTGGACGGACTGGATAAGAGGGAATTAGAATTCATCGGACTTGAATCTTGGGACTGTGAATCCCCTGGATTATTTGGTTGAATTGGATGTATATCCCGTATTTGTTTTCTCATGGGATTAGATATCTAGAAATGACTATTTTTAGTGAATCCATTATTTGGTTGGACAGACTGGATAGGATAAATAAATAAAAAACTATTTTACCATTTTTCAATTATTTACTAAGTAATAACAATATTAAACATAACTTTAATATTTTAATTATTTTTAGCTAGAATAAATAAAAAATTATTTTATTTTATTTTTTACACAATTAAATAAATTTATTTTTTAAAAATAAAATAAATAAAATATCAATAAAAATATATGTTATTTTTTAATTAAAATTTTAAATAAATTTATTTTTAAAATAATAATAATAATTAAATAATGAAATTAAATAAAATATAAACAAAATTTTAAAATAAAACATCAATAAAAAGTTAAATAAAATTATTTTATTTTTAGATTGAGACATTTAAATTTTATTAAATTTTACTAAATATAATACATAATTAAATAATAGAAGGTTAAAATGGTCATTTCATCACCTAATTCCAACAATAAATAGTTCGATGAAAATTTTCCCACACCGCCTCCCTCGGATAATAATCCCACATAGAGTCCGACTGGACTCCATGTCCAACGGATTAAAAAAAAAAAAAAAACAAACGTTGGATAAAAAGCTTCCCCCAGATTATAATCCCAATAGTAGATAGTCTCCCCCTAATCCGGCGAATCAAACACCCTTAGGTGGGTGTGTTTGAACGGACTTGATAAGGGGATATTGTAATCCATCGGACTGTTAGTCTTGAGATACATTGTCCATAAACTATTTAGTTGGATTGGATTTGTATCTCATGTTTATTTAATTATAGGATTAGATGTCAGGAATCGACTATTTGGTTGGATAAGATATTAATTCTATGTTTGTTTGGGATATTATGGAGAATAATAAATGTTCAAATGACTATTTTACCCTTTTCAATTATTTACTAAGTAATAGCAATATTAAACATATCTTTAACATTTTAATTAATTTTAACTAGATTAAATAAAAATTTATTTATTTTATTTTTTACACAATTAATTAAATTTATTTTTTTTAATTAAATAAATTAAATATCAACAAAAATATGGAAAATTTACCCATAAATCCTATTTTATGAAAAGTTAAACCATTTAGTCCTAAAAGTTTTCTTATGCACCATTTAGTCCCATTTATACATCATCATCAAAACAATATCAAAACAACATCAAACATCATCATCAAAACAACATCAAACATCATCCCATATTTTTTTTTTTTATGTTTGTGAGTGTTCAAACATCAGATTCATTTTTTAAAAAAATTACCATCATCAAGAAACCACTAAAAATGGGCAACATCGCAAACATCATCGTAATTTAATTAATTTTTTTCCCTTGAAAACCTTATCCCCGCCATAACCTGGTTCTGGTTCATCATTCATCATCACATATCTTCATCTTCCTCTCAGAAGAATCTCTCTCTCCAACACATACACGCAAACCCTCCGCTTGGTTCATCTCAAGCAACATCGCAACATTGCAACATTAGCAACATCTACCTTCCTACCAATGCGAATGGGTTCTCCACATCGGCGGATATGAGTGATCTACATCGGCGGTGACTTCGATGGAGGTGAAACCGAGATCTGGCGGTGGTGGTGGATCTGGATCTCGCGGTTGGAGGAATCGACGCCTAATAGGATTCAATTTAATGAACTTGGGAGATGGAAAGACTTTTTATTTTCTCAATTTTGAAAGTATGGTTGCTCGGCCGATGGAGCAAACATTCTTCCGGCAGATGATATCGTAGGGTAACCGACTTGTTTGTTCGCCGAGAAAGAAGGCCAAGAAAGGGGTCGACGAAATGAGAAAGCGATGGAAAATATCCAATATTCGATCGATTTGAGGAAGAACATCACTGTTGATGATGTTTTGTTAATGTTGATTTGTTTTTGATGATGTTTGATGTTTGATGTTAATGTTGATTCGCTTTTGATGATGTTTGATGTTTGATCTGTTTGATGATGTTAATGTTGATATGTTTTGTTAATGTTGATTTGTTTTGATGATGTTAATGTTAATGTTTGATGTTTGATCTGTTTTTGATGATGTTAATGTTGATTTTTTTTTGTTAATGTTGATCTGCTTTGATGATATTTTAATGTTAATGTTTGATATTTGATCTGTTTTGATGATGTTAATGTTGATCTCTTTTGATGATGTTAATGTTGATCTCTTTTGATGATGTTTGATGTTTTGATGATAATGATGTTGTGAGGTTTGATGTTAATAGGACCTTTTAGTCTATAAGAAAACTTTTAGGACTAAATAGTGTATAAGTTATTAATTTGGGATTTATTGGTGCATCACCCTATAATATATAATTAAATAGTACATGGTCAAAATAGTTATTTTACCACCTAACCCTCCATTTGTGTCCCACCCCTCCCCCTATGGGACACAATAGTCCAATAGATTTGGAACTATTAGTCTGAAGGGACTAATAGTTTGGTATAAAAATTTTAAACCAAACAAAGGTCTTTTAGTCCAGATAAATTAATAGTCCAATCTCATGAAATAATCCTTCAAAACAAACACCACCCTATTATTTTTTTTAATCTTTTTTTAATCATATCACTTATATTTAATTTTTTACATATTTTTTTTATAAAAAATTTTAAAAAAAAAATTATTAAAATAATTTATTCCCAAACAACCACATAATGTAATGGATTCCACCACTGCTGACATTGGCTTGAATCTAATCTATTAATTGACAAAAGTGGTATGGGCAAATATTGGCCCATATTCTCAAAGTCATCGCCAACCATATATAGCAAAGAAATACAAAAAAATATTAGATATCTTAAAGGATTAATTAAAAATTTTACTAAATATTTTACATAAATATAAATTTTATCAAATATTTTATATGAATATACATATCTATATAAAATATTTAATAAAAATTTTGATAAATCTTTTAAGATTTATAACATTAGTCAAAAAATATGACTCATTAAATTCGTTCAATTATTAGATTGGGTGACCCTACATGTTGAGAAATTACTTTTAAATAGATTTTTGTTTGTTTTTATTGATTTTTTTTATATTTTTGTTAATTTTTAAAAAAAAAATTTTAGATATATATATACATCTAAAAAGTAATTTTTAATTAAAATATAAAAAAATCATTAAAAATAAACAAAAACTCCAACAAAAATATACACATATTTTTATTCAAATTTTCATTTATTTTTAGTAATTTTTCTAACGTCTTAGCCAATTTGTTTTATTTTGAGTTTTTAGTTTAAAATACTTGATATTAAGATTTTATAAGATAGAAATAATTCAAGATTTTCATAATAGTTGGGGTCTCAATATTTTCACAAAGAAATTTTGAGAAATTTCAGAGGGATATTACACTAATTTTTCTTTTTTTATTTTCTAGATGCATCTTAATAAAGTGCATCTAAAAAGTTCAAAAAATTAAGAACAAGCGAAATTCATCTAAAAACAAATTTTAAAAATCAAAAGCCAAACAGACACCTGAACTTGTCATTAGGAATAAAGTGCGAATAATGTGCTACTTTTAACGCCGAGTTCAACACCACACCGAAATTATAATTTTTATTACAAAATATTTATAATTTTTATCACAAAAATGATAACTTTTTTAAAATGAATTTTTTTCAAAGTCTTTGATATTAAGATTTTATAAGATAAATAATATATAATATTTTCATAATAGTTAGGGCCTCTCAAGATTTTCACAGAAAAAATTCGACTTAGAAAAATTTGTGCCTGACTCAAAGAAATTTCAGCCCAAATATAGAGAAACTTTTTTGATATGATCGCAGAGAAATTTCATTGAATGATCTTAACTAATAAAAAAAAATATCTTAAACCTCTCATACTTATAAAATTAGAGAAATATTTCACTAATTTTTCTTTTTTTAAAATGTGCAAGTGCACATTATCGAATTTTTTTCATCACTTTTCTAATAATAATATAAAAGATTAAAAAAAAAAAGGCTTAGGTGGTCCATTCCTGTATGAAAAGAACTTTAAGTGGTCCATTTTCGATTCACAAAGAAAAAAACAAAATCACATACAAGCCAAAAAAAAAAAAATTCATATGATCCTCTGCGCTGGAACTTAAACCGCAAAATTTGTTTTTTAAGAACATCTTTAATGCCCATTACCATAGTTAAAAATTGAGATTGTGATTCTCCTTATTATATGTTTGTAATAAGGAGATTGTGATTCTCCTTATTGTGATTCTCCTTATCTATCTAAAAATAAATAAATAAATAGAAAGGTTCTATTTTATCATTTAATAATATGTATAATAATTTTTTTTCATTTAAAATAATTATAATTATAAATTTATATTGATATTTTATAATCATTACACGAAATCAGAATCTTTCATTACACGAATGGAACGAAACAATCAAAATATTAAAAAGGATAAATCATAAATACACCCCCTCAAAGTTTACTTAAATATAGATTATTTTTTGTAGTTTAAAAAATTAAAAATATTTCTTTATTAAAATTTTTTATTTAATAGAATTAACTAAAAAAAATAAAATTCATAATTGCTCTCCTATACAATAATAAAATTATTTAAATTATTAATTGAAACATATTTTTAATATTATTAAAAACTATTAATTAATTTGATAATTTATTAATAAAAAAGATGATTTATTATAAAATTAAAAATCTTAAAAAATAAAATATAATTTTTAAAACCACAAAATAATTTATATTTTAATACAATCTCAAGAATATATTTATAATTTACTCTATTAAAAATTGACATATTGCAATGTCATTTATGATAATCTTGTTTTAGTTGGCACGGCTACCTATGAGTAATGTCCACAAAAGGCTGGGAAATGAGTGGTTCGCACCAAGTCGAGTACTAACTAACCAGTACCCTTTTTTTATTTTTTATTTTTATCAACCATGGAATGTTTTTGAGAAGTAATCATAAAAAAATCTTAGACGTTTATACTAAAATAAATTTTTAATTTTGTTAATTTAAATTATAATATTTAAATTATATGTCTCTTTTCGTTGGGTAAAGCTAATCAAAAATGATATTTTAATCATTAATGATAATACAGTGAGTCCTCGTGAATGGGTTGGACCGATCCAAGCTCCTCAAGCCCACTGGATAACCTGCAAGCAAGTCCAATCGGGGAACGGGGTAGTCCCCCGGCGAACCCTCCGGCGTGTGAATTAGGAAAGGTGATGAGCAAAGTGTGGAGAGAGAGAGAGAGAGAGAGAGAGGATGGAAAACTTAACCTTCTTCCTGTCTTCGAGCTTTGCTTATATTCTTTGGTAATCATTTCATTGTCTCGGAATTCGACCTTCCCGAAAGCTTGCGCCGTGGTTAAATCTTGTTCAGGTGAGAAGGCGCTATTCCGGCCGGGTGATGGGTTGCATTAATGGTGATGTCTTTGTGGCAATAACTTTGCGTATCTTTGTCTGTGACATGGTGATACTGCACCGCCACGTGTCCGAGCATCATTGGCCTTTCTGCTCGGTTGGCCTCCGGTATGCGAGTTTCTTGACCGGGTTGTGTAATGAGGTCTAAATGGTGGGCTTAGGTTTACTCATGGTGGGTCGTGGTCCTTGTGGGCCTATCCTGTCGGTAGTCCCCATTCCCGAGTCATTTTAGTCCAACGGGAATAATAATAGTGGAGATGAATCCGACTTGTAGGGTGAGACCGATCGTGAGTGAGGCGTGAGGGAGGCCGAGGCGTGAGGCCGACTGTAAGGGTGACCGGCGGGAGAGGTCGAGAGTGTGGTGAGGCGGTGGTGAGGCGTGGTGAGACCGAGTGTGAGGCGGCGAGTGGTGAGGCCGACCGCTGGTGACCGGAGAGGCCGAGCGTGAGGGAGGCGAAGAGAGAGGTCGGCGTGAGACGGCCGAGTGAGGCGTGGGGCTCAAGAGGCGGCGTGTCACGTGAGAGGTAAAGTGGAAAAGACAAGGTGAGGGCAGAAGTCAGTGCACGTGGGCCATACACGTGGCAAAATTTTGGGGGAGGGGAAAGGTCAACCGTTAGATCAGGAGTGAAACGTCAGGACATTATTATGGGCATTGATGAGACGGTTTTGGCGGATGATTTGAAAAGTTTTCAAACTGGCGAACATTAATTTGGATCCTTGGAATACGGGCAAACCGTGGGCTTTTGGTATCATACGATTCACCTACTTCTTTACAAAAACTCAAAACATTCGAAGTGCTAGTTCCTTCGTTGCTCACGACACGCCATTGAAACACTTCTTCGATTTTTTAGCACCTGCGTCAGAAGCTATTCGCAAACACAGCTTAGAAATGGCCCACGAAGAGACTGCAATTGTCAGGGTAGATCCACTGGGGGAAGATGATGCAGAGGAACTGGCGATTCAGTATAGGTCCAACAGGGGGGGAATCGGTGGAAAGCAAGACCAATCGCCAGTGGAACGCACCACTGGCATTCGAGGGCTGATAGATCCATTATTACGGCGGCGGAATTGGAGGCTATCCGCGATAAGTACCAGATTCCGGTGGAGGTGGAATTACAGGTGCCAAAATCGACGGAGAGGCCGTCTGATGCCAGGGTGGGAGCGTTTTCCCTTTACGAGGAAGCTCTAAAAGGTGGACTGAGGTTGCCTTTGCCGCAAATCGTGGTAGATGTGCTCAACCACCTGGAGGTAGCACTAGGGCAACTGATGCCCAATGCATGGAAGATCCTGCTGGCCTGCGCAAGTGCTTGGCCGAAGGCGAACGAAGGAGTGGCCATGACGGTGGGGGAATTCTTCGGCTGTTACAAGGCTTCAGGACAGCAGGAGACCTGGATCACCCTTCAGGCGTTGGCAGGGAAGGGTTTGGTGGCTGGTTTACCGACGTCCATCAAAGGTTGGAGGCCGTGGTGGTTCTATGTGTCCATCTCTGGAGGGACTGGTGTGCGCACCGTGTGGAAGGTGCCAGCCAAGTATGCAGAGCTAAAGTTGAGGGCAGCGGCGGAGGGGAGGGTAAAGAAGGTGAAGGAGTGGAGGGAAAAGGAAAAGGTCAAGTGGGACGAGTTGGTTCAGCCGTCGGTGCTGTTTGAAGCTGGGTTGGGCCCAAAACCGATCAGTGAGGACCTCGACCGATCAGAGCTGGGGGAAAGAAGAAAAGTGCAAGAGGCGGAAGATCAAGCCATGCTGGTGAAAGCCCAGAAGTTCAAGGAGGCCCAGACCGACCGACCTCCTCAGCCAGTGGCGAGGGAGAGGATTCGACCTCGTCCCAAACCCTTGGGAGAGAAGAGTTTGGGTGAGTCTGCTCCGCGGCTGCTTCCAAAAGATCATCTGAAGGAGAGGTCGTTGAAGGAGATGGAGGCGCTGGGAGTAGGGAAGAAAAAGAAGAGGTTGAGGCGGGTTGGGGAGGAGCCAGCCCAGAAAAGAAGAAATGAGGTAAGAACGGAAGGGGCCAACCAGGCCAAGCAAGTGCAGGGTGGGGAGGTGGAGCAGACCCCAGAAGGGGTGGTCGTCTCGGTTAGGCGAAGGTCCTTGACAAAGGACACCCCGGTGGTGATAGCCACCCAACGGTGGGCGTGGTGGAAAGACCCCATGAGAACAAGTGAAATTTTGAAGCGAGCCAAGTGGGAGGTTGGAGAAGAAATCAGTGGTGCCAACAGAGGTTAGGTGGGCTGGTGTTGAGCCAAGTGGAAGGGAGCAGACTGAAAGGGGCTCTGCATCGCAGAAAGGAGCCGTCAGGTGCCACGACTTACCATGCTCGTCAAGAGCTCGAAACCGGAGGAGATGGAGGCCCGAGGTCGGTGGCAGACCGCCTAGTGAAGATGGTGGATGAAACAGCCCTGCGGTCGGCATGTGCATTTAATGAGGCCGACCTGCTGAGGGGGTTGTACTCCGCTCAAATGGAGGTGACCACCTTGGCGGGGGCTCTTCTAAGGAAAACAGGGGCCGCCAAGCTAAAGGCTGAGGGGACCAAGACCCAGTTAGCCGATTCTGAGAGCCGACCGGAAGACCGCCCACCGAAATACAAGTCAAATTGGAGCTTGAGGGTGCACGCCGCCAAGTCGTGTCGCTCGAGTTCCAACTTGCCGGCGAGCGGCAGAGGTTGGAGGAGGCCAAAAAGGTTTGTGATGTGGCGGTTGAGCGGCACGGAGAGGCCATGAATAATAATGAGGATCTTGTCAGGCAGAGAGACGAGGAAGATGCTAAATTGGAGGCGCTGCAAAAGGAGATGGAAGATGAGCTGGCCAAGGCCGAGGGGGAGAAGGTGAAGCTGAGGAGGGAGTTGGAAGTGGAGGGAGAGAAGGCAAGGGCGGAGAGGGAGAGCCTAAGGAAGGAGATGGAGGGGGAGAGGATCAGGTTGATTGCCGAGGGGAGGCTGGAAGAGGGAGGAGGTGAGAGGGCCAAGGTCAATGGAGAAGGAGGCCCAAAAAGAGCGAACGAAGAGAAGGCGAAGCGGCCTCGGAAAGGGCCGCTTACTCCTCGATCTTTGTGTTACTGTTACTCAATTCAAAGGGTCTCTTGAGTTCAGATGGCAATTGATGCAAAGATTAGCTGCCAGGCAGCCAGCGGAAGGAAGACTGAATCTGAAGTTATAGAGAGCTTCCAACGATCGATTTTTATAAGCATGAAATGGCAGAAGTTCGGGGACATGGAAAATGTTCAAGCGCAAGTCAAGAAGCCGTTCCCGAGCTTGACTTCAAGGTGGTGGTTGAAGAAGATGATGTGGCCCACTTCCTGACGAGGGGATTGAAGAAGTTTGACCTCATTTCGAAGCGAGGAGGAGCCGCATGATAAGTAGACTTAGGAGTTTTATGGTTTTGTTGTTTGTTTGTTGTTTTTTTTTTTTGAAAAGGATGTAAGTAATTTGTACACACATGTTTGAATGAATAAAATGGTATTTATGGTTCTAGTTGATGATTCAGTATATTTCCCTTGTGTTGGTTTGGTCTGGTTTGTTTTTCTTGTGATTATTTTGTGCACGAATGCTTTTTAGCAAAGCTTGTGCCAGCGATGCAAGAAAGGTGAAACTAAAGTCATGCCCAAAACCCAAGTCGAGAATAGGATAAGGAATTTTCCAATACAGTGAGAGCAAATTGGTTTAAGGTGAGGAATCGAAAGTAATGTTTCAAATTGAATGAACATGGAAGTAGACTGAAATGTAATGTTGAAGATTTGATTTGCAAATGAAATATGGGAAGACATCTTTAAAATATGACTAAGTGTCAAATTATTTTGAAAAAGTATACCAAAATGTAATGTTGAAGATGTGATTTGCAAATGAAATATGGGAAGACATCTTTAAAATATGACTAAGTGTCAAATTGTTTTGAAAAAGTGGTTAAGCGTCAGACCATGACTGAGTGTTTTGCTTTATGAGCTTTCATTCATAGGTCTGACTGGGGCTTGTGAAAATGCTCACGTCTGGCTGAGGCTTTTGAAAGTGCTCAGGTCTGGTTCTGACTGCGGCTGTGAAAGGTGCTCAGGTCTGGTTCTGACTGAGGCTTTGGAAAGTGCTCAGGTCGGGCTGAGGCTTTTGAAAGTGCTCGGTCTGGCCGAGGCTTTGGTAGGTGCGCAGGTCGGACTGAGGCTTTTGAAAGTGCTCGGTCTGGCCGAGGCTTTTGTAGGTGCTCAGGTCGGACTGAGGCTTTTGAAAGTGCTCGGTCTGGCCGAGGCTTTTGTAGGTGCTCAGGTCGGACTGAAGCTTTTGAAAGTGCTCGGTCTGGCCGAAGCTTTTGAAAGTGCTCAGGTCTAACTGAGGCTTTTGACAGAGGCGCTGCAAATGAAAGTTTCATGGAAGCTACATTCAGACAGTTGAATTATAGAAAGTTGGAACTCCAGTCGATAGTTGTATTATGTATTGAAAAAGGAAAATACAACAATTTTGACAATACAAAAGTGAGGAATCATTGATAGTAACGCTTCAGATGTTCAGCATTCCAGGGATGGGGAAGGTCTCGGCCATCCATATCTTGAAGTCGGTAAGTGCTCCGGCGGTATGGCCTTCACCACGTAGGGCCCCTCCCATTTGGCTGCCAACTTGCCCTCGGTTGGATTCTTTGTGGCAAGGGTTGCTTCTCTCAAGACAAGGTCGCCAGTAGAGAACTCCCGTGGTCGGACTCTGCAGTTGTAGTGTGTTCTCATTTTCTGCACGGGCAACTGACAGCCAGCATCTTTCTCGAGCTCTTCGATGAGATCCAGTGTCCGCTCGTGAGTTCTTCTACCGAGGCGAGATCCGGATGTAAGACCCTGGGGGTGGGCAGACCGACTTCCACAGGAATGACCGCCTCAGCGCCATATGTTAAGCGAAAAGGGGTTTCCCCAGTAGGAGTCCGGGCAGTGGTGCGGTAGGCCCAGAGTACATGTGGTAGTTCCTCAGCCCAAAGGCCTTTAGCAGCTTCAAGCTTAGTTTTGATGATCTTCAGGAGAGAGCGGTTGGTGACCTCAACTTGGCCATTTGCTTGGGGGTGACCGGGGGAAGAGAAGCATGGTTGAATTTGGAGATCTGCACAAAATTTCCTGTATCTAGCATTGTCGAACTGTTTGCCGTTGTCGGAGACGATGGCCTGAGGGATGCCAAATCTGCAGACAATCGATTGCCAGATAAACTTGGTGGTGTTCCGCTCGGTGATTGTGGCGAGGGGTTCTGCTTCGACCCACTTGGTGAAGTAATCAATGGCAACAATTGCGAATTTGGTCTGGCCTCGACCAGTGGGAAGTGGGCCAACCAGGTCGATACCCCATTTGGCGAACGGGTAAGGGCTGCAGAGAGTGATCAGCTCAGTGGGAGGAGCATGGGGGATATTGGCGAAGCGCTGACACTTGTCGCATTTCAGCACGAAATCAGAGGCATCTTTGTTGAGGGTCGGCCAGAAGTAGCCTGTACGAAGTACTTTGTGTGCGAGAGACCTGCCACCCGAATGATTGCCACAGATTCCTTCATGGATCTCTTGCATTACATAGGTTGCTTGGGCGGGGCTGAGACATCGCAGGTATGGTCGTGAGAAACCGCGCTTGTAAAGGACGCCGTCGACCAGAATGTAGTTAGCCGACCGCGCTCTGACCTTGGCAGCCTGCTGTTGGTCATCTGGGAGTTCTCCAGTGGTCAAGAAGAGGAAGATGTCGGATGCCCAAGGGATGGGTTCCGTCTGAAGGAATTGCACTTCTTGTTGGTCGGGTGAGATAGCCGGGTGAGTCAGGTATTCGAGGCGAACTCCATGGCTGAGGTCGGATTGGTCGGCGGAGGCCAGCTGAGCCATCTCATCTGCTTTGGAGTTTTCCGCCCTAGGTATGTGTCTGACCTGGAAGGTGTTGAAGAGACGAACAAGGGTGAGCGCCATGTCCTCAGAAGTCGCATTGTGATATCCTTGGCATCGAATTCACCCGTGATCCGCCGACGATAAGTTGGGAGTCACTGAACACGCGGATGTGGCTAACACCAATGTCTTTGGCTAGACGAAGTCCTGCTATCAATGCTTCGTATTCGGCCTCATTGTTGCTGGCCGCAAACAAGAGGCGGAGGGCACATTTGAAATAACCCCCTTCGGGGGATGTGAGAATGAGGCCAGCCCCGCTTCCTTCCCTGCGGGATGAGCCGTCAACATTGAGTGTCCAACAATGAGGATCTTCGGGCTCTGGAGGAGTTGGTGGGGGTAGAGGGTTGGTGGTCGGGGCTGGATTGGTAAATTCCAAGATGAAGTCGGCTACGGCTTGCCCTTTGATTGCTGTCCGGGGGCGATAAGGTTCCACTGACCACTGCATTAGTCTTCCTGAGAGCTCGGGTTGCTGCATGACCTTCTTCAGGGGCTGGTCGGTGAGAACCACTATGGAATGGGCTTGGAAGTAGGGGCGGAGTCGCCTGGAGGCAGTGACCAAGGCCAGGGACAGCTTTTCTAATAGGGGGTAGTTCTGCTCCGCTCCCGAGGCCCGGTGATGTAGTAGACCGGCCGTTGGATGAGCCGCCTCTCGATGAGTGTTTGCTCGATTGCGGTGCTTGATACTGCTAGGTAGAGGAAGAGGGGCTCGCCGGTGATTGCTGTGAGAGAAGGGGAGGATTGGCCATGCACTGTTTCAACTGTTGAAAGGCTTCTTCTGATTCAGTTGTCCATTCAAAAGTCTACCTCAGGACTTTGAAAAATGGTAGGCACTTATCCGTTGCACGGGAGATGAAACGGTTGAGAGCTGCCACTCTGCCGGTGAGCCTTTGGACCTCTTTAACGGTCTTGGGTGACTGCATCTCAATCAGGGCCTTGATCTTCTCAGGGTTGGCCTCGATGCCGCGCTGACTGACCATGAAACCCAGGAACTTGCCGGATCCTACACCAAAGGCACACTTCTCTGGGTTGAGTTTCATCTGATATTTGCGAAGTGTGGCAAAAGTCTCTCGTAGGTCGGAGAGGTGGTCAGTGGAGAGTTTGCTCTTAACCAGCATGTCATCCACATACACTTCCATGTTCCGTCCGATCTGATGGTGGAAGACTGTATTGACTAGACGTTGGTAGGTGGCCCCAGCATTCTTTAGTCCGAACGGCATGACACGGTAGTGGTAGGTGCCCCGGTCGGTGATGAAAGATGTGTGTTCCTGGTCGGATGAGTGCATCACGATTTGGTTGTACCCTGAAAAAGCATCCATGAAGCTGAGCATTTGATGACCGGCTGTGGCATCGACCAGTAGATCAATGCGGGGAAGAGGATAGCTATCTTTGGGACAAGCTCGGTTCAAGTCGTAGTAGTCGACGCAGAGACGCCACTTGCCATTGTTTTTGCGGACCAGGACCACGTTGGACAGCCACTTAGGATAATCCACATTTCGGATAAACCGGCCTCGAAGTTTGTCAACCTCCGCAGCTATGAGATTGTTGCGTTCTGGATGGAAAATACGCTGCCTTTGTCGGTAGGGTCGGAAATGAGGCTCGATACTGAGGCGGTGGGTTATGAAAGAGGGGTCGATGCCTGGCATGTCTGCATGAGTCTAGGCGAAGACGTCTCTGTGTTCGGTCAGGAGAGCGGTGAGGTCGACCTTGGCTTGGGAAGGCAGTTGGCTGCCGATTTTAGCAGTTTTGAGTGGATCGGTGGGATCAATGTTAACTTCGACGAGTTCCTCCACAGGTTCGCCTCTGATCAGTTCGTCCTCATCTCGGACGTCAAGTCTTTCAATGATCATTGCCTCCTTCAGTTTGACCTCTTTAAGTGAGGCCACATAACATTCTCTAGCGACAGTCTGTTCTCCTCTCACTGCTCGACCCCAAAATCAAGAGGGAATTTGAGGCGAGGTGGTAGGTGGATGTGATGGCTTGGAAGGCATTGAGGCGGCAAGCCGAGGATGATGTTGTAAGCAGAGGGACAATCAACCACAAGGAAAGTAAGCAACCGTGTGGTCTCCGGGTATTCTCCAATGGTGATGGGGAGGTCAATGGAGCCGGAGGTCAGTCACCGGTCGCCGGTGAAGCCAACCAGAGGGGTTTGGAGTGGGGACAGGCTTTCTTCCCCGATCTTTAACTAGCGGAAGCAATTGAGGAAAATGATGTCCGACGAGCTGCCATTGTCAATGAGGACTCGTCTGACCTTATAATTGGACAAGACAGTGGAGATGACAAGGGGGTCATCGTGAGGATAACGGATGCCTGCACAGTCGGCGTCCGTGAAGGTAATGGGCTCTGTCCACTGCTTGGGTTGCTTGGGAGGTCGGTCGACCGTGGCAACTGTCTTGTCTGAGCCCTGTCGTATCTTTCTAAGCTCTGCCCTCTGAGCTGAGCGAGATGGTCCGCCACAAGCAAGACCACCTGAAATAACTCTGATTTCACCAACTGGCGGAGGCGGATTACCTTGAGGCCGAGGTTGTTGGTGGGGTCGGTCATGCCCCTGGTCTGGTTGAGCTGGTCGCCGTGGAGGGGTATGCCTTTGATTGTCTCTGTGGGGCTCGGTCCTTTGCCTCTGCTGAGGGCGGGTCTCTGTGAATCGGCTCAGGCGCCCCTGGCGAATGAGGGTCTCCACTTGATCTTTGAGGCTGATGCAGTCGTCGGTGTTATGGCCATGATCCTGGTGAAAACGGCAATATTTGGACTGGTCTTTACGGTTGGAAGGGTTCCGTGGAGGAAGAGGCCACTTGAGGGGGTAGTCCCGTTGGATCTGGTTAAGAACTTGTTCCATGGGAGTATTGAGGGGTGTATATCGCTCGAACTGACCGAAGTTCAGGAGGTGCCGAATCGGCCGGGCGAGAGGGTCGGCCGATATAGCGGGATGTTTGGTTATGATGCCGGGTGTTACTGGGTTCTTGGTCTTTTCTCTTTTCTCTGGGGGCCAGATACTTAGTCGTGGAGTCTTGCCGAGCGGCTAGAGAATCTTCGGCGTTCATGTACTTTTGGGCTTTGGAGAGCAAGGCTGCCATGGACGTCGGGGGATTCTTGGAGAGGGAGAAGAGGAAATCGGATGACCGCAGGCCAGCCATGAAAGTCAGAAGGATGACCTTATCGTCATTTTCAGCAACTTGTAAGGCTTCGGTGTTGAAGCGAGTGACAAAGCTGCGCAGTGACTCCCCCTCGGTCTGACGGATGTTCAGGAGTTGGGTCGCCGGACGTCGCTGGCGTTGGGCCCCAATGAAGTGGCTCAGGAAGGAGTCACTGAGGTGTTGGAAGGTGGAGACCGAATCTGGTGGCAACTGGCTGAACCATAGCCGAGCCGACCCCTTCAGTGTCACGGGAAAGGCTCGGCACATGATTTCGTCAGGGAAAGCATGGAGGATCATGAGGGTACGGTAGGTCTCCAGGTGGTCGACGGGGTCGGTTGTTCCGTCAAAGGGGTCGATGGTAGGCATTTTGAACTTGGGGGGTAGGGGTTTGTCTCGGATAGAGGCGGAAAGGGAGTTCTTTGTCAGTGGAGGGCTTATGTTGGATGTTTTGCATGACCCCTTGGAGTTGGAGTTTCATGACTCGGAGTTCAGCGTCCCAAAGGGGAATGTTGTCACCACCAGAGGGAGATAGATGCTAGACGCTGCTAGCTTCTCCCTCAGGAGCTGGGGCTATGACTGATGGGCGTGGGGGTGGAGGAGGAGGATGTATATGTGGGTAAGGGGGTTGCAAGCCCCCCGAGTTGGGAGGATTGGGTTGTGGGGCAGTATGTCCTGGAACTTGTTCTGGATGGGGTGGAATATCTGGAGGTGGTGGAGGAATAGGGAGGTTCCGTTGGAGCAGAGCGTTGATTAAGGCCTGGTTTTGTTCGGCCATACGGTTGATGCTATTGGTGAGCTCGATGAAGTACTGTGGTGGGTTGTTTGGATTGGGAGGGTCGGTCTGGTGATCGGCAGTATTATGGTGGGAAGCCATGGATCTGGTCGTTACCATGCACGTGACGGATGAGGTAAAAAGGTTGCTGAAAGAGGGTCTCCGGGGGCAATGAACACAACTAGCGCACGGATAAAACCGATTTCCCACAGACGGCGCCAACTGATAATACAGTGAGTCCTCGTGAATGGGTTGGACCGATCCAAGCTCCTCAAGCCCACTGGATAACCTGCAAGCAAGTCCAATCGGGGAACGGGGTAGTTCCCCGGCGAACCCTCCGGCGTGTGAATTAGGAAAGGTGATGAGCAAAATGTGGAGAGAGAGAGAGAGAGAGAGAGGGGATGGAAAACTTAACCTTCTTCCTGTCTTCGAGCTTTGCTTATATCCTTTGATAATCATTTCGCTGTCTCAGCCGTTCTGACCTTCCCCGCCGAAAGCTTGCGCCGTGGTTCGTCTTGTTCAGGGTGAGGATGCGTCATTCCGGCTGAGGGGTGTTGTCGCAATAAATGCGGTGATGGGTTGCATTAATGGTGATGTCTTTGTGCAATAACTTTGCGTATCTTTGTGTCACGACATGGGCTATTCTGCACCCGCCACGTGTCCGAAAGCATCATTGGCCTTTCTGCCGCTTGGCCTCACTGTGCAGTTTTACCGGGTTGTGTAATGAGGTCTAAATGGTGGGCTTGGGTTTACTCATGGTGGGCTGTGGTCCTTGTGGGCCTATCCCTGTCAATTAAATTCCTTGAATTTTTTTATCAGTTTTACTCTGTGAAAATAAAAAATAATTTAAATTAAAAATAAATCAAAATATTTAGATTTAAAATGATAAAATTAAAATTATGGTATTTATTTTGTTAAAAAAATGATTCACTTACATAATTTCTATTTTCCAAACCTCCAAATGACGTGGCATGTAAAATTTAAAAAGTAAACCCATATTCAAATAGGAATTATAAAATATTTCACATACTTAATTTATTATCTCTAAAAATCACTTCTAATGATGTGTCTGACAAGTATTAAATTTTAATTTATCAAATATTCTATCATATGTAGTCTTAATTTCAGTATTATATCATTAAAAATCATTTAAACATGATAAATTATAAAAATATATTATTGCATAAATAATGATTCATTCTTCGAATTTTACTCTCCAAATTTCATCCCTATTAATGTGGAACTAGAGAAGGAATCACTTCACATCAGGGTGACTCATATGAACATCATCAGGGTGAGTCATGTGAACATCATCGTCGTTGATCATCACAAAAGTCCAATGACATCTATTCATATGGGGCTAAGAAAATTCCAACACGTCACTTTGAATTCTTACCATTTTTATTTTTATTTTTAAATAAAAAACAATTTTAATCTCTAAAATATATTATTTTTTAGAATAAATTACATTGACACTTCTTGAGGTTTGATCCAGTTATTACTCATCTCCTGACATTTTAGAAATTACATTATCATTTCTATGGTTAATAGTTTTATTTCACAAAGTCCCTACTTATATAAAAGGTAACCACTCCTAATAGAAAAACAAAAAAAAAATTACATTAAAAAAAAGTGAAGGAAAGGGAGAAAAAAAAGAAAAAGTAAAACAAAACAAAAAAAAGAGAGAGTACATGAGTTTAATGTCTTCATTCCGTCTAAATAATTATAATGACAAAGGGGTTAGTGTAATTTCCCAAACGTCAATGAGTGATATGTATTAAACCCAAACTTCAGGGGTATAAGTGTAATTTACCCTTTTATTTATTGTAGTATTTTAAGTTTTAATTTTATCATTTTAGTTTTCAAAATTCTCAATTTAAATCAATTTGATCCTAAGTTTAACGCTTATTAACATAAATATGAATAAAAGAAAATCTTGATCCCTAAAATATGCATTTCTTTTCATTTTATTATTCCTAAAAATCATCTCTAATGATATATTTAACAAGTATCAAATTTTGATTTGTCAAATATTTTGTCATGTGCGATCTTAACTTCAATATCATATCATTAAAGATTATTTAGAGGTAATAAATTATGAGAATATAATAGTGTTGTATGAATAATGATTCACTCATCTAATTTTACTTTCCTAATTCTATCTTTGATGATATAAAATTAGAGGGACTAGATGAGAGGGAGAGAAATGTAAAATCATTTCACATGAGAGTGAGTCTTGTGAAGTGAGTCATCATTGATCGAGCACGGGTCGTCTGTGCCCCTTTCCTGTAGCACTCCCCTGTAGCCCCCAAAACGACGTCGTTTTGGGGGCGATTTTCAAAAAAAAAAAAAAAAAAAACGCAGAAGAGGGAGGGGGAAGGAAGGAGAAGGAGAGGGAGAGGGAGGAGGGAGGAAGGAGGGAGGAGGAGGGGCCGGACTGAACTGGAGGGGGCCATAAATATTAGGAGAGGAGGAGGCGGAGAGGTGGAGGGACGACGGCTGCCATGGCTGCAACGACGGCTGCGACGGCGGCAGCGATGGCGGCGACGACGGCGAGGGACGAGGAAACGACGTCGGCGACGGCGGCAGCGATGCCTCCCTCCTTCCTCCCTCTCCCTCTCCCTCTCCTCCTTCCTTCCCCCTCCCTCCTTTTGAATCGCCCAAAACGACGTCGTTTTGGGGGCTACAGGGGAGTGCTACACGGGAGGGCTACCGAGGATCCGGATTCATCATTGATCACCCTAAGCCACAAAAGTCTAATGATATCTATTTCTAACCCGTAACTTTACATTCCCACAATTTTTATTTTTATTTTTTAATAAAAAATAGTTTTAATTCTTAAAGTGTGTATTATTTTTTATTTTAGTTTTTTAAATTTTAATTTTATTATTTTGGTGCTCAAAATTATTAATTTAAGTTATTTTGGTCCTAAGTTTAATGTCTGTTAACAGAAATATGAATGAAAGATAGTTTTGGTCCCTAAAATATACATTTCTTCTCATTTTAGTCCCTCAAGTTTTAAATTTTATCATTTTGATTATCTGAAAATTTTAAAATCCCGGAGATATTGATTTGTGATTATGTATCAATTTTAAATAATAAATAACAATCCTAATTAAACAATCAAAGACAAAACAATACAATAATTTTAACGTGGAAAAATCACGATTGGAGCGCCTTCAATTATGATAAAAAACTACAAGCAAAAGTTACAAAGCAATTCACTAAGAAGACACAAAGGAATTATACAAGTTTACTCTCAATTACCTAGCGAATCCACGCCCAAAACTCTTTGATATAATCCACTCAATTCATAATATAAACTCTCACAGATATCAAAGAAAACAAGCAAAGAAACTCCAGATGAAAACCCTAATACCCAAGAAGAAGATCTGGAAGTCGTACCCTAAAAACTGAATTAATTGCAGATTTATAGAAAACAGAATCGCGTTCTCTGCTCGAGCGCAGGAATGGCCGCTCGAGCGGTCTGACTAAAACGCGTGTTTTAGAACCGCGATCTCCACTCGAGCGCAGGAAAGGCCATGCGAGCGTAAAAATACAAATCCTAGTATTTTTGCAGACAATTCAAACTTCTGGAACCAAAGATTCTTCGCTCAAGTGCACAAATGGTCGCTTGAGCGGTCAAACAACTTCGACTGCATTTTTGTTTTCCCCGATATAGTCAGCGAAGTGGAAAATATGAAAGAATTAACATCACAAACTCCTCAGCAAGGCACAATTCGAATTGGATTCTCATCTAAATACTCATAGCCTCATTGAAATAAACAAATAAAATTACAACTAAAAAAAGTTTTGTCAAATGGGATTACCAATAACAAAAACCTAACATCATCAAAATTGTCAATTTGGTCCTATCTCAAATTGACAACTTTGAGAACCAAAATGACAAAACTCAATGGACTAAAATGAGAAGAAATGCATATTTTTTGGACCAAAACTGTCTTTTATTCATATTTCCGTTAATAGATGTTAAACCAAGGACCAAATTGATTCAAATTGACAACTTTAAGGACCAAAATAACAAAATTGAAATTTAAGAGACTAAAATGACAAAAAAAATTATATATTTTAAGAATTAAAATTGTCTTTTATCCTTTATTTTTTGATAATTTCCTATTCTTCTTATTGGACCAATTAATTCAAAAGATCAAATCTCCTTGCCCTTCACATAGGGGTGAGCATGGTCCAAATTGGTTCGGTTTGAGGTAAAACTAAGACTAATCCATTATCTATGATTCTTGAAAAATTGGAATCAATCCAATCCGTTTAAAACGTAGAACCAATCCGAACCAATTCATTTAACATGGATTGAATCGGTTTAGGGCCACGGATTCATATAATTAAATAACAAAAAAAAAAATAGAACATTTTAATTTCATAAAAATATAAACATAGCATCATATTAGTTCCACAATAATAACATGTCTTTCTATAATAAGCGACATGCTATTTTAAAATTTAAACAATCATAAGAAAACTGGTTCCATCATAAGTATTTAGACCATTACAAATAAAAACTAAAAACTGACAAACAAAAACAATAAAAGAAGATATTACGTGGATTTAGGTTTGGATTTAGGTTTTATATGGAATAAAAGAAGATACTATGTATGAGGGTGTATAATATAAATATAGTTTATTTGTATATGGTCCAAATCGGTTCTAATTCGGAATCGTGGGGTTCAATCTGGAACCGATCCGTGGACTATGGATTTTTAATTTTTCAATCTGGAACCGAACCACAGATTCAAAAAAATCAATCCAAACTTACTGGATTGGACTGGACCGAATCAAATTACAGATTTCACGAATTCCTTATTCAGCCCTACCTTCACATGTTCAGACATCAAGTAGTTGTATAATCACTATCCATCAAGGTGTGATTGTAATTTGAATACTGAACCTTAGTTTGGAAAAGTTAAGGGGTTGTTTGGGATGTCCTAAATAAGTGTACTTTTTGACTTTTTTGAACGAAAAAGTTAAAAAAAAATATAATTGTTTGGGATAACTTTTTCACTTTTTACAAAAAAATGTGTATTAAAAAATTATATAATTTAGTGTATAGGAGAAGGGAAAGAGAAATAGGCCGTACATTGGGGTAGAGCCATGGGAAACTAGCATGTAGGATATGCTTGCCTCATTTTTGGGCAAGGAATTGGACGGTGATGTTCTGCCCATGAGGGCCACCACGGGTCTCATTTTGATAATCGAAACCGTCAATGTGTAGAATTTATCGAGTACTACATGTTTATAAAAAAATCACATTGATCAGATATCGATAGCTATTTGATCGGGTTAGTTTTTTTTCTCAACAGTTAACGATAATACCATCTATTTTTTTTTTTATATACAAAACTGATTTGATCATGTAGTTAGCAATATCCGATCAATGTAATTTTTTACAAGCATATAGTACTTGACGAGTTCTACATATTGAACGGTTCAGATTATTAAAACGGGACCCATGATGGGCCCCCACAAGCTGAACAGCATTGTTCTTAAGCTTGCCTCCGCTTGCGTAATTTGTTCTCACCAAAGTTAGCAAAAGGCAACTCACGTCAATGTGATTTGTACCTTTTTTGTATCAAAATAATTGTTTTATAATTTTTTTTTGTGAATAGTAATAACTTTTTAACTTTTTTAATAATTTTTTGTCTTTTTATTTTTTTCAAAGATCCTAAACCAGGCCTTAGTATGACTTTTTGACTAATTTAACTTAGCTAAATTAGTTCTGTTTGGAAAAAAAAAAATTTTTGATTTTGATTTTATTTTATTTAGATGTGATAATTGTGAGCCTATTAGGTATTGACTTATATTTTTTTGTACCATTAAGTCTTTAGTCGCCTATAATACCCTCATTGAATTTATTACTCATTAGTTTTCTCAATTTTTATTAACTTCTCTCTCTTAATCATTTTTCTAAAACTCTTCTTCTTCTTCTTTTTCTCTCTCTCTCTCTAGAAAATACCACCACCATTGCCATGGCTTTGGCCATCCACCTGCCACGACCACTGTCATCCCTCACTGACCACCGCCGCTTCTACCGGCTACCACCACCATCTTTGCCAGCCACTACCACTACTATCATTCACTAACCATCTCCACTGTCGCTAATCTATAATTCCCCATCTCTAATCCACCATCACTGTTTACTAACCACCTCCGCCATTGTCAATCTACATTATGTTGTCACTGATCTAGTTGTTTTTACTGTGAAATTAACTTCAAACAACTACAAGCAACATTGATTCTCTAGATCTTGCATCTCTCTTTATCCTCCCTTCTTTATTTCTCTCAAACCAAATTTGTTGCAAACAAAGGTTTAATACATAAGTGATAAATTTATCACTAATATATGTGTTTGAATCTTGTGTTGATTTGTGATGATGATGACAAGATTTTTTTTTTTTATAATTTTTTAACAAACAGTTAGTGATAAATTTATCACTGAGTATGTCTTTGAATCTTAGGTTGATTTGTGACGACGATGATGAAATTACTTTTTTATTTTGTAATTTTTAACAAATAAATAGTGATAAATTTATTACTGAATGTGTCAATCATAATTTTTTTTTATTGGATTTGTCTTTAATTCTTTGTGTTGATTTGCGAATGTGAAAAATTATTTTCTGGTAAGAATTCCTCATCCCTCTCCATTATTTTCCTCATCCTAATTCTTTTTTTCTTTTTTTTTTTCTCTTGTAGCCACCATATCTGAGGAGGTGGTGGCAGTATTGACATGGTAGAGATGAAAAATGGCGAAAAATATATATTGTTAAAGGTTAAAGGTAGTTGCTAGAGGTTAGTAATGGCTAGTGACAATCAAAAATGAAGGCCAAAGGTGTTGTCGAAAGTCAGTGGTGGTCACTGACAGTTAGAATCGGCAACTAGAAGTGGTCACCGACAATCAAAAGTGGTCTTTGGTGGCCGGTTGAGGGAGAGACAACGGAACAGTTGAGAGAGTGAGAGAGAAAGAGAAATAGTGGAACAATTGTCTGATTTCTTCTTGTGGGTTGAATGTCGAGTAAAATGGGAGTTAAGTTCAGTCCAAAGGACCGGCCCTTAACTCCCCTAGAAAAGATTCTATTCGGCCCGATTGAGAAAAAAATGTTTTATTTACAAGTGTTGTTAGGCCAATTGAAAAAATAAATTAAAACATATACGTATATGTATTGGGTTATTCTATTTGTATTTTAAAAAGTATTCAGCATGCTCAATTTCTCAATATTCCTTATTAAATTATTTAGATTATAACTTATCCTTAATACACCTTATATTTTTTTTTACAAATTGCCCTTCAAAATAAAATTATAATTTGTAATATACCTAAATAATAAACAAACTTAGCTATAAAACACCCAAAATCATTCCCTAATTCAACACAATCCACCAGCCCAAAATGCCCAAACCTATTCGATACCCATAGAAGAACTCAACATATTGACAACAACCCATTAGCCGTACTGCATCACCAGCAGAAACCACCAACCTTGACAGAACCTGAAAGAGAGATGAAATAATGCAAGCAGCCACCAACAAAAAGTGCATCCATGAAAGCCCTCAGTTGGGGTACCTTCACAGCTCTGCCCCTTTCTTCCGGTGCTCTTTGCACAACTCAACTCTCCTTTATAGATTGAAGCTATAAATCATTGTGGGGATATATTTTCTGAGCCCCAGCACGTGGCCAAGATGGCGCCGATGTGTCAGCTTGGGTGCCACGTGTCCTGATTGTTATGCCGAGGTAATCACGGTTAAGCCGAGGTTATCTCCGAAGATATCGGAATCCGAGATAAGCGGATAGGGGACAAGAGTCCTAGAATGAAGAGGGAACTCAACCTGGATGTGGACAAGAGTCCTAGATTGGGGGAAGACTTCAGTTTGGGGTAAAGATAAACTCTCAGGGAGTATGTCTTAATTCCACTGAGAGTCCTAGATTAGCAGGAGTCCTAAGTCCATTAGGACCGGGCCCCTATTGGGACTAGGATTGTATTGGCTATAAAAGAGAGGCACCCCCATGGGTCTAAGGTACGTTTTATATACTCAAGCTTGTGAGTTTAGCACTTGATTATCTTGGAGAGATATACTGACTTGATCGTCGGAGTGCCCCCGGGTGGAAGAACCACCGCCGGAGTCTTTTCCTTCTGTGCAGGTTACAGGGAGCCGTCTACTCTGCCTGTGTTCTTCCGCTGAATCACTAAGGAGGGCAGTGTGATCGGAAATTCACTCACACAATCTTTTATATGAATATTTACCTCATCTTTAATGAATTGTTTTAAAAAATACTTTTAATTATTATTATTCTTAATCATTATTTGATTTTGTTTAAATTTTATTTTATTTGCAAATAATAACACAATAAAAAATAATGATATTGATGATAATAGTGAGTTTTAGTGAGGTGGATTGGAGTTTTGAAGCGAGAAAAAAGATGAAGAGAAAATAATTGAAACTTAGAAAAGAAGACAAAGAGAATTGAATATAAAGAATGCTTATAAGTGATTAGGGTGTACCAAGAAAAAAAATAATATTTTATTTTAAGATTTAATGTATTTTGTCTTTATTAGTAAATTTACATTAGCGTATAATAAGAACTAAAATTTCAAAATTTTAATTAATTATACTGAGTTACTATTTTGGTGCAAATATAATCACCTATATGTATCGATTGAATCAGATAATACCACACAACAAATGAACTGTGTGAGCTCTCCCAACAACGAAATGATAAAGATATAACAGATGATGCACATTCAGCTGATATATGTTAGTTAGTAACAGAGTTTGTTAGAGTTGTTAATAACAGAGTTTGTTACAACAGTGGTTAGTTTGTTAGGGTATGGTTCAGTTTGTTAGTGTATGGTTTAGTGCAGTAGTTAGTGCAGTATATATACTGATGTAATACATTGATTTGTCAATAAGAGAGATGATGCTTAGTTGATAAAACTTCTTCATGGTATCAGAGCTTGAGAAGCTCCAACGAGCAACAATGGTGTCTTCATCTACAACACCTCTGCTTCCTTCAAATCTGAATGTATTGCTCTCGAATCTCAGTTCACTTGTTACAGTGAAGTTAGATGGTACGAACTTCCTTGTTTGGAAAGGCCAACTACAGAATATCCTTAGAGCAACAGATCTCTTAAAAATTGTTGATGGATCTTTTCCATGTCCTGATGAGAAAATCCAGAATTCATCTGGTGTTGAAGTTCCAAATCCTGAAGCAGTTCAATGGAGGTTGTTAGATGCACATCTACTTAGTTGTGTTACAGCCACACTATCTCCTGCAATATTCACATCTGTGAATCATCTTCAAACCAAAGGCTCAGGTTTGGCAATGTCTTGACAAAAGATTTACATCCTTGTCTCGTTCACATATTCATCAACTTAAAAATAGGCTGAATTCTATTTCAAAGAAGAATGAATCTATGGAGACCTATCTCCATCAGATTAAAAATCTTGTAGATCAATTAAGCCTTGCATCTTCTCCTGTTGATGATGAAGATGTGGTGCTCATCACATTAAACGGACTTCCGAGTGAGTATGATGCTATGAAGACAGCAATTCGCACTCGAGCAGAGAGTATTTCAATGGCAGATCTGTCTTCTCTACTTTGTTCTGAAGCCTTACATATTGAAGCAAAGACTAAACAGTCATCTGATCTAACTGTTGCTTATGCTACAGTCAAAGAACCTAATTCCTCAAAAGGTTTTCAAACTTATCATGGCAGAGGTAGTTCACGAAATGATTCTCGAGGATTGTTCAGAGGCAATCGATCTCAGTTTGGGAGATCAAACTCTACTTATCGTGGCAGATCTTCATATTTTCCAGGTCGTAGTCGGCCTACTCATCGCTTAACTTGTGGAAAATCCAATCATTCAGCTTTGGAATGTTGGCATCGATTGGATGCTCAATTCCAACCATTGTCTTCAAGACTCTACCTCTCAACATGTACCAGCAGCAGTTCCTTTGCTCCTCATACTAGCAGTTCCTTTGCTCCTCATACATCTAGAGCTTTTGTTGCATCTGCTACTGATGAAGCCTCTCAATGTTCAAGTCCTTGGTTTCGGATTCTCACATCTGATCACATTACTCAGGATCTTCATCACCTGCATTCTTATCAGCCATATTCTGGTCCAGACCATGTCACCATTGGTAATGGCTCTTCTCTTCCCATTACTCATACTGGCCAAGGTATTTTACCTATTCCTCATCACTCTTTTCGGTTGAATAAGATCTTGCGAGTGCCTAATATTTCTTCTAATCTTCTATCTGTTCATCAACTAACTAAAGATAACAATTGTTCTGTTATATTTGATCAGTCTTCTTTTTCCATTCAGGACAATCATTCCAAGGCCATTCTGCATAAAGGCTATCATGCTAATGGCCTGTATCATTTTCCTGTCATGTCATCTCCTGTCTCACAATCTGCTCCTCATCATGCTTTCCATAGTTCTACTGTTAATGCTACTGCATCTGCTGATACTTGGCACAAGAGATTGGGGCATCCTTCTGCTTTTAAATTTCATTTACTGCAGAAGCATTTGTTTTTAAATAATACTAATAAAACTCCCATCTCATGTATTGATTGTGCTATGTCTAAATCTCATCGACTACCATTTAAACTGTCCAATTCTACTGTTAATCAACCTCTTGCTTTAATTCACACTGATGTTTGGAGTCCATTTTCTTGTGCTACCTCTAATTACAAATATTATGTTGTGTTTGTTGATGATTTTAGGCGTTTTACTTGGCTTTATCCCTTAGCTTACAAGAGTGAGGTGTATGTCAAATTTATTGAGTTTAAAATGTTTGTTGAAAAACAATTTGGCTATCCTCTTAAAATTTTAAGATCTGATGGAGGTGGTGAATTTCACAATCATTCTATGCATAACTTCATGAATACACATGGTATACTTCATCAGTCTTCTTGTCCTCATACACCAGCTCAAAACGGTGTAGCAGAACGTAAGCATCTCCATATTACTGAAACTGCCATTGCTTTATTACATCAATCTGCCTTACCACTTACTTACTGGTTTGATGTCAGAGTCACGCCACTTATCTGATTAATAGACTACCTAGTGTGGCTATTTCTAATTGTTCTCCTTTTGAGAAATTGTTTCAAAAGCCACCTGACTATTCCTTGCTTAAAGTTTTTGGTTGTTTGTGTTTTCCATGGCTTCAAATTTTATTCATCTCATAAATTGTCTCCTAAATCGCTCCTCATGTGTTTCTTGGCTATCATCCCATTTAAAGGTTATAGGTGTTTGAATCCTCTCACCGGTCATATTATTCTTTCCGCATGTTAGATTTGAAGAACATATTTTTCCTTTTGCCTCTTTTCCATCAAGGTGTCTCCCTTCTTCTTTACTGCCTTGCGTAATTTCTTTTGGTCCACTACTATCGCTTGATTCAGTCTCACTCAACCTAATTCCTCTGCTTCAGCCCAGTCTCCTTCAGGTCAATCTCTTCTAGTTTCATTGTTTCAGATTCAGCCTTTACCATTACATCTTTCTCCTACTGCATGAATCGCTTCAGTCTCACATCGCTACAACTTATGCTCTCGTTCGATTCACTCTGCTCTAAATCACTCTGCTTCAGCTCACACTACTCTGCCTCAATCTGCTTCAGCTCACACTCCAGATGCCATTTTCCCCGATCGCTAATTCTTCTATCGCTTTGCTCGCTCTCCGACATCCATCGCCGCTTATACCACTTATTCCTCCTACACCTATTACTTCTATTTCTATTCCTCTTCTTCTTCCTTCTCCTACCATCAATACTCATTCTATGCAAACTAGATCTAAAACTAAGCATCCCATTTTCACTGTTCAGACCACTGATGGGTCCACTGAGCCGGTTTCTACTTCATCTGCTCTTGCTTCTCCCATATGGTTTCAGGCTATGATGGAGGAATATTCTGCTCTTCAACAACAAGGCACTTGGTCTTTGGTTTCCCTTCCTCCTTCTAAACATGCTATTGGATGCAAGTGGGTCTTTAAGATTAAGAAAAATTCTGATGGTTCTGTGGCTCGTCACAAAGCTCGACTTGTGGCTAAAGGTTTTCTTCAGCAATATGGAGTTGATTTTCAGGACACCTTCAGTCCTGTTGCTAAGCACCCTACAATTCGTATTTTCCTTTGCTTGGCCTTGCATCATCAGTGGCCCATTAAACAATTGGACATCTCCAATGCTTTCTTACATGGTAAGCTTGAAGAAGAGGTTTATATGGAACAACCCCCAGGCTTTGTTGATCCCTCTCATCCTTCTTTGGTTTGTAAGCTTCATAAAGCCCTCTATGGCTTGAAACAAGCTCCTCGAGCTTGGTATTCCACCTTTTCCTCTTTCCTTCTTTCTCAAGGTTTTACTCATAGCAAGTGTGATACCTCTTTGTTTGTTCACAAAACCTCTTCCTCTCTTACCTTCCTTTTGATATATGTTGATGATATTCTTCTAACTGGTACCAATGATACCTACATCCAAACTCTTTTATCTCATATGCATCTTGCCTTTTCCATGAAGGAATTAGGTACTCTTTCTTATTTCCTTGGTATCTCTGTCCGCCTCATCAGTAATGGTTTCTTTCTTAATCAACACTAATATGCCTCTGATTTACTTCTTAAGGCTGGCATGATTGGGTGTTAACCTTGCTCTACTCCTGTTTCTTCCAAGCCTACCTTGGACTTTCTGATTCTTTGCCTTGTCCTCATCCTTTTTTGTATCGCAGTATTGTGGGTGGTCTTCAGTAGCTTACTATTACTAGACCTGAGTTATCCTATGCAGTAAATCAAGCTTGCCAATTCATGCATTCTCCCACAGTTGGCAATTTCTCTGCTGTCAAAAGAATTCTGCGCTATATTAAAGGCTCTTTATCTCATGGTCTACTCTTCACTCCTAGCTCTTTTCAACTTCATGCTTATACGGATTCAAATTGGCCAGTGATCATATTGACAGACGCCCACTTCCGCTATTGTATCTTTTTGGGTAGTAATCTCATCTCTTGGTCTTCCAAGAAACAACCCACAGTTTCCCGCTCATCAACTGAAGCTGAATATCGTTCGCTGGCTAACACCACTGCCGAACTCACTTGGCTTCAAATGTTGCTTCACGATTTTTCCATCCCTCAACCTGGTCTTCCCGTTGTCTGGTGTGATAATCAATCTGCCCTTGCTTTGGCTGCCAACCCTGTGTTTCATACCAGATCTAAGCATATCGAAGTAGACTGCCACTTTGTTCGCGACAAAGTTCAAGCTCATCAATTGCTTCTCCGCCATGTTCCTACTGCCTCCCAGCTTGCTGATATTTTTACTAAACCATTATCCACTGCTCGGTTTTCTTTTCTCACTTCCAAACTCAATGTTGCTTCTGCTCCCTTGCGTTTGCGGGGGCCTGATAAAGATATAACAGATGATGCACATTCAGCTGATATATGTTAGTTAGTAACAGAGTTTGTTAGAGTTGTTAATAACAGAGTTTGTTACAACAGTGGTTAGTTTGTTAGGGTATGGTTCAGTTTGTTAGTGTATGGTTTAGTGCAGTAGTTAGTGCAGTATATATACTGATGTAATACATTGATTTGTTAATAAGAGAGATGATGCTTAGTTGATAAAACTTCTTCACGAAACACATAATCATACATCCAATTTTTTATGTTTTTGAGTCTTTTCTAATGATTTCTTCTTATCTTAATATATAAAACACTACAACAAAAACATATTTTAGTGACACTATTCTAGTAGCATATTTTTAAAAAATGTCACAAAAAGAATATTTGGTGACATGTTTTAGAAAAATGTCACAGAGCCACAAACATACAAGGCTCTAGTGATATTTCAATAAAAAAAAGTGCCACTTCACTACAACAAAAATGTGATTTAATAGCATCAATTTTATAGCATTTTATAAAAGAATGACACAAGAAATTGTTTTAATGACATTTATCAAAAGATGCCACTAAACTTTAGGAGTAATGACATTTTTTAAAAATGTCACCAAACCAGATAGATGTAAGTCACTTTTTATGGCATTAAGTGAAAAGTGTCATAAACAAATATTTTATGGCATTTTGAGAAATGTCACTAAACCAAAAAATTTCTAAGCTATCTAATGTCATTTTTGAAAAAAACAAAAAATATCAATATAATATACTTCCAAAATTTTTTAAAATGCACAAAATAAATATAAAAAAAATAAATTGAACTCAATATAACATGCAATCAATTGAACCAATTTGCGACAAAATAAAAAATTCAAGGTTAAAATCGATTCAATTGAAGTTACAAAAACTAAAATAACACAATAGCCAAAATAGAAGGACTAACAGTGTAATTTACCCTAATTGTTAGCATTTTTTAATGACAAATATGCATATAAGTAACATATGTCATTCTTTTAGAGGCAAAATAATAAATTTGCTCAACTTGGTGAGTTAATCTGAACAAATTCAGTGATCACTTTTTGTCATAAACACTAACGGTATTATTAATTGGATCAAATTGATACAAAATTAAAAATCAAAATTGATTTAATTAAAAATATAAAGATCAAAAACAATATTTGTTAATTTATTTAAAATGTGAACAAATTTATTTATAAATAAATAAATAAATTTTTGGTACACTACTTGTAGTGATTCTAATTTTTCTTAAGTCATATTTATTATTATTATTATTTTAATTTTTTTTTTTTGGTTATTGTGTGGGTACATGAGAATTTAATGTGATATTTAATTATATTTAATTAATCTGAATATTTATATATAAATATGTATAAATGTTATATATATATATATATATATTGATCTTAAATTAATGCTTGGGAGCATTAAAAAGAGAGCACTAGGGGAGCACTATTGAGGTGGCTCCCCCTTGATGTGATGATTGTCTCTTTTTTTCTTTTTTTTTTGAAGAATGCTTGAGACCGCTAATTAGTGGTAGTACTAATGATGTGATAGTGGGCCTCACCCACTGCCACAGTATTGCTGTGCCTTTATTTTATTTTATTTTATTTTTAAGTGTGTATCAACTCATTAGTGGTGCTTTAGAGTACCACTTTTAGTGGTAAGTAGTATTGTTATTTTTTTAATACATTTGTCAGCTCATTAGAGCTTTTAACGGTGTGTTTTTTAGTGGTCTCAATCACTTCTGTTGATCTTATATAGTATATTTATATATGTTGTGTTTATATAATAAAATATAATATAATAGTTATTAAGTTAAGGGGCAAAGAAAAAAAGAAAGAAAGAAAGAAAAAGAAAAAAAAACAAAACAAAACAAAAAAGAAAACAAAAAAGGGAGAGTCGTGTGTGTGCCTGTGTGCGGCGAGCAAGGATCCTTTAAAGTTTTTTTTTTCTAAAGTTTCCTAGAGTGGTGCATTGTGTGGTTGAGATTTAATGACAAGTCACATCAATTTTTCAGCATTAAATCTCAACCACACAATACACCACTTTAGAAAACTTTAGGAAAAAAATACTCTAGAGGATCCTTGGTGGTGTGCGGCGGGAGATAAAGTCACGAGAGACAGAAAGAAGACCGGATAGTTCCGAGAAAGCAGAGGAAACAAGAAAAATTAGGATTACATGTGGTCGAATTTTTTAAATATGATTTAAGAATAGAGTTGTATTTTGAGTTTGTGAGTTTTAGAATTATGATTTGAGTGTAGAAAATTTGTTTGGTGAATGAGTTTTGAATTAAGTGAGAAATTTTTGATGTGACATATGATATTTAATATAAAAACTTATAACTCATAACTAAACATACAACTTAAAATTCTATTCAAAACTCATAAAAAAATTTAAAAAATTTCAGAAAATATTTTTTTATTGAATATATAAAAATTAACATGTGTCAATTGCAAAAAAAAAATTTTAAAAAAATTATGCACTGTTCTGGTAAACCGGCCGGACGTCCGGTGGGATGACCGGTTAGCCAAATTTTCCTGCATTGGACAGCGTTTTCAAAAGTGAGTATGGAATTAATTTTTGAAAACCGTAAACAAACACGGTGTGCAAATCAAAACCTGAAACTAACGTTCCAAAACTCTACCAAACAAAGCGTAGGGTTTTATTTTGGTGGTTTCATTAATTCTCTAAGCATTTTTTGATCTTTAAAAAAATAATTGTGAGTACAAAACTCACTTTTCTTGATTTATGTTTATGTTGTTTTTATTTATTCGATATTGGTTTGATATTAAACTTGCATGTAGATGATGGATTGATTTCAATTATTTTGTTAATTGTGTATGCAAGGTTTAGAGTTTTCATATGTATTTATTTTATGGTTGTAATCACACTCGTGGATATATGAAATTAAAATAGATTAAGAACCCATAGATAAATTCTTAATATTCCACAATGACTTCATGAATTGTTATTTTATTTGAGTGCTGGTGAGAAAAAAGTGTATAAAAAAATAGTGAGGATTATGAGATTTATTTGAATGTCTTAGATTTAGTGTTGTTATATTTGCTCTTATGAGTAGATGGAGGGTTGTGTATATATATATATTGTTACATCGTTCTCAAGAATAGACAAGTGTTTTGATTTACGTGCATACGTATGTGTTAACTATTCGGGGAGTGTGGGTCAAACTCAGGACGATATCCCGTGTAAATTTGGCTTCGAAACAGTGTTAGGTATACAGGAGGCACATGAAATATATGTCTAGGTCGGAAGTGAAAGGCTAAAGTAGTGAAATTAAGATGCAAAGAATTACATATGAAATTATTGATATAATTTGAATTGCTTTGATTTGTACATCTCAAAAAATAGTAAATGACTTTAATAAATTATGAAATTTGGGCAGATGCATATATATGTAATTCTAGAAAACTTTTTTATTTCAACTTTTTATTAAAAATATCTATTAGAATTTGTAATCGGATGATCTTTGTTACAATAGTTTTTATTTATTTTAGCAATGCAAATTTTAGATGCTGTTTTAATCCACGAAATGAGCTCACTTTTATTAATTTCACGTAAACTGAAGTAAAACATTATTTTGAACACTTTTCATGTTTTAAACTTTTCTGAAAAAAATCATCTTAGGGCAGTTTTTTTTCATTTTCAGTTTCAGATTTTTTGGTTAAATTCCGTCTAGATTCTTTTATCAAGTTTTTCTCTCAACCTATTCAGTTTCTACTAAATTCGTTCACTTTACCTTTTAGAAAATTTGATTTTGTACAACTTTTGTTATTTGAGTTTTGGTCAATTCGAATGATTTAAGTATGAAGTGGTGCATTTTCGTACTTCCTCAGTAATTTACTTATGATTAAATTCTACCACATCCTATAACAAGAATTAAATGTACTTTTATTAATATTTCCCTACACATATATATACATACATATATCTATATGTGCGTTTTGTAAAATTATTTAGTTTAAATTTGGTTAGGTCACAACAACTTCAACTACTCTTGACATGGCAGCTCGACATTAAGTATGGTCCTGGTCATTGATACAATATGCCTATCTTACTTAGGTACCCATGAAGAGCTAATCATATATATCACATTACTTCAAGCTTTATTTTAGAATAACATGCAAAATTTGTCTTATAATTAACGAATGAATGAATATTGTGGACCTAAATTCCATTGTTTAAATCTAGATAAAATGTGTTACATAGTAAAAACCATGATATGACAAAATTTGTGTTTTTTTTTTTGGTAATTTTTTTTTTATAATTTTTTTGTGAACCTTCAACAAGACATCTCTCAATCATTTATTACTGCATGAGTTTTTTTATTTTTTATTTTTTTTATTCCCTCAAAATCTTGCTTGAGAGTAATTAGTTGATTGTCATTTTTCATAATTATATTTTATTTATGTTGTTGAGTTTAGGAGATCCTGATATTGATAATGGGTATGATGTTGATTATTATTGATTGGTGTCTTTGGTTGTTATTGATTTTTTAAGTTATTGTTCGATGTGATCTAAAGACTTACGGTTGTCACTTTTATATAATTTGTTGTAGTGTGGTGAATCAATTAAATGATTAAATCATGTGGCTTGCTTATCTACTAGAGAAATGCATATCACTTTCAGTTGTGATCATCTTCACTCTGGCACTTTGTACTAGTTTATTTTTTAAATATTATTTATTAATTGTAAATATATAATTACTTAAGTAGTTAAATTTTGATTTATAGGTGGGAAATATAGTTGTTCTAAAAAGTATCATTAGATCAACAGAAACAGTTGCAATTAAAGTACTTAAAAGTACAAACCCATCTAAAGAAGTAGAAGGGGAAAAATTAAGACCTGACTATTGAGAGGTACATATTCAAGTGCCCGTCAAACCTAATGAGAGTTTGATCTGATCATACGAACTTCTCAAAACAATTGGACAAGCTATTGAAGCTCATGTTCCTTGACCTGCTCCATTTATGGTATATTTCCTTCGTAAATACTAATTTCAATAACAAATTTATATTAACTTAATATAGTTTCAATTACCTTTATATGTTTATCTTTTAGATGCAGATTTCGCAAGTTATGGATGTTATCCGAGAATATTTATTCAAGTAAGTTTTGATAATCTCTCTCTGGAAGATAGGTATCACTATGGCTTTTCAAAATTTATTGTTGAAATAATTTTCTTTAAAATTTTTTTTTGCTTTAACTTTGTTAGTGTGGTAAAATATTTTATAATTTTGATTATAATTTTTATTGCAATATAAATACATTTATATTTTTAGATAAACAAATGATCGTGGTTTGAATTTTTTTTATTTTTGATGTAATGATCCTATAGTGATAATATTTGCTTATTATTATGAAAATATTATAGGATGAATAGATGTCAAATTAATATAGGATGTGGCAATTAATATTCAATTGTTTATAAAATCAATTCAATTTTTACAAGTATTTACGCATGCTTAGTTGTGACTTTTAAAAGTATCATTGAAAAGAACATATAAGTGACATTTTATAGTACTGGTAGTAGCTTTGCAAAGTGTCACTAGAATAAGCTCCAATGACACTTATATCCATTTAATGGCACAAATGAATTGGATCTAGTGGCATTTATGAAGTTGTTAAAAATATCAATTGTGGCAATTGTAAGTCTTCTTTAATGGCACTTGATAGCGTCACGAATAGTATCTATCATGACATTAAAGTGCCACTAAAAGTCTTTAGCCCTGATGGTGTGTAATAACACTTACAAGTGTCACTAAATCCTTTTTTAATGGCACTTATAGTGTCACGAATAGTGTCTATCATGACATTAAAGTGTCATTGAAAATTTTTAGTCATGATGGTGTAGTTGCGAGTGTTACTGAGGTGCCACTAGTATCTATCATGACACAGATATAAATGACACTTATTTAATTGTCACAAGACTAAAAAATATCATTAGAAGAATAATTTTGTGGCACTTTCAAATGTCACTAAATTAAAAAAAATATTATAGTGAAAGTAAATTTTAGTTTATAATTTTAATGATTATATATTTAAATAAATTTAAATAAAAAACTTATTAGTGCTTGTCATTTTATGTATAAATTTTTATCAAAAAAAATACATGTAAAAGCGTTTAATTTTCATAATTCATCTAAACCCACATAAATTTCGTCTAAGGCCACATAAATTTCAGGTTGCCCTGCTAGCAAATCCACCTTTTAACTAAAATGTTCAAAAAGAAAGACGAAGTATTGTGGTGGATGCTCTTGACGAGATTTGTAGATCAGTTGGCTGCTAATTTGCTTCAAAAAAGAAAAAACTTACTGAAAACCACAAAAAGAAAAGAAAAAAAGAACAGCATTTGTTGTAGGTTATCACAAACCAAAAATAAGTTACATATTGATGACATTCTGGAAAGATTATAATACAATTAATACTCAATACATGGAGAGTACTTATTCATTAATTATCCTTACATTTGTTGTAGGTTATCAAGGTTGAACTCTTAATTTTTATTTTATTTTATTTTTTTAAGTTATGGATTGTGAACATTTTTGGTGCATGGAAATGGGTTTATGATTTGGTGGATGTTCCACAGGCTCCTGAGTCATTTTCTTCAACTCTTGTTCAAACCTATCCATGACTGATTCTGGCAAGCATATCGGTAGCACAATCCCATCTTCCCCTCCTCCAATGTCCCTAAAAGGTACATAAAAGCTAATCAAAGATATCGCCCTAGCAATACCGCCATACACAGGCTTCCCCCACCCGAAATCTAACTTATCAAACCCTGCCCGAGTATTATCTGAAATGATGTAGTCCTTATTCGCTTCCAAGGTATGCGAAGGACGTCCCTTTATCACCATAAGATCAGCCACTGATCTGAAATACTCTTCGCACACTTGTGCCTTTGCCTTCTTTACCAACTCCAATGCATATCCCAATGGAAGCATAGATAACAGTCCCGCCTTTGCCATCACTGCGGGATAGGTAAACACGTTGCCATAGTATCCAGGAGGTAGGTTGAGGCCGTGTTTATTGCCGCGGCCATTGACTGTGAACGAGAGGCGAACAGTCTCGTCTGGGGCTAGGCAGAGTGCGCGTGTTCGACATTGCCATATACACGCCGTTAGTAGTTCGAATGTGGTCGCTGTTGTGCTGTAGTGGTGGTGGGGAAGATGGTTGCGAATGGCTCTGATTTCTTTGGGACCAAAGAAGAAAGAGCGGTCGATTGTGGTTGTTTCGTTGGCGGTGGCGGTGGCGGCTCCGGCTAGTGCTTGGTCGTATTCGAAGTGTGGGCATGTAATGGAAGGAGGTTGTCTAGCAGAGAGGAGGTGCCTTTGCCAAATTGGTGGGACAGATGGTGTAATTTTGGTTTGGGGTTGTTGGGCAAACTCAACGATTGTGTTTAGGAATTGGATAAGACCAGAAGAATCGCTCATTGTGTGGTTTAGACGTATTGCAAATGTGAATCCACCACAACTAAAACGAGTCACCTGCATATTTTTATTAGCACATGTTAGAATACAGTCACCATACATTTAAAATTTGGATAAATTATATTGGTGGTCACTACAGGCTACAGCTGTGGTATTCTTGGCTTAAATTGATTCAATTTATCTTAAATTTTTTTAATTTGTCTTATTCTGATCCAATCAATAACCTTTTTTATTTATTTATTTTTACGTTCTAATTCTGTACAGTACTTTCTGCATTTTTTGGGATTACTGTACTCTGCTCTGCATTTGGTTTAAGTTTTCTGAATTTACTTTTCAGAAAAATAAACTTTTTTTGTTTTCTGTGTTTTTTTTTTATTTTTGCTGAATTTTTTTAATATTTTAAACAAATTTTTTAATTTTTGGATACACCTAACTTGAATATACTTAAAAAATATAATATTTGTAAAAAAAAATATTAAAAAAATTTACTAAATATCAAAAATACAAAAAAATATATATATACTAAAATTCAGCATATTTTCTTTAATTCTTGTGTGTTTATTAATTTTTTAAAACATTTTTTACAAATATTTTATTTTATTGATATATCTAATTAAGATGTATCCAAAAAAATTTTAAAAAATGTTTAAAATTTAAAAAATATTCATCAAAAACAAAAAAATACAAAAAATAAAAAAATTAATTTTAAAAAAAATTGAATCTAGAAAATTAAAACAAATTCTGTAGTAAAGATTATTACTTGAATCAACAAGAGAGGACAGCCCAGAATTCCATCGGAGCCAGGAGCATCATACAGAAGCTCCTTCAAGTATGGACACCCTGGCCCAACCGTGTCGCCTAGCCAGTCGAGCTCCACATTTGCATCTGCCTCTATGAACAGAACCCCTTCGGCTGTGCAGTCCACTGAGAGTTTCCGATTAGGCCCTTCAACAAGCCTCCCTGCAAATGGGTAGTAAAACACAAGTGCTTTGGCTAGTGCTTCGCTAATCACACTCGCAGGGTCTTTCCCTTCCATTGAAGGGTTGTTTTTGTAAAACATGATCCCTGGTACTTGAAAACGAAGACCTTCTTGGTCATCTATGTCTGAGAGTTGTTTGAGTTCGTGTGGTGTGGGTTTTGATGGAACAAGAAGTTTTGGATCTTGTCTTCTCACAATGAATACTAGGGGAAAAGTTGAAGATGCCATTTTGGAGGAAGTGTGAAATATCTATATGTGCTTTGTCATATTTATAGAGTAATCATCTAAGGAGAAAATGGACTTACCCAGTCTAAGGCCAAGTTTGGAAAGTTTAGAATAAGTGTACTTTTTGACTTTTCTTGTATTATGTGTAGAAAAAGTAGAGAGGAGATGTTGATTGATGTGACCCAAAAAAGATAAAAATATGAAATAAGTGCACTTATATTGGGTACCCAAATAAGGCTTAAGTCTTTGTTTGGGAATAAGATATTTTAGTAATTTTTTAACTTTTTATAAAAAGACGTACAAAAAAGTGGAGATGTGATGTGATAATTTTTAGTAACTTTTTAACTTTTTGACTAAAATAATCACTCCCCAAACGAGGCCTAAATGCTCTTTTAAACTGTTCAGCTTAAAGGAAGTCAAATTCTAATGTAATTTGTCTAAATAAATTTATGAAAAAATATGAGTTTTCATAAAAAAAAAATTATTAGGCACTTTTAAAATATTATGTATTCATATTTTTTTTTGGTCAATCACCAATCACTATATTCTTTTATATTTTCGATCCACAAATTCAAAATTATAATAACTAATATTTTTCACAAATTATAATACTATATAATACTATATATGCAATAATTACTCACCTGAGTTTAGACTCACAAAAATGAGTGATGGTTGACTTGTACTAGTATTTCCGCAAGTCAAGGGATTTTGAAGCGAATACCGTCAACATCATTAATCCTCCTACACTTACTAAAGATGGGTGATGGTTGATTAGTATTAGTATTTTCACAAGTAGCAATATTAAGGCCTTGTTTAGAAAGATTAAATAAGTATATTTTTTATTTTTTTGGATAAAAAAATTAAGTTTGAAAATATGGATGTTTAGGTTAACTTTTTAACTTTTTATGAAAAAATGTGTAATAAAAAATTGTGAAAATTAGTTTTTAGAGAAAATTTTGAATTGGGAGTTGTGCAGCCGTAATTATTGACTTTTGGTGAAAGTGTTAACTTTTTAACTTTTTGAGTAACTTTTTGACTTTTTAAATTATTTAGGAGTACCCAAACTTGGCCTAAGTATTATGAAAGAAAATTTATAAAAATAATTATGAAAATTTTATAATTTTTGAATTATACTTAGAATAATAATATTAGGTATCATGAAAATAATCATCAAATTTTGTGATTTTTGGATTACATTTAGAATAAAGCACCACCTACTAATCAAGGTAATTTAAGGATCATAATTCTTTTATGATCATTTTCATGATCCTTAACTTTTCTCTACTTAGAATAAAACACCACACACTAATCAAGGTAATCTAAGAATCATAACTCTTTAATAATTATTTTCATAAAAAAAAATTGCATTATCCTAAACTTTTCTCTTCCACAAGCCAAGAGAATTTGAAGTGACAATCTCTTTACATTTCACATTTATTTATTTATTTCACAAGGAGTTTTATATTTTGTCACTTGTCGATCGTTCCAGTTTCAAAAATAAAAAGTTATTAAATATGTCTAATTTAATTAATTGAAAATAACATTATATAGATTAATTATTTAATATTATATTAATTTATTTTGAGTTTAGAAATATTTAAATTTTAACTTATTAATTTAAGGAAAATTTACCCATAAGTCCTAGTTTTTGAAATGTTGAACCATTTAGTCTTAAAAGTTTTCTTATACTCCATTTAGTCCCATTTTTACATCAGCATGATGTAAATGATGTAAATGATCTAATGTTTCATTCTATAATTTCAAAATTTATTGAAATCTAATGAACATTAGATGTTTTTCATCCTATATTTTCAAACATTATTGAAATTTGATGAACATTAGATGTTTGAAATCTAATGTTTGTAACATGACTCTGATGTTATTAACATTGTATCTGATGTTATTAACATTGTAATGGGACCTTTCAGTCTATAAGAAAACTTTTAGGACTAAACAGTGCATAAGTTATTAATTTGGGATTTATTTGTGCATCCCCCTTAATTTAATTAGACGGATGTAATAATTTTTTATTTTTGGTTTATTAATCTAACAAGTTTCAAAATTACTAGAAGTAACCCTTGTTTTTTATTTATAAAAAAAAAAGACTTTATTGATAAACAATATACATATATATATATATATAATTACATCAATAAAGTAACGACGAGCAACAACCATTATAATGACTTTTCAAATTTTAATTAGATTAACAAAAAAAAATCATCCTATCATTAATTAGTTTTAATCAAAGATTGATGAAGAAAAAAAAAAAAAAAAAAGCAAGCAAATCCTTCAAGAGCAAGTTAGGGGTGAGTATGGTCCGAATTAGATCGGATTGAGATAAAATTAGGACCAATTCGTTATCTACGGTTTTTAAAAAATTAGAACTAATCCAATCTGTTTAAATCATGGAACCAATTCGAACCAATCCATTTAAATACGGATTGGATCGGTTTAAGACTACGGATTCACATAATCAAATAACAAAAATATATATATATATATATATATAACACTTTAATTTTATAAAAATATAAATATAGCGCTATATTAGTTCTACAATAGTAACATATTTTTCTATAATAGCGACATACTGTTTTAAAATTTAAATAACCATAAGAAAACTGATTTCACTGTAAATATTTAAACCATTACAAATTAAAACTAAAAATCAACAAATAAAAGTAATAAAAGAATATATTGTATAGTTTTAGGTTTGGGTTTAGATTTTATATAGAATTAAGAGAAGATACTATGGGGGAGGATATATAATAAAAATATAGACTATTTATATACGGTTCGGATCGATTCAAATCTGGAACTGTGGGGTTTAATCCGAAACTAATCCGTAGATTACAGATTTTTAATTCTTCAATTCGAAACCGAACTGCGAATTCAAAAAATCAATCCAAACTTATCAAATTAGACTAAATTAAATCAAATTATAAATTTCATGAGTTACTTGCTCGGCCCTATAGCAAGCAATATGATGCAAAGAATCCACCAGCTAATAACTCAGGCCAATCAGAGCTCACCCTCAGTACTGGGGAATCCACATCATGATTTCACCCGTTACCATGAGCTAACAGTAGCGGTGTTTCGCATCAAGATCTCCTCTTGAATTTTTCTTAACTTCTTATTTGTTAGGCTGTTGAATCTATTTTTAGATCTAATTTTGATAATTTAAATCGTTTATATTTTAAAATTTATTGAGTATATCATACCTGTAAAAAATTAAATTAATTGAATATCAAAAACTACATGTTTGGATCATTGAAATAAATTTTTTTTTTTTAAATTTAATAAACAATTTTCCGAATACATACTTTTTGATATCCGATCAACTTTATTTTTTTATAGGTACGATGTACTTAATAAATCTTAAAATATGAACCGATCGAATCATTAAAATTGAATCCAAAAGTAAATCCAATAACCCACCAAAAATAGAGAGTCAAGAAAGAAAGTCAAGAAAATGATGCTGATTCGTTTGGGAAGTGAGGTTTCAGGTTTAACCTCATTCAAATAAATAGCCAAATTTTTTACTGTAGCTGAGGTTTGACACATTACTCATGGTTGTGCAGAACAGAGGGTGAAATTATGATTGAAAAATGATTTGGTGCCCGAATCTGAATGCCCCAAATGTTCCTAATGTTTAAAATGACGTCGTTTTGGACATTAGCCTTTCTTTTTTTTTTTTTTCTTTTTTTCTTTTTTTCTTTTTTTCTGCCATTTTCGACCTGCAGAGCTCAAATTCGAGAGGGAGAAAGAGAGAGGAGAGAAGAGAGGGAGAGATGAGAGAAGAGGAAAGAGGGAATGGAGACACACACACAGAGGTCTGCAGTATTCCGATCGTCGATCGTCGCAGCCTCTACGGATCGTCGCACTGCTCGTTCATTGCCTCGCCGCCCGCCGCCTTCCTCTGCCTTCTTCTCTTCTTATTTCTTCTTCTTCTTCTGTCTTCGTCTTCCTTTTACTTCCTTCTGCTTCTGATTTCTGATCGAAAAAAAATTATAACGATTTAAACGACGCTGCTTCAGAATTCGGCATTCGGGAGAAGCTCTTTCGGGCTCCCAATCACAACTGATTATGATTTTGCCTTTTTAATTTA
This sequence comes from Camellia lanceoleosa, assembly GCA_025200525.1. Classification (NCBI taxonomy): domain Eukaryota; kingdom Viridiplantae; phylum Streptophyta; class Magnoliopsida; order Ericales; family Theaceae; genus Camellia; species Camellia lanceoleosa. Next base: position 121,647,465 of record CM045771.1, on the reverse strand, counting down.
TGACTAACACACCGACTCAGCATTTCAACAGACAGGTAATTCAGTCATTTTGTATCTCAACACATCACATTAACACGTCAGCAACAACTTTTTAGGATTAATTTGGTTATTTCTCATTCCAATATCATTTCAAATACATTTTCTAATTAGTGAGATTAAGAGTTCTAATAATATAGCTTTAATAAGAGTAATAGTGAGGTGACAATCTAAAAAAATAAATAATAATGATTTAGATTACTAAAAAATACACCACTAATAACACTAATATATTGGGAATGGTAAAAAAAAAATAAATAAATAAAAATAAGGCATAGAAAATGGGCGGGGCCCATTACCACATCATTAGTGCTCCCTTTAGTGATCCTTTTTTAGTGCTCTCAAATATTTTTCAAACAAAATAAAAGTCAAAACATCAAATCACAGAGTGAGACCCATAGATTAGAGCTCTTCTAAAACTCACAATTTAGAGGTCTCAAGTATTTTTCTTTTGTAATACACCAATCAAACAAAAAATTTAACCCATCTTCCCAAATACAAAATTAAAATAACCTACTAAAAATAGTTTCTCCTTTCGTCTCAAAATATTAATCCCTTATTCCATTTTTCATTATCCCAAAATATTAATCTCTCTTCAAAAATCAAGTACAAAAATAATATAAATTTTTTATTTTGTCATTCTTTTAAATTAATAAACAATATAAAAAGTACAATTATGACATTGATATTCTTAAAAAATGTACTATCAAAAAGATAATTTTGAAAAATTAATTTTTTTCAAAAGTAATAATTATACTACAAAAAAAATTAAATTTCTCAAAAAAAATTATTATTTTAGAATGAAAGAAATAAATAATTTAAAAACCTAAAAAAATAATCACGTGGATAAGTTGCAAAGGTACCACCCACTCATAACTCAGCCCACTCTAAGTCCGCCATGACAGAACTGATTTCATTCAGGTTAGACACAATGCACATGATAGCCCACACCTTTGAGTTAGACTTACACTATGTTGGGTTGTGAGATTTGAAAAAAAATTTAAAAAAAAAAAGAGAAAAATTAGGTGAAATATAAGTAAAATATACTTTCATTTCACCTAGTTTCACACATCTTTTCCTTTTCTCTTTCCAAATCCCTCTCCAAATTTCCCAACCAAACACAGCATTAGGGTTATTTTGGAAAGATGGTAAAAAGTGATTTTTTGACTTTTCATCAAGTTTTTGACTTTTTTAGACAAATGATTTGGGAAGTTAGTAAAAAGTGACTTTTGACTTTTTTTATTAATATTTGTTTATGATATCAAATCATAATAAAATGACCAAACTACCCTCATTTATTTAAAATATTTGCTTCACCTATGTAACACATTTTGACCCATGAGGGGTAAAATTATAATTTCACCGTTGGCTAAAAATCAACTTCCCAAATAAAAAAAAATACAAAAAAGTCAACTTTTGACTTTTGCTACTAATCAAAAAAAGTGACTAAAAACTATGTTGCCAAAATAAGCCTTAGCCCATATCTTTTTCTTTTCTCATTTTAAATTTCTTCTTAAATTCCCTAACACAACATAGGTCCCGTTTGATAGAGTTGTAGGAAAGTGATTATAACTTATATCTTTACAGCTTATAACTTATAATTATGAACATAAGCTGATTTTTGACTTATAAATTAATCTTCTCCTCCCCCACTCAAAGAATAAGTTGATTTTGACTTACAAAAAGTTATAAGCTGTATTGTTAAGCTGAACCAAATACATCAAAATAGCATAAATTAAGGTAAAAGTTAAAATAAGTTAGAAATAAGTTCTACTAAACAGGGCCATAAAGTTACGGAACTATAAATAGTACTGTAACTAGATTTATTTTGAAAAGTAGGTTAATAGTTGATATTTTGAATTTTAATTTTGAATTTTTTAAAAAAAATATATATATATAAACATAGAAAGATAATGTGACTAAAAAAAAAAAAAAAAATCAAAAAGTCAAAAAATTAACTTTTAATTGAGTTTCCAAGCTAGGCTACAGTAGTGATCTATTTGGTAGGGCTTATTTCCGACTTATTTCAACTTTTAGCTTAATTTAAGCTATTTTGATATGTTTGGTTCAGCTTAACAATACAACTTATTACTTTTGATAAGTCAAAAATCAACTTATTCTTTGAATGGGGGAGGAGAAGCTTAATATATGGGTAAAAAATCAGCTTATGTTCACAACTATAAGCTATAAGCTGTTAAGGTATAAGTTATAATCACTTTCTCACAGCTCTATCAAACGGGGATGGTGTCTTGGTGTGGATTTTTTTTTTGAATTTTTTTTTTTATAATTCAAACTATTTATATTATGAGTTCGTTGAATGGATCATATGTGCAAAATATCAAATTGATTGAAAACAGGGTCAGTCATGAGTTATTAGGGGCCTAAAGCGAACTTTTTAAATTGTATCATTACCAAAAAAAAAAAAAAATGGATAAAACAAAAAAGATAAAATTTTATTTCCATTGCATTATAAGTTAACAAAATTTAAATAATAAATATATATGTATATATATATAAAATAGTTGAATTTCAATTAGTTGAATCGAATCTTTATTTTTTAGTTTACCAATGCTGTAATAACTAAAATTAATTAGGGAGAAGGATGAGAATTTTTGACACAACTCAAGCAATACATAAAATTAGCAAGTTAGGATTGACTATTTTTCAACATGAATCCAAGTATGACACGACTCAATAACATGAATTATTAGTTATATATTTTAATATTCACTAAGGGATACTATGACATTTTTTTTAATCTTTTATTTAACTCCATCTAACTGAATAAAAAAATATACAAAATAATAATTAAGGCTAATATATTTTTTTCATTTAAGAATACTATGTATACTATGTATACTTAATAATTAAGGATACTATGTATTTTTTTGTTACCTATTTTAGAGTCAATCTAGAAAAAAAAATATAGTAATAAGGTACACTTTTTTTAATTAGAAAAATGCAATTGAATTAAAATCAAACATTCTATGAATAATTTCATTTAGTATAAATAAATTTTATAACATTCAACTTATGAGAAAAATTTTAATCTCTCCATACATTTGCTAAGTTATTTTTAATTAAAAGTGAAAGTTTTCATATTAAATATCAATCGGATACGAATCAAAATAACATCATACAACAACATGAAAATAAATGAATTGAGATAATATTGAAGTAATTATGAAATAATACGACATGAGACACTCCCTTAATTAGGAGCCTTAAATTTTGTTCAAAATAGGGGGCCCAAGGCGACCCGTCTTAGTTGCCTCACCCCAGGACCGGCCCTAATTAAAAATCTATAACTCTATTATAATAGTATATTTATTTTTTAAAAAATAAATAGTTAACACAGTCTTGATAATTCACTACAACAAAAAGCAACATTGGCGACCAAAACTATAAATTTTGTCCCTGAAAGTAGGACATTTGGCGACTAAAATTGAATTAGTAGCCAAAAGTGAAGACTTTTGGTGGCTAAAACAATTTAGTAGCCAAATGTAGACTTATTGGTGACTAAAAATCAGATTAGTCGCTGATTACATGGGTTTTAGCGACTAAAACAACTTTAGTAGCCAAATGTGCAGGTTTTTGGCGACTAAAAAAGATTAGTAGCCAAAAGTGTAAGTTTTGGCGACTAAAAAATGGTTTGGTCGCCAATTGTAGGTGTTTTACCGACAAAAAAAAATGTTGTAAAAAATTTAGTAGCTAAAAGTGGACATTTGGCGACTAAAATTGAGTTTAGTCGGCAAAAGTGGCAGTTTTGGCGACTAAAAATCAATTTAGTCGCCGAAAGTAGTTATTTTTAGGCGGAAATTAATTTTTTTAGTGACTAAATTATTGGTAGTAGCCAAAACCAAGGTTTTTGGCGACTAAAAAAAAATTTAGTCGCCAAAAGTGGCTTTCCTTTTTTTTTAATAAATAATTTATTTTTTACACAAATTATATTTAAATAAAAATAATTATGTTTATATATGTAGTTAAATATTAATACGGGTCAAAGTAATATATAAATAATATATTTTGCATATATATTCATGAGATGGTATTGTGGCATAATGGAAAGAGTGTTGGTAAAGTGTTAGAGTGGAAGGTTAACCAACGTGGGTTATTATTATTATTTTTTGAAATAACCTTTTGGCGACTAAAACGGGTGGTCGCCAAAAGTTTCACTATTGGCGACGAAAAAAATAGTCGGCAAAACCAAAAATTAAAAAGAAATAATTCACTATTGGCGACTAAACATTTAGTCGCCAAATGTATAATTTAAAAAAAAAAAACAGGTTTGGCGACGAAAATTTTGGTCGGTACCGAGTTGGTTTTTGGCGACTAAAAGTCTTTTAGTCGCTAATACCTTCCGCGACAGTTTACCAGCGACCAAGCCGGCGACAAAAAAAATTAGTCGGGAAAACTCAAAATCCGACTTTTAGCGACTAAAAAATCACTTTTGGCGACTAAAAGTTTAGTTGCCAAATGTATTTTTTATTTGTAGTGATTTTTTTAAACAATTTGAATCTGATAATTGAATTGTTGATTTCTGATTAACTTAATTTTTTACATAAATAATATATTTGATAAATTCTATAATATAAATAATTTAGATAATCGAAAAAAAATTCAAAAAAAATCCCACGGAAACATCACATGTCCTTGCTTGACTAGGACTTTAGTCACAGCAGGATGCCAAATCCTAAAGAGACCCTCACTGTAACCAAATCTTTTAGCTTCACAAAGTCAGATTGATCATCATCGAAAATAGTAATTTTCAAAAGTGTGTGAAAAGTTAATTTTTTTAAAAATTTTTTTAGTATTTTTTTTGAAGGCCTTGTTTGGGAAGATTAAATAAGTGTACTTTTTGTCTTTTTAGACAAAAAAATTGAGGTTGAAAATATGGATGTTTGGGTTAACTTTTTGACTTTTTATGGAAAAATGTGTAATAAAAAATTGTGAAAATTGATTTTTAGAGGAAAATTTGAATTGGGAGTTGTGCAGCCGTAATTGTTGACTTTTGGTGAATAATGTTAACTTTTTAACTTTTTGAGTAACTTTTTGACTTTTTAGATTATTTCCAAGTACCCAAATTTGGCCTAAGTATTTTTTTTTTTTTTTTTTTTTTTTTTGTGAAAATGACTTTAGTGACAGCAGGACCCAAATCCTAAAGAGACTTTCACTCTAACCAAATCTTTTAGCTTCATAAAGTCAGGTTGATCAACGTTGAACAAGTAATTTTGAAAAGTACGTTGAAAATTATTTTTTTAATTTTTTTAAAATTTTTTTTACAAAAAATAGAAAAATAATGTAATTTAAAAAAATTTAAAAACTAAAAAATTAACTTTTAATTGCATTGCCAAAATAGGCATTGTTTCCAAACGGAGCACAAAACAGCAGGAGGGACAATCTTTCAAATGCACAGTATTGATTTCTTGAACTTGACACCAGATCTTAACACCAGATTAGGGTAAGCTGTGAGACGAGGCAACCAAGGCGGTCACCTCATGTACCTATTTTTGAACAAAATTTAAGACTCTAAAATTAGGGATTTGTGCCATGTTATGTTATTTTATAATTATTTTAATATTAATTTAATTTATTTATTTTTATGTTGTCGTGTAATTTATTTTCATTCATGTAATTGATTTTTAATGTGAAAATTTTATTTTTAATTAAAAATAACTCAACAAATATATGATGAGATTAAAATTTTTTCCACAAGTTATCAAATTTATTTTTACTAGATGAAATTATTCATAAAATGTTTGATTTCAACTCAATTACATTTTTCTAATTAAAAAAATTATACCTTGTCACTATATATCTTTTATTAGATTGACTCTAAAATATGTAACAAAAAATACATATCTTAAATGAAAAAAAAGAAGAAAAGATATTAGCCTTAAGTTATTATTTTATATATATTTTTTATTCAGTTAGTTGGAGTTAAATAAAAGATTAAAAAAATGTCATATCGTCTCTTAGTGAATATTAAAATATATAACTAATAATTCATATTATCGCGTTGTGTCATATTTAAATTTATGTCAAAAAATATTCAATTCTAACTTATTAATTTTATATATTGCTTGAGTTGTGTAGAAAATTTTCATTCTTACCCCCAATTAATTTTAGCTCTTGTAGCATTGGTAAGTTAAAAAATAAAAATTTGATTCCACTAATTGAAGTTCAACTATTTTATATATTTTTTTTGTTATCTAAATTTAGTTAAATAGTAAAGCTATAGAACTAAATTTTTATACTTTCATTTTATCCAAGCATTTTTTTAAAGTAATAATGGCCCCATTTGGTAGAGTTATGGGAAAGTGATTATGGCCCTGTTTGATAGGGCTTATTTTCAGTTTATTTCAGATTTTAGCTTAATTTAAGTTATTTTGATATATTTGGTTGAGCTTAAAAATACAGCTTATAACTTTTTGTAAGTCAAAAATCAATTTATTTTTTGAGTGGGGGAGAAGAAACTTAATTTATATGTCAAAAATCAGCTTATATTCATACCTATAAACTATAAGCTGTTAACCTATAAGCTATAATCACTTTCCCACAGCTCTATCAAACGGGATTTATAACTTATAAGCTAACAGCTTATAACTTATAACTGTGAACATAAGTTAATTTTTGATTTATAAATTAAGCTTCTTCTCCCTCCACTCAAAGAATAAGTTGATTTTTGACTTACAAAAAGTTATAAGTTGTATTGTCAAATTAAACTAAACACATTAAAATAATTTAAATTAAGTTAAAAATTTAAATAAACTAAAAATAAATCTTACCAAACAGGACCAATACATGAGAGACTCAAATTAAAAAATTTACCTTCGGCCTAACAACTCAAGGCGCGCCCTGCACCAGACCACCAATTGATTACATCAGACCAGATTCTCCAAAAACAAAGGACAAAACAATAGGATGTGATTCACTGATTCCTCCTCAGATTTACAGAATAGCACAAAACATTCGCAATACAGAAAAACAGAGGTTTCATTGTAAAACAATAGAAGTAACTCTTGTTAACATGATTTTCATTACAAAATCAAAAAATAATTACAGGGGTGGGGATATAACTCTTCTTGTGCGGGTTTCTTCCACAGGGAGAATTGCAAACCTCATTTGTGTAATTAGTTTTGATTTATTACACTAAATTATAATTATCTTTTAATTGTACGTTGCTCTATCAAGATTCAAGACTGCTTATTATACCATTAATTCAACCTTGTACATGTCATCAGTGGAGGAATTTTTTGAAATAATTATAAATAAATAAAAATTAAATTACAATTTGACCGTAAATAATTATAATTTTTTTTAAAAAAAATTTGATCATAATACAAAATAAATTTTTAATTTTATCAATTTAAACCATTTAGTAAAATTGACCAACAAAAGCATATCAACCAACGAACTCAATAAAAAAAATTCTTTTTTGTCGGTTTTATTCAACAAAAAAAATTTAAAATTAAAATATTTGAATTTAAATTAATAAAGTTAAAAATTTATATTATTATAAGGGTCAAAATTCCAATTTTTTAATAATTACCTCAATTTTTTAACACTATAATCGAAGTTTAAAAATTATAATAACTGACCCAAGAGCTGATTTGAAAAAAACAAAATAAATTGAAACGAACTGCGAAATGACCCAAACCCTTCTCAACCTGAACATCACCCTTAACCACAAAAGTTTAATGATATCTTTTTACTACTGCTAAGAAAATTCCAACGCACAATTATGAATTCCTGCATGCATTAATTTTATACTTTGATAATTTGATATTTTGTTTATTGGATTGATTCATTCGGGGATCAAATCTCCTTCCAGTCCACATGTTCAAACATGATATTTTTTTTATCATCACTATCAATCAACGTCTGATAGTAATTTGGATAGTTACGTTTCGTTTGTTTAAGTCGAAGATATTTTTTAAAAATATTTTTTTTTTATATTTTGTAGTATTTGATATAATGAAAAACAAAAGTTAATAGAAAATATTTTTTATGATCAATAAAAAATACGTTTATTTGGACAAAAAATATATTTTTAACTTTTAAAAAGCAAAAAACATTTTTCAAATTAAAATTTTACTAATGACACAATACCACCACCACCACCACCACAACCACCACCACTCTCACCATTACCATCATATCACCATCGTAGTCAACTCACCACCATACTACCACCACCACCACCACCACCACCATATTGCTAATAATTTCTGAGTAAAACATTTTCTACAAAAAAGTATTTGTAGAAAATATTTTCCATTACAAAATATTTTTTGTCCAAAGAAATGGAGTGTGAGTAAAATTCTTAGGTTGTGTTTGAAAATGCACTTTTTCTCTTTTTGTTTTTAAATTTCTCTCTAAATCTATAAACCAAATAGAGTCTTAGAAATTCTTGTAGTGATTAGTTTGCAATGATTAGTATCAGATTAAGTTTGTTTGAGACCTTATTTGTGATTAATATTATATAAATAAAAAATTTATACATAATTTTCATATATAATAATGTAGCTTATGATGAACCATTCACTTCAAAACAAAATATCATTAAATATGTATTTATTTATAATAATAGTATTGTCACATCATTATTATACAATTTTTTGTATTAATTTTATGTATGTATAGAATTTTTCTACATTAAATATTAAAATAAAATTCTATAAATATTTTTGAAATGAATCTCAATCACATTTGAAACAGATTTCAATCACATATTATTTTTTTTTTTTAAATAAATCTTTTAAGTACGTGACATTTTGATATTACACATTATTACATATATACTTTAAGGATGAAATAATTATTTTTATAAAATATTTTTCATTACACCTAGTAATACTCAAATAAATATCATGTGACAACTTGATTGAATGTGACTGCATATGTGGCTCTACCATCACAAGTTCAGGACAAATCTATTCAACAACCATTTTTGTGTTTTTTGGTGCAATTCAACAACCATTTACTTTGGCTTCGTTTGAAGAAAAAAAAAATTTAGTTTAATTTTTTTATTTTTTAATTATTTTAATTTGGTTTAAAATTTTTTGTTTGATATGAATATTTAATTTTTATTGTTATTTTATGAGAAAAAAATAAAATTATTATAATTTGAATATAATATTATTAATTTTTTTAATATATTTAACCTTTTAATAAATTAAATTAATCCCAACCATCTTGGTTTTGTGAAAAATGATTAAACCATTGAACAAAAATAATTAACCAACCCCTTCCATCGGTCCCATCTAAAAAATGGAAAGAAAAAAAAAAAAAAAAAAACCCTTTCATCAATTAATTGAATATTTTATGGGATTCAATCAACGATTTAAATGTGCTGAACAAGTTAAAAATATAAAATAAGAAAAATATCAATGCCCATACAGTTTTAAGTATATATATACATATATTCTTACAACCCCTAAGAAGTTTCTAAGAACATAATTGAAATATTTTGAATTTGTAGCAATAAACTTGTCACACGTATCAATTAAGACTATGTGCTATATCAGAAGAAAGCAGACCTAGGACGTTCGAGTTTACTGTTCATTCCATATAAAAAACCCTTTTATATCACTAGGTTACCCACATGGGTTGCATTTGGCCTTTAGCTAACGAATCCGGATCCTCGGCAGCCCTTCTCGGCGGCCCTTTCTTGCAGCCTCCAAAACGACGCAAATTTTCAAAAAAAAAAAAAAAATGCAGAGAAAGAGGGAGGAAGGAGAGGAAGAGGGAGGAAGGAGGAGGAGAAGGAAGGAGACTGTGAGCTCGCCGTCGCAGCCTCTTGATCGTTGCCCACCGTATAAAATAGATTAAGAATAAAACTCATAATAGATCCCAAGAATCCGAATAATCCTTTATAATCCATATTTACACTAGAGAAAAACTAATCCCTTGTAAAAAATATCATAAAAAATAAAGTGAATCTCATCAACCACACAACCATCACTGATATGCACAATACACAACACTGACCCCAACTCTTCAAAACAAAGCCACCGAGAGATGCTTAAAAAGAGGGGCATATTCACGTGAAAGTCCCCACTACGTTCTGTCCCCATTTTCTTATCACTGCATGGGCTTTTCAGAACATGCAAGAAGTACGTACTACTCTACTTTTTATTTTCTCTCTCTATCTCAATTTGTATGGAGGCGGAGAGAAAGGAATAGAAAGTAACATGAAACAACCTCTTCGTGTGGCCATGCTTCTTTCTTACCCATTTCAAATAGAAAAATGTTTTATACCACTAATTCAATATCATTAATATATCGTTATTAATACGACATCATGTGAATTCTACTATTAATGTGATAGTTTGACGTTTATTTATTCTTTTTTTTTTTGCACTTATCAAGTCATTAATAGTATTTTTAGAGCTACTGATTAGTGCTCCAAATTGGAACCGTTTCCAATAAGGGAGTTTGTTTTTTGAAATCTGTACAGCACTGAGTTTGAGGTGGGCTCCTTCCATTTGTCTGCCATTTTTGTTAAAAAGATAATATACAGATCGTGCCAAAAAAAAAAAAAATATTTAGAGGAAGTTACTCAACAACGGATGTCAAGAAAGTTAATTAAAAAATATAAAAAATATTAATAATTAAAATTAAAATATTTCTATTAATAAATAATTAATTTTTACTGACACCACCACTTAGTGTAATTGTTCCAAATAATTATACCAAGGCAAACACTAAAATTACTCATAAGATATTATTTAATATTAAAATTAATATGAAGATTATTTTGAAAATAAATAAAAAAGATAAAAGGTCACAAATTTAATGAAAAATATATTGAAATAGATAAAAACTGTAGCACGCTCTTTAATTTTTAAATTAAAAAGCAGGTATAACTATCTTGTTTTAACTGAAGTGAAGTGTGAATATTATTACTAATAAATAAGTAATTAGTGCTATGTGCTTCAACTTAAATGACGAAAGCCCTAAGCGCTTCCTTGAATTAATTGGGTTAACTTGGGCACCCTTGTCCAATTTTATTTAAGAGATTGGGGAGTCAATTCTTACTAAGACCTTGTTTGGGAACAGACTAATTTAGTTACTTTTTAGTTATTTGGTTAAAATATGAGTTAAAAAAAACTAGTATGTTTAATATGACTTTTTGACTTTTTACGAAAAGATGTGCAAAAAGTAGAGAGAAAAGAGAATCTTTGACTTTTTGGTATGGGTTGTTGGCTTTTTGGCTAATTTAGTAACTTTTTTGACTTTTTGACTAAAATGGAAGGTTTCCAAATGAGGCCTTAGCTCTTTGTTTAATTGTTTATCTTATTTCCATTATATAGAATTTATTTTTTTAAAGATAAAAATATTAAAAGATGAAAATATTTCCCTTAATATTAATTTTTACTTATTATTTGACCTCTTATTTTTCTTAACTCTCATCATTTACAAAATATTATTCGTAATATATCAAATTATCTTGCATTTTTACTTGTATTGTCATTTTTAAAGATACCAAATTACCCCCCACCAGCCCCAATTTGCCTCCATTGGGCCGCCCAGTTGTAGGCTTTCTAATTAGGCAGAGCCAAACCGTAGGGACAATCAGCCCGTATGAAAGTGGGGCCTTTACACACAACTGGATTGGGCCAGGTTTTGGCCTGGGCTTTGGGCTCTTTGATTTGCATATCGACCCAAATACAAACCAAACCTGGCCTAAAGGTTTGATCCCCTCTATAATAAAAATAGAAGATTTTCATTACAATGGACATTTGATGCAGGTCACCAACCAAGACGGGGATTCTATTTACATCTAAAAAATTATTAAGTACGCTTAATTAAAATTTTAAAATTTTAATTCTCATTATATCTTAATATAAATTTATTAATAAAGATAACACATATTAAATCTTAAAATAAAATACTTATGATACATCCTAATCACATATACGTATTTTTTTTATCTTCTTCTCCAAGTTTCAATTGTTTTTTCTTCTTTTTCTTCTCTACTACAAAACTCCAAACCACCCCATCAAACCTCACTATTATCATCAATATCATTATTTCTTATCCTTGCAAATAGAAAAAATTTAAACAAAATCATACAACAAATGAAAATAATAAAAATAGTTTTTTGAAATAATTCATCAAAAAATGGACAAATATTTATATAAATATAAAGATACAATTCTTGATTTATATATATATATATATTTATACATAAAAACGAAGTCATCAAGACCGGCTCAACCGATCTTATGCCCTTATCGGAAAAAATAACGCTATCAAATTCATCTAAATACTCTATTATATCTTCAGTCCATCAGTGAAAAGAATCAATATTGTCATTCCAAGAATAGTAGCTTCTGACAAAATTAGGGCTCTTTACTGTAGAAGATTGCCTAACTATATAAAAAGCTAAGATAAAATCGTTGGGCACATCTGCAGATGAATCAAAACTAAGACTTTTCGTAATGAGATGGGTAGAGTTGAAAATATATTTCTAGGTCACAGAATTCTACTAAAACTAATCATTATTATCAATATCATTATTTTTTATATTCGTCAATAGAAGAAAATTTGAACAAAATTAAACAGTAGATGAAAATAACAAAAACTATTTTTTGAAATAACCCATCAAAGATGAGATAAGTATTTACATAAATATAAAGATACAATTTGAAATAATTTTCTAAATTTAAAGAACACAATATACATTTCACTAAATTCAATGTACTTTTATTGAAATCAAGCCATTTTTTTTAAATAATTTTATATATTTTAAAGATAATTTATATATACTTTCTAATATTAAACAATGTATAGAAATACTTGTTAGTATTTATCTTTATTTATTAAACCCCTTGCTTATTACCTAGATAAGAACTCTATAAAGTGCGTGGGAGAATAAGCTCACCTTTTAGTGTTGGCATTAATTCTTTAAACTATTGTAGTGGCATTACAAATAATTAAGGCCGAATTGTACATCATTGAGACCGCTAATTAAGATCTCTTAATTTCACTTGATTGTCAAACTGTATACTTTATGTGTGTTGAATGTCAATCAGGTTATACATAGTCGGAGCATAAAATGGGCAAAAAGACAGAATTTAGAGAGAGTTGACTTTCTCACACGTGTGTTGACTTTGTTCGCACGTGCGTTGACTTTTTTTGGGAAAACACGCCAGATGTTTTAAACCTGTTTGGAAAGACACCAGAAGTATAAATATGCAAAAAAAAAGCTGGATTAGGGTTTTGAAGTTGTTTTGTCAAGAAAGGGAGGCTAGGGTTTGAAAAGAAGAGGAACTTGAAGCTTTAAGCATGTCTCCCATGGTGGCTTCTTCTCCATCTACCTCATTCCACTCCTCCATGAGTGGCTAGTCTCTTTTTCTAGGGTTTTGATGAAACCCTAGCCATGTAATAGGTTTTTCTTTTTGGATTTTCAATTATGTAAATGTTTGAACACTTGTATGGTGTTTTAGAAGTTTCATATATATATGTTTCATTATTTCTTCAAATATTCAACTTTCTGTGATTGTTGAATATTTTCCATACAAGAGTTTTTTATTCTTTCACATTCAAAGTATGAGACGAATCATACTACGAGAGACGAGTCGTATCACTACCTTAGTTTAGAGTGAACGATTCGTACTACTTGAGATGGTTCGTGCTCGTACATTGAACGTGATGATTTTCTTGTTAAATGCTTTGAACTTGTAGTTACGAAGCATTATTCCATTCGAACCATAACATAATTGTTTTCAATTTGAAAACCCTATTTACATGACTAGTGGTGGACTCTTCGCCCTAGGTTTTTCCCCAATTCAGTAAATCCATTTTAAGTTATAATTGATAATTTAATTATTTAGTTTAATTTATTCATTATTAAATTAGGTTATGATCAATCATTCTTTTCATCAAAATTAATTTAGGAATTTATCAATTAAATTAGTTTAATTTCACAATTGTTCTGCGGATCGATACTTGGACTTGCCATTATTCTAAAAGAATTTGGTGTAATTTAGTGTTTAATTTTGGTGTGTTCAACGACCCATCAAATTTTGGCACCGTTGCCAGGGACTTCTGGTGAAATTAGTTAATTTAAAGTTACATTCTTATTTTAATTTTTAGTTTAGGATTTTATGCTTTCGTGTTGCTAAGTGTGCAGAGCGTTTGAAATTAGAGCTATCACCGAAGTGCAAGCGGAGCGCAACCGAGCTTTAAAATAAAAAATAAAAAAACCGTAGCACTAAAGTGTGTAAACAGAAGCAAACACTCGCAAGCAAAGCACCAAAGTGCTAAAAAGAAAAACGAAGTTCAATTAGAGGTTGGAGACAACGTTTACACGTCAAGCACTTGCAAGACGAGTAAAGCGTTTTTGTTAAACCGCTGTGAGTATTTCTCCCTTTGGTATTTTGCTTTCGTAACTTAGTGCACAGAGTCGGAACTTTTTGTGTTTGTGTGTGGGTAGTGTATGCACGAGCGTCGTTCTTGTCGCCCTGAATTGTAGAGTTTGGACCTTGAACTAGAAAAGACTCTTAGGAGACTTAGGGCCTCTGCCCGTGTTCCTAGGCTTGAGTATTCATATTCATACATTGAGCCATTAGAGATGGCAGATCCTGATGTCCCGAATGTGCCTAACCAGACCCTTAAGGATTATTTCACACCTACTGCATATACATCACCATCATGCATCCAATTACCCAACACCACTGCTGCTCATTATGAGATTAAGTCCAGCACCATACAAATGCTTCCATCATTCCACGGACTGACTCATAATGATCCTTACAAACATTTGAATGAATTTCTAGAAATTTGCTCGACAGTGAGGATCCAAAATTTCACAAATAAGGCCTTAATGTTGCGATTGTTTCCATTCTCATTAAAGGATAAAGTCAAACACTGGCTGAATTCTTTACCTGCTAATTCAATCACAACTTGGGACCAATTACAGTAACGGTTCTTGGAGAAGTACTTTCCCATATGTAAAACCAACCAACTTAGGCGAGCCATCACAAACTTTGCTCAAATGGATGGCGAGCAATTCCATGAGACGTGGGAAAGACTTCGAGACCTTCTCCAACAGTGTCCCCACCACCAAGTGCCTGATTGGTAACTTGTTCAAACTTTTTATTATGGCTTAACTGAGCCGCGCTGCCAAATGGTGGACTCATCCTGTGGTGGGACATTCATGTCCAAAAATGATGCCGAGGCATGGCAATTGTTTGAGAACCTAAGTGATAATTCCCTTCACCATGCCTCCGCAGCCCGACAAGTCCGGCAACTAGTAGTTGGAGCCCCGAAAAGAGGGGGCATTTATGAGCTCGGGCAAAACCTAGAGTTAGCCTAACAAGTAGAGGCACTGTCCCACAAAATGGACCAATTATTAGCTGCGAGACATGCCCCTACCCAGCAAGATCATCCATAATTTCACGAGGCATATGTTATATGTGTGAGCCCTGCTTATGACTTGAGTGAGTGCCCATCGGCATCACAATTTCCGGAGTTAGTCAAAGAGCATGTGAATGCGGCTCAAGGATTCTCCAACCTGGGTAATGATCCATACTCCAACACATACAATCCGGGATAGAGAAATCACCCTAATTTTTCATAGAGACCCCTTTCACAAGGCACTTCTTACAATCCTTCACCACCAAGGCAGAATTTCAATAATTTTGCCAACCAATCATCCTACTGTAGACACCCCATTTTTGACCGTCCTTGAGACTTAGACGTCACCGTTTGAACACTCGGGGATCATCCTTGTTTGTGTTCATCTTGAGTTCCTGGAGGTCTCGGCCGCGCGTCTTGCCTCAAGACCTCTTGACTCGACTGTTTTGTGTTTGGTTTTGCACCAAACACTTGTGTTTTGCTTTTGAGGGGTAGGAAATGGCTTTTTGGCCATCCCCACACTTCACCGGTCATTGTTTTTTTGCCATCGGCCAAATGTTTGGCCGGCCGGCACTCTTTGTGGTCGGCCGACCTTGGTTTTGGCCAATTTGTCATTTTTGGCTAGCCGACCACTGTGCATCTGCTTTTGGCATATATTTTGTGCCAGCTGTGATAGCTGGCACCCACTTCGCACCCCCTTCATATACGTGTATGGAGGGATTTCACTATTGCTTAACTTGTTTTGTAAGCTTTACAAGAGTGAATCTCTATAAAGGGAGGCCTTCTCCTCCCTCCCCAAGGGTTACAAAAAAGTTCCAGAGAGCTCTGAGATTAGGGTTTGCATAGTGTATCTATCTATCTCTATATCTCCCTCTCTTTTTGCCTTTGTGTGTGTTTGTTCTTAGTTTTGCACTAAGGCACCTACCATTACACCATACCTTGGTTGTTGAGGAGCCAAAGGGTTATTCTTGAAGGTTTTGAGCTGGTTTAGACCTAAGGAAGGCTGCTGGAGCATTGTTCTTGAAGAGGTCTACAAGGGTACGAACTTTCCCTTTAAATACCCCCTTTTTGCATAGGCTCTTAGCCATCCTTGCACCTGTTTTTGAGCTTAGTCTATAACATATAAAAGTTTTGATTTTAAGTGCTTAAAATAGTTGTTTAAGGTTTCTTTGGTGTTTGGGGTTGTTTGACCCCTCTTAGGCCTTGTTTGGCTCCATTTTTTGTGCTATTTTGGTGAGCTCCGGGACCACCTTGTCTTGGCCTCCTCACCACTGAAATCCAAAGGGATTTTAGTGGTGGGGATTGTACTTTAAGATCCTAAGAAGGAGAGCGCCATCCCCTCTTCTTGTTGCCTTCAATATGTGCCATTTTAGCCTCATGTGTGAGCACCATTATTGAGATCATGTTGGCCATGTCTTAGCTAGTATTTGTGCTTATTTTGTCATGATATAGCGCTATTTTTAATTGGTTTAGACACACCATGCTTGCTTTGCATACTTGTCTTGTAATGCCATGAATTTGCCTTAACATGTACTTAGCATCTAGACCACTATGCTTACTTGTTTCGGCTTAGCTTTGTGAAGCTTTTGTGCATAATTTAGTATGCTTAAGGTCTGTTTGGAGTTGTTTCGGCCATCCATGACATCTTTTGTATGGCCACCTTGCATTTTGGCTTGTTAGCCTTGGGTGCGTGAGTGTTGAGCATGCATTACTTGGCTTATTTCAGTGGTTTGGCACCATTTATAGCATCATTTCAGTCCTTGTGGCATGCTCACATACTTGCATTTGATGCTTCTTTAAGGCCTTAAAGAGTTTTTGTTTCATGCTCCATGAATGTGTCATTGCGTATGCCATCATGTTTAGGCCTCTAGGATGCCATGTCAATGTGTTTTTGGCTTTGTTTTAACATACTAAAACTCTGATTTTGGTTGTTCAACTCATGTCATATTTGGTTTTGTTAAGTGTAGTTCAATACTTCTTTGGCTTGCCTTGAGTTCTGGACATAGTTGCATGCCTTGTTTGTCTTGTTTAGTTGGTTTGGCATCATCCTTAACATGATTTTCAGAGCTTAGTATGCTTGCCATATGCCCATGTTTGTCCCTTTTAAGTGTGCTTAAAAGTCCCCTCTTGATGCTTAAGTGTTAGACCATGTTTGCATGCGTGTTTGTATGTAAATTTGACCTCATTTCCATAGCATTTGGCTACTGATTTGGACATGGTTGAGACTTGTCCATATTAGTCTAAGTCCGCCCTTTGCATGTTGCTCAAATGTTGTTACATTGCTTCATGTTTGCATGCTTTGGTTGCATAGTGTTTTGCATGCTCATTACTTGCATTGTTGACGCATGCTTAACCATATTGCATTTAGTTGCATTGCTTTTAGTTGCATTGCTTGAGCTATATGACATGCTGTTGTATACTTAGGTTATAATGCATTTTGCATGCATTGTACTAAACATGTTGTCCATGTTGCATCTTGCATGCTTGCATGGTTAAGTTACACTTTGCATGTTTGTTAGCTTGCATATTTGTTCACATGTTCATGTTGCATACTTAGCCTGCATGCTAGGATTGCATTTGGCATACAAGCCTTGCCTCTTGATCAAATGATAGAGGTTGGGCCCCTTTGATTGTTTTGTGTGCATCTCATTCCACATTGAAATGGCACACTTGGTTTCTTGGGCCATCACGCATTGAAATGCGCGATTGGTGGTCCGAGAATCAAGTACCATCCCCCTTTGAGTCATAAACATTATAAGGGGTATAGTGGTGCCCACATTGCTTTGAAATGCATTGTCATGCCATGTTTGCCCTCTGCTGCTATCAAAACAGGATTCTGCAGGCATAGATGGCCGACTGACCACATTGAGTGCCGGCCGACCACAAATCTTTGGCCGAGAGCCATACCAATGGTCGATGACCACTTTCCCATGGCCGGTGACCATTCCTCATGGCCGGTGGCACCCCACAGTGTTCAGAGAGTGTTCCTTGGGACTTGTGCAATTTTCAAAGGCATAAAACAATGCAAACAGAGGCAGCTTGTGCATGGTGGTGGATTTCCGAGCAGAGTCGAGCACGCATGCATTGGGCCCTCTTCCCGAGACTGTTTTACCGCTTCATTAGCTTAGTTAATTTGCTTAACTAGTTAATTGGTCTGTAATTATTTAATTAGCTTGTTAGTTGATTAAACTGTATTATTCTTTCGGTCCCTCTGAGCGAGGGTGAATTTGTAATAAGCGTGCGTGCGTGTGAATGTTTTCCCACCCCACGTCTTTCTTCCTTTTACTTACCTGCTTTTGATGGTTAGTATTAGGGCATATTTGATTTAGCATCCTTATGCTATGCATGCGTGCATCCATTCATTTGTATTGCATGCACCGGGCTTGGCGCATCATACTAATTGCATAGTATTCCAAATCTAACTTGAATACATGTTATCTGTTGTATTTCATATGCCATCCTAGGATTTTCCAAGCCCATTCTAGTTGCATTTTGTGTGCGATGCATTAGCCACTTAACATGAACTTGGATCATACATTGATTGCTACAAGTTCTTTGTTTTGGCTTGGAGTACTCAGTAAGCTTTTTATGCTTTAGCATCTTGCATGAGTGTGAATGTTAACATGATAGCATGCTTACCGTGTGGCTATATGCTTATGTGATGTAAATTGCCTGAATGCCTGTAGGTGAAGGTTGGATTGTTTGAGTTGGAACGACTCATTGAAATCCGTGTTTTAGCCTACTCGCGAGTAGCAAATTTCAAGCCATTTTCCAAATAAACGGATATGCGATGCTTTGTTCCAAATTAGGCGATCTGGTCTATACTTTTGTGTTGTGCGCATCACATAGTAAGATTAGCTAATTAATCGGAATAAGAACACATAACGTTTTCAAAAGTAGATATCATGGTTAGTAGAGGCTGATCTTTGATCGGGGGAGCGGGGGTGTTCATAGCTGACCTTTCGACCTTTGCCCAAGTTCCCGAGCCGAGGCAACTTTGGTGATGACGGACACGTGGTCTTAGGAAAACGAGTCAGGGTTTCCTAAATTCCCTCATAAAAAATATTTAGGTGGCAACTCTGTATTACTTTTTTAGGTGGCGACTCTGTATCTGGCAAAGCAATCCATGCTTGGCACTTCTTTCAAAAAATCTATTTTCCAAAACAATTTGCCGGATTTGGACTCTTTGGTGATTTATCAGTCTTGCATTGCACTCTGCGAGATTAGATTCAGAACCGTGACTATTTAAGTCCGAACTGTAGCATGAGGCCCACGGGCGCGTCTACACCTACCGACCACCGTAACCTTATCGACCTCCCACAACCGTACTGACAACCACAACCCCCGCCTGTTCCTCAAGGCAACTCTGCCTTTGAGACTTAGGTGTTGGAAGTTCTCTCGGAACTTAAGGGGTTAGCACTGGTAGTTCACTCCCACACTCACACTATTGCCAAGCTAGAGGCCCAATTGGGTCAAATGGCTAATAACATGAATCGAAGAGATGAGGGAAAATTACTAAGTCAAACTATGGCCAACCTTAAGGGACAATACGGGGCAGAGAGTTCGGGTGGGAATGGAAAGCACCATGAGCAGGTGCAAGCGGTGATTACTTTGAGAAGTGGGAAGGAGTTAGAGCCTCAATCAATTGCATCTGATACAACTAGAGTTAAGAAGGGTGACCACGGTGGTACACCCAATGAGAGCAAGGGTGAGAGGGAAACACTTAAGAGGGATGACTTAGTCCCTAGCACTTTACTTGAGCCCAAGGCACCATATGTGCCTAAGGCACCCTTTCCCCAATGCCTTGATACACCGTCCCCTTTTAATAAGAAGGCGGCATCTATGGAAGCAATGATGGAGGTCTTTAAACAGGTAAAAATCAACCTCCCCCTGTTGGAGTCGATTAAGCAAGTACCCTCCTATGCCAAATTTCTGAAGGAACTTTGTACGTAAAAGCGTAAATCTAGGACACGCGTGTCCCAAAAGGTCTTACTCACGGAGCAAGTAAGCTCCATCTTGTTGAATGACACACCTCCTAAACTTAAGGACCCGGGTGCCCCAACCATTGTATGCATTATAGGGGATCATTTCATTGATAGGGCCTTGTTAGATTTAGGGGCTAGTGTCAATTTGTTGCCGTACTCTGTGTACGAGGAATTTGGGCTTGGCAAGTTGAAGCCTACTACTGTCACTCTTCAGTTGGCTGACCGGTCCCTCAAAGTGCCACGTGGCATGATTGAGGATGTGCTAGTGATGGTCAATAGGTTTTATTTTCCTGTTGACTTTGTGGTTTTAGATATGGAACCGGTAGCCAGTTCTAGGAAACAAATCCCGGTAATCTTAGGTCGACCTTTCTTGGCTACGGCCAATGCATGCATTAATTGTCAGACCGGGGTTATGGAAGTTTCATTTGGTAACATGCAAGTGAAACTTAATGTTTTCCAAGCATCCCAACAACCCCATGAGAGAGAGGAGTGCTTATTTGTGGATGTTGTGGATGAGGTTGTGGAGGAAGTTTTGCCCTCCATTCTTGTAGAGGACCCTTTAGAGGCTTGTCTAGCTCAGTTTGGGTTTGAAAATTTTGATATTGATGGGTCAATTGAGGAGATGAATGTCTTGCTTAATGCTTCTTTTACACCAGATTTTCTTCCATGGAAAACACAGTTTAAGTCACTTCCTTCTCTTTCGAGAGAGCCTGCTATACCACCTTTGGTCACACCATCTACACTTGAGTTGAAGCCACTCTCGGCCACACTCAAGTATGCATTTTTAGGGCCCCAGGATACTTTACCAGTCATCATTGCATCTGACTTAACTGTAGAGCAGGAGAGTTAGTTAATGAGTGTTCTCGTGGCACATCGGAGTGCTATAGGGTGGTCAGTGGCTGATTTGAAAGGGATAGATCCCTCCGTGTGCATGCATTATATACACCTAGAGGAGGACACCAAACCTTCTCGCGAAATGCAATGGAACTTAATCCTAATATGAAAGAGGTGGTGAAAAATGAGGTATTGAAATTGTTGGATGCGGGTATTATATACCCCATCTCGGATAGCAAATGGGTGAGTCTTACACAAGTAGTGCCGAAGAAATTGGGCATCACTGTTGTTGAGAATGAGAGAGGAGAGTTAGTCCCCACACAAACCACTACTGGGTGGCGAGTGTGCATTGATTATAGGAGACTAAATTCCTCGACTAGGAAGGATCATTTTCCCTTACCTTTCATTGACCAGATCCTGGAGCAGTTAGCGTGTAGGGTTTATACTATTTTCTTGATGGTTATTCGGGGTATAATCAAGTCTCGATGTACCCCGCTGACTAGGAAAAGACCACATTCACATGTCCTTTTGGCATTTTTTTTTACAGGCGTAGTGAAACCGCTGTGTGCGTAGTGAAACCATAGCTCCTGACAAAATAGGACAGGGAAACCCTACCCCAAAATAGGGGTGTTTTGGCCCTTGCTTGCTTGTTATGTGCTTTTTGAGTTGACCTCTACAGGGAATGCATATATCAGTTTGCAAGTCTAAGTATCAGGCCTGAGGGCATCAGTATTGGAATTTGAGAATCAGTTATATCTGTGGGTATCGATTCATTTTAAGCGTTGATTTTGGGGAACAAAGGATCAGAGTAGAGTACGCTTATTTAGCTATGCTTGTGTCTCTTACGATCAATAAATATCGCGTGTTTTCTTTTTCAATTCAGAGATCTAGTCCAGAATGGCCAGTGTTCTTCTTTGCTAAGGCAAGACAGACATCTGATCCATCATCTCCGTTCAGTTCAAGAGGACTTATGATGACCCAAAGTTCAGAGGAAATTGTGGTTATGGCAGCCGCATTAGACCAATGAATCATCTTACAGAATGAAACCAATGTTGATGTACCGCATCCGCCCAGGTCGTCTGCCGCGCACCCGATCTGGGAACCCCAGTTGTTTCAAGCTCATGAGCCCACCACGTTTGAATTGATGGGAATGATTGGTGATCTTCAGCGATCTGTGGCTGATCTCGCCTACGGAATGTCGGCTTCGCCACCAACCACATCCTACGTCGGGAATTTTGTATCGCAGGAGCCCCCGCTATTGGGACGAATTGTGATCGAGCTCAGCCAACCTAAGGCTGCCTCAAACTATGGCCATGACATGTCAACAACAACCGGGTTTCACTCTGATATAGCAACCCAAACCCTCGATCAAGCTGAGGCCAGAGGTAAGAACAAAGTGGGAACAGTCGATCTGTTGAACAACCGCCAGGGCCGCTTGAGGCTTTGAAAGCTGGAGGATTGAGTAAACAGCAAATATTCACAGTGGTGGCTAAAACTGTGGATGATGCTTTCCCCACTCTAGCCGAGGGGAGTTCCCGCCAAGCGGAAAATCGGGATAGGCCCCGTCATGCTAGAACAGTTCCCTCCAATCCCAACCTCAGACCGAAAGGATCGAAAAGTCAAGGCAAGACTGCCGATCCTTTTGCTGCTAAGGCCCGCAAAAAGTCAGCAAACTTCGAAGTATTTGCCCCAAGGGCGCAGAGTCTTCCACGCCCTCTACATGCCTTTGTCTAGGGTGCTCCAGATCCTTGCCGAAATGGGGGCACCTTAAACCCCTCGAGCCTCGGCCTCTCCTGAAGAATCTCCCTCCCTCACATGATGCTACCTTGTACTGCGCGTACCACTAGCAAACCGGTCATAGTACCGACAACTGTTTCCGTCTTCGTCATGAAGTACAGGATTTGATCGATAATGAGGTCATCCTCCCACCCACTTCAGCAAAGTCTGTCACCGCTGAGTTGTTGGACTTCGAGGATACCACAAGTATGTGATCAGAAATTGGACCACCTGCGGGCGGTGCTCGGTGTATTTCAGATGTGGAGTCTGGTACGCACTGTTTTGAGCATTTGCGAATGCTGTTGTTTTTTTTTGTAATTTCTGGCTTGGGTGTTAAGTCAATTCTTTGGTTTTGTTTTGAATCTGTCTCATTGTCTTGAGTCAGTCTTTTTGCTTAAGGGCCTGTATTATTGTATCGAGTCAGTCTCATTGTATAGAAATCAAGTGATTCCAGGGTTGTTGCCTCGGATATCATGTTTTTGTAATTATCTTTTTGCTTTTTTTTGAGTCTGTCTCTACTGTGGAGCCAGTTGCAACCTAGGAAATCTGAATGAAACGGCTGCGGCTATCATGTTTCCGTGCCTATTGCTACTTTGAGCCTGTTGTGCCAGCAAGTTTAGAATGAAACGGCAACGCATTTTACCTTCTCTTTTGTGCCTATAAGTCATTGTATTGATCTAAGTTTTTCAAAACTTTTCGAACAATGTGATGAAAACGAAGACGAAGGAATTCTTCGGGTTTTGCAAAATTTGATCAACTGAGAGAAAGAGAGGCGTGCTAAGCCCTTAATGAATAAAATCATGCTTGTTAGTGTGAAGTATTGGAAAGGACCCTGGCTTGATCCAGATTGGTTCCACACTATCTTCAGCGCGAGTGATTTGTCGCTTTCTTAAAAACTTTCAAAAACAAAATATTTTGCGCAGTCCTGCGAAGACCTGTGTGGAATCGCTCTTGAGATTGTGCAGCTTAGGATCGCTCTCAGCCTCGAGACTTGAGCCCTTGCTTTCAAACCTTGGACCTTGGGTTCAGACTGTTCAACGATCAACCGTGATGTAAGGCCTGTGTGGTCAGATTTGAAGCAACCCTCGAACAAGAGGCACCAAAGTCAGATCAAGAAGATCAGACCTCATCAGAAGAAACTTGCAAAGCTAAATCAGAAGCACCCCTCGAACTAGGGGCAAAAATGTCCGATGTACTCGAAGAGCCGAAGATGGATCCATCTGTAAATTAATACAACAACCACTCTCCTGGATACGGATGGCTTCAAAACCCTAAAACCATTTGGCATGGGCTTGTTACACTTTTACCCTTTGAGAGGCTCGTTAGGCCGAAAACCCGAAAGGGCAACCCAGACAAAAGTTAGAGCAAGAAAAAAAAAAAAGAAAAAAAGAAAAAAAAAAAGAAGAAAAAAATGCAAAAGAAAAGAGAAGCAGAAAAGATGAAAAAGAAAAAGGAATGAAAAGATACAAAAAAGAATTGAAAAGAAAAGAAGAACATAGCTCGCAAGGTTGAAAACACAGAAAGGCGATCTTGGCAAAAGTTAGAGCGTGGTGAGGGTTAATACACGAGTGTACCTTAACCGGAACTACGTAAGGCTTGATTCCCACGTTTGGGATACGTAGGCAACTTCATCCTGTAGGCAACTTCATCCTGAAGTCCAGCCACCACGCACTTTCAAGTGACTGTGTCCATATATTGGTTTTGACCATCTTCGTCTTCTTTGTATCTGAGAGTTCGGTCGTGATCATCGCTAATGAGGAGTGATTACAAAATGCCGCGGCGCTATCTAGACAAGGGGAAACTTTCCATTGCCATGAGTCGCCATTCAAACCAGGGCCAACTTTCTGTTGCCGTGCAGTGCCATCCAAACAAGGGGCAATTTTCCATTGCCTCCGATCCGAGGTTGTGCATCTCGAGAGTAAGTTCTGCGCTCGTTGAGCATTGACCGTTTGCAAAAATAGTTTTTGAAATTTTTTTACTGAGGTTGACTAATTTCTTGAAAATTATCCCATCTTTTCCAAAACTGAACCATTTCTTAGACCCGAAAAAGGAAAATTTTCAGTGCTCATAGCCTGACTTGCATGATTTCAAATAAAAAATGGAACGGTATGTTAATACAACTCTCATCTTGGTCACAATTGTTTTAGTAGAAAACGAAAACAAAAAATGGTCAAAGTGATGAACTAGGGGCGCAGTTGAGTCAGGTGTTCTGTCTTTCCCCCGTCGTCGACATGCTTGCCAGAAAGGCACTCTACCTGCCAACGAAGGGCACAACTGAGGTTAACAACAAAGGGCTAAAAGCTCTCTCACCCTCCAAGCAATGAGGTATCAAGTCATGTGTAAAGCACGAATTGGAATGGATCAAGATATTCCATTCCCTTATCCGGGGTGCTGACCAGCTGTTACCCGAAGAAGTAGTTGCGAGCTAATAGTACTGGGCATGAACCCACTGCCTCTTGTTTATCCACCGACCATATTTGGGGAGGGATGAAAAATGAGAGATTAAAGAATAGAGAGGTGTAAGTTGAGAGAAAAGTGAGCAAAAGGGTTTTGAGAAAAAAAACCGAGCCTGAGGGCCGAGTAATGTGAGAGTCACAAATCAGAAAGGGTGGGGAACAAGACTCGAAGAAACTGGCTCCTCGTGATCTGAGGTCTCTTGTCTCAGTAACACGTCTGTGTGTCATGTCTTTTGCTTTGTTTGTCTCAATTCTTGTTTGGAGTCGTATTCGAGCGTGTCTCGCTGTGTTTAGGTTGTTTACCTTTTGTTTTTCCGTTGTTGAGTCATTTTTGTTGTGTTCAGTCATAGGCTCAATACCCTATTGAAAACCCTTTTCTGAAATCGTTGTGCGCTCAGAGTGCTGTGTCATTCTCCACATTTGTGCAAAGCATGATTTGGTTCTTTTGTAAAACCACAGGGGTTCAACACCGGGTCACTTGGAAACAGTGAACGTATGGGTTCTAGATTGTGTCCGAGTGTGTTTAAGCTTCAGCAGATTCCATCTTTGTATCTCGTCTTTTCAAGATTGAATTGTTTGTTCATAATGGGCCGTGTGCAAATAAACAGAATACTGTGTTACGGGCTTTGAGTTCAGAATAAGTAGTGTTCAGAATGAGCTGTGCATGAGCTATGTGTCGAGTAAACCAAGCACTGTGTTATGGACTGTGTGTTCAAAATGAGCAGTGGGTTGTTTGAGTTGTTTTGCCGTTGGCCGGTTCCTCATCTGATTATTACGATGCAAATGTTTGATTTTCAGACAGGAGATTAATCTCATTTACATTGAGGTGTAATATGATGCGATGCAATGCGAAGTATGAAATGTACAAACGTAACACTTTTTCAGACAAAAAGTTTGTTTTATTTCATCATTTTTCAAGTACATAGCTTTGGAGAAAATAAAATCTGCCAGCGGCAGTACAAAGTACTCAAACTACTAGCTAAAAAGGAAAATGTCTGAACAAAGCAAAACAAAAGAAAAAAAGCAGTAAAAGTCTAAATCAGCATCAAATGGTCTCAGGCACGGGAGTCTGTCCTCGTCCTCTTCCTAGACAAAGGTCCAGGAGCATCGTCATCAGCACCATCATCTGAGCCCGAGCCCGAGTCATCTCCGGTCTCCTCCTCGGATGACTCTACCTCCGACTCTGCCTCTGTCTTTGCCTCTGTCTCTGCCTCGGACTCATCATCATCGAGAACTAGTGCCCGAGAGCTACTCCCAACATGAGTACGCCCCGCTTTGGTGCGGGGGTATATTGTGCCTCATCGCCCTCCTCCTCGAGTAGGAACAGAAGGCCCAGCTGGAGCACCTCCTACAGCAGGAATCTGCAATGGAGGCTGAAAAGCACAAATGGCAAACGCATCAGTATGCTCATAAAACAGTATGAATCTTTGTGGCGGTGTATGAATACAGAATCACGATGTATGAGTCTGAGTATGAATCTTGTGAAGCGTATCAAGATGCACGAAGGATCGAGTGCAGTGTATGAATGCTATGAGTAATGCGGTGAACAGTCTATGGGATGCAGTGTGTCAGATGCCGTGAGGGCAGTATATCGAGTGTTGTGTTGACAGTACGATACATCAGATTATGTGAAACAGTTTATGTATGGTGTGAGACCGTGGTCAGAAGAACATACCAGAATACTGTAGATGGCCGGAAGGTCGAGGCTCCGCTGGAGCATCCCCATTACAGAGGCAATCAACTCCAGGGACTGGAGAGTGTACTCGAAGGAAGCCTGCAAAAAAGTGTTAGAAACATCAGTATTCTGCGGAATATCAAATGAAATGACAGTGCAAAATACAAAATGCAATAATACCTACCGGAGGCAAGTCGTAGAACCTGACTAGCTCGTGATCAGCCGGAGGGGGAGCAATGGGGATCTAGTAAGTCTCCCCATCCTGCCCTCGGCATGTCATCGTCAGGGCAAGTCGCCAACTAGCCCCCATCCTCTCGGGTCCCACTCGCCACTTGAGCCGAGCCGTCCTCGATGCTCCTGCTCCCATTCCTGCTCTAGCCGCCGGTGCCACGGGTCTCTCTCGCTCAACTCGACGGCCACTGCTCAAAGGTCACATGATGTAGGTCCGGACGTACTCTGCGTAGTCGCTCTCGCCCCTGAAGCCCTCGCAGTCCTAACCAATCGTGTAGTCTGTCATCTCCTCGAGAGTGTACCTCTCGGTATGCCTCATATGAGTAGGAGGTGGCCGCGGAACTATCTGCTCTGGTACACCTAAGGTCTGCCGCAAGAAGCGCTCCCCCAAGTACCAGGCGCGGCAGACGGGGCCCTCTAATAAAACTCTGAATCGGGCCGTCTCTCGAGCACCAGCATACCGATCCCGTACTGCGATGGGCAATGAGGCCCATGGCTGCCAGGTGATCTGCAAAAAATATATACAGTTCGTTATCTACCGCTATTGAAAATATAATGCAAAGTGAAGCTCAAATGAATTGTAATGTTTGAAATACCTCTACGGCGGTGATGGTATCGAAATAGCGGCGGAAGAATATGAAAGACTCCCAAGGCCTTCGCTCGCACCTCACGTCGAAACGGTGAAAGAATGGGATCATGGGAGGTATCTCCTCCTCTGGCACTGGGGCAAGCCTCGGGAAGTAGGCGTATACCCACAACTACAGTATGAGAGAACATATATCAGTATACTTATCAGATAAAGCAGTATGCACATAAAGCAGAAAACGATATGTGCAGTGTATGTGCGATGTCTGCAATCTGAGAGAATGTAAAGCGAAGCATAAAGCGAAGAAGAAGACATACCTCCCAAGCCCGCCAGTAGCCTCCGAGCAGCTGTCCGCTGAGGCAGGAGGATGAACTCATATAGCCATAGAGTGTGGCTAAGCCTGCGCCACCCAAGTCGTAGCCACGGATCCTGGTCACGTCAACCAGTGCACTCAGTAGGTAAAGGGGCACGGTGTTCGCCTGGTCGGCGAAGAGAGTGGTTTCCAGCAGGAACATCAGAAAGTCACGTGCGTACTGCTCCTCCTCCTCCTGGGTAGTCGGCACCTGGATCCGAAAATGAGCCTCGAACCAAGAATATCGTACGAATCCCGGACGAGCAAGAGGTGGTAGGGCGCCAAGCAGGTACATCTGGGCGGCCTCCCACTCATCCATGTCTGTGTCGAAGGGGATCGGATCACCCCCTACCCCGATGCCGATAAGTATCGAGAAGTCGAAGGGAGTCATCGCCATCTCCCCAGCGGCGGAAAGGTGGAAGGAGTCGGTGGTGTCCCACCACCTCTCCGCCAATGCAGCAAGGAGCCGCTTGCTCATAGTAAGGCACGAGAGCCCCATGCAGAAAGTCCCAAAACCAGCTCGGCCGATGATGTGATGAACCGCGTCAGGTAACTCCATGTACCAACCTCGTGCGGCGACGTTCCCATACCCTCAGAGGGTATAAGGATCTCCCTGTGGTCAAAACAAATAGTGTTGAAAATACAGTGTTGAAAATACTCAGAGTCAGTGAAATACAGCGTGTGCGCACGTGTTCAGATTCAAACAGACATCGGGTACAGGTGTGCCCGCAGTAAACTACAGCATATGATGTATTAGTATGATTGAGTGGTTCAGTGAAAAGGTACAACGTGTGCACACGTGTTCAGATTCGAACAACTATCGGGTGCCAGTGTGCTCGCAGTAAACTATGACATATGATGTATCAGTATGATTGAGTGGTTCAGTACAGATATAGCGTGTGTGCACGTGTTCAGATTCAAACAGATATCGGGTGCCGGTGTGCTCACAGTGAACTACAGCATATGATGTGTCAGTGTGTTTGGGTGGTCCAGCGAAAATACAGCGTCAGTGCACATGTTTAGATTCAAACAGATGTCAGGTGCAAGCATGTTCACAGTCAACTACAGCATGCGGTATATCCGTGTATCCGAGTTAAACAGGTAATAGGCAGAATCAACTATTGCAGTTATACATTCTACTTTGCAGAAAATGAAACGAAGAAGAGTGTACCTCGGAGGCACCGAAGGATAGATGTGACTCTGGCTTGCGCAGTAGGAGCTCCAGTGCCACACCTTTCACAAAGCTACTGAAGTGGCGAATGCCGTCGGGAGGTAATACGTGAATCGCCGGCCTGTAGGTCGCCGGGTCGAATGGCCGGATGTGAAGCGGCAAAAGCTCGGCCTCTAGGTCCATATCTATCTCCGAGGGAGCCCCACCGCTTGGAATGTCATTCGTCATCTTGAGAATGGTGCGAATATGGCCGGGAATGTGAAGACCGGGCGAGAATACGAAAAGTCAACTAAAAAAGTCAACCCTGGGAGGGTGAAAAATGACCGGAAAGGTCGGGGTGCGGAAAAGGCACAGAGATCGAGATGAACTCGGGGGAAACAAACCCCAAGTGGTGGAAATCGAGAAAAGTACACCGAAACAAAGATTCGTTTGGTTCAAAACGTGCGAAACGCGAAGGAGTTCGTGAATCAAACGACGAAATGGACCCAAAAACCAAGGAAAAACGAGGATCGAAGATGGAAAAAACACCTAGAGAGAAGGGGGAGAGGTTTTCGAGTTTGTGGGAAGTGATCCTATTTAATGCGATATGGCTAATGCAACACATACAACGTGCAAGTAATAAGCTCGGCTACTAACATGGCATGCGAGTCAATTCAAGGCATGTGATAGAGCATGTATTCAAGTAAAGAGTTTGAATTTGACATTTGAATAATATGATGAGCCGAACTTTTATGCATGTAAACGAATGGATGCAAATCATGGAAAATGCTAATTTAAACATGATGTCCCTAATTTAACCATCATAAGCAGTGAAATAAAAGAGAGAAAGAATGGGGGTTGGAAGACATACAACTTATTACATATTTGTCCTCACGAAGGAGGGTCCGAATGAAGTAATGCGCCCTCACGCAGGAGGGTCCGAATGTCCAAGTGTCCAAATAAATAATTATTACAAAACCGAATGAATAATAAATAAAAGGGGGCTGTCTAATTTATTACAATAATTGACGTAAGGCAAGTCTTGACACAATAAATTCGGTATAACGTCCGACCGAATTCAATTAATCATATTCTTTATGTTGGTTGTAATCCAATTTTAATCAATTTTATTAGCTTTTTTTATCTTTTCTCCTGTTTGTGCAAAAGTGATATTTACATCCACTAAGTCTGAAATGCAATAAAGGAAAATCAGTGTATTGATTAATTGGTTAGTACTAACAAACTTGATATTTACAACATAAATCGTTGAAATAAATTAAACAGTCCCCTAAATAGTATATAATAAAGCGAGCAAAATTAAATAGCCGGGTTACTATTCACCGCCGGAGGTACTATTCATCGTCGGGGTTACTATTCACCGCCGGAGGTGCTATTCACCGTCGGGGTTACTATTCACCGCCGGGATATTTATTTAAAGTAATAAATACAACAATTTATATACAATATTTAAATTACAGCAGATATGTAGGTGGTGCAGTGGTGCAGCCATCCCATTAAAGCGATAATAAAAAAAGTTATAAAACGAAGTAAATAAAGTAATTAAACAAATTCTATCACATTTTATATTAAATGAAAATTTACGAAAACTCACCTTTTGGGAAAATGATGAATTTTCTGAGTCACAAACTTTCTTTTGACTACCCTCAAGTCTGTGGAATGTGTTCTCAATTCTCAATTCAAATTTTGAAATTACAACTTTAGTGGTTGTTTTTGTTGAATGGTGTATTGATGAAATGAAAATAAAAATATTTTTCCCTCTCTCCCTAAAGAATTCCCTCTCAAACTTACTGAGTCTTTTCCTCTTCCAAAATCCTCTCTTCCTCAGAATTTTTCCACTCCCAAAAATCCCCTCAGAATTTTCTCTGCTGAGTCTCTCTTCTCCCTCAGAATCCCTCTCTCCCAGAATTTCCTCCAAACTTCCTCAGAATTCCCCTCTTCAGAATGGTCTCTTCCAGAATTTTCTCCCCTCAGAATTTTGCCTCTCAGAATTCTCTCCCAGAATTTTCTCCCCTCAGAATTTTGCCTCTCAGAATTTCCCCTTTTCAGAATGGTCTCTCCTTTCCTTCCCTGAATTCTCTCCAAACTCCTCAGAATTCCTCTGAATTCCTCCCCCCCATTCTCCTTCAGACCCTCCTGCCTTATATAGGCAAATTATAATATTATAATAATAATATAATAATAATATAATATAATAAGAATATAATAATAATATAATATATATATATGGTGCGTTTGGTGGAGTCGGCCACCGACCCCTTTTTTTTTTTTTATTATTATTTTTATATTATAATATATATAATATAATATAATATATATATATATATATAATAGAATATATAAAATATCTAAAATATATAATTTATACCAAAATATTATAATATTCTAATATAATTGTATATAAAATACTAAATATATAATAAAATAATTTTAAACACATAAGATAATTTGTTTTATTATTTTCTTTTATATAAAATACACCAAAAATATGAACAAACACATAAAATTATAAAAAATTACAAAAATACTAAATTAATGAAATCTTCAATATTTTAAAATAATTTGGCCATAATGGTGAAGGTTGGGATTAAAGTTCAAATTCCATTTCTTTTAATGAGAATTCTGCGAGAAACACATTTTAATTGTCATCATCGAGTAATCAAAAGAAAGCGCCCAAGTCTTAGGGCCAGTCAAAATGGGGTGTCTACACCAGTCAACCTTCTACACCCTTGTTTGGGTCTCTGATGTGGTTTGGGACCTTCATTGCTCAAGACAGTGCAAGAAAAGTGCATTTCCGAAGCTTAACCGGTCTTTGAGCCGTGCCTTCTGTGCGATTCTTGAATACATACAAGGTGTATCCTTTTCGTATCCTTTTGTATCTTGCGAAGTCCGAAAACTACTTTACATACGTTGCATTGTTATGCATATCATTGTATGCGTTGCAGCGCGCATCATACTCGCATTGTCATACACATATGTTATGCGTTGTCACGCACGCCATACCTACATTAGTATGCACATTCTTTAGGTTGCATCGTCATGTGTACCTCATGTGCATTGTCATGCATCTCAAAAGACGCGCGTTGTTGCGCATTCAAGATCATGTGCATTGTCATGCATCTCAAAAGACGCGCGTTGTTACGCATTCAAGATCATGTGCATTGTCATGCATATCAAAAGACGTGCGTTGTCATGCATTCGTTTCATTTGCATCATTATGCACTTTTTATGCATTTCAAAAGATGCACGTTGCCGCACATTCAAGTTTACATGCATTGTCATGCATCTCAAAAGGCACGCGTTGTCGCGCATTTCGAGTCCATTCGTATTGTCATTTGCGTTTCAAAAAAAAAAAAAAAAAAAAAAAAAAAAAAAAAAAAAAAACAAACATGCATATGTCATGCATTCATTGTAAATAGTGCATATGTCATGCATTCCATTGTAAATAGTGCATATGTCATGCATTCCATTGTAAATAGTGCATATGTCATGCATTCATCGTATACATGCATTGTACATAACATTCATTGTATATAATGCATTGTACATAGTATCCATCTATTGCATAGTGTATATATTACATTGTAACTTGCATGCATTCACTGCATCACCCCCGCCTACGGCTTGCGCCTTTCCGAGTTGAGCTTGGTTTGGTATGTGCCCATACCTTTCACGTTGAAGCACAGTAATGATATTATGTGTACGCACCTAGTGTTGTGGGTGACGGCACTGTTTCTATGTTAAACACGGTTTGTATGTGTCCATGCATTTCCTAGGCAAGATTTGGCTTGGCCGCGTGCCTTATCCAGTGTATATATTGCATTGTAGCTTACATGCATTCACTGGATCACCTCCATTTACGGCTTGCGCCTTTCCTTGTTGAGCTTGGTCTGTTATGTGCCCATACCTTTCACGTTGAAGTACAGTAATGATATTATGTGTACGCACCTAGTGTTGTGAGTGACGGCACCGTTTCTGTGTTAAACGCGGTTTGTATGTGTCCATGCCTTTCCTAGGCAAGATTTGGCTTGGCCGCGTGCCTCATCCATTGTAAATATTACATTCCATTGCATAGTGTATATATTGCATTGTAGCCTGCATGCATTCATTGCATCACCTCCATTTATGGCTTGCGCCTTTCCCTGTTGAGCTTGGTTTGGTATGTGCCCGTACCTTTCACGTTGAAGCATAGTAATGATATTATGTGTACGCACCTAGTGTTGTGGGTGACGGCACCGTTTCTGTGTTAAACGCGGTTTGTATGTGTCCATGCCTTTCCTAGGAAAAATTTGGCTTGGCCGCGTGCCTCATCCATTGTAAATATTAAATTCCATTGCATAGTGTATATATTGCATTGTAGCTTGCATGCATTCATTGCATCACCTCCATTTACGGCTTGCGCCTTTCCTTGTTGAGCTTGGTCTGGTATGTGCCCGTACCTTTCACGTTGAAGCATAGTAATGATATTATGTGTACGTACCTAGTGTTGTGGGTGACGGCACCGTTTCTGTGTTAAACATGGTTTGTATGTGTCCATGCCTTTCCGAGGCAAGATACGGTTTGGCTGCATGTCTTATCCATTGTATATATTACATTGTAGTATAATTTGTTGCATCCAGCATTTAGGATCACGATCTTTCCTCAGCAGGTCATTTCCCTACTTATATCATTCTACCCAATTACTTGTATCTTGTGTTCCGTCTACACACTCATAGTTCTACATGTGTATGCGCCTATTCCACTGCTGGTATTGTGGTTTGAGGGTGTCGGCACCTTTTCTATGGTAAAGGGACTTTGCATCTCCATCTCTTTATGATATTTTTGTGGTTTTGAACTGCTTATGTTTTGATCATGTTTTAAATGCATTGCATATCATTTGCATTGTTTATACATAGTTTTGTAAATATTGCATTATCATTTTGCATCCATTTCGCATTGTTATGCGTTGTTATACATAGGTCGCATTGTCATGCACTCCTTCACTAGCGTTGTTACGCAGTCTTAACTTGCATATCGGGCATGTTGCTAACAATATTGTACCTGTTAAATTTCTCTCTTTTACAGGCACGATATTATATGTACGGTTCATTTGAAGCTGGCATGAGCAGACGAACCGCACAGATATTGTATTCTCCGCATGAAACGTAGCGAGGATTACATAATTCTCTTACATCCTTTCTACATTGTAATGTAGTTAGATTTGTGTTTGATTGCTTAAACCTGTCGCATGTTATGCTTCGTTATAGCTTTCTTTGCATAATCATAAGTTATGCTCGGCTTTGTGCATTGTCATGTATTTTGCCTTTGCCTTCGGGCGCATATCTTATCTGTCGTTTGTATGGTTTGTCTAAGTCTTCAGCCTTGTCAAAAATGGGTCGTCTCTGGGCTTTGACACTCACTCCCGTCATTGTTATGACTTTCGAGTTTTGTCAAAGAGGGGCAACTGTAGACATCCCATTTTTGATCGTCCTTGAGACTTGGACATCACCGTTTGAACACTCGGTGATCATCCTTGTTTGTGTTCGTCTTGAGTTCCCGGAGGTCTCAGCCACGCGCCTTGCCTCAAGACCTCTCGACTCGACTGTTTTGTGTTTGGTTTTGCACCAAACACTTGTTTTTTGCTTTTGAGGGGCAGGGAATGGCTTTTTGGCCATCCCCACACTTCATCGGCCATGGCTTGAGGCCACTGGCCATTGTTTTTTTGCCATCAGCCAAATGTTTGGCCGGCCGGCACTCTTTGTGGTCGGCCGACCTTGGTTTTGGCCAATTTTTCATTTTTGGCTGGCCGACCACTATGCATTTACTTTTGGCAAATATTTTGTGCCAGCTGTGATAGCTGGCACCCACTTTGCACCCCTTCCATACACATGTATGGAGGGATTTCACTCTTGCTTAGCCTGTTTTGTAAGCTTTGCAAGAGTGAATCTCTATAAAGGGAGGCCTTCTCCTCCCTCCCCAAGGGTTACAAAAAAGTTCCAGAGAGCTCTGAGATTAGGGTTTGCATAGTGTATCTATCTATCTCTATATCTCCCTCTCTTTTTGCCTTTGTGTGTGTTTGTTCTTAGTTTTGCACTAAGGCACCTACCATTACACCATACCTTGGTTGCTGAGGAGCCAAAGGGTTATTCTTGAAGGTTTTGAGCTGGTTTAGACCTAAGGAAGGCTGCTGGAGCATTGTTCTTGAAGAGGTCTACAAGGGTAAGAACTTTCCCTTTAAATACCCCATTTTTGCATAGGCTCTTAGCCATCCTTGCACCTGTTTTTGAGCTTAGTCTATAACATATAAAAGTTTTTATTTTAAGTGCTTAAAATAGTTGTTTAAGGTTGCTTTGGTGTTTGGGGTTGTTTGACGCCTCTTAGGCCTTGTTTGGCCCCATTTTTTTATGTTATTTTGGTGAGCTCCGGGACCACCTTGTCTTGGCCTTCTCACCATTGAAATTTTGGATTTCAGTGGTGGGGATGGTGCTTTAAGGTCCTAAGAAGGAGAGGGTCATCCCCTCTCCTTGTTGCCTTCAATATGTGTCATTTTAGCCTCATGTGTGAGCACCATTATTGAGATCATGTTGGCCATGTCTTAGCTAGTATTTGCGCTTATTTTGTCATGATATAGCACTGCTTTTAATTGGTTTAGACACACCATGCTTGCTTTGCATACTTGTCTTGTAATGCCATGAATTTGCCTTAACATGTACTTAGCATCTAGACCACTATGCTTACTTGTTTCGGCTTAGCTTTGTGAAGCTTTTGTGCATAATTTAGTATGCTTAAGGTCTGTTTGGAGTTGTTTCGGCCATCCATGACATCCTTTGTATGGCCACCTTGCATTTTGGCTTGTTAGCCTTGGGTGCGTGAGTGTTGAGCATGCATTACCTGGCTTATTTAAGTGGTTTGGCACCATTTATAGCATCATTTCAGTCCTTGTGGCATGCTCACATACTTGCATTTGATGCTCCTTTAAGGCCTTAAAGAGTTTGTGTTTCATGCTCCATGAATGTGTCATTGTGTATGCCATCATGTTTAGGCCTCTAGAATGCCATGTCAATGTGTTTTTGGCTTTGTTTTAACATGCTAAAACTCTGATTTTGGTTGTTCAACTCATGTCATATTTGGTTTTGCTAAGTGTAGTTCAATACTTCTTTGGCTTGCCTTGAGTTTTGGACATAGTTGCATTCCTTGTTTGTCTTGTTTAGTTGGTTTGGCATCATCCTTAACATGATTTTCAGAGCTTAGTATGCTTGCCATATGCCCATGTTTGTCCCTTATAACTGTGCTTAAAAGTCCCCTCTTGATGCTTAAGTGTTGGACCATGTTTGCATGCGTGTTTGTATGTAACTTTGACCTCATTTCCATAGCATTTGGCTACTGATTTGGACATGGTTGAGACTTGTCCATATTAGTCTAAGTCCGCCCTTTGCATGTCGCTCAAATGTTGTTACATTGCTTCATGTTTGCATGCTCATTACTTGCATTGTTGACGCATGCTTAACCATATTGCATTTAGTTGCATTGCTTGAGCTATATGACATGTTGTTGTATACTTAGGTTATAATGCATTTTGCATGCATTGTACTAAACATGTTGTCCATGTTGCATCTTGCATGCTTGCATGGTTAAGTTACACTTTGCATGTTTGTTAGCTTGCATATTTGTTCACATGTTCATGTTGCATACTTAGCCTGCATGCTAGGATTGCATTTGGCATACAAGCCTTGCCTCTTGATCAAATGATAGAGGTTGGGCCCCTTTGATTGTTTTGTGTGCATCTCATTCCACATTGAAATGGCACACTTGGTTTCTTGGGCCATCACGCATTGAAATGCGCGATTAGTGGTCCTAGAATCGAGTACCATCCCCCTTTGAGTCATAAACATGATAAGGGGTGTAGTGGTGCCCACATTGCTTTGAAATGCATTGCCATGCCATGTTTGCCCTCTGCTGCTGTCAAAACAGGATTCTGCAGGCATAGATGGCCGACTTACCACATTGAGTGCCGGCCGACCACAAATCTTTGGCCGAGAGCCATACCAATGGTCGATGACCACTTTCCCATGGCCGGTGGCACCCCACAGTGTTCAGAGAGTGTTCCTTGGGACTTGTGCAATTTTCAGAGGCATAAAACAATGGAGACAGAGGCAGCTTGTGCATGGTGGTGGATTTCCGAATGGAGTTGATCACGCATGCATTGGGCCCTCTTCCCGAGGTTGTTTTACCGCTTCATTAGCTTAGTTAATTTGCTTAACTAGTTAATTGGTCTGTAATTATTTAATTAGCTTGTTAGTTGATTAAATTTTATTATTCTTTCGGTTCCTCTGAGCGAGGGTGAATTTATAATAAGCGTGCGTGCATGTGAATGTCTTCCCACCCCACTTCTTTCTCCCTTTTACTTACCTGCTTTTGATGGTTAGTATTAGGGCATATTTGATTTAGCATCCTTATGCTATGCATGCGTGCATCCATTCATTTGTATTGCATGCACCGGGCTCGACGCATCATACTAATTGCATAGTATTCCAAATCTAACTTGAATACATGTTATCTGTTGCATTTCACATGCCATCCTAGGATTAGCCGAGCCCATTCTAGTTGCATTTTGTATGCGATGCATTAGCCACTTAACATGAACTTGGATCATATATTGATTGCTAACAAGTTCTTTGTTTTGGCTCGGAGTACTCAGTAAGCTTTTTATGCTTTAGCATCTTGCATGAGTGTGAATGTTAACATGATAGCATGCTTACCATGTGGCTATATGCTTATGTGATGTAAACTGCCTGAATGCCTGTGGGTGAAGGTTGGATTGTTTGAGTTGGAATGACTCATTGAAATTCATGTTTTAGCCTACTCGCGAGTAGCAAATTTCAAACCATTTTCCAAATAAACGGATATGCAATGCTTTGTTCCAAATTAGGCGATCTAGTCTATACTTTTGTGTTGTGCGCATCACATAGTAAGATTAGCTAATTAATCGGAATAAGAACACATAACGTTTTCAAAACTAGATATCATGGTTAGTAGAGGCCGATCTTTGATTGGGAGAGCGGGGGTGCTCATAGCTGACCTTCCCCAATCGTACCTAAGTTCCAAGCCGAGGCAACTTTGGTAATGACGGACACGTGGCCTTAGGCAAACGAGTCAGGGTTTCCTAAATTCCCCCATAAAAAATATTTAGGTGGCGACTTTGTATCTGGCAAAGCAGTCCATGTTTGGCATTTCTTTCAAAAAATCTGTTTTCCAAAACAATTTGCCGGATTTGGACTCTTTGGTGATTTATCGGTCTTACATTGCACTCTGCGAGATTAGATTCAGAACTATGACTATTTGAGTTCGAACTATAGCATGAGGCCCACGGGCGCGTCTACACCTACCGACCACCATAACCTTATCGACCCCCACAACCGTACCGGCAACCACAACCCTTGCCTGTTCCTCAAGGTAGCTCTGCCTTTGAGACTTAGGTGTTGGAAGTTCCCTCAGAACTTAAGGGGTTAGCACCGGTAGTTCACTTCCACACTCACACTATTGCCAAGCTAGAGGCCCAATTGGGTCAAATGGCTAACAACATGAATCGAAGAGATGAGGGAAAATTACTAAGTCAAACTGTGGCCAACCTTAAGGGACAATACGGGGCAGAGAGTTCGGGTAGGAATAGAAAGCACCATGAGCAGGTGCAAGCGGTGATTACTTTGAGAAGTGGGAGGGAGTTAGAGCCTCAGTCAGTTGCGTCTGATACAACTAGAGTTAAGAAGGGTGACCACGGTTGTACACCCAATGAGAGCAAGGGTGAGAGGGAAACACTTAAGAGGGATGACTTAGTCCCTAGCACTTCACTTGAGCCCAAGGCACCATATGTGCCTAAGGCACCCTTTCCCCAATGCCTTGATACACCGTCCCCTTTTAATAAGAAGGCGGCATCTATGGAAACAATGATGGAGGTCTTTAAACAGGTAAAAATCAACCTCCCCCTGTTGGAGGCGATTAAGCAAGTACCCTCCTATGCCAAATTTCTGAAGGACCTTTGTATGCAAAAGCGTAAATCTAGGACACGCGTGTCCCAAAAGGTCCTACTCACGGAGCAAGTAAGCTCCATCTTGTTGAATGACACACCTCCTAAGCTTAAGGACCCGGGTGCCCCAACCATTGCATGCATTATACGGGACCATTTCATTGATAGGGCCTTGTTAGATTTAGGGGCTAGTGTCAATTTGCTACCGTACTCTGTGTACGAGGAATTTGGGCTTGGCGAGTTGAAGCCTACTACTGTCAATCTTCAGTTGGCTGACCGGTCCCTCAAAGTGCCACGTGGCATGATTGAGGATGTGCTAGTGAAGGTCGATAGGTTTTATTTTCCTGTTGACTTTTTGGTTTTAGATATGGAACCGATAGCTAGTTCTAGGAAACAAATCCCGGTAATCTTAGGTCGACCTTTCTTGGCTACGGCCAATGCATGGATTAATTGTCGGACCGAGGTTGTGGAAGTTTCATTTGGTAACATGCAAGTGAAACTTAATGTTTTCCAAGCATCCCAACAACCCCATGAGAGAGAGGAGTGCTTATTTGTGGATGTTGTGGATGAGGTTGTGGAGGAAGTTTTGCCCTCCATTCTTGTAGAGGACCCTTTAGAGGCTTGTCTAGCTCATTTTGGGTTTAAAAATTTTGATATTGATGGGTCAGTTGAGGAGGTGAATGTCTTGCTTAATGCTTCTTTTACACCAGATTTTCTTCCGTGGAAAACCCGGTTTGAGTCACTTCCTCCTCTGTCGAGAGAGCCTGCCATACCATCTTTGGTCACACCATCTACACTTGAGTTGAAGCCATTCTCGGCCACACTCAAGTATGCATTTTTAGGGCCCCAGGATACTTTACCAGTCATCATTGCATTTGACTTAACTGTAGAACAAGAAAGTCAGTTAATGAGTGTTCTCGTGGCACATCGGAGTGTTATAGGGTGGTCAGTGGCTGATTTGAAAGGGATAGATCCCTCCGTGTGCATGCCTTATATACACCTAGAGGAGGACACCAAACCTTCTCGCGAAATGCAACGAAGACTTAATCCTAATATGAAAGAGGTGGTGAAAAATGAGGTATTGAAATTGTTGGATGCGGGTATTATGTACCCTATCTCGGATTGCAAATGGGTGAGTCTTACACAAGTAGTGCCCAAGAAATCGGACATCACTGTTGTTGAGAATGAGAGAGGAGAGTTAG
Organism: Camellia lanceoleosa; assembly: GCA_025200525.1. Classification (NCBI taxonomy): domain Eukaryota; kingdom Viridiplantae; phylum Streptophyta; class Magnoliopsida; order Ericales; family Theaceae; genus Camellia; species Camellia lanceoleosa. Next base: position 121,606,792 of record CM045771.1, on the reverse strand, counting down.
TCCCCACACAAACCAGTACTGGGTGGCGAGTGTGCATTGATTATAGGAGACTAAATTCCTCGACTAAGAAGGATCATTTTCCCTTACCTTTCATTGACCAGATCCTGGAGCGGTTAGCGTGTAGGGTTTCTACTATTTTCTTGATGGTTATTCGGGGTATAATCAAGTCCCGATGTACCCCGCTGACTAGGAAAAGACCACATTCACATGTCCTTTTGGCATTTTTGCTTACAGGCGCATGCCCTTTGGGCTATGTAATGCACCGGCGACTTTTCAACGGTGTATGATGGCCATTTTCTCCAATATGGTGGAGAAATTCTTAGAGGTTTTTATGGATGATTTTTTATTGTTTGGCCATCTTTTGAGGAATGCCTTAGGAACTTGACTAGAGTGTTGGAACGATGTACTGAGGCAAACCTAATTTTGAGTTGGGAAAAGAGCCATTTTATGGTTCGTGAGGGTATAGTGTTGGGATACATTGTGTCCCCTCGAGGTATAGAAGTAGACAAGGCTAAGGTTGACCTCATTGCAGGCCTTCCTCCACCCAATTCCGTGCATCAAATTAGGTCCTTCCTAGGGCATGCAGGTTTTTACCGTAGGTTCATCAAAGACTTTAGTAAAATATCACATCCTTTGTGTAATTTATTTGTTAAGGACGCGCCTTTTATCTTTGATGAGACATGCTTGATGGCGTTTGAAACACTGAGAATGGCCCTCATCACTGCCCTAATCATGAAATCACTAGATTGGTCGCTTCCCTTTGAAATCATGTGTGATGCCTCCGATTATGCTGTCGGGGCTGTGTTGGGCCAAAGGGTCAATAAGGCACCATTTGCTATATACTATGCTAGTTGCACTCTCTCGGATGCACAATTGAACTATACTACCATCGAGAAAGAGTTGCTAGCTATGGTCTTTGCCTTAGATAAATTCCGGTCCTATCTCCTAGGTTTCAAGGTCATAGTCTTCACTGATCATGCCGTTTTGCGGTATTTACTATCAAAGAAATAGACCAAACCTAGGTTAATTAGATGGATTTTGTTGCTTCAAGAATTTGACTTAGAGATCTGAGATAAGAAAGGATCTAAGAATGGGGTGGTGGATTACCTCTCCCAAATCCTCGTTAAGTATACTAATGGCCCTCTTATTTTGCATGATTCGTTTCTGGACGAACAACTCCTTGAGCTGTCACGAGCGAGCCCCCCGTGGTTTGCACATATTGTGAATTACTTGGCCATTGGGCAAATTCCGCAAAATTGGTCTAAGTAAGACAAAGACCGATTCTTTTCACAGGTCAGGTATTATTTTTGGGAGGATCCGGAGTTGTTTAAATATTGCTTCGACCAAGTGATCCGATGGTGTGTGCCGGAGAGTGAGGTGCATAGTATTCTCACATTTTGTCATTCTTCTGCATGTGGCGGTCATTTAGTGGGCATAAAACGGCCGCCAAGATTTTACAGAGCGGGTTTTATTGGCCCACAATTTTTAAAGATGTTCATCAATTTTGTAGAACTTGTTTGCGCGGTCAGCAAATGGATTCGATATCTCGACGTGACATGATGCCAATGTCCCCTATTATTGTGTTAGAGATATTTGATGTTTGGGGAATTGATTTTATGGGACCTTTCCCGTCGTCGTTCGGGTTTGAGTATATTCTCTTGGCAGTAGATTATGTGTCTAAGTGGGTGGAGGCGATAGCTACCCGAACAAACGATCATAGAGTGGTAATCAAATTTTTGCATGAAAACATCTTTAGTCGTTTTGGGTTTCCTAGAGCCATAATAAGTGATCAGGGTACGCATTTTTGTAATTGGTTCTTTGAGTCGGTAGTTAAAAAATATTCTATCACTCATAAAGTTGGCACTCCATACCACCCTTAAACTAGTGGCCAAGTGGAAGTCTCAAATAGGGAGGTAAAGCATATAATAGAGAAAACGGTGAGGCCAGATAGGAAAGATTGGTCACAACGGTTGATTGATGCATTATGGGCCTACCGCACTGCTTATAAGACACCCATTGGGATGTCACCATATAGAGTGGTGTTTGGCAAAGCTTGCGATCTCCCGGTTGAACTTGAGCACCGAGCATTGTGGGCCATAAAGAAATTTAACTTCGATATGGCTGCGACTGGGCTCAACTGGAAATTGCAACTCAATAAGTTGGAGGAAATCCAAGATGATGCATATGAGAGTTCGAGAATTTTTAAAGCTCGAACTAAAGAATTCCATGACAAGCACATTAATAGAAAATCTTTCGAGCCGGGCCAAAAAGTGTGGCTCTTTAACTCAAAATTGAGACTCTTTCCAGGTAAGCTTAGATCAAGATGAGATGGTCCCTTTGTGGTTGTTGAGGCATTTATTCATGGCGCCGTTGAGGTGCAAGATCCAAAGACTGGCCACACTTTCAAAGTGAATGGCCAAAGACTGAAGCCATATGTAGACAGGATTGGGAATGGGGAAATGATTGAGTCTATTGCTTTGATGGACCCTTTTTACTATGATTGATAGATTGATTTTTTGTTCTCTTTTCTTTCCCTTCTATTCTATTCTGTTTTTCTTTGTTCTTGTTGTGCTTTATTTGTGTCTAGGAGACTTTAAATCCTCTAAAGGTGTAATTCCTTTGGTGTTAACTGTGCCTGAATGACATCTAATGGTCCGGTATAGCCACCTAACCGTGTTTGTAGTGAGTTCCTAAGAGACCAACTGAGATGGTGGAAACTAAAGTTCGAATGGCAAAGCCTAGAACAAAAAAGTTTGGGATTTCCGAGACTAAAGTCTGGTTTAAATACCCAGGGGTGTGGAGATTGCTTCAAAACTACCTCGGCTTGAACTCTATATGGCAGCCCCATAGGTTGAGGTAGCTTTATACGCCTCGGTTCTAGATACCGAATCAACCTAGTCTGTCATCCTGTTGGAGAATAGGGAAAGTTACAAACACAGTTAGGAAGAAAAGTAGTACCTGTGGGTTTCGCTTAAAGATTATACCTTTAGTGGGCATTCCGTTATTTTCTTATGTGCTATATTTATTCTGGATGTCAAATGAAGGTAAAAATGGTTTAACATGCTTTGGATGGTACTCGGTTTTTAGTTTCTTATCTTTAATCTTTTAAAAATATACATATACATATACATAGAGTTATACCATTCAAAAAAAAAACCCCGCACGTGCGGCACAACCCATGCACGCGCGGCACAATTCCAAAATCAAAAGTTGCACATTGCTTTAAAAGCAAGTGCGGAGGGGTCGTGCGGCCTGGTCCCTGCACGTGAGGAACGTCATGTTTCCTAAAAAAAAAATTTTAAAAAAATAGCGCGAGAGAGAAAAAATCGCTGCACGTGCGGCATGGACCCTACGTCTTGGAAAATTGTGAATTGAAGTTTGCTGCTTGCTTTAAAAGCGAGGTGAATGGGGTGTCTTTGCCACACGACGGCCTACACTCCCAAGACGCAGCGATTTTTCGTTAAAAAAAATAAATAAATAAATAAATAAACGTGCAGATTTTGTTTTGTTTTCTTCTATTTTTTTTATTATTATTTTTAATTTATTTACTTACTTCAAAATAAATAAATAAATAAATCAATTTCAAAAACAAATAAATAAATATACAATTATTTTTATTTATGTATATGTATAAAACAATAATAAAAATTTTTTAAAAAAATGTAAAAAAAAAATTATTATTATATCTAACACCTAACCCCCCCTCTCTCACAATCACTGCAGATTCTCTCTCTCTCTCTCTCTCTCTCTCTCTCAACGCCACAACCCACAAAATCCACAACCCACCATCACCATCGTCCTCTTCCTTTTTCTTTTCTTCTTCTTTCTTCTTCCTCACCACCATTATCTCACCGCCAGCATCACTATTTCCTCTTCGTCCGACGAATCCCCGACGACCACTATTTTTTCTGGCGAATCTCTATTCTTTTTCTCTCTTTCTCCATTTTTTTTAAGGTAAATTTTTCTTTTTGTGTAGATTTGTGGGTGTAGGAATAAATTTCTAAGTATGTTGTTTTAATTTGTTGTTGATCTATGGTTCAACGTTAAAAAAAAACAAAAAACAAAAAAAAGGGTTCTTATATTGCTTAGCCATATTTGTTCATAGGTGATTTACTTATTTCTTTAGTTGTTTATTTTTTCTGTGTTTATTTAGTTGTCGTATACTAATTTAGCCATGTTTATTTAATTTGTTCATCTTAAAAAAAAAAAAAACTCAAAAATAAAGGTACTAATAATAATAATAATTTGGGAGATGAGGGTTGTATTTTCTTTTGTGTATTCCTATTTGGCTCAATCATTCATGCTTATACCTATTTCACTTGATTGCATTACTTCACTTGATGTGACTTGTTGCTAGTAGGGTGATGATATTTGTATATGTTAATTGGGGAGCATAGTAGACTTGTATGAAAAGGATTTATTGGGTAGATACTTGCATGTGATGTTTGCACTAGGGGAGTCGTTTGTGCTTGTGGTATTAGTACACTTGTCATAAGTATGCCTTAATTCACATGAACAGACTCTCATAGCGGTGACCTCTTTATTATAATCCCTAGTGTACATCATTGATAATAGTTAGGTTGCAGAAAAGAATAAATGAGGAGCCAAGATTATCTTTAAAAAAAAAAAAACGACAACAGCACTTGACTTGTTTGGGTTCGTAACCTTTGTAACTCGAGTTATTAAGCCCGTAGGGGTGTCTTTACATCTAGTGCCCTAAAACCATCTGGTTTGGGAGTCATTGGCCCAATACTTGCTACATGGGTTAATTAGAAAGCTTAAGGAACTTAGACATTGCACAGTTAAGGAAAAAAAATTAAGGAGAATGACTTGTTCGGATTCGTAACCTTTTCAACTCGAGTTATTAAGCCCGTAGGGGTGTCTCTACACCTAGTGCCCTAAAACCATTTGGTTTGGGAGTCATTGGCCGAATACTTGCTATATGGGTTGATTAGAAAGCTTAATGGGTCAGAACATTGCACCGTCATTTAAAAAAAAAAAAAAAACTTGAGAATCTTGGCTGCAATAGGTTAGTTTTTTTGTATATGTTGGGTGTTATTATGAGTTATACTAGGTTATTATAGTGGACAGTTAACTAATATGGAGATTTCACTTTACACGAAGAGTACTGATGATTTGTCTACTAGCATGCACAAGTACAGGGGACTTTACTTTTGTATTAACTGAATTGTGGTTTTGACTTAATAGCTTGTCCACTGTGCCTTTAATGACTCATTATGTTTTAATATCACACTGTAGTGGCACATAAGTTAATTGCTAGGTAGAGTAGTGTGGTTAATTGTTGGGCGTATATGAATATGAAAATGTTTGTGGGTATCATTTCTGGAAACCCTCACGAGACTTTACTCGTCCACTTGGGGTAACATCGTGGTTTAAAGGCTTATTGCATATGCTAAATGCAACCGTTTTCACACGAAAGAGGAAATAGTTAGATTTTGTTTAATTTTATTTTATTTTTATTACTTGCTTGAGGACTAGCAAGTTATAAGTTGGAGGATGTAATTAAGGCCGAATTGTACATCATTGATGCCGTTAATTAAGATATCTTAACTTCACTTGACTGTCAAACTGTATACTTTATGTGTATTGAATGTCAATCAGGTTATACATAGTCGGAGCATAAAATGGGCAAAAAGACAGAATTTGGAGAGAGTTGACTTTCCCGCACATGTGTTGACTTTGTCCGTACGTGCATTGACTTTCTCGCACGTGCATTGACTTTTTTTGGGAAAACGTGCTGGATGTTTTAAACCTGTTTGGAAAGACACCAGAAGTATAAATAGGCAAAAAAGAAAAGGCTGGATTAGGGTTTTGAAGTTGTTTTGTTAAGAAAGAGAGGCTAGGGTTTGAAAAGAAGAGAAACTTGAAGCTTCAAGTATGTCTCCCATGGTAGTTTCTTCTCCATCTACCTCCTTTCATTCCTCTATGAGTGGCTAGTCTCCTTTTCTAGGGTTTTGATGAAACCTTAGCCATGTAATAGGTTTTTCTTTTTGGATTTTAGAAGTTTCATATATATATTTTTTATTATTTCTTTAAATATTCAACTTTCTGTGATTGTTGAATGTTTTCCATACAAGAGTTTTCTATTCTTTCACGTTCAAGGTATGAGACGAATCATACTACGAGAGACGAGTCGTATCACTACCTTAGTTTAGAGTGAACGATTCGTACTACTTGAGATGGTTTGTGCTCGTACATTGAACGTGATGATTTTCTTGTTAAATGCTTTGAACTTGTAATTATGAAGCATCATTCCGTTCGAACCATAACATGTTTTCAATTTGAAAACCCTATTTATATGACTAGTGGTGGACTCTTTGCCCTAGATTTTTCCCCAATTCAGTAAATCCATTTTCAGTTATAATTGATAATTTAATTATTTAGTTTAATTTACTCATTATTAAATTAGGTTATGATCAATCATTTTTTTCATCAAAATTAATTTAGGAATTTGTCAATTAAATTAGTTTAATTTCACAATTGTCTCTGTGAATCGATACGTAGACTCGCCATTATTCTAAAAAAATTTGATGTAATTTAATATTTAATTTTGATATCTTCAATGACCCATCAACAAATCATCAAATTTTTGGCTGCGTTTGTAAAGTTGGGAATATGGAAGACAGTTGTGAAACTTTTCATAAATAATTAGCCTTTTTCATCTTTTTAAGAGCTTTTGGTTTCAACTATCATTTGTTTTTATATATTTTTATCTGACTGTAATGTTATGCATTAAGATTCCGTTTGTTTTAATATAAAATGTTATACACAAAAAATATTTTTTTATAATTTGATTTTATACAAAAAAAAAAAAAATTTATTTTTGTTTTTTGGTTATTTGATTGACACTTGAAACAAAAATATTTTATTACTTAATTTTTTTTGATTTAATAAAGTGTTATTTGTAACTTTTTAATGAGTTAAGATATTTATTTAAAATGGCTAAATGGATTGAAAATATAGTAAATGAGTGTTACCTTTATAAAAATTGACTTATGAAAATTTTAAAGATAAGTTATTTTTTGAGAAAATAATATTAAAATATTTTTTTATAATATATTTTCTTTATTTTTTATTTAACCAAACAATAAAAAATAAATAAAATATTTTTTTAAAAAATACTTTACGTCAAAATAAACCAAACCTAACCAGTGAACTCCTTACTATTGTCATGACTGCTCTTGCTGTAGTCAGTAGTTGATATATATCATTGTTCAAAATATTTAGGTACTATAATTTGGTCAAAAAATAAATAAATAAAAATTTAGGTCCTATAATATTATGCAATTACACCTTTTTTCCCTTTTTAACTATGGTCCGTATCACTTTACCCACATTTATGTTAGGAAAAATCTATGATTCCCTATAAATAAATCAATCAATGGGAATAAAAATTAATGCGAAAAAATTAAATCAAAAGCAACACAAGAATTTTTACGTGATTCCCTCAATGTGAGGTACGTTCACGGGATCGAAATCCGATTTTATTATCAACAAAATAGTTTCCAAACGATTACAAACGAGACACTAATGGTCTCACAAAACCACCCTTAGGTGAATTCCAAATAATCACAAATAAACAAGAGAAAAGACCTCACCAAATAGATGAACAAAAATTTTCAGAACCAGAGTTGAAGAAAGACCTAAAATAACGAACCAGCACCAACCGAAGATGCCCAAAACCGAGCTTAAAAAAAACCGAAATTGAACTAGCAGCTCCGTATAGACCAAAACCCACCAAATTGATAGCCCCACCGTACTTCGGAAAAGGTGAAGAACAAACAATATATATTAGCCGTCCGTACTTTTTGAAGAACAAACAATATATATTAGTTATAATATATATGTTGTGAATCTTGGGTTTTGTAATCAAACCCTAATTGTATCCAAATTAAATTGGGTCTCCACAAATATAATATATAAAAATATATTATACCTAAACCAAGCTAAATTAAAATTCTTTAACAAACTAATTGGGTTCCACACTCCAATAAGGAGGTATACCCAACAATTCTCCCCCTACCGACTTAGGTGGAGAAATCAACCATACCCACCAAAGTTCGACACTTTAAATGTTTGTCCCTCGACAAAGTCTTAGTCAACATATCCGAAATATTATCGTCTGTGTGAACCTTTTCGAGTTGCAACAATTTCGAATCTAACACATCACGAATCCAATGGTATCTCACATCAATGTGTTTCGATCTCGAATGAAAAGTAGAATTTTTACTTAAGTGAATAGCACTTTGACTATCACAATAAAACACATACTTTTCTTGCTTCAAACCCAACTCTTGCAAAAATTTCTTCAACCATAACTCTTCTTTACAAGCTTCTGTAATGGCAATAAATTCAGCTTCGGTAGTTGAGAGAGCAACACATTTTTGTAATTTAGATTGCCATGCCACAGCTCCCCCTGCAAAAGTCATCAAATACCTTTAAGTAGATTTTCTAGAATCAATATCACCGGCCATGTCAGAATTTGTGAACCCATCAAACATCGGCTTACCATTCCCAAAATACAAACACACCTTCGAAATCCCTCGAAGATACCTTAGAATCCATTTTATCGCTGCCCAATATTCTTTACCCTGATTAGAAAGAAACCGACTCACCACACCAATGGTGTGAGCAATATCCAGCCTTGTACAAACCATGGCGTACATCAAAGAACCAACTGCTGAAGCATAAGGAATTTTCAACATCTCTTCTTTGTTTTTCTCGCTTGTAGGACATTGATTCGAACTAAGTTTGAAGTGACCCGCAAGTGGACAACCAACCGGCTTTGCTTTATCCATGTTGAACCTCTCAAGAACTTTCTCAATGTAGCTTTCTTGAGACAACCAAATCAGTCCCTCTTTGCGATCATGAACAATTTTCATACCAAGTATTTGCTTTGCTGGTCCCAAATCTTTCATAGTAAAAGACTTGCTCAACTCCAATTTTAACCTGTTTATCATGGTAAAATCTTGACCCACAATTAACATGTCATCAACATAAAGCAAAAGAATAATAAATTTACCATCTAGGAAATTTTTCACAAACACACAATGGTCCGAAGTGGTTTTAGAAAAACAATTATTCATCATGAAAGAGTCAAATTTTTTGTACCATTGCCGCGGGGCTTGCTTGAGACCATACAAACTTTTCTTTAATTTGCAAATAAATTTCTCTTTTCCTTTCTCTATAAAACCTTCCGGTTGCTCCATGTAAATTTCTTCTTCAAGATCACCATGAAGAAATGCGGTCTTCACATCAAGTTGCTCAACTTCAAGGTTCATACTTGCAGCCATGCCAAGTACAACCCGAATAGAAGACATCTTTACAACCAATGAGAAAATCTCGTCAAAGTCAGTACCTTTCTTTTGCCCAAAGCCTTTCACAACAAGACGTGCCTTATACCTCAGATTCTTGCCATCATTCTTCAATTTGAAAACCCACTTATTTTTCAGAATTTTCCTCCCTTTAGGCAACTTCACTAAATCATAAGTCTGGTTTTCAAGCAAGGAATTCATCTCCTCGTCCATGGCCTTTTTCCAATCACCTTTCTTTGCATGCTCAATTACTTCTTGGTAGCTCTCAGGCTCCCCTTGATCGGAAATCAACACAAATTCATTGGAAAGATACTTTCTTGAAGGTTATCGGTCCCTTCTAGATTTTCTTAACTCAAGTTGTGGTGGCGGTTCTTGAGTTGGATGCTCTTCCTCAATTTCTGGCTCAACTTCATTAGGATTAGCATCATCCTCTACATCTTTAATAGATGGTTGCACATCTCCCCCGTTTTCATCATCAACTGAAGATGAAGGAGATGGATCCATGTCAATGAGATCACTAGTTTTTGGCTCCGGTTGACCATCTTTGCCAAAGTCTTCAATTGTGTGGTCTTCAAGAAACACAACATCACGGCTTCAAATAACTTTCTTGTCGACCGGATCCCACAATCTATACCCGAATTCATCACGCCCATAGCCAAAAAAAATACATTGTCTTGACTTACTATCAAGCTTGGACCTCTCATTTTTTGGAATGTGAACAAAAGCTCGGCAACCAAACACTCTCAAGTGCTCATAAGACACATCTTTACCGGTCCAAACTCTTTCTGGAACATCACCATTCAAAGGATAGGAAGGTGACAAATTGATCACGTCAACCGCTGTCTTCATTGCCTCACCCCAAAAGGATCTTGGCAAATTAGCTTGTGAAAGCAAACACCTTGTTCTTTCCACAATGGTGTGGTTCATCCTCTCGGCAACGCCATTTTGTTGAGGAGTCTTCTTAACTATCTTTTGGTGCCGAATACCTTGGCTGCGACAATACTCATCAAATGGCCCAATGTATTCACCACCATTGTCTGATCGAATGCACTTCAATTTCTGCCATGTTTCTCTTTCAACCATGGCCTGAAAATGCTTAAATACTTCTAGAACTTGATCTTTAGTTTTAAGTAGAAAAGCCCAAACTTGCCTTGAATAATCATCAATGAAAGTAACAAAATAAAGTGCACCATTATGTGTTCTAACTTTTAAAGGACCACAAACATCCGAATGAATTAACTCCAAAACATTTTCTTTTCTAGAAGCAACATTTTTCTGAAAAGAAACTCTATGTTGTTTACCCGCCAAACAATGAACACAAGTTTTAAGATGTGTACCTTTCAAACCGGGTAGAAGCTCTTTCTTAAACAAAACTTGTAACCCCTTTTCACTTATATGGCCAAGCCGCTTGTGCCACAATTTGGTAGAAGTATCATCTTCAAGTACATTGACAACACCTTTACAATTTTTTCCTTGCATCGAATAAAGTGTATGAGTCTTCTTGCACTTAGCCACCACCAAAGAACCCTTTGTGAGTTTCCATATTCCATCGCCAAATTTGTTGTTGAAGCATTCATCATCTAATTTCCCAGTAGAGATCAAATTGAGGCGAATGTCAAGAACATGCCTCACATCTTTAAGCAACAACTTGCAGCCCAAATTTGTTTCCAAGCAAACATCACCCATACCAATAATCTTGGACAAACCTTCATTACCCATTCGAACAGAACCATAATCTCCTTCGGTGTAGGTAGTGAAGAAATCAATTCGAGAAGTCACATGAAAAGAAACACCAGAATCAATCACCCAATTGCTCTCTTGGCCCACAAAATTGATATAATTATCTTCACAAACAACCATGAGATCATCGGTAGTAACTGCTGTTGTGTCTTCTTGCTTCTTATCCACACTTTTGTCATGCCTTTTCTCTTTGTTCTTGAGCTTTCGGCATTCTCGCTTCATGTGCCCTTTCTCATAACAATAATAGCACTCAATGTCTTTCTTTGAAAAAGAACCATCTTTTGATTTGTCACGGCTTTGATCACGACCATGAGAAGTCTTACTCCTCCCCCTTGTTTTGCTTCGGCCTCTCACAACGAATGCATCCGAATGAGAGGAATCCGTTGATTTTTTTTTAGTTTCTTCATTCAACAAGCTACTAGTGACTTGGTCCATTGTGACAACTCCATCGTGCGCCGAATTACTAACTGTCACAACCAAAGTTTTCCAACTTTCGGGCAAAGAACTAAGTAGCATCAAAGCCTGCAACTCATCATCAAAAATAATTTTCATAGAAGCAAGTTGGTTAACAATACTTTTTATTTCATTCAAATGTTCCGGAATAGGGCTGCCCTCTTTATATTTTAAATTAACCAACTTATGAAACAGAAAAACTTTATTTGTGGCTGATTTCCTATCATAAATGCCTTCTAATTTTTTCCATAAATCATGTACCGAAGTTTCAGTAGCAACATGATAAAACACACTGTTATCAATCCATTGACGGATAACACCAACAGCTTTTCGATTAAGCCTATTCCATTCATCATCTTTCATACCTTTGGGTTTGTCACTATCACCCTTAATGGGTCTATACAAATCTTTACAAAATAATAAGTCCTCCATTTTAATTTTCCAAGTTACCCAATTGCTTCCATTGAAATTAGATATACGACCCACATTCCCCTTCATTGATTTACACAAATAATTAAACCCAAATAAACCGTAAGCTCTGATACCAGTTGTTAGGAAAAATCTTTGATTCCCTACAAGTAAATCAATCAATGGGAATAAAAACTAATGCGGAAAAATTAAATCAAATGCAACACAAGAATTTTTACGTGGTTCCCTCAATGTGAGGTACGTCTACAGGATCGAAATCCAATTTCACCATTAACCAAATAGTTTCCAAACGATTACAAACGAGACACTAATGGTCTCACAAAACCACCCTTAGGTGAACTCCAAATAATCACAAATAAACAAGAGGAAAGACCTCACCAAATAGATGAATAAAAATCTTCAGAACTAGAGTTGAAGAAAGACCTAAAATAACAAACCAACACCAACCGAAAATGCCCAAAACCGAGCTTAAAAAAAACCGAAATTGAACTAGCAGCCCTGTATAGACCAAAACCCACCAAATTGATAGCCGCACCGTGCTTCGGTAAAGGTGAAGAACAAACAATATATATCAGCCGTCCGTACTTTTTGAAGAACAAACAATATATATATTAGTTATAATATATATGTTGTGAATCTTGGGTTTTGTAATCAAACCCTAATTGTATCCAAATTAAATTGGGTCTCCACAAATATAATATATAAAAATATATTATACCTAAACCAAGCCAAATAAAAATTCTTTAACAAACTAATTGGGTTCCACACTCCAATAAGGAGGTATACCCACATTTACTGTGAGACTTTGTGGCTAAAATCCCCTTTCAGCTATAGGAGCAAATTACACTTTACCCTCCTATAACTGTCACTCAAATATCATTCTTCCTCCCTTGACTAAAAAATATTTGAGTGCCTTTCTAAATATATATATATATATATTTGAGTGAAATGGTTTGAGCTTTATTTCTTTATATTTTGGAAGCTTTAATTTGAATTTTTTTTTAATAGTAAATTTGAAATTAGGTGCCCAATCTTTGCAATTGTTATTTTTCAATGGAAACTTTTATTGTTATGAAAATAGTGAAATCTCACAAACTTTTATTTCATTGACAATGGAATTTGATGAGAAAATAAAAGAAAATGTGAGAATAAGAATTTTTTTTCATTTCTTTGGATAGTTAAATAGATGAAAAATGATTAGAGAAGATGAGAAAGGAACTCTCATCAAAGTTGTATTTTGTTTCTCACAAAAAATAGTGAGATTTTGTGAGAAGAGAAATGGGTTTAATGAAACTTTTTTAAAATATCAATATTACCCTATGGTGGAAAGAAACTAGAAAATAGCCTATTAAAATGAAAGATTATTTTAGTAAAATGAAATAAAATACTTTATTTTATTTTTTCTTATTTACTATCAAAACAAGATAATGTCTTTTATTTTATTCATCCAAGTACAATGATGCAAAATTATAATCATTTCTTTATTTTTGCACTTAAGTGAAAAATTATAATCAATTTTTTCCCCCTCACCTCATTTCTTTATTGAGGTGTAGGAGAGAGAAAGTGATTTTGAAATTTTTTTTCAAAAAATTTAAACCAAATAAAATTTTTAAATTTTTTCTCAAAAATTATATCTTGAGATACAAACCAAATATGTTTTCATCTTCGCTTTTGTACTCGGGATGTGTGCAAGTGATGCATGGCGAGTGTCTTGCTTGGAGGTGTCTTTGCCATACAAGGAGGATAGAGAGTCTCGATGCGCCTTGTTCTATGGCTCATTTTGAGAAGTAGGTTAAAAGTTATTTTTTAATTTTTTTAACCTATTTCCCACTCTTACAAAAAAATAAAAAAATAAAAAAAATAATAAAAAAAGTAAGGTTTAACTATCTTCTCAAAACACCCTATAATCTGTCCAATAGTGTTGAGGAACTGGACTTAAACCAACGGCGTCACTCATTGTGTGGTTTATACGTATTGCGAAGATGAATCCTCCACACACCAGATGCGTCACCTAAATAGTATTAATGGGGTATTTACGGATTCTTCAAAAATTAATTACAACTTCATGAAAAAATATATAATTTTATTTTTTAATATTTTAATGTTTTTTTTATTAATTTGAAAATAATTTTCCCAACTGATATGAAATTACCCCAATATTAATTCACAATAACGAACCAAATACTTGGCAAATGAAGATGACTTAGTTACACTTTTCACTATAGTTTCAATTTGAGCTATTTGATTAATATGCTTTAAGTCTATTTTTAATTTGATCATTTCGTTTAAATTAGATATTAAAATTAATAATTTTGGGACACTTGTCAATTTTTTAAGGTTTGAATTTGATTCTTCCGTTAAAATTGAAGGTTAAAATTAATAATTTTGTGATATTTGTCAATTTTCTAAGATATATCCGTAAAAAAAATTAACAAAAATTTAGACGGAATAACCAAATTGAAAATAAACTTACAGTGTAGGGACTAAATTGTCAAAATTGAGACTATATGAATTAAAGTGAAATTTGAATTAAACTACATAGGTAAAAAGTGTAATTAACCAAATGAATATATTTTCTGTTCATGTAATTAACCGAGGTAATTTTATTCACATACCATACTTTATCTCAGTATATGTTATTTATGTCATTTGGATATCAACTCCTAAACAAAAACAAAATGTTTGAATATCAATTTTTGAACAAAAATCCCATTAAATAGTTGATATCTCAACATTTATATTTTGTTTGAAAATTAATATTTGAACTAGGACTGTTCAGGGAACCAATTCACCCAAAAACACCAAACTGAATCGTAAAGGAAATCCTTGGGTCCCTAGCATTGCTCTTTATTGACTCCCAATTTTCTTTTTTGTTGTTTTAAATGACAACCCATTAGAGATTTCTGTTTCCCAAATCTATCCCTCCCTCTCTCTTACTCATTGACCTTGTTTGGAAAGAGGATTAGGCTAAAATAGCCCACTAAAAGATAAAATAAACTAAAATAGTCAATAAGACAAAATGTCATATCTATCCCATAATCATTTTACTTTTTCTCTCATAACTATCAAATCAATTACAAAAAAATAAAAATAAAATAAAAGAGTCAATCAACTTCCCCAACACAATTTTTTTAACCAAATTAAAATAGTTAAAAATCAAATAGCCAACTACCCCAACAAGGCCCTCAACTTCCCATACTTCTCTCTCTTACTCGAACTATAAGAATTTTCACTTTTTGCGACTAAATTTTTAGTTGTCAAATAGTTTTAGCGACTAAATTATTTGGTCGCAAAAGTAGTCGCCAAAAAATTGTCGGTAAAGGTAATTAGCGACTGAAATTATTTTAGTCGCCAAATGTATACAATTCACGACTAAAATTTTAGTCACCAAAAGGTTGGACATTAAATTAAATTAGACCCATTTCAGCGACCAAACTTTTTGTCGCTTAAAGTCCTACATTTTTAGCTACTAAAATTTTAGTCGGCAAAGAGTTCTTCTTTTGGCTACTAAAAATTTAGTTTGGCTACTAAATTTTTAGTCGGTAAAGAGTTTCTCTTTTGGTTACTAAATATTTAGTCGCCTAAAGTTCTACATATTTGGCTACTAAAATTTTAGTCAGCAAAAGTGTTTTTATCCTTTAGTTTTTTGTTTTTAGCTACGAAATATTTCAGTCGCCAAATGTCTTTTCCCAATTTCTTTTTAGCTACTAATTGTTTAGTCGCCAAAAACATGATATTATGTTTCATCGAAAATTATAATTTCTCCACAACCTATCTATTTTCAATGCAACCTGTAATATGTATATAAACAAAATGGTACATACTATCAATCATTCCACAATCTGCATCCATATACCAAAAATAAATAACTTTAAATGTCAAAATCCATACAAATCAATTATTGTCCAAGCTAAAATAATAATTCCATACAAAATATATCATACAAAAATCAAAACTCTTCGTATACAAAAAATACATTTGCTACTAAGCGAAATTACCATTTGGCATGGTACAAATTACCATCGTAATCTGTACCACGACAAAAGGTGATATATGTACCACAACAAAAGTTTTCTATTGTAGCAATCTCGATTTCAATCCTTCTTTTATGTTTTGCTACTTATTTGGGCGATCGGGGTCCAGGTAGCGCCTTACCTTGGGGTATACAATGAAGTCAAGCCTTGACCATTTCAGAGTTCGAAGGCGCCTGGCGAGGTTGAGGCGCCTCAAAACAAAAATTCAAAATGCATTCGAAGTTACTTGATCTGTGCCAACAATTCACTACTTTATAAGCATTTGGACACAAAATGTTTCCTCTCTCAGCGATGTGAGACTCAAAGAGTGGACGAAAGTGTTGTGCCAAACGACGTCGTTTGGTGTGTTTGTTGGAAGTCCCACATCGATTACAAGATACATTTTAAGGTGGACAAACTTCTATATAAGTACAAGTGCAGAGGGTTAGCTTATCAGTTTCTATGGTTCTTTCTTGGTTTAATGAGCCATTACGAACCGAGCTCAAGTTATAAATTTTAGTTGTGCCGAACTGGATTTTGGCCATAGTTCCATTGAGATTTTAGCCATAGTTCCTTCGCCAAAGTTGTGTAATTTCTCGATTTATAGCAATCCCGGTCTTTTCCCAGTTAGTTGTTGTATCCGGACTTATGTTCCGTAGATCTCGTTGTTATATAATTGTTATTGTTGTCCTTTAATTCTTTATTCTTGAGTTATAGGATGTTTTGGGCAGGTTGGTTGGGTTAGAAACCTAGTGTTGCTGTCCAGATTTTTGGACCTTAGCTCAAGCGAGGAGTTGGTCGCTCGAGCGAGCTGTTGTTTTTGGTCCTTCGCTCGAGCGAGGGTTTCGTCACTCGAGCGAGAGTAGAGTTTTGTGTCTTGTGGATCGAGCCAGGGTTTCTTAGTTCGAGCGAGCGATTGCGTCTAGTATAGACCT
This sequence comes from Camellia lanceoleosa, assembly GCA_025200525.1. Taxonomy (NCBI): domain Eukaryota; kingdom Viridiplantae; phylum Streptophyta; class Magnoliopsida; order Ericales; family Theaceae; genus Camellia; species Camellia lanceoleosa. The sequence goes on along the minus strand of CM045771.1, from coordinate 121,589,887 downwards.
GAGAGCTGTATTTCTTGGCTCGAGCGAGCTTTCCTTTGCTCGAGCGAGTTTCGAGTACTTAGCTCGAGCGAGCATTCTGTCGCTCAAGCGTGCTTCTAGGTTGCAGACCTGAAGCATTGCATTCCTGGCTCGAGCGAGCTTTCCTTCGCTCGAGCGAGTCATTCTTGTGTCTGGTCGCTCGAGCGACCAATCCTTCGCTCGAGCGACCAATCCTTCGCTCGAGCGAGCCTGTCGGGTTTAAATAGGCAGCAACGGTTTTTTAAAACACTTTTTCACCCTCTTTTTGATTCCAGAACCCTAGGTACGACTTTTCACTCCCTCCACTCACCTTCTCTCTTAGGTATCATCTCTTTTTAGGGTGTTTCTACCCTAGGTGCTTTATTAAAAAGATAGAATGAGTCGAGGGCTTCCTTTTAATCTGAACAATCTTGGGTTTGGAGCACTTTGGATTTTCGTCATCTTCTCCATTCGGGTTATTTACATCGAGGTAGGGATTTCCTACTCCATATTATAGGTTTTGTTCTAAATTTTGGTATTTTGATATGTTGGGGGTTAATTGGTAATTTTGGGAAAAATCCTAATTGTTTTAATAAATTAATTTGTATAATTAATTTAAGGGAAAATTGGGGAATTTAGTTAAATTCATGGAATTGGACAATTATAAGTTTAAATGGTGTAGTTGGATAATTTTAATCACTCACCTACTGAATTGTTGAGATTATAATTGTTGATATGTTTATTTCTTGTCTAGAAATAACTGTTTTGGGTTATCGGTGGAGGATAGTCGTGATTGTTGTAGACATTGCATGTGGATTAGGGAAAATTGAAACTAATCACTTTGGTTAAGTCATAAATTTTGACTATTGAATTAATACAGAAAATACGTGTATTGATTGAGCATTGCATATGCATATTGTTTGGGAGGAGATAGGGGATGTACTCCACGGTTTAGGGGAAGATAGGGGATGGACCTCTAAACCAGATTTTGTTTGGGAGGAGATAATGGATAGACTCCATTAGCATCACTATTATGTGTGCTTATTGATTTATAGAAGTGTTTCTATATGTTGTTACTACAGCACTAAAATGTGTATCAAATGAGAAGTATGAAGTGTTTTGATATGAGCCTTAGTCTCATTTATTTTGTTGACATTGGAAGTAATGTTAATGTGATGTGTAGTTCACTGTTATAGTTTGGCCAGGTTCTGAGCCATATTGTTAAAAATCAAAAGTTGAATAAATAATGGAAAGTGAAACTGATATTTGAGTTAACCATCTATTGAATGCTATTGCTTTATTCAATGCTTATATTTGGTTTAGTATATTTCTACTGGGTTGTGGCTTACCCTATATGGGAACATCATTTTCAGGTTCAGGTGATGTGCTACCTCCAAGGACTTAGCTTGGATGGATTTGGAGTTGAAGACTCTGTTTAGATTAGTTATTTGTTTTGTTTTAATTTGATGTTACATGTAAACTCAAGCCTAGGGCTTAATGTGTAAATGAGTTAGTACTCATATTTTTGTGTCCAAGTGTTGGCTTGGAAAGATGTAAGCCCATAGGGCATTTACTTTCGTTATTATATGTAATGTCTTTTAATAAGATTACTCTGATGGATGAGATGATAATTGGTTTTCTTTTATCAATGCATGTTAATGTTATATATTATGGGTTTATTTTTGAGGGCGTTACAGGCTTTGTGGTGTGTGGTGGAGATCGAGTTTCATCTCCATTCATCTTCTCCATTTGAGCTCCGAATATGAGGTAGGGATTCCTACTCATTCTTATGTGTTTTAATATAAATGTTGAGTTATTTGTATAGATGGTTTGATTTGGGAACTTAAGGTTGGAGATGTAAAATGTCGAAAATAGGGGTTTTGTTCAATTGACTCATACCTGTGTGTTTTGGGTTTAAAATGGAGATTTTTGATGTTTTTGATAATATTTGAGCCTTTGGGTCAATATTGAGAAAAGAAAGGGAAAAATGTCGTGTTTGGGTATATTTGGGTCATTACTGTAATTAATGATAATTAATACGAAAATATGAAATTGAGTTGGAAATAATAAAATCGACTCAATATGAGATAAAATGGTGGAGTTGGATTCTTTAATCACTCACTTTGAAAATGTTGAGATTATATATATTTGTTGTAACATTTATTTTCTGTTTAGAAATAACTGCTTTGGGCTATCGGTGGAGGATAGTCTTGACTGTTGTAGACAATGCATGATGATTAGGCAAACTAAAACTAATCAATTGAATATGTCATCGAATATGACGGTTGGAATAATACATTGAATTTATGTATTAATTGATTATGTATATGATATGTGTTTATATACATTGTACTGTGTGGGAGGAGATAGGGGATGTACTCTACGGTTTAGGGGAAGATAGGGGATGGACTCCTAAATCGGATATTATTAGGGAGGAGATAGGGGATGGACTCCATTGATACAGCAAATAAGTGTATCTATTAAAGTATTGATATAGCAAATCTGTATATCATATATGAAGTATGGAAGTGTTTTGTTTAAGATTGATACAGCAAATAAGTGTATCTATTGAAATATTGATATAGCAAATCTGTAAATAATATATGAAGTATGGAAGTGTTTTGTTTGATATTGTTACAGAAAATATGTATATCTATTGTGAAGTACGAAATGTTTAATTTGAGTCTTTATCTCAATTGAAATGGAAGTACTGTTGATATGAGATGTAATCTCACTTAAATGGTATGGCCAGGTTCTGAGCCAGGATTATGAATTAAGAAATGGTAATTATTATGAAACATGGATACATTTATCATGTAATTGAAATGGATTATGAATGGATATATGTGAGTCAAACATTTATCAAATGCTCACGTTTTAGTTATTGCCCATATTATGTTTAGCATATCTCCATTGGGCTGTTAGCTCACCCTATACAAGAATATCATTTTCAGGTGCAGGTGAGATGTTACCTCCAAGGCAATAGCATGGATGGACTCTCGAGAAGCAAGAGCTTCCTAGTTATGCTTTATGTGTGCATGAGTGTTATTTGTAAAGCCAAGGGCTTAATGTGTAATGAGCGAGACTCTATTTGTGTAACCAAGCAATGTCTTGGAAAGATAAAAGCCTATATGGCATTTAATTGCTTGCTAAACAGTGAACTCTGATATATGAATTTATTATGTTTCTTATATTTATTCCGCATATGAGTTATCTTTATTGCAATATTTCGGGGCTTGATATCTATAGAGCATGACAAAAAGTCTTATATGTTGGAACAATCTTCTGTGTAAATAAAATAACAAAGTCAAACAAATAAATAAATAACGTACAAAATTTATTTATCGAACTGAATTAAAAATTCAAAGACCAAGTCGAGTGTGTGACACTCTATCCTTAAGATAGATTCGCCCCGCTACGGTACTTACGGTTGAGTGGCGTCTATCTACCAGGATACAATGATCTTAACCAATTGGTAGTAGCACTAAAAAACAAATTGTACGGCGAACCAAACCTGCGATCTAACTCTCTAAAAATTATTCTAAAACTAAAATGTAGAATAATGCAAAACAAAGCAAAGTTGGACAGCAAAAGGAGCATGTTTTAGATTGTTTTCCATGAACAAAACTGCTGGAAATGTTTGGTATATGTAGGCAACAAAAGCTGTCCGAATAGATAAGTTTCTGTAACTTTAACAGATGCCAAACCCTTGAACAGATTTAGTATGGAAACTGGACTGATTTGAATCTGTGCAGATTTAGAAACTGTCCAGAATTTCAACAGATTGAAGAACAAGTCTGGACAGAATTTACTTGAAGTTTTGATCCCCCCAAATCTGCTGGAACAAGTCTAGATTATATAGACCCGAACATGTACTAAAATGAAGTGAATAGATGCAACCAGTGTGGAACAGATTAACTGCTGCAGTTACCTATCTGTTACTGAAACCGCCAACTGCCTGGACAGATTTTAATTTTAAATCTGTCTAGTTTGTAACAGATACTACCTGATTGAACTGTTTTAATTTCGGACAAGAAATGGACAAAAATCTAGAATTCAAATTTTGAATTAATTCCCCGCAATAATTTTTGGAAAAAATTCAAATGAATTTTGTCCAAAAAATTAATATTAGAATCGATCCATAACCTACACCCACGCCCGGCACAGGTCGGCTTGGCCGGACAGACGGCGGCGGCGGCGGCGACATGCACGTGTGTGGTTGTTTTGGCTAAGGTTCACTTTGTACATAACTCCTCCCTTCTACAAACTTGGGGTATCCCTTGGGGCCCAACCCAAGTGTTGTAGGTTAGAGCTTATATACACAAATAAACTCTCTTAAAGTTTCAATGTGGGACAACCCACAAGGAAACCCACTATTAAAACTTAAATGTTCAATTCCACGAACCCAAAAACGATGTCAACTTCCCATTCACTCATAAATGGTTTTGACGTATCGTCTTTACCGTGTGACTTGCCACGCGGCAAGGAACACTTCACCTCTTCGGACCCGTCCCAAAAGACATTCGGGGCCCACTTAATTTTGGGCTCAAAGATGACCCAAAATAAGCCTTTATAAACCAATTTTTCCAACACTATATGTACGCCGACAAATGGTATATATGTACCACGATAGAAGGTGATATATATACCACGACATTCATTATCTGTTGATTGTCAAAAGTTTTCTGTATCAGTAATAATGAACTACACAAAAGCTGAGGATGACAAAAGTATTATATTAGTTCTACACAAAAGTGAAAATTCTTCTCCATACACCAATATGGATTATCCACAAGTCTATGCAACAAAGCCATCTACAAAGAAAAACAAAAAATGAATTAGAATTGGTTACAAAATATCAATTCAGTCAGCCATATGAAACATATTCTAACATGCATTTAAGATAGAACAATCGAGAAATGTCATCTTGGAAATAAAAGAAAGTATACATATATATATATGTACATGTATCATGCAATATTTACTCCAACCAACTGCACAAACAATGTAATATGTAATTTCTTCATCCTATAAATATATAAGGGCACTTATTAAAATATGTAGATGTTATTTTCATAAAGTTGTCGCTTTTTAAACTAAATGTTGCAAGTTTTTTGACTAAGTGTAAGATGTATTCGAGGGTTGTTATGAATTTTCGCCCCCAGAAGCCCTTTTTCGAGTAAGTTTAGGGCATATTCGACTCTAACTCCCAACCTACGGGTCCAAATTACATTCCGTCAGTTCTCATAAATCCTATTTGTCATAGCGAAGCTATTCGTGTGAGCCACACGGTCAATCGGGGGCTGTTTTGAATTTTCGCCCCCAAAACGCCTTTTTTCGACTAAGTTTAGGGCGTATTCAGCTCTAACTCCCAACCTACAGATCCGAATTACATTCCGTAAGTTGTCACAAGTCCTATTTGTCATGGGAGAACTGTCTGTGTGAGTTACACGATGGTCCGGGGGCTGTTTAGAATTTTTGCCCCCGAAACGCCCTTTTTCGACTAAGTTTAGGGTGTATTTGGCTCTAACTTCCAACCTACGAGTCCTAATTACGTTCTGTCACTTGTCACAAGTCCTATTTGTCATGGAAAAACTATCTATGTGAGCCACACGGTTGTTTGGGGATTGTTTTGAATTTTTGCCCTGAAACGTCGTTTTTCTACTATGTTTAGGGCGTATTCGGCTCTAACTCCCAACCTACTGGTTCGAATTACATTCCGACAGTTCACACAAGTCCTATTTATCATGGTGAAGCTATTCGTGAGAGTCACACAGTCATTTGGAGGCTGTTTTGAATTTTCGCCCCTGAAATGCTCTTTTTCAAGTAAGTTTAAGGCGTATTCGGCTCTAACTCTCTACCTACGGGTCCGAAATACGTTCCGTCAGTTGTCACAAGTCTTATTTGTCATGGAGAAACTATCCATGAGAGTCACACAATGGATCGGGGGCTGCTTTGAATTTTTTCCCTCAAAACGCCCTTTTTTGACTAAGTTTAGGACGTATTCAGCTCTAACTTCCAACCTACGGGTCCGGATTACATTCTGTCAGTCGTCACAAGTCCTATTTTTCATGGGGAAACTGTTCGTGTGAGCCACATAGTGGTTTGGGGGCTGTTTTGACTTTTCGCACCCGAAATGCCATTTTTCTACTAAGTTTAGGGCGTATTCGGCTTTAACTCCCAACCTACGGGTTTGAAATACGTTCCGTCAGTTCTCACAAATCCTATTTGTCATGGCGAAGCTATCCGTGTGAGCCACACAGTCATTCGTGGGCTGCTTTGAATTTTTGCCCCCGAAACGTCATTTTTTGACTAAGTTTAGGGCGTATTCGGCTTTAACTCCCAACCTACGGGTCTGGATTACATTTCGTCAGTTGTCACAAATCTTATTTATCATGGGAGAACTGTCCGTGTGAGCTACATGGTGGGTCGGAGGCTGTTTTGAATTTTCGCCCCTGAAACGCCCTTTTTCTACTAAGTTTACAGCGTATTCGGGTCTAACTCCCAATCTACAGGTCCGAATTACGTTCCATCAGTTCTCACAAGTCCTATTTGTCATGGAGAAGTTATCTGTGAGAGTCACATGGTCGTTCGGAGGCTATTTTGAATTTTCGCCCCCGAAAAGCTTTCTTTCGAGTAAGTTTATGGTGTATTTGGCTCTAACTCTCTACCTACGGGTCTGGATTATATTTTGTCAGTTGTCACAAGTCCTATTTGTTATGGGGGAACTGTCCGTGTGGGCCACATAGTGGTTTGGGGGCTGTTTTGACTTTTCGCACCCGAAATGCCATTTTTCTACTAAGTTTAGGGCGTATTCAGCTCTAACTCTCAACCTACGGGTCTGAATTACGTTCCGTTAGTTCTCATAAGTCCTATTTGTCATGGCGAAACTATCCGTGTAAGCCACATAGTCGTTCGAGGGCTGTTTTGAATTTTTGCCCCCGAAACGCCCTTTTTTGACTAAGTTTAGGGCGTATTTGGCTCTAACTCCCAACCTACGAGTCCGAATTACATTTCGTTAGTTGTCACAAATCCTATTTGTCATAGGGGAACTGTCCGTGTGAGCCACACGGTGGGTTGGGGGCTATTTTGAATTTTCGCCCCTGAAATGCCATTTTTCTACTAAGTTTAGGGCGTATGCGGGTATAACTCCTAATCTATTGGTCTGAATTACGTTTCGTCAGGTCTCACAAATCCTATTTGTCATGGGAAATCTATCCGTGAGAGTCACATAGTCGTTCGGAGGCTGTTTTGAATTTTCGCCCCTAAAAAGCTCTTTTTCAAGTAAGTGTAAAGCGTATTCGACTCTAGCTCTCTATCTACGGGTCTGAATTACGTTCCGTTAGTTATCACAAGTCTTATTTGTAATGGAGAAGCTTTCCATGAGAGTCACACGGTGGATTGGGGGCTGCTTTGAATTTTCGCCCTCGAAACACCTTTTTTCAACTATGTTTAGGGCGTATTCGGCTCTAACTCCCAACCTACGGGTCCGGATTACATTCCATCAGTTGTCACAAGTCCTATTTGTCATGGGGAAACTATCCGTGTGAGCCACATGGTGGTTAAGGGGTTGTTTTGAATTTTTGCCCCCAAAACGCCCTTTTCTGACTAAGTTTAGGGCGTATTCGGCTCTAACTTCCATCCTACGGGTCCGAATTACATTCCGTCAATTGTCGTAAGTCCTATTTTTCAAATATAGCTTGAAAATGGACATGGATATCTCCTTTCCATGATTTTGAGTAGAATTTGAATGCTAATTAAACAGGTACCTTTTTCACTAAAGTAAATTCTTTAGTTCATAACTAAATAAAACACTAATAAAGCCAAAATTGTACCATTAGGTGAACAAACTATGTGGTATACCAGGATCCGATAACTTACTCTATTACGGGATGAAATATCAAAGTAGACTATAAGAAAAATACACAATATTGTGATTTCCTCTTTCTCTCTAAAACCAGTTCTTTGCATGTTGTTAAATATACATAACTTTCCAATACTAGCTTTTGACTCGCATCATTGTGATAAAAGTTCATCATTACAAATAGGAACATAGATATGATATGAGTAATTTGTGAGAAGCTAACTCATGAGATTTCTATAATGCATGAATTTTTATTTTATTTTTATAATGTAATAACTTAATTACTTTTCCAGGTCTTTCTTAGCAAATCCTTTCCTCTCTGTGCACTCTTAAAAAAAGAAAGAAAAAAAAAAAAGTAGATAATTAAAGAAAACACACACCTTTCTTGTACATTTTCTCAATGTATGTATGAGATCCATATTCAAGCACATACTGCACGATAATTACATATTAGTAGATATGAATATGGTGAAGATCATATTTCTATATTTGATGCCACTTCCTGCCATCCCATTAGGAGTTTGGCAGGATTATTTGTTTTATTTTATTTATTTATTTATTTTTCCTTTCTTCCTTGCATATGGTTGTGTACATTAACAAAAAAAGAAAAAGAAATGTTAAATAGGATAAATAGGGGTAATGTGGGGCAATAATGCTAATCCTTGATTTTTTTTTTCTCACGTGTTAGAAGAGGGTAATGTTTTAAGGTTGAAAAATGATTTGGAATCTGGTGTTTCTTTTCGGACATATCAGGTGTTTCTTTGAAAGTATATAATAATAATAATAATAATAATAATAATAATAATAATAATAATAATAATAATAATAATAATAATAACAACAAACCCATTTCAGAAATGAGCAGTAAATCCACAAACCCATTTCACAACTCAGGTTTAGGTCCTAAGTTAATTCCTCTGCAATGAAAAAACCACTACTGAGATTACATTCTTAACACTGGTTTGGGGGACAGTTATCATATGGACAAACCCATTTCAGAAATGAGTAGTATATGCACCTGAATCAAGCATATAAACCAAGACAATGATGTATTGAAATGTGTTTGGCTGAGAGCGAGATTGAGAGAATAAATCAACTGAATCAAGCATATAAACCAACTGAATCAAGTATAAATCAAGTATATAAAACCCTAAAGCCACAATCAGAAAAGGGGGAAACAGATGGAGAGAGAGAGAGAGAGAGAGAGAGAGAGAGAGAGAGAGAGACTATGAGTGAGAGAGATAGATAGACAGATACACCAACAGCAAGAGTGTGTGCGAGGGAGAGAGATATAGATAGACAGACATGACAAGATCGAGAGAGTGTGCGAGGGAGAGAGAGAGAGAGAGAACCTGTGATCTGCGGTTGTGCTGATGGTGCTTTGTGGTGGTGGCCACAATGTCTTTCGTACGGTGGGCTGTGGTGAGGTGTTTGTCTCTTCGGTTTGATATTTGATTATGAGGTTTGAATGTTGTTGTGTGTAACAGAGCAAGGGGCGGGCAGCACTAAAAGAGTCCTCGCACGCCCTAGAAAATTTGAAGATTTAGTGACTAAAAATTTTTTGTCAGCAAAAATGTTATTATGGGCGACTATCCTATTTGGTAGCCATAGGAAAATAAACAGCGACTATTTTATTGGTCGCCAAATGTATATTTGGTGACTAAATCTCCATTTGGTCGGAAAAAGTTTGTATTTGCCCACTAAATTTTTTAGTCACTAAAGATTAACTAAAAAATATACTTGGTTTTGGCTACTAACATTTATTTTGTAGGCAAAAATTCATATACAACGACTAAAAAAAAAAAATAGTAGCCTAAAATTGAGACTAACAACGACCAATAAATTTTTTAGTCGCTAAAAGTGTCACTTTTGCCAACAAAAAGGTAATTTAGTCGCCAATAAATAATATTTCTCGACTAAAAAATTTTAGTAGCTAAAAATTGTACCAACGGCAACTAATACATATTTTAGTCCCCCAAAGTCAACTTTTTGGCAACAAAATTTTGTTTAGTCGCCAAAATTGGTCGCCAAATGTGCAAATTCTTGTAGTGTCATTTCTCTCATCAACTCTCCAGATCTCTGAATTTCTCTACTCTCCGTATCTCTCAAACTCATTACTTTTCTACTCTTTGAATTTCTCACTTTTCCATGTCTCACACTAATGACTTTGTAACTCCCAATCTACAAATGCTTTCTCTTTCTCATTGCTCTTAAATCTCCAAAATTTTGATCTCCTTATACGTTACCCTTCGCATTCTCTGATCTCTTTCAACTGTCAGACAGTAAATCAAGAAGCATATACTATATTGATGGTGTGAAAGATTTATTTAGACTGAATGACAATAATGTCGAAGTACTTTTTTATTTTTTAATTTCCTACTTTTATAAGGAATATTGACTTGTAGGGTTCTTGTGACATACTCATTTTTGTTTTGAATACAAGGTCGGAAAGATTGATAAATAAAAGCTAATTGTGAAATTGACCAGAGTTGACTGCCAATCTAATGATCTAAGTGGACGATTTCAAACTGAACAATCAGTTGACTTTGGTTGAGCATGTGAAGAACCCGATGATGGTTAGGCAGTTGACGGGTTAAGGGCAAACTCGGGCCGACTCAACCCATGAACGCCCCTAATTCGAACGACACAAATAATGTGTACTGAGAAAAAGTATGGTATACAAATGAAATCACCCATTAACCCATATATAAAAATTAAAAAAAAAAAGAAAAAACTTCTTGTTAATTAAAATTTGGATAAATTACATCAGTGGTTCTTATATTTTACTTCTTGTGTCATTTTAATTCTTATATTTTCAATTGACTCGATTTTAACTTTTAATTTTAGATCTTGCGTCAATTTGGTTCAATTGATAATATTGTTAGTGTTTTTTAAGAAAAATTATCACTAGATTGATTGAGATTAACTAACTGAATTGGGTAAATTTATAATTTTACTATTAAAAATATGACAAGTGATATTTATGTGCATATTTTTCATAAGAAAATGTTAAGAGTCATAATCAATTCGATCAAATTAAGACAAAATCATAAATTTAAGATCAAGATCAAACTAATTAAAATTATAAAAAATAAAATGACAAAAACACTCAAATAAAGAGACTACCGTTATAATTTGTTCTAACAATTTTACTTTTAGGCCGTCACGTAGCAAATCACCTGAACTAGCATCAAAGGGCAACCATCGATCCTTGCAGAGCCAGGGACATCGTGTTGAAGCTCTTTCTAGTACGGACATGACGTGAGTACTATGTCGTTCCCGAGCTCTTCCAACCCGACATCTGCATTGGCTATAAACAACACCCTTTGGCCATTGCAGTACACCATGAGCTTCTTGTTAGGCCCTTCAAGGACCCTCCCAGCATATGGGTAGTAAAACACAAGTGCTTTACCCAATGCCTCTCTTATCACACTCACTAGGTCTATCCCTTCCATTGAAGGATTGTTTTTGTAAAACATGATCATCGAATAGTGAAGCTGAAAACATGATCCCAAAATTTCCACACAACACATAAAAAATTATCCTCATCCACTATCATGAGGCTGGCTCTATGATCTATCTGCTGAAAACTAAAGAATTGATAATCACAGATGACAATAAACTTACGGATCTGGAGGAATTTGGAGGACCTACTGAAATTTCTCTGTGCTTTTGGGTTCTATTACTATTCAAAAAGTTCATTGCTCTTGGGTTCCAGGTTTTGAATGGTGCATCAAATAGCAGAGAGAGAAAGTGGGTTTACTGACCTTTTGAGCTTAGGGTTGCACATTTCAATACAAATGCTTGTGAAATTTATGGAAATTTTGAATTGTGTTTCATATCAAAGAAATTTTTTTGAATTTTCTCCGTGTAATTTTTAAATTTCTCTAAATTTTTCTTCACAAAAAATTTGTCTAAAATTTCACTAGACAGTGAAATTTCACTAATGTGTGTCTTATCTTTTTCTTTCTTTTTACCCTCTCTCCATCTCTTAATATATCTTTCTTCCTCTCTCTACCCTTAGTGAAATTAAGGATTTCTTTGACTTAATCAGGAAATTTTCACTAAAGTTAGTGAATTTTTCACTGACCTATAGTAATGATAACAAAATTTCACCGACTTAGTCAAGAAAATTTCACTAGACCTAAGTTAGTGAAATTTCACTAAGGTCAATGAAATTGCATTGATGTATGTCTCATTCTTTTATTTGTTTCTACCCTCTCTCCATCTCTCAACATGTCTTCCTTCTTCTCTCTACCCTTAGTGAAATTTAGGGTTTCTTTGACTTAATCAAGAAATTTTCACTGACCTATAGTAATGATAGTGAAATTTCACTAACTTAGTCAAGAACGTTTCACTGAAGTCAACAAATTTCATTGAAATTACTATAAATCAATAAAAAAATTTTGATTAAAAGTTAGAGAAATTTCACTGACCGAAGATAATCAACTCACCAAAATTTTGTCAAATTTTTTTCTTGAAATTTCATATTCATCATTGATCTTGTTTGATAGATCTCGACGAGAGCATTCCAAAAATATACTTTTTGTTAATAGATATCTAAATAAATAATTATTGAATTTTTAAAATTTTAAAAATGTAAAAAAGTGAAAGACTTTAATGCTAAATGTCAAACGCAAGGGTATTTTAGTCCAATAATTTTGAATGTAAAAGGCGCGTGTTTTTGAGAGACCTCGACTAGTATAAAAGTTTTGGATTCCTTTATCTCTTAAAATTGTAATATTTGGGACCTTTAAAAAAAACTCTTTCTATATTTTGGTTTGTTTTGATTTTTTTTAATAATAATTTCCCCTTAAAATTCTTCGCCATTGTTTCATTTACATTGTTATTTATTATATATATATATATATATAAATGCAACATCCATAGGGATTTTGTTTGGAAATGAAAAATCACAAGAAATCACCATTTCTATATAAAAATTCTGAGACAGGTACATCTTTTTTTGGGCGTATATGGTATTACACTTATGCAAAAATTATAATATTTATCACAAAATATTTCATATTTATCATACAAAGTATACCTTTTTTCTTCACAAAAATATAACTTTTTGTATCTCACAAAAAGTATACTTCAGGTGTATATAATTTTTAGGTGCACATCATAGTTTCATCATTCATAACTTTCATTACAAAAATTCTAATTTTTATTACAAAAATTCATAATTTTTATCCCAAAAAAAATGAAATTTTTTTTTAAAACTTGGAACTGCATATTGTATCATTTTTTTCATCACTTTTCTAATAATAATATAAAATAAAAGATTAAAAAAAAAAAACCTTAGGTGGTCCACTCCTGTATGAAAAGAACTTTAAATGGTCCATTTTCCATTCACCAAGAAAAAAACAAAATTACAGACAAGCCAAAAACAAAAAAAAAAAAAAACCAAAAAACTTTTCATATGATTATCTGCTCTGGAGCTTAAACCGCAAAATTTGTTTTTTAAGAACATCTTTAATGCCTATTACCATAGTTAAAAATCGGCGTTGTGCTTCTCCCTATTACATATTTATAATGAAAATGTTCTATTTAAAAAAAAAAATAAACACATTTTATTATATCATTTAATAATACGTGTAATGTTTTTTTATTAATTTAAAATAATTATAAATTTGTATTCATATTTTATAGTCATGGTATGAAATCAAAATCTTTCATTACATGAATGGAATGGAGGCAATGAAAATATTAAAAATTGATATATTACAATGTGCAAATGTCATTTATGATAATCTTGTTTTAGTGGTGGCACGGCTACCATATGAGTAATGGGTTGTTTTGGAAAGTTAGTTAAAAGTTAATTTTTTGACTTTTTTTAAAAATACATGTAAAAAAAATAAAGATATGATATGACCTAAAATAAATTAAAAGCCAAAATTTAACTTTTAACCATCTTTCCAAATTGGCCCAATGTACACAGAAGGTTGGAAGAATGTGTGGTTTGCACCAAGTCGAGTCCTAACCAGTATTTTTTTTATTTTTTTTTATTTTTATCAACCAAGGAATTTTTTAGAAGTAACCATAAAAAAATCTTAGACTTTATAATATAACAAATTTTAAAATTTTTAATTTTATCAATTTAAATCGTAATATTTTGATTTATTTTTAATTTAAATGATATATCTGGGTAAAACTGAGCAAAAATAATACTTTAATCATTAAATTTAATGAGATTTTTTTTTTGTGAGTTTTTATTCCATGAAAATTAAAAAAAAAAAGTTTAAACTAAAAATAAATCAAAATATTTAGATTTAAATTAATAAAATTAAAATTTTAATATTTATTTTGTTAAAAAAAGATGATTTGTCCACGCAATTTCTCTCTCCCAAACCCCCCAAGTGACATGGCAAGCAAAATTTGAAAAGTTGACCCACATTCAAACATGAATTACAAAATGCTTGAGAGACCTAATTTATCATCGCTAAAAATCACCTCTAATGATATGTCTGACAAATGTCAAATTTTAATTTGTCAAATATTTTATCAAGTGTAGTCTTAACTTTAATGTCACATCAGTAAAGGTCATTTAAAGGTGATAAATTATAAGAATGTAGCATCGTTGTATGAATAATGATTCATTTCTTTAATTGTACTTTTCCAATTTTATTCCTAATGATGTGAAATTTGAGGATTAAAGATTAAAGATAAATGATGAAAGGGAGAGAAATGTAAAACTATTTCACATGAAGGGTGAGTCATGTGAACATCATCATCATTGATCACCCTAAGTAGGGTGTAAAAATGGCCCGAGACCCGTGGACAACCTGAAGATGGCCTAAGGCTGGAGATGGACTCGACCCGTTTCCAGCCCGGTTAGGCCTGAGCCCAAACCAGCCCAGGACCTTGGGCCCAGGCCTGGGCCTTCCATTTGAAGCCCGGTCTGGCCCATCTGGGCCTCTCTTTGCCAACGGTCAAATTTCAAAAAAAATAAAAAAACAAAATAAAAAATAAAAGGCAAGTTGCAATGGTTAAATAATAATAATAATAATAATAATAATAATAATAATAATAATAATAATAATAATAATAATAAAGGCTTGATCTTGCAACAACGATAAAAAAAATAACATAAAATAATTATAAAAAAAAAAGTAATTTCCTTGCAGGGAGGCAGAGCTAATGTTGCCCCTTGCCAGTGCTGTCTACCCCCTCCCTTGTCATGCATCACTCTTCAGTTACATCATCATTGCAAAAATTGCAATGAATGAAAAAAAAAAAAAAAACTTTTATGCACCTCTGTTGCTACCCCCTGCCAGTGTCGCTTGCCTACCCCTGCCCTTCTTGTCAATGTCATGCATCACTCACATCAAGTTGCAATGAACAAAAATAAAAGATAAAAAAATAAAAATTTATGCACCTCTACAGACTTAAAAATAATAATAATAAAAAAATATAACAGTCATATTACCGTTTAACACAACGGTATTTATTTATTTAGAAATTTACTTCAATATTTCAAACTTCTATAAATATTCTTTATTTTTCAAAATAAATCTCGCAAACAATTTTCTCTCTTAAACTCTCAATCTCTCTCAACCCTCAATTAATTTTGAAGTGTCATCCCTAAACGGCAATTGCAATTGTGCAACAAGAAACTTTTATCAGAAGAAGCTAATTCTGTATCGTATTCACCAGTCGGTAATATTAATTAGTTTAATTAAATTTATTAGCTACTTATTTTTTCATTAATTATTTGTAAACATATATTAATTATTATTTTTTACTCATTGTATTTACACATTATTTAAATTAATTGTTAGTTCTTATATATTATCTTACTTACATTACTATTGATCCTAATATTTCTAATGTTTATGTCGATGTTGATATATATATTACACAATATGAATATTGAAAAATCTAGAAAACACCTAGATGTTGATTTGTGATTATGTACCAATTTAAAGCAAACAATAACAATCCCAATCAAACAATCAAGAGAAAGAGACACAAAGATTTTACGTGGAAAAACCACAATTGGACACCTTCCAATTGTGATAAAAAACCACGAACATGACCACAAGAACAATCCACTAAGAAGATATAAAGGAATTACAGTATCACTCTCAATTATCCAGCGAATTCACAACGCCTAATTGAACCAACCTCTATGTGCCTCTTCCAACCCCATCTTCAGCACGGAATTGTCTTTCTGATGAGCCACTCCGGATTCCCTCCAAAGCTTCAGGCTCGAATTCTTCAGAATTCACAACTGAAGAACAACTCTCTCTTTTGTGTATAACAAACAAACCTTTGATGTACTCTCTTTAAATCATGAGTTGAATACTCAATAAAACATCAAAAGAAAAATAAAATATCCCCAGATATAAACTTTTAAGAACCAAAAAGAAGATCTGGAGGACTTCAATGAATTACTTAGTTTTTGGAGAAAACCAAGTATATATAGAGAACCAAAAGCAATCCTAGATTGGAAAGAAACCAAACTCCTTGAGAAATCCGGATTCTGAGGCTCGCTCGAGCGAAGCTTTCCTGGCTCGAGCGAGGAGAGTAATTTTCATGATTTCTACTAGTGCCTTGGCTCGAGCGACGGATCCTTGGCTCGAGCGAGGAATACACTTTTTTAGGTTTTTTGTATGGACGCAATCCTTGGCTCGAGCGAGCATTCCTTGGCTCGAGCGAGAAAGTCTTAGCTCGAACGAGCACTCCTTGGCTCGAGCGAGCAACGGCTGACATGCAATTTTGAATGTAAATTTGAATTTTGCTTCGGCCGACCCGTAATAATCAGCGAAGTGGCAATCTTGAAAGCATTAACATTACAAACTACTTTGTATGGCTCGATTCGGGTTTGGATTCGCATCTAATAAACTTATAGCCTCACTGAAATAAAAGTGTGAATAAAATTACAACTCAAAGGAGTTTTGTCAAACGGGATTGCCAAGAATAAAAACTTAACAAATATGTTGATTCTCCTTCTAATATACCTCTTCCAACAGTTGGATCATCATCTAGGGTCACAACTAGTAGTGTTTGAGAACATTTTCAAAAAATATATATATAATCTTGATTGATCAACAATTTATTTTTTACTATTTTATTTTATTTTTGTATTAGATTATTAAGGTGGAGTACAATGCAAATTATTGGCAGGCTAGTAAATGCCAACCTAGTTGGGACGTATTTGATTTATAGTGATGCAATTGTTCTACCATCATCAACAATGTATACCTATTTTATTTAATAATATAATTTTTTGTAATATTTATTTAATTTTGAAATAAAATTATTCATTCAATAAATGTTATATAATTAATTTAATATTGTAATATTGAAAGTTTCATTTTCATATATATAAATTATTCATTTGAAAAGAAAAAAATTACATAATAACATACTTTTTTAGTTATAAATTCATAATTAAAAAACATAAGTCATACATAATTAAATTTAAATTCCATCATGACATATAACCAAACAAAAATCTCATTAACCTTAACTAAAATATTCTAATATAATTTTTCTTTTATTTTTTATCCC
The DNA here is from genome assembly GCA_025200525.1 of Camellia lanceoleosa. Taxonomy (NCBI): domain Eukaryota; kingdom Viridiplantae; phylum Streptophyta; class Magnoliopsida; order Ericales; family Theaceae; genus Camellia; species Camellia lanceoleosa. Next base: position 121,572,507 of record CM045771.1, on the reverse strand, counting down.
TAATAAATAATCTACATAGATAATGTATTTATCGTTCATTTTTTTCCAAAAAAAAAAGGGCTGCCTAGGCCTAGCCCTAGGCCCTATTCTGATTAAGCCTAGGCTTGGGCTTGGGCCTCACTTTTCGGCCCACGGACCGGCCCACTAAAAAAGCAAGAGCCCACGAGGCCCGCTTGGGTCTGCCCAAGCCCAGGCCTAGATGGGCCGCGCTATTATTGCACCCCTAATCTTAAGCCACAAAAGTCCAATCATATTTATTCATATGTGGCTAAGAAAATTTCAACACGTAACTTTGAATTCCTACAATTTTTATTTTTATTTTTAAATAAAAGACAGTTTTAATTTTTAAAGTACGTGTTATTTTTCATTTTAATTTTTTAAGTTTTAATTTTATTATTTTGATTACAAGATTGTCAATTTGAGTCAATTTGGTCCTAAGTTTAACATCCGTTAACAGAAATTTGAATAAAAGACGATTTGGTTTCATAAAATATGCATTTCTTCTCATTTTATCATTCCTAAAAATCATCCCTAATGATGTGTCTAACAAGTGTTAAATGTTAATTTGTCAAACATTCATGTGTGATCTTAACCTCAAAGTTACATCATTAGGAGTTATTTAGAAGTGATAAAGTATGGAAATGTAGCATTGTTGTACGAATAATGATTCATCAATCTAATTTTGCTCCCCTAATTTTATCCCTAATGATGTAGGACTAGAGAGGTTAAAGATGAGAGGGAGAGAAATGTGAGAGTACAAACAGAATCACCTATATATGTTGGTTGAATACACAACAAACGAATTGCGTGAGCTCTCCCAACAACGAACACAAAATCACATTCCAGTTTCTTATATTTTTAAGTCTTTGTAATGATGTCTTCATATCTTAATATATGAAAACAAATTTTAGTTTATAATTTTAATGATTACATGCGCAAGTAAACTTAAATAAAAAACTTCTTGGTGCTTGTCATTTTATGTATAAACATTTTATTAAAAAAATATATGTAATACGACCTTATTCTTATAACTCGTCTAAGACCCACTACTATAAAATCATAAATAGATTATGAATTTTAAGTGTGTTGTATATTATTTAGGTTTTTTTATTTTGTCAAAGTGTGATCTTTGAAAATGTGATTGTTAAGGGTCATTTTCGATCACACTTTTCAACCGTTATTAAAAGATAATTCTATCACGTATTTTGACCGTGACAATAAACATTTAAATCACGGATTTGAAGTGTGATTAATAATCAATAAAACTTGATATTGAACTTAAATTGTAACGCCCCAAAATAAACACAATATACCCATCTCATAACAAATAATAATTAGCAACATAAATGAAATGATAAATTTTCATTAATCAGAGTTTGATATACAAAAAGTGACACATGTGATATACATTCATAAACAGTATATCTTGAATCTACAGTATGTGTTACAAGATTGTGAAAAAAATGAAAGCTAAACAGATAATCATTTGCTCTAAAGGTTTACATCTGTCTAAGTCAATACTTGGGTACATCAACAGCGAGTCTTAAGCTCAATACAAATAAAGCCCTAAACTTGTACAAAATAAAATACAAAATAACAACACTGAGCCTTTAGCTCCACAATCCTCCCAAGCTAAATTCTTGGTGGAGGTATATCACCAGTATTTGAAAATGGTTTTCCTACATAGGGTGTGCCAAAACCCAGTAGAAATAGTACAACACAATGTATAGATCTTAACAAAGCCATAAGGTTTTATGCATATGCAATATTATTGTCAAAACATTTATATCCTTTTTCAAAAACCTGCTATGCCTTTATACCACAATTCTCAAAATCATATCCTTTACAATAGGAAGATAGAGGGAAGTCTCAAACTAATACAACCTTTCACGGGTATTTCATACGTGGGAAATCGTCAAACGACACCCACGTAAACATAGCCAATACAAGTGCTACTATTACCATTTTACAGATATTTCGTCCGCAGGAACCAGCACTCATGTATATGTGCATTTTTTGGGACTTTCACCCTAGATACACAAGCCAACTTAATTTGGTGATACACACATCTTTCCCACGTTCATCCTTTTTTTCTCAAAATCATATACATTTTCAATGTATTTAATAAATGACAATGTTCAATACACATAGATGAGAAATCAGTTTTAGTTCATCTAATTCTCATGTAATTTCTACAACATTCATAACTATCCTCTACCGATAGCCCAAAACAGATATATCTAAATAGATAAATAAATTTTATTAAAGATACACTTTTTCAAAAACCCAAGATAGGAGTGATAATACATATCATACTCCACCATCATCATCAACATTATTTCAATTTCATAATTCTCAACTTTAATTCTATTTTCTCTTTTGCAATCTTAAACATTCACATTTTATGACAAAATCCCTTTCTTTTGAAAATTAATTTCAATGTAGGAAATACCTCATTTCAACATTTATCAATCCTAATTTCATACCCACAAGTTTTTCCAAGAAGCCATTTGAAAACTCCTCTCTTTCATTTATATTTCAAGCCCTAGGTTTTTACCAAAAACCCCAAACCACTATAATATTTTGAAATAGCAAATGACTAAGGTAAAACTCATACAAGAATGTGAAGAATCCCTACCTCGATGCTAGGAGACCAAAGAGAGAGTGAAGTAACTTCAATGACGCCGAAACCCAACTTTGTTCGGATGAAAATGAAGCTCTAAGTGAGCTCTACCCTTTTCTCTAAGAGAGTAGGGTAGAGAAATCAATGGATCTAGGTGTTTTAGAAGAGAGAATGTGAGTTTTAGAGAGAGAGAGAAAGAATGTAGATCTAAGGTTTTTAGACAGTTTAGAGAGAGAGAGAGAGAGAGAGAGAGAAAGAGAGAGAGAGTGAAATAAAAAAGTGATGTAAAAAGTGACTTTTACGGATTAATATACGCGCAGATTGCTCGAGCGCAAGAAGTGACGCTCAATGTAAGACACCAAAGATGTGACCGCTCAAGATAAAAAGTTGTCGCTCGAGCGTGAAATACAAACTCCTAGTAGTTTAACAAACCAAAGGCAAATGCTCGAGCACAATAAGAGCCGCTTGAGCCAAGACTGCTCGAACGTAAAAAGTTTCACTTGAGCGAAGAATACCAATTCCCAGTAGTTTTGTAGACTTGCAAAAGTACTGAGAGTTCACCATGACCGCTTGAGCGCAAGAAGTTACTCTTGAGCGTATGAGCGAAATTCTGGATAACAACAGTTTGAAAAACAAGTTATTAATTTGTTCCCAACATGATCAATACAACCCAAAAGCCAAACTCAAAGAAGTATAAGGGGAAACAAGACATGAATAACTATATAAGACAAAGAAACCTGGATCCAAAACATACCATGGGTTGTGTCTAAACCAGAGATGCTATGTAAATAATCTATAATTAATAATGGGATAAGATCACAGTTATATGTATTTTTCATCACGGTTAGTGCATGTGATAAAAAATGTCTTGGACCACAAAATGCGACTATCAATCACAGTATATAAATCATAATTAAAATATGAAGAGAACTAATATCCAAAATGTGAAGTATTTGGTGGACGCTCTTGACGAGATTTGTAGATCGGTTGGCCGCTAATTTGCTTAAAAAAAAAAAGAAAAAAAAGAAAGACTTTTGACCACTAAAAAAAAAGGAAGTAAAAAAGAACAACATAACCACTTAGATTTTTAACAAACCAAAAATAAGTTACATATTGATCTACATTCTTGAAAGATTATAGCACAAATAATACTCAATCGATAGTGCTACATACACTAATTATTGTACTAACTAGTATGCCAATACTGGTTATGACATTATTATTGACTTCACTCATTATACAAATTACAAATACCAAAAATTTCTTAAATTATGCCACATCATCAATTGGTATATCAGTTCATACTCAATACATGGAGTGTACTTATTCATTAATTATCCTTACATTTGTTGTGGGTTATCAAGGTTGAACACTTAGGCCTTGTTTGGTTTGTTTTTCAGAAAAAATTTTGGGAAAGATTCTGTACAAACAAATTTTTAAGAGTAATCAAACCAAACAAATTTTTCTAAAAAATCTCAAAATTTTGTTTGGTTACCTACTTTTCAAAATCACTCTCTCTCTCTCATACACATCAAAAATCACTTTTTTTAAAACTCTCTCCCTAAAACAATTTTCCAAAACCATTTCTAAAAAAAAAACAAACCAAACAAGTTTTCGTACTTTTTATCTCAAAAATTACTCTACAAACACAAACCAAACACACCCTTAATTTTCATTTGTTTAGTTATTTATTTATTTTTAAGACGGGATTGTGAACATTTTTAGAGCATGGAAATGGGTTTAAGATTAGGTGGATGTTCAACAGGCTCCTGAATCATTTTCTTCAACTCTTGTTCAAACCTATCCATGACTGATTCTGGCAAGCATATCGGTACCACAATCCCATCTTCTCCTCCTCTAATGTCCCTAAAACGTACAAAAATTCTAATCAATGATGTCGCCTTAGGAACACCGCCAAACACCGGCTTCCCCCACCCGAAATCTACCTTATCAAACCCTGCCCGAGTCGTATCTGAAACGATATAGTCCTTATTCGCTTTCAAGGTATACAAAGCACGTCCCTTTATCACCATAAGATCAGCCACTGATCTGAAATACTCTTCGCTCACTTGTGCCTTTGCCTTCTTTACCAACTCCAATGCATATCCCAATGGAAGCATAGATAACATTCCTGCCTTCACTACAAGAAAATGCATTTTCGGCGACCATTTTTGGCTACCGAAAATAATTTAGTTGCCAAAAGTCACAGAATTGGCTACCAAAAATAATATTAGTCGGTAAAAGTGAACTTTTTAGCTACTAATTTTTTTTTAGTAGGGGAATGTTGATTATTGGCGACTAAAAAAAATTTAGTAGCTAAAAATATTACAATTGGCGACTAACAGAAATTTAGTCGCCGTAGGTATACATTTGGCTAGTAAAACCTTTAGTCGGCAAATGTAAAATAAAAAATTAATTTTTACCTTTTGGAGACTAAAATTTTAGTCGCCAAAAGTTGATTTTCAGCGACGAAAAATAATTTTGGTCGCCGTAGGTATAGATTTGGCTACTAAAACCTTTAGTCGGCAAATGTAAAATAAAAAATTAATTTTTACCTTTTGGCGACTAAAATTTTAGTCTCCAAAAGTTGATTTTCAGCGACGAAAAATAATTTTAGTTGCCGTATGTATAGATTTGGCTACTAAAACCTTTAGTCGGCAAATGTAAAATAAAAAATTAATTTTTACCTTTTGGCGACTAAATTTAGTTGCCAAAGGTTGATTTTCAGCGACGAAAAATAATTTTAGTCGCTGTATGTATAGATTTGGCTACTAAAACCTTTAGTCGGCAAATGTAAAATAAAAAATTAATTTTTATCTTTGGTGACCAAAAGTTTGGTCGCCAAAAACATATTTTTAGCGACAAAAAGAAATTTTAGTCGCCCAAAAATTAAAATATTTGGAGGGAGATATTTTTCTGAAATGGGTTTGGTTGTTCAAATAGTTTTAATTTCTTTGTGTCACAGAGAGAGAGAGAGAGACTGGAGATGGGAGTGGCGAGCAAAGCAGGGGACTGGGCATTCAAGGCCTTCACGGTCGGCCTCGGCGTCGCCACCATCTATCTCGCCACCACCTTCTCCGTCAATGTCTAGCGCGGCCTCTCCTGGCATAACGCCCAATCGGTCTCTCTCTCTCTCTCTCTCACACACACACACACACACAACCCTATGATATTTGTCTGTAACTCTTGTTGGTGATGCTTTGTGATGATTATGCCTAATTTTGTGAGTTTGTTCTTCTTGGTTGATACATATTCTTTTTATCAATTGGCTAATTTATCAATTGGTTTTTGCTTCTATTCACTCTGCTTGAGCATGCGATCTGTGTTTGTCAGTCTTCTAACGAGGCTTACGTGACTCTTCTATACGGTGATGAGTTCTTACTGGGTGTTCGAGTTCTCAGGAAGTCGATTCGGGACACAGGATCTACTAAGGACATGGTTGTTCTTGTCTCTGATGGTGTTTCGGAATATGCCACGAAGCTCCTCCAGGTTTCAATTTTTCTGCTCCCTCTGTTTGTTTGGTTGCTAAGAAAATTTTAGGGAAAAAAGATTAGTGAATCAATTTTGAACTTGTTCGTGGGCAGGTTTTGCTTTACATTTTTGGTTGGTAATAAATTTAGGAAAAGAATAGATAATCGAATTTGATCTTGATTTCTTTTACATTGGTCCCAATTAGTTGCTGGGTAGGTTTTGGATTTGTGGGAATAAATAATTTTGAAATTGCTATATTTTCTTACTTGCCAAACAGAGAAGGGATTAAGAATGTGAGGTTGTTGCTCAACTGGTAGAAGTTGTGGACTTTATACTAGTAATTATCAGTTCTTTTCTTTGTTTGGCTGCTAAGAAAATTGAGGCAATTTTTTTTAAAAAAAATTCTTATGGTAAGTTATTCTAGTTTGAAGATTAGAACAAATCCATAAGAATCAATTTAGGGGAAAAAAATATATAGAGTCTGAATTTTGATATTGTTTTAGTTATATTGTTGCCAATCAGTTTGTGGGCAGGTTTTGGTTTAGTGGGAATAAATAAGAGAATAAGGTTTTAAATTCTGAAGTGTTGCTAGATTTTCTACTTGCTTTGTTTGGTTGGTAATGAATTTAGAAAAAGAATAGAGAATCAAGTTTGATCTTGATTTCTTTTACATTGTTTCCAGTTAGTTTGTTGTAATAAATAAGAGAATCCGTTTTTTTTTAAATTCTGAACTGTTGCTATATTTCCTTACTTGCCAAACAGAGAGGACATTATCAATATGAAGTTGTTGCTCACCTGGTAGAGGTGGTGGACTTTAGAGTATTAAAATTACCAGTTATTTTCTCTATTTCGCTGCTAATAAAATTGAGGGAATTTTTCTTTTGAATCTTGTGTTACGTTATTTTGGTTTTAAGATTAGAAAAAATCCATAAGAAACTCACTTCAATCAGTTGAGGAGAGGTTTGTTGCTTTTTCTAATAATATCTGGTTTCAAGTTGTAACTTATGTTATTTCCTTATGCTTTCTTGGTTGATAGATATTGTTTCTTGGTTGATACATATTCTTTTTTATCAATTGGCTAATTTAGTTTTTGGGAATAGACTATTATTGTTTCTTGGTTGATAGAAAGGTTCCTATTAGTTGAAGTAATATTATTTGAAGTCTGAACATGGTCATTCTATCCGCTATGTTCCAGGGGTCAAATCCTTGGAAACTGATGATGCTATACTTTCTAAGAAGAATGGGATAAACTATGTGTAAGTATTTGAGGGTAACAACCACGTCTACAAATCATGAGATTTACGTGATTATCTATAAATGATAAGAGGTTATTTGCAAGATAAAGTAAAATTTGCCCTATATTCTTTACAAGAAAACCTGAGCCAACTAGAAGAACCACTTCATTAAGTAATAGTAGGAAACCTTACAATACATTACAACAAGGGTAATACAATACTGTTGAATTGATGAAAACCGAAAAGAATATGACCTCGACTTAAGGTCATTGCTCACTCTACTACCACTACAACAAAACTAACTATTCACGGCATCATGTTTACGACATGCATTAAATGCATGTCGTAGTTAGTACATTCTACGGCATTTTTTTTTTTTGCAAGTCGTTAATGTTTTGTCAATAACAGCATACATACTATGTAAGTCGTTGATTCATATATTTATAGCCTGCAAAAGTATGCTGTAAAAAACGTATGTTTTTACGACTTACAAAAATATGTCGTAAAATATTTGCACTTAAGACGACATACATTTTATGTTATAAAATATTATAAGTTTACGCGGCATGCATTAACATGTCGTGAAAACTTTTGCAAAAAAAAAAAAAAATTCAATCCGGAATTTTTTTATGGCATGCAAAAGCATGCCGTAAAAAATGTATATTTTCACGACATACAAAAATGTGTCATAAAATATTTGTACTTAAGATGACAGACATTTCATGTCGTAAAATATTATAACTTTACATGACATGCATTAGCATGTCGTGAAAACTTTTATTAAAGAAAATTTCAATTCGATTTTTTTTTTGATTTAAAAAAGCTAACAATTTCCAACCACGCTTCTCACTTTAAATTTTCCTAATTGAGGAAAATGTAAAAAATAATTTATATATTATTTTATAATTTAGTGTCTCTTTTAAGGGATAATTGCGCCTAGTGGGATTTTGGGAAAAAAATTATATATTCATAAAAAAGTTTATAATTTTCATAATTAATATTTATATGGCTTCTCACTAATTTGTAATTTTTTTTTTTAAATTACCTTGATTTGATATTTTCCCTTCTTTTAATAATTTATTTATTTTTTACTTTTTAGATGTATCTAATCTGAATACAACTAAAAAGTAAAATATTTGTAAAAAAAATATAATAAAATATAATATATATGAAATGTATTAAATTTTATATTTTTTTGAATTGAATGATTTTTTAAAAAAGTTAAAAATATTTTCTGTTAAATATATGTTAATTATTTGAATTTAAAAAGTAAAAAAAAAATTATTTAAAATATTTAAAAACTTACAATAACTATAAAATAATAAAAAAAAAAAACCTCAAAAACATTATTTTAGCCTCGTTCACCACTCTCCCAGACGACTCTCATTCTATCTGTATATATTTTTGCCCCAAACCCTCTCTGCCTCTCTCTCTCTCTCTCTCTCTCTCTCTCTATGTGCGAGCTCTGGAGCTCTCTTCGAGCATTGCCTTCATCGATCACGTGATTTCGCATGGCCTCACAATGTACGTCATTCACTTTCTTTCCCAATCGATCAATTTTTTCTCTGTTTCTCGATCATTTTTTCCCAAAAGCTTCGAATTCATCATTTCATTTGAAGTTAGGGTTTGGTGAGAGCTATGGAAATGTAGACTACGAAGCCAAATGCATTCTCAATCAATTGATCTCAAACCCTAACTGATCTCTATACGCTCTTCATGTCGAACGATTCGATGAGTTTGAAACTCGTCATACTTATTTTTTTCTTGCGTGTGTGTCTTGGATCAATTGAAGTTTGTATTAATAATTCGGTTTTTGGAGGTCCGCGGATCACTAGTCAAGTCGATTTCAACGCTGAGATGGAGCCGGGTACTCAAGTTCAAGAGATGTGAAGATCTAATGAGTTCACTCACATCTCTGAATTGACTCATGAGGGCTTGCCAAAGAAGAAGGCTTTCATGCCAATTAATCAATTGGTCAGGTGAGTAACTGCTATGAGAAAATACACAATTGGGACCAATATATTCTTTTTAGACAATGAAAGCTTCAATGTGTGAATGATAGACACGGGGATGCACGTGTGGAGAGAAAAGCAAAGTCTACTCAAGCATCTATGCGTTCATGGGCATCTTCATATTTCTGTACAAAACCTTAATGAATTTGAAATGTAAACTGTTTTTCTTTTCATATTTCCTTCCCTCTGTTTTTTTTATTATCTGTTTTATATTTTTGAATTTGCACATTTTCATGTCAAAAGATGTCTCGATAAATGCGAATATGTTTTGATGAATCATTAACCAAGGAAGTGCACCACTGCAAATTGTAGCTACTGGAGAGATTAATTTAATGTCCGAATAGTTTTTCATCCCATCAAGTAACAGAATAGGTCATTTCTGTAATGAGAGAAGTCTTATGTTTGTTTTCATCCCATCAAGTAAAAGGGAACAATGTTTGGATGCTTTAGCTGGCTGAGAACTTTAATTTCCTGCATAATTGGGAAGGCATTAGAGCAACCACTTTTCCCCCCTCATAAGTATCCACAACAACAACAAATTAACAAATAAATACACATAAGAATAACTCGGAGTGGAATGGATGCAAATTAATCAACACGAAATCCTTTCTTGTCACTCATTGAGGACATGATGCTGCTTCACAAATTTCTGGTGATAATTATAAAAATGACTTTGTATTGAATGTCAACATCATGTACGTCTGACACAATCATTTCTACAATAAGAGTAGATGTGATTTATCAATTCTAGTCTAGAACTCTCGAGAGTCAACCACTTCATAAAACTTATGTGGTATTTATTTGAAGACACACTTTTTTTTTTTAGGTAACAATTTCCTTCAAAATCTAAACACAAATTTAGTTTGTAATCACCTTTAACCATTGCAACTCTCTCTGCTTTGGAATGGCAAATATGATATTGGTCTCTTAAATTTCAAGGATTTATTTCGAATTTTCATAAATTGATTGGAGAGAAACAAACTAACTGGAATTGGAGACCTGTGTAGTTCATTGACTGAATCCAAACAAATCCCATCATAAAGAAACATTAAACTGTTTCCAAGGGTTTGATGTAGATTTTCCATGCAGATTGACAATGTTCTTATTAGCTAATTCTCTAACAATGTGTTTAACTTTTATTTTTTAGTTTCACTGCTCTTTGTATTTAGTTTCATGACAGAGTGATTATTACGTCTGATGTTCTATATCCTTCATGAAAATTGTTGATTACTAGCAATAGTAGCTGCTTTTACCTGTTTTTGCTTCCCAGACAAATGAATTTTAATTGGATGAAAAGGGATTCTATATTGACCCTAGAGGATACAAGAAGATTAGCCATGTCAGGCTCCTATTCGTTTGTTATTCAAATCAAATGTCCTTGCCCTCTTGAAAAAACAGATAGCATTAGTTTTATTCTAATCATCCGAAGTTTCAATGCAAGAGGATTATCCTTAAAAAGTTTTTTTCTTTTTTCTTTCTTCAAAGCTTCCATAAAACAGTAACAGGCACTATCTCCATACCCTTTGGGGCAGAATGCTTTGATATGTGAAACCAACAACAAACTGTAGCAAATTGAAAAACCTTATCCATCATAAACCAGGGTTGCAAAATGCTGCCTGGCATTGCTATATGGGTGGGAGATGGTTCGTTCTGTTGTAATGAGATCCCACACCGAACTCTAGGCTATTTAGATCTGGTATCTTCTGTTGGCTTCATGATTTTCTAGTTCTTCGTCACCCAATGATCTGAACTTGCATTCATAGATTTTATTGATCAATCCACTATTTGTTGTCATGGTACTTTTTAGTGTACAACATAATGTCTTCCCTTTTACATTGTTACGTGCTATTGTTGTCATGTTTTTCAAAACAAGTTGATGTCGGTAGGTGCTTCCTCCAATGTTTTGCCTCAGCGTCTAAGGGAAACTTTTGTTCGCAGACTCTCATTTTCCGTGTCCGTTGTTTAATTCAGAGACTATGTATATGAGCTTCTATGCAAATTCTTAAGGCACACTATATTCCTTTCTTTGTATTTTTGGTCACTTGGCGGGGCCCTTATGGTGGTGTTCGCTTTTATGTAGGATCTATCATTTTTGATAAAGAAGCGATTGGTGATTTGACTAGCTTTGGAGCAGATTGTCAAAGATTGTCTCATGTTATTGAAAATGATATACATTTGATATTATGCGATTCTCTTGAGTTGCCACTCTTATTGTAACTCTTTCTTTTCCTAGACGCCATTCACTTTCAAGCTTGGCTCTTACTTGAAGTTGAACTATTACTTTCGGGGCATAGGTGCATTGATCAATTCTTGACTTTATCTTGGCCTCTTGCATTTTCAACCTTGGTGATATGTTCTATCCTATCCACAATCTTCCTATTTTATGGCCAGTAAGCATTTTTTTTCTTTTCCCACATTGATACACATTAGATTGGTCTTCCTGATCTTCTCTTATTTGTTCATGCTTTTCGCTTTCATTTATGACTTTTGTAGTGAAATTTGTAATCCGAGAGAGAATTCTCTATCTATATATCACTTTCCCGGTTGAGGGAAATAAGATGATGACATTGGTGTTCTGGTGAAACTATCAGGCTCCATTTTCACAATTTGGTTTACTTCTGAAAATTATTTTGGATCTTGAAATGAAACAGCTTGTTCCATAAATAGGATGGTTCACTATCATGCTCCCGTTTCATTTTCTACTCAATCCTCCCGGTTGTTTAGTTTGTAGTGACTATTTATGAATATATTGCCATTATTTGATTTCTCTTGTTTCTAGAACATCCGTGGTTTTATTATTCGGGATTTGTGTTATACATATATATACGCATTCATATTTTCATTCCTTGTGGTTTTATTTAAAATTCTGGGAAGAGATTAGCTATGGTTTAAAATTCTAATAATTCCTTGTGGTCTTTGATTGGTTCCAAATGTTTGCATTCCTTGTGGTTTTATTTAAAATTCTGGGAAGAAATTTGTCAAAATACAAAACTTAAACATATTGTAATAATAGTTTGTGGCTTGCACGGGGCCTTTTAAACCCTATATATATATATATAGTGCTTAATGATTATTTTTTGGACTTACCTATGAAATGATCATTTTCTTATAATAGTGCTTAATGATTATTTTTCATAAATTTTTTAGTCAACCAAACATAGAAATAAATATTTTGATGGAGTAATTATTCGACTCTATTTCATTCTAGTGCATGTGTTTTTTTTTTTTACTTTTGATACATTCTAGCTACTTTTGGTAATTGTGGAGTATATTATATAGGATAAATTTGGTTCAAAAAAAGAAAAAAGAAAATCAAGGATAAATTTGTAAAACCAATCCTAAATCCTTGTTCCTAGTGTAAGATCTATTAATGGCCTTAGTCTGGAAACTTGATTCGGTGAAAGAAGCCAGTGAAAGAACAGGTGCTTCTCCCTCAAGCAAATTGTTTTGTTTAGTGGTTGGATCCACTATTAGTTGTCAAGCAAGAACTTTTTGTTTTCTTCTTTTTTTTAGTAGGATTCTTTTGAGTTAAATGAATTTAACCAGAATAGAACTTGCATACTACAAAAAAGACAAACAGAATGAAAGAAACCACCATTTGTATGTATCACTAATCACTCAATTGCATATTAAAATTAAAGAGTGCTTCAAAAACTGAACAAAATTCCATAAAAATATGTTTTTCTTGCTCAGCCTTAAAAAATTATTCCAAGGGTCATAACCAGGACACCTTTGAAGAGTACCCCCCATATTACAATATAATAAAATGTGTTAGAAAATTCAACATCAAATAAGAGATTTTCCGTGATTGCATTTGTATAATCATTGTCAAGCTATACATTATGACTTTCTTCTCATTTGCATAGATATCTCTTTTAGTCCGTATGAGAAATTTATTTTATCTGATTCAATAATCGTCAGTCTTCGAAGCTCTTTGTTTTGATATCTCGCAATCGATGGCTTTATTAGAATGTATAAAGCATTTGATTCAGTTGGGATGGGTTGAATCTTATGCTGGCGATTTGATTGCATATCTTGTGATGGGTTATTCATACATGATTTTTTTTTTTTTTCAAAAAAGCTTTGACTCAATTAGAGGCTTAGATGGATGAATTAAGTGTAGAGTTTGTTACTGATGGAGACAGATGGAAACAGCTATGGCTGGTTCAAGTTGAAGGAATGGTTAATTGTGATAACAATGAAACTGTTTCTGAATTATGTCCCAGATTAGATGTTGATGGCTTTAGAAAATAAACGACTTTTAGGAAGTGAGACAATTACCTTTTTTAAGTGCTGATAGACACAAGAGTTTATAATATATGAGAGCAACAAAGCTGTTTTAGAAAATGACTTTTGGGAAGCATGACAATTATGAGTCATTTAGCTGAGCTTTATTATTGCTAACCAATCAGGAAACAATGTCTTTTAGGGACTTGAGACCAGGTTCACTAATAAATTACTTGTCATTGATATCAAACAACTATGACTTTTCTATAATAAATCAACTTATATGTATCTTTGATTATCTCCCACAAATGTATGAACTTGTGGTTGAGTGGTTGTAATATTGTGTGTAAAACTGGAAGATTGGTGGTTGGTGGTCTAGTTATTAGGTGCATTTGTTGTACACCAAAACGTACATAAATTTTGTTTCTAGAGAAGAGAAAGTCGAGCACCATCATCCATATCAAGAGTTGATGTTTGGATTAAAGGGCATACGAGGAAGGAAGGAAAATCCATGAATGAAGTGCTTGATACAACTGTGGTACCTATATTACTTCATTTTTTATTTTTATTTTTGGTATTATAATCTGCATTCACATCAATTTATTAAGACATGCTTTATATTTTTAGAAAAATGTTCAAGAACTTCATAAGGCTTCCTGGAAAGACATTTGTAATTAAGAATGTGGCGAGTTTCAATTTACTCAAGGTTTCTTGGTTAAGGATGTTGCATATATATTTTTATTTATGCCAATATTTTATTTGGTTTCATGGATGTTTGCATATGCTCATGTGCATTTGAACCTTGGACCGTTTTGTTGGCTCTGCTGTTCAAGTTCTGTTAACTGGTTAAAGAAAATGCTTGCGTTTCTTTGGCTTGTCTTTTTAATGGTTAATGTTTTGTTCGCTAATGTATGATTTTTATGTTTTGTTTGATGCATGTAATTGTGTATGACTGCCAAGCTAGCGCAGGCCCAAGGGTATTGATTCCCGGTGTGAGGAGGAAGTTCAAAGGATGCGTTCTCATGCCTAACATCAGTTATGGTTCAGATAAGAAGACTCGCCATTATCCTCCTAATGGGTTTAAGAAATTCCTTGTCCACAATGTCAAGGAGCTAGAAATTTTGATGATGCACAACAGGTGATGTGTTTTTTCTTGAATTAATTGCGTCATAATAAATAATCTTCGTCTTTCTACCATGCCCCCCCAATCCTGTAGAGCCCTGACTCTTAAAATATATTTTATTTCAAGATAATAATGATCTAAATTTGTCACTCATCACATCTTATGGATTGTTGTAATTTCAGGACTTACTATGCTGAAATAGCACACAATGTGTTGACTCAGAAAAGGAAGGAGATTGTTGAGCATGTAGTACAACTATATATTGTTGCTACCAACAAATTGGCTAGGTTGCGCAGCCAAGAAGATGAATGATCATTGGTGCGGGATATTAGATATGTATTTGCCTTGGATTACTCACTTTGCATTAGGTGTATCACAACTTTGGATCATTCAGCTTTTGTGGGAATTTTTGTTTTAAATTTTATGGTTTTGTTGCTAAATCTGTTGCTACACTTAGCCGGTTACAACGTCTGTCACTTATGTCTTGTTTAATGATTATGCCGTGACATTTCATGTTTTGAAATATATCTGGTATTTGTGGTGATAATTTTATGCTTGTTATATAGCAGATACTCTGCAAGGCTTCACTGATTTGTACAAGAAAATTCTCATTCAAGTTTTATGTTTTCTAGCTGGTGAATTAGGACAACTGAGCCTGCCTGCCTGCCTGCATTTTTTTTTTTTTTTTTAATTTTTATGTTGGTAGTTACATTATGATTATTGTTTTTAGTGTTAAAAGTCATTGTGGTGTTGGTCAAATTACACTTTCCTTTGTTTTTAGTGTTAAAAGTCATTGTGGTTATTGTTTCTACGGCATACAAAATTATGTCATAAAAAGTGTAATGATTTATGACATGCAAGAAAATGTCGTAAAAGATTATATACGACATACAAAGTATGTCATAAATATATTAAAAACGACCTTCTACGGCATACAAAATTATGTCGTGAAAAGTGTAATAATTTATGACATGCAAAAAAATGCCGTAAAATATTATATACGGCATACAAAGTATGCCATAAATATATTAAAAATAATCTTTTACGGCATGCAAAATTATGTCATGGAAAGTATGATGATTTATGACATGATAAAAATGTCGTAAAAAGTTATATACGACATACAAAGTATGTCATTAATGTTTAATTTAGTATTTTTTACAACTTTACCTGCATGCCGTAAATGATGCTCAACTTTCCACGGCATGTCATATAACAGCATTTGTGTGCATGCCGTGAAAGAGTTTTTACGGCATGCATTGCAAGCCGTAAAAAGTCAATTTTATTGTAGTGTACAGCACTATTGATACATGTTCCTCATATAATTGCACTAGTGCTGATGTAGTAACTAAAAATAACATTAAATTAAGCACATAAAGAAAAAATTAATAATAATAAACTGAGATCTTAATCCACCACATTTGGTACATAAACAAACTTTAATTTAATTTCCCTAGCTAAAAGTGTCGTGGAACTTTCTTTTTACCCTTTAGAGGGGTCGAGTATGCCGCCCATTGGCCCTGCCGCAGAGAAGAGCATTCTTTAAAATGGGGAATTCGTCTCTGAGTGAAGTCGATGCATTGTAGACACGTACGTAGAGTTGCTGTCCGAGGTACTGTCTTGCCCAAAACTCTGATCTCAGATTCCACATCCCCACATTATCAAGTGCTACATAAATGGCAGTCCATGATTTTGGATATACCTGCAATATTTACCAAACATGTGACATGATCTTAAGGTAGTAGGACTGTAAAATGAATCAATTGTGTTCGCTTTGTTAAAAAGCTCATTTACGATTGACATATATTCTCCAACTTTCCCATAAACATCTTTTTTCTAACTTATTTACACAAATTTTGGATCATAAGATGTAAGCCAATTTTTTTTTATAAAAAAAACTCTACAAATTATCACAATAAATTGCACCAAACTATCAAACGCACTTCTGTTTAAGCACTCTGTGGACTAGTTACCCTCAAATACTCTAAAAATGGGATAAACTAGTTACCCTCAAATACTCTAAAGAACTCTGTGGACTCGTTCTGTGGTCGTTGGTTGTCAAGCCATCTGTTAAATATGTCAACATGAGAGCTTTAGCTATGAAACTAATTGTTTGCGAAAGCAAGTGCCTCATACGTCAAACTTGTTGGGTTAATTTTCTGGGCTGTTTTGGAGTCACCTGCCTTTGTAGTGTAGTTCAATTGTCCATTTTGGGAAATTTGGAAAATTAAACAAAATAAATTCACCATGGCTCTTATCCTAACCATTTTAACATTATCCCCTTGGATACTAGTATTTATGGTTGTCAGAAGTCAATTCTTCTTTGAATATATTACCTTGATGCAATAGACTAACACACTACTTCTAGGTGGTATTTTCCAATAGCATCATTATCCATCATTTTAATTGATCTTGGTATTGGGCCTTTTGCATTTGCATAACCAATTCCTCATGTTAAATAGTTTATCCAGTATGCTTGAATCTTTATTCACTAATTCAGTTCTCTCGGGATTTTTTCTACATTAGTAGAACAACTACTCTGCACCTCATGTTCCGCAAAATGTTAATGCATGTCCAACACTATTTGTGGCAAATTTGGGGCCAACTTGTTCAGAGCAAGAGCTAATTCAAGTCTTTTCAAGGTTTGGAGTAATTATTTTTATCATGTATTTTCCTAAAATGTGAAGCTTGTGGAATTTAATTTTCTATTTCAAATTTGTCCTTTCCCAGTTGCCATGGATTTATAAAATTGAAGATACAGAGCACATATGGAACTCCGGTGGCATTTGTTGATTTTCAGATACTTTGTTACTGTCATTGAAAAGCTAAAACAAGAACTCATGATGGGTCCATGTTTGTATGTCTTTCATTAGTTAATATAATTTTTGTTATGGTACAGAAGTTGTAGGTGTACAATTAATTTGGTTATTCCTGTATTATGTATGGAATTAAAATATTGACGTTGGATTAGACTTGGTTCTTATGGAATTTGTAATATATATATATATATATATAATTGGATGTTCAATATTAATTATTTGGATGGTTGCAATTGAAATGTGTGCACGTGGTTGAATGTTTGATAACATATTTAGTGTTGATGGATTATATTGTTCATACAGGGTACAGGTTGTATTAATAATGGATAAAGGTTGTTTAGAAGAAAAAAAAAATTTGAAAAAAAAAAAACGTTAAAGTATTTGGCCACCAAATATTTTGGTAGCCAAATACGTAATCAAATGTTTTGGTGACTAATAATTTAGTAGCAAAAACATAACCCAAAAAGTTTTAGCGACCAAATAATTAGTAGCTAAAACAATTGAGAATGAGAGAAAGAAACTATTGGCCACTAAACACTTTAGTCACCGAATTCACATTTTGCTAACTAAACTAAAATTAGTAGCCAAATGTGTATTTTCGGCGACGAATTATTTAGTAGCTAAAAGTGATACCTTCCCCGACCACGACAAGTTAGTAGCCAAAAAGACTCATTTGGCGACTAATACTTTAGTGGCGGAAACATACCTTTTGCCGACTAAACTAAATTTAGTAGCGAAATGTAGTCACTTTCGGCGACCAAACAAATTTTAGTCGCCAATACTATCGCCGACAGGGTAAAGGCGACGAGCTTAGCGACAAAATATTTTGGTCGCTAAAGTGTTTCGGCGACTAAATTTTTGACTTTTGGCGACCAATATTTTGGTAGCCAAAAGTGACATTTCTTGTAGTGCGTTGTCATCGCCGTGGGATAGGTAAACACGTTGCCATAGTATCCAGGAGGTAGGTTGAGGCCGTGTTTATTGGGGCGGCCATTGACTTTGCACGAGACGCGAACAATCTCGTCTGGGGCTAGCCAGAGTGCGCGTGTTCGACATTGTCATATACACGCGGTGAGTAGTTCGAATGTGGTAGCTGTTGTGCTATGGTGGTGGTGGGGAAGATGGTTGCGAATGGCTCTGATTTCTTTGGGACCAAAGAAGAAACAGAGGTCGATCGTGGTGGTTTTTTTGGCTGTGGTAGTGGTGGTGGCGGTGGCGGCTCTGGCTAGTGCTTGGTCGTATTCGTGGTGTGGGCATGTAATGGAGGGAGGTTGTCTAGCAGAGATGAGGTGCCTTTGCCAAATTGGTGGGACATATGTGTAGACGTCCCCGAACGCATCCCGGGGGAAAGAGGAGTGCGAGCCCCCCCCCGGGTTCTGGTTCGATATTGGGTCACTACAGTTCGAAGGACTCAAATGTCACGGTTCTTAATCTTGAACCAAAGAGTCCAAATCCGGCAAATCGTTTTGAGAAAACTGATTTTTGAAAGAAGTGCCAAACATGGACTGCTTCGCCAGATACAGAGTCGCCACCTAAATGTTTTTTAATGGGAAATTTAGGAAACCCTGACTCGGTGCCAAAGGCCACGTGTCCGTCATCACCAAAGTTGCCTCGGCTCGGGAACTTGGGTACGATTGGGGAAGGTCACTTCGTGAGCACCCCCGCTCGCCCGGTCAAAGACCGGCCTCTACTAACCATGATATCTTATTTTGAAAACATTGTGAGTTCTTATTCCGGTTATTAGCCTAGGTTACTACATAACGCGCACAGCATACAAGTATAGACTGAATTGCCTGAATTGGAACAAAACATTTCATGTTTGTTTGTTTGAAAATGGTTTGATGGTTCTACTCGCAAGTAGGCTAAGACGTGGATTTGCCACCCTCAGGTGGGCTTAGAAAACATGATTTTGCCACTATCCAGTGGGCTTAAAACAAACATTTGATGAATTGTTCCAATCCAAATAACTCAACCTCCACCCACAGGCATTCAGGGCAGTTATATCATATAAGCACATAGCTCATGGTAAGCATGCTATTCATGGCAACACTCACACGCATGCAAGGATGCTAAAGCATAAAACTCACCGAGTACTCCAAGCCAAAACAGAAGCTTGTTAGAAATCATGCATGATCCTAAATATACAGAAATGCCTAATGCAACACATGCAAAGATGCAACTATAGCAGGCTCGGCTATTCTAAACATGGCATGTGAAATGCTACAGCTATCAAGTATTCAATTTGGAATTGAAATACAAATGCAGTTTGTATGATGCTACCGAGTCTTGCGTGCAAAACGAATGAATGTATGCAAACATGCTGTCATACTGTATGCTAATTGAAACATGCCCTATATCTAACCATCATAAGCGGGTAAATAAAAGGGAGAAAGAAATGGGGGTTGGAAGACATACATCACACTCACCCACACTTATTACAACATTGCCCTCGCACAGAGGGTCCAAATAAATAATACAGTCCAAAATGAAAGAATAGTACAGTCCGAATAAATACAGATTCCTAATTAATTAACAGATTAAGTAATAAAAACTGTAAACTGGCATGCAAGCCAGGGGCTGCCTCGATTCTGCTCCGGATAATGAAATGATGCATGTTGAGCTGCTTTACGCGGAAATCCACTGGGACGCCCCAATTAGCCTCTGTTTGTAATGTTTCTCGAAATGCGTGCCAGACTCTGAAAAGTCGCTGATTCTTCATTTTGCTGCAACAGAGAGCAGGAAAGGGGCATAGCAATGTATTTCACAAATATATGCATGCCTCGATCCTCGTGCCACCAATCACGCATCTCGATGCCTGATGGCCGAGGAATCGGATTGCACAACTCAATATAGGATGAATACAGATGAATGCTACAACAAAACCTAACTCCATCATGGGTAATCCGGAGTGTCGGTGACTTGGGGAATTGAGACCGCTCGTCACGTGAGTACAAACGCCGCCTCGTTTCGTGCCGTGCTAACTCCTATCCCGAACACGATGCAATATGCATGATATGCATGATATGTAGCTAATATGCAATCCTAGCATGCACGATGCTATGGAATGAGATGTCGGCACACGGGCACGCAAACCGAGGAAATGATCCTAAGGCACAAAATAGCATACACAATGCAATTGGACTTACACTAACATGAGAGGGCCTCAGCCACACTCATATAAGAGGCCGATGAATGAAAATGAAGTGCCTCGAAATGCATGCACACGGGCACGCAAACCGAGGCGATGGCCCTAAGGCATGAAATGGCATGGAAATGATATGCAATAAGACTAAAATGAGATGTCTCGAAATACGTGTCCGCGGGCACGCAAACCGAGAAAATGGCATACGGAATGCAACAGGACTAAAAAGATATACAGAATGCAAAATGGACTTACACTAACATGAGTGAACCTCAGCCACACTCACATAAGAGGCCGAGAGATGAAAACGAAGTGCCTCGAAATGCGTGCACACAGGCACGCAAACCGAGGCAATGGCCCTAAGGCATGAAATGACATGAAAATGAGACGTGGCATATGGCATATGGAAAATGCAAATTTCAGCAGCCAAAATAATGCAAAAACAGCCCCCGAATTATAGCAAAATTACACCCGATGCCCGAAATGCTATGCTAAGTACCCGAAATGACTTGCAGCTATGCCAAACATGCACAATATGGATATGAAGTGTAAATAAAGATGCTAGGCAGCCCCTAAACTAGCATTTTTCCAGTACAAAGCATGGCCAAACAACAACCACAAGTATGGCAAAAAATAGCATGCAAAAATGGTGGAAAAGAGGGGAATAATGAAGCAGATGGTATACACAATGCTCAAACTGAAAAATACAGTTCTACAACACTGAAGAGGGACCAAAAATATTAACATTTACAGCTTATGAAAACCCCCAAAACAGTATGTAGATATGCTCAACATAGCATGCAAAATATGAGCCAAAAGAAGGCTATAAAGAGAGGTATACCAAGCATTCACCAAACAGCCTAAGACCCTTAACAAAACATGAAGAGAAGGCCAAAATATGGATATTTCCAGGACTGATGATGGCCGAAAACAGAAGCAAAATAGGCCTAACAAAGCATGCAAAAATGAGGGCCAAAGAGGGGTATAATGACAAGTATAACATGGAGACCCCCAATGAAGTTGATCCCTTCTACAATGTTGTAGAGGGACATAAAATAAGCTAACTCATAGTTCATTACATGCTCCAAAACAGATTGCACAGAGGCTAAACAAATCATGCAAATTTACGGCAAATATGAGAGATTATGAAGCAAGTGCATGATAGAGAGGCCAAACATGGTTGAGCCATTCTTCAATGTTGAAGAGGGGCTCAAAATAGGCCTACTCACAATTCATATCAGGCTCAGAAACAGATCACACACGAACTAAAAATAGCATGCAAAATAATGGTATTCAAGGTGGTATTGAGGCAAGTACCAAATGGAAAACTCAAACAGGGTTGAGTCCTTAAACAAAGATGAAGAACAGCTCAAAAAAATGATATTTTCTGTTTTGGTCGGAGCTCAAAACCCCAAGAAAAGAGGCTAAGAAAATGAGGCAAAAAAAGAGATCAAAAAGAGGGGAAATGAACTTACCCTTGTAGACCAACCCTTTTGTTGCCTCTTAGACCAAAAATGTTGCCTCCTAAGCTCTGAAAACCACCTCCAGCCACTGGAAATGGAGTGGTGATGGTGGTGTTAGGTGATGATGAAGAAATGGTGTAGGATTTTTAGGGTTTTGGTACTTGGAATATAGAGAGAGAGAGCTATAATGTAGGAGCTCAAAACAGAAATTTCTAACCCTTAAAACAGATCTGGAGGGCTGTATATATAGGCAAAAAGGTGTAGAAAAATGGAGGGAAAAAAAAGGGGGGAAAACTAGTCAAGTTTCCCGCCAAAAAGGCCAAAAGGGAAAGTGGTAGCTACGCGTTTCAAACGGCCAAGAGTCCTTCAACAAAGTTGAAGAGGGGCTCAAAACAAGACACTTTGTAGTTTACGATCAAGTCCAACACAGCCCACAAGTATGCCTAAAATACCGTGCAAAATAGGCCTAAAAGAGGGTAAAGAAGCAAGTGGTAGTAGGAGATCTCAAACAATAAAAGGTCCTTAATCAAATATGAAAAGGACCTCAAAATATGACTATCTCAAGTTTGGGTCGGGGTCCAAAAATGCAAGATGAGGGTTCGGGAGCCGAAACACGCAGTTCGGGGCCCCGAAAGTGGGCTGTTAGGCACCGGAAGTGGTGTCCGACCACGAAGTTGGTCTCTCGAACCACAGTGTCCCTCAAAAGGGAGGAAATAAGACGCACGCCAAAAACCGGGGCAAACGGAGGTGGTTAGGCGGTCCCGAACCGAGGCACACGGCCGACGGCTCCAAAAACCGGAAACCGGGCTCCAAACGGGAAAAAAAATGGCCTACGACCACAAAACATAGCCTATGGCCACTGAGAGATGGTCTACGAGACCTCTCCCTCCCTTCAGGAAGAGAAAACAGAGAAAACCGAGCTTGGTTCACAAACCGAGGCAAGGCACAGAAAAGTCCGGAAGTCTGGAGGCAAGGCTCACGGCCGAGACTCCGCAACCTCAGAACGAGCACAGTATACAACATCACCAAGCGCTCAATCGGTGACGTCTGAGTCTTAAGGTCAGTCAAAAATGGGGTGTCTACAGTTGCCCCTCTTTGACAGAACTCGGAAGTCACAGGTGACGGGAGTGAATGTCAAAGCCCAGAGACGACCCATTTTTGACAAGGCCGAAGACTTAGACAATCATACAAGATAAACAGAGATGTGCTCACAAGCATGCCCGCAGGCAAGGGGCAAGATGCAAAATGATACGCGAGAAGATTTTGATAATTGGACTTATACGCTACGCGAAGCCGGTTTGAAGATTGGACTTATACGCTACGCGAAGCCAGTTTGAAGATTGGACTTACACGCTACGCGAAGCCGGTTTGTATGCAAAACAATGTAATGTACTAACAAGTACAGGTGAGGTGCGCAAGACAGCGCGAATGAAATGCTGAGGAAGGAACAAAGAGAGAAACGTAGGGACTTATCCCAGTGTTTCGGAGTGGTTTAAGCATTGGAACGTATTCCAAATGCTCTTAACCAAAGAGGGGGGAACAGAGGGACGTATCCCGGAGGTTAGGGACGTATCCCAAAGGTTAGGGACATATCCCAAGGATTAGGGACGCATCCCGGCGGTTAGGACGATCCCGCAGGATCCGAGGATATCCCGAGGATTAGGACGATCCCGCAGATTAGGACGTATCCTGAGATTAGGACGATCCCGCAGAGGTTAGGGACGTATCCCGAGATTAGGACGATCCTGAAGATTAGGACGTATCCCGAGATTAGGACGATCCGAGAGATTAGGGACGTATCCCGCAGGTTAGGGGACGTATCCCAGAGTTGGGGACGTATCCCACGAGTTAGGGACGATCCCAGAGGTTAGGACGATCCCGTAGATTAGGACGATCCCGAGGTTAGGACGATCCCGAAGATTAGGACGATCCCGAGGTTAGGACGATCCGGTGTTAGAAAAGAAGGAGAAACATAGGGACGTATCCCGATGTTAGAAGGAATGTGAAACATAGGGACGTATCCCGGTGTTCCGCAAGGAATGTGAAACATAGGGACGTATCCCGGTGTTCCGCAAGGAATGTGAAATATAGGGACGTATCCCGGTGTTCCGCAAAGAGAGGAGAAACGTAGGGACGTATCCCGGTGTTCTGCAAGGAATGTGAAATATAGGGACGCATCCCGGTGTTTCAGAATGGTGTAAGCATTGGAACGTATTCCGAACGCTTTTAACCGAAGAGGGAGAAACATAGGGACGTATCCCGGTGTTTCAGAATGGTGTAAGCATTGGAACGTATTCCGAACGCTTTTAACCGACGAGGGAGAAACATAGGGACGTATCCCGGTGTTTCAGAATGGTGTAAGCATTGGAACGTATTCCGAACGCTTTTAATCAAGAGGAGAAACATAGGACGTATCCTGTTTGAGAATGGTGTAAGCATTGGAACGATTCAACACTTTTAATCAAGAGGAGAAACATAGGGACGTATCCGGTGTTTCGAATGGTGTAAGCAGGAACGTATTCCAAACGCTTTTAACCGAAGAGGTTCAACCTGTCGCCAGCGAGGAGAAAGAGTGAAAATTGCAAGTGAAAAGGTGCATAACAATGCAGGTGAAGTGTGCATAACAATGCAAGTAATGAGCATAACAATGCTAGACAGATGTGCATAACAATGCAACGAATGAGCATAGTGTGATTGATACACAAAGTGAGCGAGTATGATAGACATACTAAAGGTGAACACAAAGTGTGATAGATGCACTATGTGAACAAGTGTGATTGATACACTAAAGGTGTGCGATGGATACACAAAAGTGAATATGTGTGATAGATACACAAAGTGAGAATGTGTGTGATAGATACGCATAAAAGTGAGAATGTGTGTGATAGATACACAAAATGAATGAAGTGTGATTGATACACTAAATGAATGAAGTGTGATTGATACACTAATAAATGATCTCAAACGGAACTTCTTTGGATGAACCGTACATACAATATTGTGCATGACTGAGAAAGAAACTTGATAGGTACAATGCATTACAATGCATGATGCTTAAGGAAAGCAATAAATGGACAAAGCGGCGCTTTAGAAAGCACCTCCTGAGGTGAGTGGCGGTGAACCGCTCTACTCTGACGGGGATCTCCCCTCGTGCTCTTCGAACACTTTACCTTGAACTCACAGTACAAAGGCTCTGAAATGCTGACAAGTAACAACATCTGTATGTAGGAGCTACGGCTGCTGCTTGTTTTCCTGATCATATTCACAACTTTCCCTATTCTCCAACGGGGTGACAGACTAGGTTGGTCCAGTATCCAGAATTGAGGTGCATACACGCTATCTCAACCTATGGGGCTTCCATACGGATTTCAAGCCGAGGACACGCCTCTGGGTATTTAAACCAGACTTTAGTCTCGGAAATCCCGAACCTTTGCGTTCTAGGCAACAGCCATTCGAACTCTAGTTTCCACCGTCGCAGTTGGTCTCCTAGGAACTCATTGCGAACACAGCCAAGATGACCCCGGCAAGGAACTGGTACTCAGAGAGAGCACTTCTGATCGCCATTCTGGCTTGAGGTAGACTTGATCTTGAGCTTGAGGTAGAGGCACACTCATACTTCGGAGCATTGGCAAGACCTGAAGAGGTACACACGGAATACAATCTCGGAGCCTACTGAAGTTGGAACAAACTCAGATGCCGACATTTTCCTCTTTGCTTTCATGGCAAATCGAACCATTATAGCTTCAGATAGGTCCTGGTTCTACTGTTCTCATATGACCTGAGTTGAATCCTACGGTTTTATGAAAGAACAAATTCTGTTTTGAACAAATGTGGAGAACGGCACGGCACTCGGAGCACAAAACAATTTTATTTTTGAAATTGAGAGATGAGTTTTCAACCGGGTATTGAGCCTACGACTGACCACAGCCAAAACGACTCAACAAGGAAATAAAAGGCACACAACCTAGACACATCGAGTAACACTCGAAACGACTCAAAACAAGAATTGAGATAAAACAAAAAGACAGGACACTCAGACGTGCACAGGGAGCCTATTTCACCGGGTAGTGTTTCCCACCCTTTCTTATTTGTGATTCTCACATCACTCGGCCCTCAAGCTCTGTTTTTCTGAAAAAGCCCTTTTCTCACTTTTTCTCTCATCGCACATCTCTCTGTTCTTCAATCTCTTATTTTTCAATCCCTCCCCTAGGTGGTTGATGGATAAACAGCAAGTTGTGGGCTCGTGCCCCTAGCATTCTGCTAGATTCTCTTTCTTCCGCTAACAGCTTGTGAATTCCTCCCACAGAGAGGTTGCGCTACAATTGGGTGTGTAGCAAATTTGCAGCTGACATCGGTTGACGATGCTCTGCTGGAGAGTTTGGACGTAATCAGATGTGTCCAGATGAGGGAGCGGAATATCTTGATCCATTCCAGTTCGTGCTTCGCACTGGGCTTGATACCTCGTTGCTTGGAGGATGAGGGAGCTTTTCGGCCCTTTTGTTGTCGCCTTCCAGCCTTTTTCCGCAGTAGAGTGCCCTTCTTGGCAAGTATTTTGACAAAGGGAAAAGATGTAACTCGACTCAACTGCCCCTAGTTTATCATGTTGACCATTTTTTATTTTTTTGAGCTTTTGCTAAAGTAATTTTGACCGACATGAGAGTTAGATTAACATGCTTGTTCAATTTTTGATTTGAAATCATGCAAGTCAAGTTATGAGCACTGAAAATTTTCCTTTTTTGGGTCCAAGAAGTGGTCTAGTTTTTGGAAAAGATGGAACAATTTTCGAGAAAATTAGTCAACCTCAGTAAAAATTCTCAAAAACTGTTTTTGTAAACGGCCACTTGCTCAACGAGCGTGAAACCTACTCCTGAGATGCACAACCTCGGATCCAAAGGAAAATTGCCTCGTGCTTGAAGAGAACTGCATGGCAACGGAAAGTTGCCCCTTGTTTGAACGGCACCGCAGCGCATTGAATGGCAACAGAAAGTTGCTCCTTGTTTGAACGGCACTGCGGCGCGTTGATTGGCAACGGAAAGTTGCCCCTTGTTTGAATGGCACCGCAGCGCATTGTAGTCGATCCTCGGGAGCAGAACACAACTGCACTCTCGGATCAAGTGAAGACAAAGACCGTAACCATCACATGGACACAATCGAATTTGAAGTGTTTACTACCGACTTCAGATGAAGTTGCCTACGTATCCCAAACATGGGAATCAAGCCTTACGTAGTTCGGGGTTAAGGTACACTCGGGTATTAACTTCTCCTTTTCAGGCTCTAACTTTTGCCAAGGCGCCCGTTGCGGGTTTTCAACCTTGCGAGCTTTGTTCTTCTTTCTTTTTCATTTCTTTTCTTTTCTTTTCTTTTTTTGCTTTTCTTCTTTTTTCTCTTTTCTTCTTTTTTTTTTTTTTTCTTTTTGTCTTTTGTATATATCTTTTCTTGCTCTAACTTTTGCCTGGGTCGCCCTTTCCGGGTTTTCGGCCCAGCGAGCCTCTCAAAGGGTAAAAGTGTAACAAGTCCATGCCAAATGGTTTTAGGATCTCGAAGCCATCCGTATCCAAGAGAGTGGCTGTTGTATCGATTTGCAGAAGAATCCATCTTCGGCTCTTCGAGCACATCTGACATCTTTGCCCCTAGTTCGAAGGGTACTACTGTTCTAGCTTTGCAAGCTTCTTCTGATGAGGTCTGACCTTCTTGATCTGACTTTGGTGCCTCTTGTTCGAGGGCTGCTTCAAATCTGGCCACACAGGCCTCACATCGTAGTTTACCGTTGAACCTTCTGAATTCAAGTTCATGGTTTGGAAGCAAAAGGGGTTGAGTCTCGAGGCTGAGAGCGATCCTAAGCTGCACAATCTCAAGAGCAATTCCACACAGGTCTTCGCAGGACTGCGCAAAACATTTTGTTTTTGAAAATTTTTAAGAAAGCGACAAATCGCTCGCACTGAAGATAGTGTGAAACCAGTCTGGATCAAGCCTGGGTCCTTCTCAGTACTCACTCCAACAAGCATAATTTCATTCATTAAGGGCTTAGCACGCCTCTCTTTCTCTCAGTTTGATCAAAGTTTTGCAAATCCCGAGGAATTCCTTCCTTTTTGTTTTTACCGCAGTGTTCAAAAGGTTCCGAAAAACTCAGGTCATTGCAATGACTTCAAGGCACAAGAGAGCAGGTGGAATGCACTGCCATTTCATTCAAATCCCGGCACAACTAGCACACGGTAGAAGCAAATGTGAGAGCGTGAAAATCACTGTTGTTTCATTCAAAATCATGGCATAATCGCTCCTGGCGTAAACAGACTCAAAACAAAACAAAAGACAAACGCATAAAACAAAATGGTGATGCCCGAGGTAACACCCCCGAATCACCCGACTCTATACAATAAGATCGACTCGATACAACAAGACAGACACTCCAAAACAAAAAGATCGACTCAAAACAAAACAACAAGATCGACAATACCCAAGTCAAAATGCAAAATTAACAAAGACTTGTACATTGCTCAAAATTAAGGCATGCCATCCACCACACCGAGTAAATCAACGCCGCCCGCAGTGGTTCATCCCTTGATCACTTCACTTTATCCCCTGAGTTCACCGATCAAGTGCCGATAGACTTTGGTAGACTGGTGCGGGATGACCCCGTTGTCAATCAAATTTTGTATCTCGTGGCGGAGACGACGAATCGCTTGTCATGACCGGTTTGTTGATGGAAAGCACAGTACTTAGTCGGGTCATGCTTTGGAGGGAGAGGATCGGGTAGAGGCCGTTGCTTCAACGGTTTCAGATGTCCTTTCCTGAGTAGGACCCCCAAGGCTTTAGACAAAGACATATAGAGTGGGGTGAAAACCCTCTTGCCTCGGGGTAGATAGTCTGAAGTTCGGGGGTTTGAAGTGGATGCACCAACAAAGGGGTGGTCGCTTGGTATGGTGGTGGCAACCATGCCCACTTCGAAGATCTTGCAATGGCGTCACCGTGGTGGTCGATTCAACCGCGGTAAACGCCTCCGGGTGCTCCTTCTCCGTCAATGAGGCCTGTTTATAGCATCCTCGACCAGACTCCCATCTCATGCAAATCAAAAGGTAGGAAGGGGAGCATGATCATTTTCTACATTAGTTTGGGCCGGAGGTTGCGCACAACCATCCGTGATTCGATCCTTATCCGCTGGCCTAACGGTCATCATTGAGGCTTTGGCCTCCAAATGGGCCACGACTCGAGAAGCTCTCCTTAGGCTCTCGCTTGTCATCTCAAGATCACGGGTCGTAATCTCGATTTGGGTATTGTATGAATATTGTGCAAAGGCCTCGCCATCTCCTCCCAAATTTCGCTTTGAATCCTCCAATTTGGCATACCAGATGGTCGCAATACCGGCTGTGGTCCTACCAAAAAGGAGAGCTTTTGTAATCTTGTCAAGCCCATCGGGCAGAACATCTGAAAACAAACTCGTGGACCATGGGATCTCGACCCGTCAAACGATCGATGTGAGGCATCTTGAACTGTCCCAATGTCACAACAATGCGTCGGTGTACCCGCCTCAATGTCCGGATGGACTTTACCCTTGGGATTTCTTGAACAACTTTTCAAGCTTGCTCAACTTCAACGCCAGGTCGACCTCGAACTCGAAGGAGAGTCCGTAGATTGGTAGGTGTTTCGATAGTTGGGGTAAAATTGGGGCGGGCCCCCCCGGAATGTCCGCATTCTGGACATTTGGTGTCTCCCAGTCTTTGGAGCTCCCGCCGAAGGAACTTGTTGTGAAGCCAGACGCCGCTTTGTTGCAGCCGTGATGAGCTCCTACTGTTGAGCCATGATTGCGACTTCTTGCTTGGAGAATTCAGCTTGAATGACGTCTTGCTGCATGAGTTTCATAGTTTCCTGCATCTGACGCATCATTGCCTCCACCCCTGACGTATTCTGTTGATCCATCTAACTGACTGGTATCTATCCCTGCAGTAGAAACTGAGACCTCAGCCTGACTGTTCACTGGTGGGGTGGATAAGGGCCCCTGATCTGGTAACTGCTGAACTGGTGATTTGTGCCTGACTGGCCCTTTTACCCTGCCACTGATTGCCCTTGAACTGAACCTCTGACCTAACAAAGTCTATTAGCACAAGTTCGATGAACCTCGGGGGATATTGGAGCCTTCTGAAGCTATGGTTCAAAGACTACCTAGCAAAAGAGAAAATCGACAGCATCTCAGCCTAATTTCACCATAATTTCACCATAACCAATATGAGCAAAGCTGAATGAGTGTGCTCTCTACTGAATTCTGCCCAAATCTCTGTCCTGCAAACTGAGTCCCAAAATATCAACCTGGTGCAGTTCGATGCCCAAACTTGCAAACTGATACATGCATTCCTGTAGAGACGCACTCTAAAGCACATAACAAGCAAGTGAGAGCCAAAACACCCCTATGTTGGGGTAGGGTTTCCTGTCCTATTTTGTCGTGAACTAGGGTTTCACCTCGCAATGACTTCAAACTACCTATAAACGGGTTAGCAAACTGTCCTAGTTTGGGATGGTCACTATGGATCCGAATATGCACCGGGTCGAATGGTCAGGGTGCCCCGGTAAACCGGGTTTGTGTTCCCATGTCGTCAGAGCCAGTCGATCGGCCTTATGGACATGACTTGACAAGACAAGCCTCCCAAGAAATCGTTCGTGAATGGCATATGGCAAACACGGTGTCCTAGGCGCACCAATGCAAATGCAATGCAAAGACACAAGTGTAGTCAAAACCAGATATCATGAGTTCGAGTCAAGTTCTCTAAATCCCCAATGAGTCGCCAGAAATCAGACGTCCCGAACGCATCTCGGGAAAGAGGAGGCGAGTCCCCCTGCTCGTTCGATATTGGGTCACTACAGCTCAAGGACTCAAATGTCACGGTTCTTAATCTTGAACCAAAGAGTCCAACCGCAAATCGCTTTGAAAACGATTTTTGAAAGAAGTGCCAAACATGGATCGCCGCCGGATCTGAGTCACCACCTAAATGTTTTTAAATGGGAAATTTAGGAAACCCCGACTCGGTGCCAAAGGCCACGTGTCCGCTATCACCAAAGTTGCCTCGGCTCGAACTTGGGTACGATTAGGGAAGGTCACTGCGGAGCACCCCCGCTCGCCCGGTCAAAGACCGGCCTCTACTAACCATGATATCTTATTTTGAAAACATTGTGAGT
The DNA here is from genome assembly GCA_025200525.1 of Camellia lanceoleosa. Lineage (NCBI taxonomy): Eukaryota > Viridiplantae > Streptophyta > Magnoliopsida > Ericales > Theaceae > Camellia > Camellia lanceoleosa. Next base: position 121,541,227 of record CM045771.1, on the reverse strand, counting down.
TCTTATTCCGGTTATTAGCCTAGGTTACTACATAACGCGCACAGCATACAAGTATAGACTGAATCGCCTGAATTGGAACAAAACATTTCATGTTTGTTTGTTTGAAAATGGTTTGATGGTGCTACTCGCAAGTAGGCTAAGACGTGGATTTGCCACCCTCAGGTGGGCTTAGAAAACATGATTTTGCCACTATCCAGTGGGCTTAAAACAAACATTTGATGAATTGTTCCAATCCAAATAACTCAACCTCCACCCACAGGCATTCAGGGCAGTTATATCATATAAGCACATAGCCTCATGGTAAGCATGCTATTCATGGCAACACTCACACGCATGCAAGGATGCTAAAGCATAAAACTCACCGAGTACTCCAAGCCAAAACAGAAGCTTGTTAGAAATCATGCATGATCCTAAATATACAGAAATGCCTAATGCAACACATGCAAAGATGCAACTATAGCAGGCTCGGCTATTCTAAACATGGCATGTGAAATGCTACAGCTATCAAGTATTCAATTTGGAATTGAAATACAAATGCAGTTTGTATGATGCGCCAAGCCCGGTGCGTGCAAAACAGATGAATGATGCAAACATGCTGTCATACTGTATGCTAATTGAAACATGCCCTATATCTAACCATCATAAGCGGGTAAATAAAAGGGAGAAAGAAATGGGGGTTGGAAGACATACATCACACTCACCCACACTTATTACAACATTGCCCTCGCACAGAGGGTCCAAATAAATAATACAGTCCAAAATGAAAGAATAGTACAGTCCGAATAAATACAGATTCCTAATTAATTAACAGATTAAGTAATAAAAACTGTAAACTGGCATGCAAGCCAGGGGCTGCCTCGATTCTGCTCCGGATAATGAAATGATGCATGTTGAGCTGCTTTACGCGGAAATCCACTGGGACGCCCCAATTAGCCTCTGTTTGTAATGTTTCTCAAATCGTGCGAGACTCAAAAGTCACGATTCTTCATTTTGCAACAGAGAGAGTGAAAGGGCATAGCAATGTATTTCACAAATATATGCATGCCTCGATCCTCGTGCCACCAATCACGATCTCGATGCACGATGGCCGAGGAATCGGATTGCACAACTCAATATAGGATGAATGCAGATGAATGCTACAACAAAACCTAACTCCATCATGGTAATCCGGAGTGTTGACTTGGGAATTGAGACCGTTCTCACTCGGTACGAACGCTGCTCGTTTCCGTGCTAACTCCTATCCCGAACACGATGCAATATGCATGATATGCATGATATGTAGCTAATATGCAATCCTAGCATGCACGATGCTATGGAATGAGATGTCTCGGAATGCGTGCACACGGGCACGCAAACCGAGGAAATGATCCTAAGGCACAAAATAGCATACACAATGCAATTGGACTTACACTAACATGAGAGGGCCTCAGCCACACTCATATAAGAGGCCGATGAATGAAAATGAAGTGCCTCGAAATGCATGCACACGGGCACGCAAACCGAGGTGATGGCCCTAAGGCATGAAATGGCATGGAAATGATATGCAATAAGACTAAAATGAGATGTCTCGAAATGCGTGTCCGCGGGCACGCAAACCGAGAAAATGGCATACGGAATGCAACAGGACTAAAAAGATATACAGAATGCAAAATGGACTTACACTAACATGAGTGAACCTCAGCCACACTCACATAAGAGGCCGAGAGATGAAAACGAAGTGCCTCGAAATGCGTGCACACAGGCACGCAAACCGAGGCAATGGCCCTAAGGCATGAAATGACATGAAAATGAGACGTGGCATATGGCATATGGAAAATGCAAATTTCAACAGCCAAAATAATGCAAAAACAGCCCCCAAATTATAGCAAAATTACACCCGATGCCCGAAATGCTATGCTAAGTACCCGAAATGACTTGCAGCTATGCCAAACATGTACAATATGGATATGAAGTGTAAATACAGATGCTAGGCAGCCCCTAAACTAGCATTTTTCCAGTACAAAGCATGGCCAAAAAACAACCACAAGTATGGCAAAAATAGCATGCAAAAATGGGGGAAAAGAGGGGAATAATGAAGCAGATGGTATACACAATGCTCAAACTGAAAAATACAGTTCTACAACACTGAAGAGGGACCAAAAATATGAACATTTACAGCTTATGAGAACCCCCAAAACGGTATGTAGATATGCTCAACATAGCATGCAAAATATGAGCCAAAAGAAGGCTATAAAAAGAGGTATACCAAGCATTCACCAAACAGCCTAAGACCCTTAACAAAACATGAAGAGAAGGCCAAAATATGGATATTTTCAAGACTAATGATGGCCGAAAACAGAAGCAAAATAGGCCTAACAAAGCATGCAAAAATGAGGGCCAAAGAGGGGTATAATGACAAGTATAACATGGAGACCCCCAATGAAGTTGATCCCTTCTACAATGTTGTAGAGAGACATAAAATAAGCCTACTCACAGTTCATTACATGCTCCAAAACAGATTGCACAGAGGCTAAACAAATCATGCAAATTTACGGCAAATATGAGAGATTATGAAGCAAGTGCATGATAGAGAGGCCAAACATGGTTGAGTCCTTCTTCAATGTTGAAGAGGGGCTCAAAATAGGCCTACTCACAATTCATATCAGGCTCAGAAACAGATCACACACGAACTAAAAATAGCATGCAAAATAATGGTATTCAAGGTGGTATTGAGGCAAGTACCAAATGGAAAACTCAAACAGGGTTGAGTCCTTAAACAAAGATGAAGAACAGCTCAAAAAAATGATATTTTCTGTTTTGGTCGGAGCTCAAAACCACAAGCAAAGAGGCTAAAAAAATGAGGCAAAAAAAGAGATCAAAAAGAGGGGAAATGAACTTACCCTTGTAGACCAACCCTTTTGTTGCCTCTTGGACCAAAAATGTTGCCTCCTATGCTCTGAAAACCACCTCCAGCCGCTGGAAATGGAGTGGTGATGGTGGTGTTAGGTGATGATGAAGAAATGGTGTAGGATTTTTAGGGTTTTGGTACTTGGAATATAGAGAGAGAGAGAGATATAATGTAGGAGCTCAAAACAGAAATTTCTAACCCTTAAAACAGATCTGGAGGGCTGTATATATAGGCAAAAAGGTGTAGAAAAATGGAGGGAAAAAAAAGGGGGGAAAACTAGTCAAGTTTCCCGCCAAAAAGGCTAAAAGGGAAAGTGGTAGCTACGGATTTCAAACGGCCAAGAGTCCTTCAACAAAGTTGAAGAGGGGCTCAAAACAAGACACTTTGTAGTTTACGACCAAGTCCAACACAGCCCACAAGTACGCCTAAAATACCGTGCAAAATAGGCCTAAAAGAGGGTAAAGAAGCAAGTGGCAGTTGGAGATCTCAAAGAATAAAAGGTTCTTAATCAAACATGAAAAGGACCTCAAAATATGACTATCTCAAGTTTGGGTCGGGGCCCAAAAATGCAAGATGAGGGTTCGGGAGCCGAAACACGCAGTTCGGGGCCCCGAAAGTGGGCTGTTAGGCACCGGAAGTGGTGTCCGACAACGAAGTTGGTCTCTCGAACCACAGTGTCCCTCAAAAGGGAGGAAATAAGATGCACGCCAAAAATCGGGGCAAACGGAGGTGGTTAGGCGGTCCCGAACCGAGGCACACGGCCGACGGCTCCAAAAACCGGAAACCGGGCTCCAAACGGGAAAAAAAATGGCCTACGACCACAAAACGTAGCCTATGGCCACTGAGAGATGGTCTACGAGACCTCTCCCTCCCTTCAGGAAGAGAAAACAGAGAAAACCGAGCTTGGTTCACAAACCGAGGCAAGGCACAGAAAAGTCCGGAAGTCTGGAGGCAAGGCTCACGGCCGAGACTCCGCAACCTCAGAACGAGCACAGTATACAACATCACCAAGCACTCAATCGGTGACGTCTGAGTCTTAAGGTCAGTCAAAAATGGGGTGTCTACAATATGGTGTAATTTTGGTTTGGGGTTGTTGGGAAAACTCAGCGATTGTGTTTAGGAATTGGATAAGACCAGAATTGTCGCTCATTGTGTGGTTCAGACGTATTGCAAATGTGAATCCACCACAACTAAAACGCGTCACCTGCACATTTTTATTGCCACATGTTAGAACACAGTCGCCACACATTTAAAATTTGGATAAATTATGTTGGTAGTCGCATAATTCTCTCTATAGTAAACATTATTACCTGAATCAACAAGAGAGGACAGCCCACAATTCCATCAGAGCCAGGAACATCATGCATAAGCTCCTCCAAGTATGGACACCCTGGCCCAACCGTGTCGCCGAGCCAGTCGATATCCACATTTGCATCTGTCTCTATGAACAGAACCCCTTCGGCTGTGCAATCCACTAAGAGTTTCCGATTAGGCCCTTCAACAAGCCTCCCTGCAAATGAGTAATAAAACACAAGTGCTTTGGCTAGTGCTTCTCTAATCACACTCGTAGGGTCTTTCCCTTCCATTGAAGGGTTGTTTTTGTAAAACATGATTCGCTGGAACTTGAAAACGAAGACCTTCTTGGTCATCTATGTCTGAGAGTTGTTTGAGTTCGTGTGGTGTGGGCTTTGATGGAGCAAGAAGTTTTGGATTTTGTCTTCTCACTATGAATACTAGGGGAAGAGTTGAAGATGCCATTTTTGGAGGAAATGTGAATTAAAGAATATGTAATGTCTATATGTTCTCTGTCATATGAATTTGAGAGGTATTTATAGAGTAATGATCTAGTAGAATATAAGAAATTCATCGCATAATGCACTGTTTTTTTTAGGAGTCTGGATTTAGTAAAGTTAAAAATTTCAACGTCAGTATAAAATTGATCAATTGTCAAGTTAATTTAGATTTATTTTAGTCATATAAATCGTTTATATTATACAATTAAATAAAATAATTATTCATATAAAAAAAAATTAAATTCGTCAAATGTCGATTGTCATATTATTATAATATTTTTATTTAGAAAGCTTACATGTTTTTAATAATAGAATATTAGTCTATTATAATATATGTGATTTAATATTGTGATTATTTATACCTTATCAACTTAATTTTTTAAATACATTTTTTCTTAGTTAATCATATGAGAAGAACAGTTCAAATCATTATAAATTTGATTGATTAAGTTAATCTCAATTAACTTAATAATAATTGTAATAAAAATCCTAAGATATTATCAATTGAACTAAATTGATACAAAATTTAAAATTAATAATTAAAATGAAAAATATAAGAATCAAAATCAACACAATGGACAAATGTAAAAACTATTAACGAAATGGGGTTGGTTTTTCTGAAATTGGTCATCTCGACTTGAGAAAAGGTTTAAGCTTAGTATGCCAACTTTGGAATCGATTTTGATGATCCGAAACATTCATTATTTAGGACTTGTTAAGTAAAATATTCACATAAAAAATTAAGATAATCGGACATTGGTAATTATAGGGTTTTATAAAAATGATGTTATTCTTAAAATTATATTTGTTATCCATTTTTTCAAAACAAACCTATAGATGCCATATAATTCAAACCTATAGATGCCAATGTACAATTATCTTCTTCTTCATTTTTTTTTTTTTTTTTTTTGCATAGATAATATATTCAATGAATCTTAAAAATTGAACAATTCGGAGCACCGAAATCAGTCCCAGAATAGACTTATCAAATCCAAATGCTCTTTCAAATTGTCCAACTTGAAAGAAGTCAAATCCTAATATAATTTGTCCAAACAAATTTATAGAAAAATGTGAGTTGAGACGGAAAATTATTAAGTACTTCTAAAATATCGTGTGTCCTTATTTTTTTTTTACCAATTATCAATTATCATGCTTATTTATATTTGAAAAATCTAGAAACCCCCTAGATGTTGATTTGTGATTATGTACCAATTTTAAGTAGAATATAACAATCCCAATCAAACAATCAAAGATAAATCAACACAACGATTTTACGTGGAAAAACCACAATTGGACACCTCCAATTGTGATTAAAAAACTACGGGCAACAGCTACAAAACAATCCACTAAGAAGATTTAAAGAAATTACACAAGTATACTCTCAATTACCTAGCGAATCCACGCCTAATTGAACCAACCTCTATGTGCCTCTTCCAACCCCGTCTTCACATCGAAATTGTCTTTACAATGAGCCACTCCAGAATCCACTGAAACTTCAGGCTCGAATTCTTCAGAATCCACCGAAGAACAACTCTCTCTTTTGTATAACAAACAAAACCTTTGATGTACTCTTTTTTAAACCATGAGTTGAATACTCAATAAAAACATCAAAGAAAATTAACAAAATATCTCCAGATATAAACCTTAAGATCCAAAAAGAAGATCTGGAGAAAGTACCCTTAGCTTTGGGAGAAAACCAAGTATTTATAGAAAACCAAAAGTAATCCTAGATTTGGAAGAAAACCAACTCCTTAAGAAATCTGGATTTTGAAACTCGCTCGAGCGAGGAGCTTAACTTTCGTGATTTCTACTAGTGCCTTGGCTCAAGCGACGAATCCTTGGCTCAAGCGAGCAATCAACTCTTTCAGGTTTTTGTGTGGACGCAATCTGTCGCTCGAGCGAGAACTCCTTGGCTCGAGCGAGCAAGGGTGGACATGCAATTTTGAATGTAATTTTGCATTTTGCTTCGGCCGCGAGCTGACCGGGCAGTTCGACCCTCGTAATAATCAACGAAGTGGCAATCTTGAAAGTATTGACATCACAAACTTCTCTGCAAAGTACGATTCGGGTTAGATTCGCCTCTAGTAACTCATAGCCTCACTGAAATAAAAATGCGAATAAAATTACAATTCAAAGGAGTTTTGTCAAACGGAGTTGCCAACAATAAAAACCTAACAATATTTCTTAATTATCCAATCTAAAATCATAATACCTAACCATCTTTACAAATCATAATCCTACAGAAGACGATGTACGGAATAATCACCCGAGTTCAGACTCACAAAAGATGGGTGATGGTTGACTAGTACTAGTATTTTCACAAGCCACGAAAATTTGAAGCGACTACCGTCAACAACATTAATCCTCCTTGCATTTCACGTTTATTTATTTATTCACGTTAGTTCAGACTCAATAAAGATGGGTGATTGTGACTAGATGGGTGACGGTTGACTAGTTCTACTATTTCCATCAGCCAAGAGAATTTGAAGCAATACTCAAATCTCAATTTGATACTTACACAAATGTTAACCTCTTGCTTTTGTTATTACATTTTTAAATCTTTCACAAAATCTAATCATATGATAAAAATATGATTACAAAATGAGTGTAATAGAAAAAAATTCATATTTTCCGCCAATATATTTTGTTATACGTGATAAGAATATGTGAGCTATATAATAGAATATAAATATATTATATATACGTTCATATGGTAAAATTAGAATAGAAAGGCCAAAAAGTAGACCTTTTGAAATACAAAAAAAAAATACAACAATGAAATCAAAGAGAAAGAAAGATGATAGATAGAAAACTATATTACCGTGAAAAATAAAATTTTGTGATTCTAATTTATGCAAAACTCTAGTTCATCTTATTAATTGTTCACAATTTGTGTTTTGTTTTAGTTTAATATAGTTATATTTTGATGTAAATTTTAGAATAAAGTGTGTATTAGTGAAAAATGTAATTGATTTTTCTTTTTATGCTCATGTCGTAGTCACATTTTTATTACATAATTAAGTTTGGTTAAAGATTTAAACAATTGAGTAATAAAAATGGGACATTGACACTTATATATGGACCAAAGTGAGATTTGACCAAAAACACATAAAGTTGACTGTCACAATTTATTATACAGGGACCAAAGTAAGATTTAACCAGAAGTATAGCGGGTTGACTGTCATAATTTCATGTGTAAGAACCAAAGTGGGATTTAATACAAAGTTCAAAAGTACAAAATATAATTTCCTCTTTATTTTTTTATTCACATTAGTTCGGACTCACTAAAGATGGGCGATGGTGGACTAGTACTCTGCTTGGTTTTGGTTTTCAGAATTTACTTTTCAGAAAATTCTATATTTTTTCTTTTCGTATTTTTTTTTCTCTAAATTTTGTTAACATTTTGAGCATTTTTTTTTTTAAAAATTTTTAGACACACCTAATCTAAATATACTTAAAAAGTATAATTTTTAAAGTCACTAAATACCAAAAACATAAATAAATAAAAAATGAAAAGTTAATATATTTTTCATATTTTTATGTATTTATTAATTTTTTAAAAATATTTTTTCACAAATATTTTACTTTTTAAATACATCTAAATAAGGTGTACCCAAAAAAGTAAAAAAACTTGCTTAAAATTTTAAAAATATTTGCTAAAAAAATGAAAGATAAACAATTCAATTTCTAAAAATATTAAATTTAAAAAATTGAAATCAAACATACTGCCTAGTATTTCCACAAGCCAAGAGAACTTGAAGCAACAATCTCCTTGCATCTCACATTTATTTATTTATTCACATTATGCATTTCACAATGCAGTTTTATATCTTGTCACTTGTTAGTCGTCCTTGTTTCAAAAATAAAGTGTTATTAAATATGTCTAATTTAATTAATTGAGAATGAAATTACGTAGGTTAATTATTTAATATTATAGTAATTTATTTTGAGTTTAGTAATATTTAAATTTTAACTTATTAATTAAATTAGAGGTGTAATAATTTTTTATTTTTGGTAAATTAATCTAAAAAGTTTCAAAATTACTAGAAGTAAATCTTGTTTTTTTTTTAATTTTAAATTTTTTATTATCCAGAAAAAAAAACACTTTATTGATAAACACATAATGACTCTCCAAACTCCAATTAAGTTGACATTAAGAAAAGGGTGATGCACCAATAAATCCCAATTTTGGAACTTATACACTGTTTAGTCCCAAATGTTTTCTTATGGACTGAACAGTCCCGTTACATTGGAAATTACCATATAGGACATACACAATGTGGACGGTGCTGCGAAGATGAAGGGACAACATCGGTAATTGTAAAATGTGAAATTACGTTGATAGACAAGCGGTTGAATGTGCTGTTACATTAGATCTTCCAAATTAGGCGGTGGAGCGGTACGATTTGAAGGAAAGATTTTGGCTTCGGAAAAGGAAATGAACATCCGAAACGGAAGGGGAATATGTTTGGGCGCAAGGTTTCTACATTAGATAAACCCTAAAATCGAAAGGAATTGTCAACGTTCTGGTGCTGACGGTCTGTGGGAAGACGTTGTTGTTGAATCTTCGGGACGTCGTGGTGTTGAGTATCCGCCTGCCATTTGGGTTAACGTTTCGAGGTTGGTGTGACCAGTGTGGGACGTTGATAATGACGAAGCGAAGTGGCGGTACGTTACTTTTGTTTTTTTGATGCAATTTGTTGATGTTGTTGGGGTTTAATTTTGATGTTGTTGATGTTGATGTTGTTGTCGTTTATACGGACAACATTGTGTTAGGGTTACAGTGTCGATGACGTTGTGTGGGATTATGAAAGGAAATTGTTGGTGTTGATGGGGTTTAATTGTGGTTTTTATGTTTGGAATTGGGTGTGGGTGTGTAGTTTCGGGTATGTGTTGTTGGATTTGGTGATGGTTTTGGGAACGATCTTGGGGTTAATGGTATGTCGGGTGCCCAATGTTTTATGTGTTAATGTGATTGTTGATTTGTTGAATATAATATGATGTTGTGTGGTGTTATGTAGTGTGAATATGTCTATGATCTTTTAATGATCTGTGTGTTTATATTTGGTGCACAATGTTGTTGATGTTATGCTTTTAAGAATATGTGTAGGACATTGCTGTTTGTTTAAAGTGGTAAGTGTGTAATCTGTGTGTCACAATGTTGTGTCAATGGTGTTCTGGGTTTTGTTGGTATGCAATGGTTTTGTGGTTGATGTGATGATGGTGTATAAGGAATTTTTTTTTTCTCCCTGTTGGTAATTTCAGGGTTTTTCTGCACGATATGTATTGCGTCTGTTGTGTTCCTGCTCGTTGCTTTTGCACTGTGTAGTGGTGACGTTAACGTTCCAGTTATGAGTTTGGTGATGTGGTTTGGGTGCATTGGGGATGTGATGTTATTGTGTTAAATGTCATTGTGTTTGTGATTGTGGCAGTGTGATAGTAGGATTGTGTGTACGTTGTTGGCTTTGCTGTTATGGCTGTTAATCATTCGAAGATGCCTAGTTGTTCATTTTAAGTTAGTTTGTTTGTATGTTACTCTGTGCAGGGTAAATGTAACGTTACGAACCTCTGTTATTTGTATATTTTCTCTGACTGGTGTTCATTTTTTTTGCAGGTGTGATTCTGAGGCAGTCACCACGGAAAAGAAGTGTTGATGTTTCCCATTACGTTGGCGACTCTGATTTCACGTCGGAACCAGTTGGTGTGAAAAAACAGGGGAATATAGCATTGAAAAGGAAAAAAGAACATGGCCATGTTAAGGATAAAGTGATAGTGGACACTTCTAGGCTGGCATATCGTTCAAATATAAACGGCGTTATCAAAACTGTGCTTGAAATGAAGTTAACAGCAGGGCATGAACGACAATTGCGGCGAACCCCGTTCTGGGCGATGATTAATGCCATCCGCAAGCACAACTTGTCACCGAATGCTTACAAAAAATGTGATGAGACAGTGTTCCGCATACTGAAGACGTACAATCATCTGGATGAAAAATTTTATTTAGGGGGGAAAGGAGTTCCACTGCGTCGTAGTGATATACGACTTGTTTTTGGCATTCAATGTGGCGTGGACCAGCTTGATTTAGCTCATGGGTCGAGGCCACCGTCTGATTTCATTCAGCGTCGGTGCAACATTGTCGGGCGGATATCGTGTAAGAAAATAAAAGAACTTCTGGACGTGGCACTGCAGGGGAAAAGTGTACATGACGAGGAAGATGTCGCGAAGCTGCTGTGTTTATATATTTGTGCGAAACTGTTTTTCACAACAACCGGAGAGTCTATCGGGTGGGCGTTTGTTAGAGTAATTGACAAACTTAGTACAATACAGTTGTATGATTGGGCTGCTGCAATACGAGGCGCGCTAATTTCATCGCTGAACGAGTTTCATGACAGGCCTGAAAGGGTAACAGGATGTGTTGTCGTAGTACTCGTAAGTGTTTTTTTTTTTTGTGTAATGTGCTTGTTATGTTTTAATTGGCATGGTTGGATTAGGTTGTTTGAATGTAATGTTAATGTAAGTGCTTACGAATGTCATGCAGTTTTTTATTTGTGAGCACACGAACCTTATCGAAGCAGAACGACACAGTGTGCTGCCAAGGTTCTGCAGATGGAACATTTCTAAATTGACGACGAAAATGAAAGATGTGGACTTGAGTAGCTGTAGACAGTTTGAGGTATGAAATGGTAGGATGGTTTGTGTGGTTTTGGTGGGTGGTACGTGTTGGAGTCGTTAACGATTTTACAATGTGTTTTGTCAGGTAAGGTGTGAAAAACTGGAGGGCACAATTCTTGAACGGTACAAAGTTGGTACGACATTGTTAAGTGGGGAATGTATGAGGGCACAAGACCAAGTGTTGGACGTGCAGCCAGTGTCAGTGCATGTCGGTGTCGCACGTAAAGATGTCGGTGCTGAACTTGTAGAGCCAAGTTTGGATTGCTGGCAAGTGGACTCGTCTACAGAGGTCCGTGTTGATAAAGGCAAATTAATGACGAATGGAACTTACGATGGAGGCAGCAAGTGTGTTAATAAGCGTGGAGTGGCTGCGGTTGTAGGAGGTGAAGGGTGGCCAGTACTGTTCCCAGATCTGCTGGATTTGTCAAGTACACAACCAGCTAAGGAGGTGGATACAGCAGGAGGCATTGGAATAAATAAAAAAAGTGGAACGCTTGACAGGGTTGCTGAGTTGGAAGAAGAATTGAGGCTGAAATCGGAACGTGTGCATGAACTGGAATGTAAGGTTTCAAGCATGGAACGCGCACTTGGTTCGCAAGCTGCGAATTTGTGTATGGGGTTTGAAGCTGCCATCAATGTGAAGGATGCAGAAATTGCACGTTTGAATGCCCTAGTGTCGGAGATGAAAACGACAGTAGCGCGATTGGAGGAACAGGTTGATGAGTACGAGGCGCACGAGGTAACACAACTGGTTCGAAACTCAACTAAAAGTCATGGGACGTTGACAGGACAAGAAGTTGGAAAACAAACAGACTGTCCGGTGAATGACATGGCAAACGTCGTAGGCGCGACTATCGAAATGAAAGATGCAAGCGTAGTTGATGTTGATGTAGGTAACACATCTGGTGGTGGAGAGAACGTATTACTGGGGAGCAGTGATGGGTTAGTAAAACAGGGGACGACAGTTTTTGGGGGGGTATGGACTCCATTGGAGGTGAAAAGTAAATGCAATTCTGCTGGCTCAGGTAATGTAGTAACATCAGGAAAGAAAAATGACATTACACATGTTCTTGATCAGCCAGGCAGTGAGGTAGTTGACAGGGTAATCGACTTTGTGAATCTGGAGGAACCAAATATCACATCGTTGGTGCGGCGTGTGAAGAGCAAAGCAAGGCGGGAGTGGAGGCTGCAAGATTATGAGTATCCGGGTTTGGTGAAACGATGCAGACAGTCAAAGGATGACGGTGACATAGTCAAAATTGCAACTGAGAAAGTACATAACATTGAACATGACGATGGCGAGATCAAAACATGGGGTGGATTTGGAATGACAAATCGGTATCCTGTTTGGAAATTATTAGCAGAAGATGAACAGAAACTGTTGGAGGTGGTGTACACATTTGAAGGCGACGGGTAACATACCAAATTCCTATTTGTAGGTGTTCTGTTTTTCAGTGACATTGTAATATTACATTTTTATGCTGATAATGTGATTGTGGATTGGTGTAGAAATTTGTGATATGGAGTCACGTGAAAATGGGGTCTTAGCGTTAATTTCAAAGACATCAAATCGATTGTACAAGGGGGTGGAACAGCCGGTAATGTAAGTGTAAACTGATATTGTCGATGCGAAAACGTCGTTGTTACTTCCAGTTGTTGCCTGAATTGTTTTTTGTGGAAAAGTGGTTAGACGATCATTTTGTGCGTGTAATCTGTTAATTACATCTTCATACTCTGTGCTTGTAGGTTATTGATGCATATGCTGAAATTTTAAAAAGTGAACAGAACATAGCGGCTGTTAGTTGTGCTAATTTTTGCAAATCGTACTTCCACAGCAGTGTTTGTTCGGTATGTCCACGGTGTTATGAGTATTGTCACGTTGACGGATAGTGTGTATTTATGTTTTCACCACATCTGCCTAGTCAATTTGGGAGTTTGTAATTGTTTTTTTTTCGTTGTAGGATATGATGAGGAATCGAAGTGTAACGTCGAAAGACAGTTACCTGAATGTGCATGTCAACGCGGCATTTGGATGCAGATACGTCCATTACCCTATATACCATGCGAATCATTGGACGATCATGGTATACGATTCAGATTCGGGGACATGGACACACTACAATTCAATCAAAACACGTAAAGGAAGCTGAGATGATCATTTTGCGGAGGCGGTGAAAGTGGTAAGTACGAATGAGTGGTTATTACATGTATGTGTTCGGTTTTGTGTGTGTTGCAGGAATAATGATTGGGTTTATATAGTGTGACTGTTTGGGTGTTTTACATTACACAGAAACAGTGGGTCGTCGATTATGCGAAGCGGATGCAAGGGAAAGTGCAATCCATTGCCGGTGTAAGAGCGGAGAATATTGACGGGCCATTGGAAGCTTTGGGTGACTGTCCTCAGCAACACCCGGAATCGTAAGTTTACATTTAACCTCTGCCTTAAATTTGTATTCAAACTCCGGCTTAAATTTGTTCTATCTTCTGTTATGTTATGGTTTTGGTTTGATCGTGTTGGTGAACCTGTTGACATGTTTGCAATTGGCAGTCCGGATTGCGCTATAATGGTATGCTTCATCATGCGGCAGTACGCTAATAACGTGGAGGTCGACGGTTCGATGGATGGGATGACAGCCAGCGCATTCAGAGCAGAAATGGCTAAGGCTTTCATAAATGATCCGCATAGAGGGCTTCGGAATCGACCTCTGCCCTGACGGTTATGGTGGAACACAAAATTTAGCTTTGCTTACTGTTTTTGGTTTTTGGGTTGGACGTACAAATGTTTTCTTTACGTGGATGTGATTTTTTTGATGTTGCATTAGCTTCGTGTTATGGAATGGATAAACGCAGACTAGTTTACGTTAAACGTGGCAAACATTAGCAAACTAGGATTGTTTTGTTTGGCTGGGGAACTGAATTATATTATTTTTTGGATGTGTTGTTTAAATTCGCTTCTGTATGATGTTCGTTACAGGTTTGACATATTCATATGTGTGGGTGTTTCTTGTGATTATGTGTGGGAGGTTGTCATGCCCAGAATTTGAACAACATCACGGTGTGTTGAGATTGAAACGTTTGATCCAGAAAATATGTAATGTGTTCTTCGTTGTTTACTTCCGAGTTTGGTGGATTTTTTTTTCTTTTTTGGAAACAGCTTCGTTGTTACCTTAGCAAACTATGATTGTTTTGTTTGGCTGGGGAACTGCGTGATAATATTTTTTGGATGTGTTGTTTAAATTCGTTTCTGTATGATGTTCGTTACAGGTTTGACATGTTCATATGTGTGGGTGTTTCTTGTGATTATGTGTGGGATGTTGTCATGCCCAGAATTTGAACAAGTTCACGGTGTGTTGAACTTGAAACGTTTGTTCAGGAAAATATGTAATGTGTTTTTCGTTGTTTACTTCCGAGTGTGCTGCAATTTTTTTTTTTTTGGAAAAAGGTTCGTTGTTACCTTGAAACATAATACATTGAGTTTGTATTGTGACATATTCATATATCATAATTGAGTGTATTTGGAAACGCACAGCAGACAGCTTTGGGTAGTGGTAATCAGTTGGAATTGGTTTGGGTAATGTGTTTTTTTGGAAATTAAATTGAAATGTTAAATGCATTGGCAGGTGGTGGGGAAGAAAACGTTTGCGAAAATGGCGTGCAATGTGGAATTGATCCGACATGTGCGAGCTGTACGTAGTTGTTACGTAATGGACAACGTTGTCAATTGTAAACTTAAATCAACCAGAATGAAAATGTTGAATTGAAAACGTAAATTGTACGAAAGTTCAACGAATATGGAAAAACTCGGAACAAAAACGTAACATCAATTTGTCATAACATGATCAAATAGGCTCCTTGCATGTTTTCCTATTGTGGTTGCCTATTTTTCCACAACGACCACAACGGATCCGTTGCACAACCTCGCCCTTCGATGGGATTCGTTTGCGTTTCGGCCTGCCAGGTGGACGTTTCACCATCGGGGGCGCTATCATAAAATCATTGGGCGAAAATGAAGGCTTCTCAACAGTTGGAATGGGGAAAATTGTTCCGCTGTACGAAGCTTGATATTTTTCAATACGATAGTATGTTTCAATGGAATCGTATATATTCTGCCCACTATTACGAAAAGCGACAACAGCATGAGGACACGGAAACCCATTCAGCTGCCACTGGAAACATGAACATGAGCGCCTTGCCACATCAACTAGAACAGAGGGTTGACTATGCACCTCATAAACATTATCATCAGCCTGACTAACACTCCACCCCCTGCTCTCATTATATGCTTTTACCATTTTCTTCTCCATTTTCGGGCATAACACGCCGGTCCATTCTCTAGCTTTCACTCTACGCTCCGCCATTTGTTCCATTATTTGACCCCTAACCATGTCGACCAACCTAGTAATGGGAAGATGACGAGCCTCTC
The DNA here is from genome assembly GCA_025200525.1 of Camellia lanceoleosa. Taxonomy (NCBI): domain Eukaryota; kingdom Viridiplantae; phylum Streptophyta; class Magnoliopsida; order Ericales; family Theaceae; genus Camellia; species Camellia lanceoleosa. The sequence goes on along the minus strand of CM045771.1, from coordinate 121,525,452 downwards.
GTATCCAATTGTTAAAAGATTCAGCTGCGCTTGACCACATCTCACCGTAACGTTGTCCCCTGCAAAAAACGAAATAAACATTTATGAAAAAAATTACATTGGACAGCATACTTCTTACCATGTTGACGTGTGTACCAAATTGGAAAACCTTGAATGCAGTAACGTAATACGTAGTGAAAAATGCAATCCAACTTACATGAAATACGCATTAGCCCAATGCGATGGATGCAAGTCTTTCAAAAAGCTATCAACGACAACGGGGCTACACTCTTTCAAAACCTCTATTTTCTGATTATAAGATGGTATTGTCGGGGCGTAAGCACATTCTCGGAGCTTCCGCATCAACCCAACCTTATGAGATGCGTTAACGTATTTCATTCGGTCTCTCAAATTCATTTGAAGATGTAGCAAACAGAAAGCGTGATGTGCTGAAGGAAATATAATTGGCATAGATTGTAATAGCCCTGCATGCCGATCCGAAACGAATGTCAACGTACGCTCATCACCGACAACTTCTTTAAGATTTTTTAAAAACCACTCCCAATTTTGTTGATTTTCAGAATCGACAATGGCAAATGCCACCGGAAACAAACCTGTGAACAGTACGTAAAATATGTAATTGATTCATTAAAAACATTCGAAACTTATATGTGAGTAATAATTTAGTTAGCCTAGATTGCGGCAACAAAATTGATACGTCACCTTTATTGCCATCTTTCGCGGTAGCAGCTAATAAATTCCCCTTGAATCTGCCTTTCAGAAACGTGCCATCCAAAAAAAGTAATGGCCGACAATGCTTAAAGCCATCTATACATGCACGGAATGATATAAAATACCGAACGAACCTCCCAGTTTGTTGTTGAAATTCGAGGTTAATGTAACTGTTTGGATTCTTTTCCATAACAGAATCACTATACCACCTAAGTTGGTCGAATGACATAGCATGATCTCCATAGACTTCGCCTCTTGCTTTCTCAACCCCTAACCACGCCACTCGGTAACTAATATCCAAACCGTAGTCATTTTTCATATCGAACACAATGTCCGTAGGGCGTGTGGCTTAACCACGCACCGTCTGCGGACGCTTGAAACCAAATCGGACCCCGTACGTGGGTTTGTATGTGTTCGAACAGCAGCTCCACAATTGTGCACACTATCCAACTTCTTAATGCAGAGAAGGCCATTCGATGACAACACCCGCGCATGCACTGTCCACGTGCATCCTGTGGACTCTGCAAACTTACAAACCGCCGTAATGCGAACTGAATCATTCTTCAAATATTTGAATTGAAACCCACGTTCAACGGCATACTTGCATAATATTTCCCGAAATTCAGTTACACCACCAGCGAAACATTGTCCAACATGGGTAATCCCGAATGCCCACTGAGCAGACAAGAACGTCTTCGTTTTGTTAGGACAGTATGTTGGTAACAGATCCGTCTGATCATCCACACCGAACGTCTGATTACTGAAATTGAAATTATGAACTTCACGGCAATACGCACCCCCGTAATTACCCCCCTTTGGGACGTAACGGATCTGAATGAGAACATCAAAATGTTTCAAAGCAAATGACTCCGCAAGGCAGAACATGTTTTCGATATCGTCATCACTGTCAACCTTAAACTTGTTATACCCGGGGACATCCCATAGCATGTACACCACATCCCGTTCTAAATCATCGAACTTGCCACAAATGTCATCGATGAGCTGCGTGAATGTCATCCCTCGGTGACACCGAACAGCAACATTTGTTTGCTCGTATGAGCACAACAACAACACCCCATCCATACCTGTCACACAACCCATACTTGAATCATTAAATGGTTAACGCGTACAAGAATGATGCAAATATGGAATTTTTTTCGTGCACATAACATCGATTACACATTGTGCTGCAGGCACATAAAATACCTCTGTAATATGTGCATGAGTGAGACACACGGACGTAATGTTAAATGGTACGACATTGATAACATCCACACATACACAAATATTTCAAACAACAAAAACATCAAACACAAAAAAAACACACAGCCACATTAATAGGACATTGCTTTTCGTAGAATCGACTTCAATGTTGCTGCAGTTACAACCGCAACATTGAATATGTACGCAATGTTTTAAAACCTCGTCTCAATGTTACACGGCAAATTTTACGCTGTTACACAGCGTTGTCGACCAAACGCGAAACACGAACAAACACTGTGATGAAGACATGTTACACAGGCACAATACAACATACGTTACGTTCCCATGAACGACAATGGCAAACACACCAATGAACACAAACAAAACACCAACGACACAACAACACAGACGCACTGTGTATTTGTTACCAGAAACGGGGTGCTGTTACTGCTGTTAATCTTGTAACATGATATACATACACAATCAGGGAAAACAAATGCAGGAAAAAACAAGAAGAAGAAACAGAACCTATGTGACAAAACCGATCCACACACCCAACTGTGAACCACCCACACAAAATCAACAACCAAAGTGATGAGATTCATATACAAAAACAGACAGATTCTGACAAAACGGAATGTAACGAAAACCAACGTTGCCTTCATGAACTTCATACAATACCATGCAAAAACATACAGAATCTGGAAAAAAAATACAGACATAATCAGACACAAGATACAAACCTCTGTCGCAGCTGCCCGGAAACCCGTTTTCCTCAAACCCTTGCATTCATTAACATTATGAATCCCCCAAATCACAGAAACCGAATTGCCACCATTTTAGGAAACAACCAGCCAACATAATGGGTATAATTGTAATCTTAAAAAAATCTAAATTAAATAAATAACATTGCCAAAATAAAAGAGGACTTAATGGTGCATAAGAAAACATTTGGGACTAAATGGTTTAACTTTCCAGAAAGTAGGATTTATCAGTAAATTTTCCTTAAGAAAATCAGCTTATTATTTATTAGTTTTAATTAAGAGATTGGTGAGAAACCAACAAAACATGAAAAAAAGAAAAAAAAAAAAAAAAAAAAAAAAAAGAGCAAGCAAACCCCTCGAGAGCAAGCAATATGCTGGAAAGAATCCACCAACGAATAACTCAGCCCAATCAGAGCTCATCCTCAGCGCTAGGGAATCCACATCATATTTTCATCCGTTTATCATGAGCTAACACAAACATGCGAGGAGCTAACATTTAGCTGCAAAGGGACCACCCACTCACAGAACCTGATTTCATTCAGGTTAGACACATTGTCATGCACAGAATAGCTCACCCCCTTTGAGTTAGACTTAGCCCATAAAGCTAAGGACCGAGAGATACTGTTGTAATTAAATTTATTTTGAGAAGTAGGTTAAAAATTAATTTTTTAAATTTTTTTGACTTTTTTTAAAGAAAATATATAAAAAGATAGAGAGATGATGTGATCCGAAAAAGTCAAAAAAATAAAAAAAATTGTTTTTAGCTGAGTTTCCAAAATAAGCCACAACAACGATCTATGGCTTGGTGGGGTTTTTTTTGATAATTTGAATTGTTCATATTATATGGTTCGTTGAATAGATTATCCATGCAAAAAACCAAATTCATTGGAAATCTATAACTTTATAACAATAGCACATTTATTTTTTTAAAAAGTAAACAGTTAACGTGATCCTGATAATTTTTTTTAAACAATTTGAATCTGATCATGAGATTGCTGATTTTTGATTAACTTAATTTTTTGTACGAAAGATATATTCGACGAACCCTATAATATGAATGGTTCAAAAAATGAAAAAAAATTCAAAAAAAATCCCACCACACACCACAAATTCTTGTTGTAACTGTCACTTTAATCACAGCAGGATCCTAAATCCTAAAGAGACCCTCACTCTCACCAAATCTTTTAGCATCACGAAGTTAGGTTCGACCAGTGGCCTCGTTTGAGAACATACTTTTTTAGTAACTTTTTAGTTTTTTGGCTAAAATCTGGTGTAAAAAAAATTAGTTTGCTTTGAATGACTTTTTAGTTTTTTACGAAAAGATATGCAAAAAGTAAAAAGAAAAAGGAATCTTTGACTTTTTGGTATAGGTTGTTAGCTTTTTGATTTTTTTAGTGACTTTTTGGCTTGTAGACTAAAAAGTGATGTTACCAAACGTTGTGTGAACAATTAATTTTAGGAAGTAGGTTAAAAGTTAACTTTTTAAAACCTTTTTTTGAAAAAATGCACAAAAAAAGTAGAGAAGTAATGTGACCAAAAGAAACCAAAAAACTGGCTTTTAGCCGTATTGCCAAAATAGGCCTTGTTTCCAACGGAGCACAAAACAACAAAAGGGACAATCTTTCAAATGCGCAATACTAATTTCTTGAACTTAACACCAGATCAAGGCCGGCTCTAAGGTGAGGCGACCAATACAGTCACCTCATGCTCCTAATTTTGAACAAAATTTAGGACTCTAAAACTAGGAATGTGTATCATGTTGTATTATTTTATATTATTTTATATTTTATAGAGGTATTAGAGGTTGAAGAAGTTACTATGTCCATGTCATCCTTAACATATGGTAAACTTAGAATCTTGACAAAGTCTATGGAAACCATTAACAAGTGTGTCAAGTTGATAAATAAAGGCTCAGTTAGCAAAATCAGGGTCTGTGAGGAGTTATGTTGATGCCAAGAACAACACAGGGAGGAGAATTCGTCCAATTTCCAACTCAGTGAAGCTCTAGGTGCAGAAATGGAAAATGGGCATCAGGAAGATGATGATGATGATGTGAGTGAGTCAGAGGATGAAGTGGATGGCAATGATGATGTATCACAGGACCATAAGGAAGGGGCTGGTAGGACAAAGGATGGAAACGGCGGCAGTTCACATGTGTCAGTAGTTAATGAGACATGCTATGAAGTGGGAGACCCAAGAATAACTGGGACAGGTCTGGGAAAAAAGGAAGGCATGCACAGGGTTTTGATTCAGAACAATAAGAGGGGTAGTAACAGTGTTACAGGGTGTGTGCCTTCCGTGGGCTTTATAAAGAGCATAAGCAATTCGGATCTACACTGGCCCAGCATTAATTTAAATGTGATGTTGGACCAAGCCCAGTTCAAGGGATTAATTGGAGGTCTGAACCACATAAGAAGTGAATGGAAGCAGGATGAAGCCTAAATCACAAAATATCAACCACCAGCCTAACTATCCATTGAGGATATTTTAGGTCCAATGGGATCAAATAAGCAACTGAGTCAAGATGAGCCAGAGATAAAACAAAGAAGAGTGACCAATACAAACCAAGCACTGCAGAGTAGAAACCGTGGTGAAGATCAACTGAGTAGTGAGTTGAAAAGGAAAAGAAGACCGGGGCAAAAGAAGGCATGGTCAAGGTATGGTTTTCGAAAAGGGTCAATTTTGAGGGCAGTAGTAGTGGCCCTCTCATCATTAGTGTCACAAACTACAGATCATAGCAGAAGAAGAAAGGACAAAGACCAACAGTATTTGCTACGTGAGGCTCAAGCTACAATCCATATTGGGAAAGCTCTGGGTGTGGATTTTGAAGGCAAGGTAAAAGAGAGGTGATAGAGAAAATTATCACAATGGAAAGAAATGATAAGACTCAAGCTCCGAAGAGGACTGAGGGAGTATGAGCTTGCATGGGCAACTTCGGAGAAGTAGGAGTAAAAATATTTGGTAATGAAGATAGTATCTTGGAATATAAGAGGGTTAGGTAGGATTAAGAAGAGAAGGAGAATAAAAGAGTTCATAAGACAGAGAAAGGTTGACATGGTTCTATTTCAAGAAACAAAAAGATCATAAATGTCAAAGTTATTAGTCAAATCACTGTGGCCAGAAGAGTTGGTTGGCTTCATGGCAATGGATGCTGATGGAATTGTGGGAGGATTGCTTTGCGTATGGAGGCTTGAGGTGTTTGATCTGATTGACTGTTGCAGTAACCAAAATTATATCATCCTCTCAAGTAAAATGCATCTGGTAATTGAATGTGTGGTTGTAAATGTTTATGCACCCAATGATAGGAGTATGAGAAGGAATTTATGGAAAATTTTGGGAAATCTAAAGCCTAAGTTTTCCAAACCATGGTGCATTGGGGGAGATTTTAACGAAGTGAAAATAGTGGCTGAAAGAAAAGGTTGTATTAGGAGGGATGGTGGAATGAATGAGTTCAATGATTTTATAAATACATTAGAGTTAGTGGATGTTCTAATGATTGGAAGGAAGTATACGTGGTGCAACTCACAGGAAGGGGAGAGGTGAAGTAGATTGGATAGATTCTTAGTCAGCCCTGAATGGTTAGAATGGTTTAGTTTCAAATTGTGGAGGTTGTCTAGATCATTATCTGACCACTGCCCAATATTACTAATAGAGGATGAGAGGGATTGGGGGCCTAAACCATTTAGATTCCTCAATGCTTGGGTTCTCCACCCCACATTCATGAATAAGGTAAAATTAGTTTGGGACAGTACTCAGGTGGATGGATGGGCGGGATACAGACTAAAGGTTAAACTGAAATCCTTGAAGGAAGCACTAAAAGTATGGAACACTGAAGTGTTTGGGAATGTTGAGTACAAGCTTAAAGAGGCAGAGCATGCAATGCATGCATTAGACTTGGCTACGAAAGTAAGGCCTTTGAATGATGTTGAATTATCAAGAAAAAGAGAGGTTAACGGGAAGATTTGGAAGTTGAGAAAAATGAAAAAATGGTTTTGGGTGCAAAAATCCAGAGTAAACTGGGCTTTAAAAGGAGATAGGAATACTAGGTATTTCCATATCATGGCTACAAAGAGGATGAGTAGAAACCTGATGGATTCCATTATCATCAATGGTACTTCTTACAACAAACCTATAGAAATGAAACGGGAAATTGCAAGGTATTTTGGTGAGGCATTTGCAAAAATTAGAAGTTTAGACCAAAGATTGGTGGAGCTTTTAGGTCAATTGAACCTTATCAAGTTGAGTTGATGGTGAAAGAGTTTTCTGAATCAGAAATACGGGCTGCCATTAAGGAGTGTGATGGGAATAAAGCCCCTAGGCCTGATGGATTTAATTTGATTTGCATCCAAAAGGAGTGGAGGATAATGAAGGACGAAATTCTCAAATTCATGGAAGAATTTCATGTGAATGGGTGGTTGGTGAAGGGCCTGAATGCTTCCTTCATATCATTAATCTCCAAGAAGGAAAACTTAACAAGTATGCAAGATTTTAGGCCAATCAGTCTCATAAATTCCATGTACAAGATCCTATCAAAAGTCTTAGCTAGTAGATTAAAAAAAGTGCTACCAAGTATCATTAGCTCAACACAATCTGCATTCCTAAGTGGGAGAAGCATACTGGATGGGATATTAGTAGCAAATGAAGTGGTAGACTGGTGGAAAAGATCCAAGCAAAGTGGACTAATTTTGAAACTTAATTTTGAAAAAGCATATGATTCAGTAAATTGGAGCTTCCTGTTTGATATGTTGGGAAAGTTTGGGTTTGAGACCAAGTGGGTGGAATGGATGAGGATTTGTTTACGTTCAGCTAGAGTATCATTTCTAGTTAATGGCTCTCCATCTGAGGAAGTGTGTCCCCAAAAAGGGTTGAGGCAAGGGGATCCAATCTCACTATTTTTGTTCATTATCGTAGCTGAAGGGCTAAATATGTTGTTATCAAGAGCTAGAGAACTAGGACTGATAAAAGGGGTCATTATTGGCAATGAAGGATTGAAGTTGTCCCATCTACAATTTGTTGATGACACAGTCTTATTTTGTGAGGCAGATTAGGTGGAAGTTTCAAATGTGAAGAGAATTTTAAGATGTTTTGAAGTAGTATCTGGACTAAAGATCAATTATCATAAGAGTGCTATCAGTGGAGTGGGAATTGATGAGGCTACGGTTGCTAATTTTGTTTCAAGATTAAATTGCATGAGTCAACAACTTCCTTTTAAGTACTTGGGTATGCCTTTAGGGGCTAATCCTAGAAGAAAGCAAATTTGAAAACCTGTGGTGGACAAGTTCAAGGCAAAATTAACTAGATGGAAGAGAGGGGAGTGCTCTCATTTGCTGGTAGAGTGACTCTAATTAAGTTTGTCCCCTCCAACCTGCTAGTTTATTACATGGCCTTATTTAAGATGCCTCAAGAAATAGCAAAGGAGATTGATAAGATGCAATCAGCATTCCTTTGGGATGACACTAATCTGAAGAGGAAGTTACACTTAGTGAAGTGGAAGGATTGAGCAAAAATCTTGGAGGATTGGGAATTAGGGACATTAAAGCAGTAAATAATAGTCTATTGGCCAAGTGGTGGTGGAGGTTTGGGGCTGAAGATGAAGCACTGTGGAAGATCTTGATTTGTAGCAGGTATGAGACTGAAGGTGGGAGATGGTTTCCTTTTCATATGGTTAATTGTAATAGCTCAAGGATATGGAGTGATATCCTATCAGTAGCACATTCCAATCCTAGGCTATTGAATTTTTTTATGGAAAATGTTGAAATCAGAGTTGGGAATGGGAGTAGGATTAAATTTTGAGAGGATGCTTGGTTGGACAGGTTTTGTTTGAAGGATAAATATCCAAGACTTTTTAGCATTTCTACTGATAAAGAGGTATCACTGAAAGAAATGGTGGACAGAAAAGGTAATCATGCTGAATGGATTTTCAGTTTTAAAAGATTTTTATTGGCATGGGAGAAGGAGGATTTAAGAATTTTGAAAGAGGAATTAGGAGCTGGACTAAGACTAAGCCTAGAAAATTTGGATAACATTAGATGGAATGCTGATAGTTCTGGTTGTTTCAGTATAAAGTCTGTTTTCAATTGGTGTGAGTTGATTCATGGATCTAGGAAAAGGTTATCTAGTTTATTTTGGAACAATGCAGCAATTCCAAAAGCACAATTCTTTGTTTGGTTGGTATGAAAAAGGAAAATAAAGACAATGGACTTTCTACATAAGATAGGGGTTGTTGACACAAGAGTGGGATTATTCTGTGCACTTTGTAGAACAGAGGAAGAGTCACTAAATCATATTATGTTACATTGTCATTTAGTGTGGAATATATGGTCTAGCATAATCAATTGGTAGGGAATGCAATGGGCAGCACCTGGTACAGTGGAAGGTCTACTTCAATGGTGGAGTAGCTGGAAGTTTAAAAAATGGGAATTATAGATATTGAAAGCAATACCAGTAACGATTTTCTGGTCTGTTTGGAAGCACATAAATGATGTAATTTTCAATAAGGTACAACCCAATTGTGAGGAACTGTGTGAGCTTATCAAGGTTAGAGTGGCCATGTGGTTGAAGTCAAATATGGTGGGACGAGATTATTTAATTAATCAGTTTGTTTCAAATCTGCAATAGATCAGGAGATGTATCAAATGAGGTGTAATGGGGATATGGATGGGCACTGGTGTATAATACAGAAAATGTTTTGCTCTCTTGCTGATCTACTAATGTGTGTTACTCATCTATTCCTGTGAGTGCTGTGAGTGATTATGTTTCAGTAGTTAAGGAATGGCCTATGAAGTTTTGGAAGTATTAGCTGAAGGATTGAGGATAGAGCCAAGGTCTGTGTTTGATGAGCTTTTGAGGGATGAGAGGAGTGATTGTCTTTTCAGGCCACAGATGATATTTGTGCTAAGGTCTAACAACATATCAGGCCTTGAAATCTGCTCAAGAGATGAGACTTGGGTTTCAGTGCTACCTGAACCCAACTCTTTTTTTCATCAGTGATGTTGATTGCTTACAGCAGGTGAGGACCAACGGAAGATTGAAGAGTATAAGGCATAGGGCAAAATCAAAGTTGAAAGAGTTGTAGTATTCAGTGCATGTTATAGTATTTAATCTGAAGTAGATACTGCTGCCAGTTGCTACTACTGCTAATTATTTTGCCTACTGCTGCCAGTTGCTGATCTATTCTGGGATGCTCTGTCTCTTTGATGCTCTGTCTCCTTGTGAGGCATTATTGATCTTGTGATGCATTATTGATCTTGTGATTTTGGATTGGTGGTTGAGGTGTTATTTAGTTGTTTAACGATCTTGTGCTGTTGGTTGTTTAATTCCTTTGGAGGTGCTTAGCATATGATAGGATGGGCTTTTTGGTGCCAACATAGTTGGGATGATTTAGTCCATTGGGATGCTTTGTGCACCATCTTCTCTTTATTGATGTTTTGATTTTTTTTGTGTACATCTTGTACCCTTCATTGTCATCAATAAAGTTCTGTTAATTTTGCCGATAAAAAAAAAATAAAATGTTGTATTATTTTATAATTACTTCAATATTAACTCAATCCATTTATTTTCATATTGTCGTATGGTGTTATTTTCATGGAGTTTTCTTATGTGTGCAACCCACAAAAGGTGTAAGTGGGTTGCACACCATGTGCCACTTACACAAAAGGTGTAAGTATAAGGTGTAAGTGTAAGTGTAAGGTGTAAATGTAAGGTGTAAGGTGTAAGTGAGTTGCACACCATATGCCACTTACACAAAAGGTGTAAGGTGTAAGGTATAAAAGGTGTAAGTATAAGGTGTAAGTGTAAAGAATAAGGTGTAAGGTGTAAGTTGCACACCATAACCAAACCCTATTTTCATTCATCTAATTGATCTTTAATGTGAAAACTTTCACTTTTAATTAAAAATAACTCAAAAAGTGTATGCCGAGACTCAAATTTTTTGCACAAGTTATCAAATTTATTTCTACTAAATGAAATTATTCATAAAATGTTTGATTTCAACTTAGTTGCATTTTTATTATTAAAGAAAACTATGCCTTATTATTATATATTTTTTACTAGATTGACTCTAAAATATGTAACAAAAACTACTTCTTAAATGAAAAAATGAAGAAGATATTAGCCTTAAATTATTATTTTATATTTTTTTTAATCAGTTAATTGGAGTTAAATAAAGTTTAAAAAAATGTCATATCGTCTCTTAGGGAACATTAAAATATATAACTAATCATTCATATTATTGAGCCGTGTTATATTTGAAATTATGTCGAAAAATGGCCAATTCTAACTTACTAATTTTACATATTGCTTGAATTGTGTCGAAAATTCTCATTCTTAACACCCCCCACCCACGCACCCACCCACCCACCCAAAATTAATTTTAACTCTTATGCCATTTGGTAAGCTAAAAAATAAAAATTCGATTCCATTAATTGAAGTTCAATTATTTTATTTTATTTTTTTTGTTATCTAAATTACTTAAATAGTAAAGCTATAGAACTAAATTTTTATCCTTTTCATTTTATCCACACAATTTTTTTAAGTAATAATATATGAAAGACTCGATTTAAAAAATTCACCTTAACCCCTAATGCCGGAGGGCGCGCCCTACACCAGACCACGAGAGAAGGCGGCTCTCAATGGAACCGGCATGGCCTAAGACAAACACCACCAATTGATTACATCAGACCAGATTCTCCAAACCAAAGGATAAAACAATAGAATGTGATTCACTGATTCCTCCTCAGATTTACAGAAAAGGCACAAAGAATTCGCAGTAGTGTTTAGTACTCCAATTTCTGCAGAAAAACAGAGGTTTCATTATAAAACAATAGAAGTGACTCTTGTTAACATGACTTTTCATTACAAAAACAAAAAATAATGACGGGGGTGGGGATATAACTCTTCTTTTGGTGGGTTTCTTCCACATGGAGAATTGCAAACCTCATTTGTCTAATTAGTTTTGATTTATTACACTGAATTATAATTCTCTCATAATTGTACGTTGCTCTATCAAGATTCAAGACTGCTTATTAAACTATTAATCCAACCTTATCCATGTCATCAGCGGAGGAATTTTTTGAAATAATTATAATTTTTTTTTTTACAATTTGACCATAAATAATTATAATTTTTTTTTAAAAAAAAATGATCATAATAACAAAATAAAATTTTAATTTTATCAATTTAAACCATTTTCCTTCTTTTGTTAAGTACAATTGACCAATAAAAGTATATTAACCAACGAAGTCAATGAAAAAAATTCCTTTTTTTGTCGGTTTTATTCAAAAAAAAAATTAAAATTAAAATATTTGAATTTAAATTGATAAAATTAAAATTTTATATTATTATAAGGGTCAAAATTCCGATTTTTTTAATAATTATCTCAATTTTTTAATACTATAATGGAGGTTTAAAAATTATAATAACCGACCCAAGAGCTGATTTTACAACTTAAAGTAAAATAAATTGAAACGAACGCAAAATGACACAAACCCTTCTCAATCTGAACATTACCCTTAGTCACAAAAGTCTAATGATATTTGACGCAGCGGAATACACATGGACTAGATATCGTTCTAGTAGACGAAAAGGACTCTCGAATGCACGAAAAAAATAGAACCTTGAATTCATAAGGAAGAGAAAATATCTTAATATTATTGATTGAATGCATAAAAGTTGTCCTTGCCATGAGGCTTATATAGCTATTTATAATAAACTAAACTTAATACTTGTAGGAAAAATAATTCTAAAATAAACTAAGAAACTTAAATCAATACAAATAAGGAAACCTAAAAGAATAGGAAATTAAAATTCTAAACTATTTAAAATCCTAATCAAAATCTAATTCCAAAATAATAAAATTAAGAAACCTAATAATTCTAAAATATTTATACTAAATTACAAGAATCCTAATAAAATAATATATCAAAAATATTAAAACTAAAAATATAAAAATTCTTAAAATCTTGTCCTATATCAATATCTTTTCATATATTGCTAAGAAAATTCCAACGCACAATTATGGATCCCTGCATGTTTTATTTTTATTAGCAATAGCCCGTGCCTAAAAGCACGATCAACAATTTTTTGGTATATGTTATGGAATTCAATTGTAATAAATTAATTTAAATGACAATATTATTTCAATTTATAACTTCACAGATAAGAAGCTGAAATTATTTCTACGCATTGAACTGAAAAAATATTCATAAATCTCAAATAGCAAAATTCAAAAATAAAGTCCAAATAATTAATTCTATATTTCAATGTAGCATAAGTTAAGAATCTAAAAAGATTTGCTCAAACTTAAGTCCAAATATCAAATTTTATAATTTGATCCACGTTGAAATGACACATGTATAACAAACCTTCAATAAAAGAATATTACTAAATTAGTATCATAACTGGTAACCATTTCACCTTCAATAAAAGATTTCAATACCTTTTTTGAGTGGATGAATGAATATTTTGATGCAAAATAATAATCATCCTAGCTAGGCAAAAATAAAACATTAATCATTCAATTTAGAATGAGAGCCAACCAACGACACACATAGAATGTATTAATATCTCATATGTTCTTAAACTCATTGTCAAATAAAATCACATAATAAAATAATCTCTATTGAATCGCAAAAAATAGAGACATCATGTCTCGAACAATTTGATTACATGTCTAACACTTATTTTCTATATTTAAGCAAGCACTGCAAAAAATAAATGGAAAAAAAAAAAAAAAAGTGGCACAATAAAAGTTAAAATTTGAACTTGATGATAAAATAGTGCCAAATTAGATAATATTTAACCAACAATTCATTTTTTCCAAATAAAATGTTAAGAGATGAGTCAAACAACTCTGACATGTCACCAAAATGTTTTACAAAATTGACTCAACTTGAAAGATTGTAGGTTGCAACACTTGATCTCTAATCTTACCTTTCTAATGAATGACTCGTGCCTAAAAATACTTACATATATTTTGATTTCTTCCAAAACCCACTATCCTTCCAATAACATAAAAGAATCCAATGATGTAGTAATTTTATATATTTCAATATTCTAATATAAAGTTTATAACCATAAAAATTACCACCTAGTGAAATGTCCATATACAAATAGTGACATAGGGTAAACAATTCTTTTTATCCTTCTAACAATTTGACAAATTCAAATGAAAAAATCAATGTCTAAAAATCCAAAATGCCACACAACAATCAAACAGAAAATTAGTTATGCCTACGATACTCCTAAATTGAACATTGCTAGCAAAACTAATTAACGGTGCCTATTTAATTAATAACCCAACTAAATATGCCATAAATAATTTATTGCAATACATTCAGACTCTCTAATAAAACTATGTGAACAGAGTTGAGAACGGCCTAAAACTGCCAAGTGAACCTTGAAAGATAAATAACTCAAGTATTGAAATAGCCTATTATCTCATACTCTCAGTACTTGTAGCACATTCAAGCTCACTATGTCAAAATAGAGACCTCATGTCTTGAGCAATTTTATTACATGTCTGACCCTTATTTACTATATTTAAGCAAGCACTGCAAAAAAAAAAAATAAATAAATAAAATAAAATAAAATAAATGATAAAATAAAAGTTAAAATTTAAAAATTTGAACTTGATTACAAAATAGTGCTGCATTAGATAACATTTACCTAACTATTCTCTTTTTTCAAATAAGATGTTAGAAGGGAGTCAAAGAAACAATTCCTTCTTTTCGAATAAAATGTTTGGGAGGAGTCAAACAATTTTGACATGTTATCAAAATAATATACAAAATTGACTGAACTTGTGAAATTGTAGGTTGCAAAACTTGGTCTCTAATCTTACCCTTCTAGTGGATGACTCGTGCCTAAAAATACTTGCATACATTTTGATTTCTTCCAAAACCAACTATCTTTCAATAACATATAAACAATACAATGATTTAGTAATTTTATATATTTCAACATTCTAATATGAAGTTTATAACCTAAAAAATTACCACCTAGTGAAATTATCCATACATAAATAGTGAAGTAGGGTGAAAAATTCCTTTAGCCTTCTAACTATTTGACAAATTAAAATGACAAAATCAAAGACTAAAAATCGGAAGTACTACACAACAATTAAAATAGAAAATTATTTATGCCTACGATACTCCTAAACTGAACATTGCTAGCAAAACTAATTAACAGTGCCTACTTAGTTAATAGCACAGCTAAATATGCCATAAATAACTTCTCGTAATAACTTCTCACAATACATCCAAGCTCTCTAATAAAACTTTGTGAACAAAGTTGGGAACTGTATGAAACTACCAAGTGAACCTTGAAAGATAAATAACTCAAGCACTGAAATAGCACATTATCTCATACTCTTAACACTTGTAGCACATTCAAACTCACTATTTTAAAAGAAAGGGCACAAAGTAAAACAAAAAATAAACCCAACAAAAGTAACATAATAACCAATTTTTTCGATTGATGTAATTGAGAGTTAATTAACAGTGAAAAGAGACAACCAATTCAAAACCATCTTCTATATGTGACCAACAGACATTTTAGCTTAAGTGACATTATCATATAAAGCTGTCTTGCTTTAAAACTATGTTCATCAATACTCCCTCCATTGACTTGGACGCGTCCTCCAGCTTAGTTATGTCCATTCTTATGTGAGAAAACAAACAATAAGCTCCACTACTCTAACTACAAAAGGGCCAACAAATTAGATTAAAATAAATTTTTTAGTAATTAAGAAATCGCCAAATAATAAATTATATAATCTCGTGTGTTTCTTAGCAAAAACAAACCCACAGAATAAACCAATCCAAACAAAACCAAGGATAAAGTAATGCTAAATTTCTTTCATGAATGGTCAAGGACAAATAAATAAAAAAATCTATCGCTCCCAACTTGCATTATTAGGGGAAAAAACAAAAGGTCTAATTTAATTTTTGAATAGGAATATCTCTAAGAAAACATCACAACCATAGATAATTAATGAAATTATAATTCTCTAAAAAAAATAAAAAAATCTTCGGTGCCTCCTTTTTTTATCCAGCTTTGCAAAATGCATGAAACTCAATAAGTCATTTTGTTGGTGGCAATTCAACGCTGAAACGGGTTTAAACATGTCTTATATGAAACTCACATTTTACTCGTTTTATCGCATTACGGTTTCGTTTGCTCTCTAAGCACAAATTTTATTCTATATGAATAGCCTCCCACTCCATTTTCAATATTGAAATAATTTTTATTCTATACAAATAGCCTTCCATTCCATTTTCAATCCTGAAAGATGTTTCGAAATTCAGATTATACATTTTTTTACCACCCATGAGACAAATCTATTAGAAACATGAAATTCAGATAATGACAGCCAAACTAAATTTAAAGTTACATATAAATAACCCGCACAATGAGTAGGAACCGTAAGTTTAAATAATGCAAATTTCAAATCAAATTGTATTCTCCTAGAAGATTAATTAATGCTTTTTGACACTGATACACAACAACATAGACAATTAGTATAAGATTAGTTATTCAATTAAATTAATGAGATAACCATTTAATAAATATACTTTTTTTTTGTTTTTGTTTTTTCATACATGAGATTATGATCCCAAGCCTCTCATAGTATTAAAATTTTGTTAATTATGTCGGTTTGAATGTTTGCCATATATGTAATTCAGTCAACAAAATTTGCAATCAAACACAGGAATGTTGGTCTATGGACTAATAATCCCAATCATATACAATAATTCTACTAATCAAATAAGGCCTTAGAGTATTGTCCCATATCATTTATAATTTAATAGTTATTAAGTTGTCTCTTAAAATTTTAACAAAAAGTACTTGTCCACAACTTTAATAAACAAGTATCAAGTTATGATACCAAGTGAATTTATTCTAGGTCAAATAGATTATCATTTATCTCTCAATCAACTAATAAAAGTGAAATACATCCTCTTCCTAAACTCTAAAATCCTCTTGTTTTTCTAGTTAGATTTTCTTGATAGGGAGAGAGAGACAGCAATAGTTCTCTTACTTCTCTGATCTCCCTCTTCTCTCCTTTTAATTTTTCATCTAGATCTAATTGATATGATGTTTGTTTGCCTTACCACTTTGACCATTACTGTCTTACCTTCTCTATCTTCGAATCTAAAATTTTAAGATCTGACTTTAGGTCTTCTCACAATCCAAAGGGCAACATTAATAACGCTTTTGTTTTATCCTAGACAACCAACTCAACCTCAATATTCTCTTTTGACCAGCGAATATGGGGTCTTCAGACTCCATGTTAAAGGTTGTAGAGTAATGGAGTTTTAGATGAGTTCAGTGGTGACTTGGATTTGAGTTTTCTTTTTTTTTTTTTTTTTTTTTAGTTTTTTTTTAATTGGAAAATAAAGATTCATTCATATAAAATAAAAGTGCAAGATGTACAAACAAATTATATCAATAAAACGCCAAAAGCCAAGACAAAAAAACATCACAACTTAAAAGTCATATCTCAACTATGTTGAAATATGAAACAAAGCCAATCAAATGCAAAATCAATGGCCGAAAAGAAAAAGGAAGAAAAAGAAAAAAGGGAACATAGTAGAGAAAGCAAATCAAAATAAGGCATACCGAACACTCTCTAAACAAAAAGATGGAAGACAAATACTACTCTTGAAAGTCAAGACCATGATTGGAGTGGGTTCCATTGTAATAATTCTTTATGTGTGGAGGTTTGTTTCTCTTTCTTGTGGGGGCCTTTTCTTCTTTTCTATGAAAGTTTGGATCCTTATTTTTATGGAGGTTGTTTATATATTTTTGAAATTTCATGATACTGCTGTATCAAATTGATGAAATTTTGTTATGGATCTAAAAAAATTTAAAAATAAAATTTTTGTTATGTGATGATGTTCTGAATTATTGTTTGATGTAAATGGGCTAAATCTTAATAAAGCCACATACAATATGGATCATGTGTTCTGAATTATTATTTGAGGTAAATGGGACCTAACGTTAATAGGACCACATTAAAAAAAAAATTTAAAAAAAAAACTTGGGAAAATTATGCGAATAGTCCCTATAGTTTACACGGTGTGTCAATTTAGTCCCTATAGTTTCAATTTGCTCAATTTTGCCCCTTAATTTAACGGATTATGTCATTTTAGTCCAATAAATAACGGTTGTTAAGTTAATTTAACGGAAAGTCAAATAATGTGTCAATTTGGTCCATGTGTTTTCTACAATGTACCAATTTAGTCCCTGTCAAAATTGAGAAAATTGAAACTACATGGACCAAATTGACACATTGTTTGACATTCCGTTAAATTAACTTAACAACTGTTATTTATTGGACTAAAATGACACAATCCATTAAATTAAGGGAAAAAATCGAGCAAACTGAAACTGCGGGGACCAAATTGACACATTGTGTAAATTACATGGACTATTTGTATAATTTACCCAAAAACCTTTATTTCCTTGAGGAAATTATTTTTTTTTGGGTGTGTCATTGGGTATGAACAAATCTCGCTGAACAATTTCACTCATTAATTGCTTTTTTTTTTCTTTTTTTTTTCTTTTTTTCAATTGCCATTTATTAGCGTGTTATTGGTTATTTTTGGACAAATATAAAAACTTTAAAAAAGACCTAACCACATAAGGGTAACTTCTAGGATTAGACCTCAAGGAGTCAAGCCCTTAGAGATCATTCTTAGATGGTGCTACACAGTATAGCTACTGGACCATGTAGCGGTAAGCCGCAGACTTACACAGAAGAGAAGATACGAACCCACACTCCTAACACTGGGTACGATTCATCCAAACTTGGAAATTTTATCCTACCAACCATATACGATGTCATCTAGGTAGCTGACCCCATGGAGAGTTGAACTTGGGGCCTCAAGGTTTATACCTAAGGTCTAACCAAGTTGTCATACCATGGCTAAGGATAAATATAAAAACTTCATTTATAAAGAGAAAATTTTATTAGGGTTGTATAACGTGTTATATTTTTTTGGCAAATATGAGAACTTTGGAAACTTCGTATAATAGTTTAAAAAAGTGAAACAATTATTCTCGTTCACTACCATGAAGCTGGCTCTTTGATCTATCTACTGAAGACTAAAGACTGGGTGATCATAAATAACAATAAACTAACGGATTTGGAGGAATTTTGAGGACCTACTGAAATTTCTCTGTACTTTTGGGTCTTTTACTATTCAAAAAGTTCATTGCTCTTGGGTTTTAGGTTTTGAATGGTGCATTAAATGGTACAGAGAGAAAATGGGTTTATTGACCTTTTGAGCTTAGGGTTGCGTATTTCAATACAAATGCTTGTGAAATTTATGGAAATTTTGAATTGTGTTTCATATCGGAGAATTTTTTTAAAAATTTCTCTAAATTTTTCTTTACAGAGAAATTTGTCTAAAATTTCACTGGACCTAAGTTAGTGAAATTTCACTGATGTATGTCTCATCTTTTTCTTTCTTTTTACCATCTCTCCATCTCTTAATATGCCTTTATTTCTCTCTCTACCCTCAGTGAAATCTAGGATTTCTTTGACTTAATCAAGAAATTTTCACTAAAGTTAGCGAATTTTTCACTGACCTATAGTAATGATAATGAAATTTGACAGACTTAGTTAAGAAAATTTCCCTAGACCCAAGTTAGTGAAATTTCACTAAGGTTAATGAAATTTCATTGATGTATGTCTCATTCTTTGTTTGTTTATACCCTCTCTCCATCCCTCAACATGTCTTTCTTATTCTCTTTACGCTCAGTGAAATTTAGGGTTTCTTTGACTTAATCAAGAAATTTTCACTGACCAATAGTAATGATAGTGAAATTTCACTAACTTAGTCAAGAAAATTTCACTGAAGTCAGCAAATTTCACTAAAATTACTGCAAATCAATAAAATTTTTCCGATGAAGAGTTAGAGAAATTTCACTGACTAAAGATAGTTAACTCAGTGAAATTTTGTCACAGTCCAAAATTTTAAGATCTGACTTTAGGTCTTCTCACAGTCCAAAGGCCAACATTAATAACGCTTTTGTTTTATCCTAGGCAACCAACTCAACCTCAATATTCTATTTTGACCAGCGAGTATGGGGTCTTCAGACTCTATGTTAAAGGTTATAGAGTAATGGAGTTTTAGATGAGTTCGGTGGTGACTTGGATTTGAGTTTTTTTTAAATGTTTTTAATTTTTTTTATTGGCAAAATAAAGATTCATTGATATAAAATAAAAGTGCAAGGTGTACAAACAAATTATATCAAGAAAACACCAAAAGCCAAGACAAAAAAACATCATAGCTTAAAAGTCATACCTCAACGATGTTGAAAATGAAACAAAGCCAATCAAATGCAAAATCAGTGGCCAAAAAGAAAAGGAAGAAAAAGAAAAAAGGGAACACTATAGAGAAAGCAAATCAAAATAAGGCAAACCGAACACTCTCTAAATGAAAAGATGGAAGACAAATACTACTCTTGAAAGTCAAGACCATGATTGGAGTGGGTTCCATTGTTATAATTCTTTATGTGTGGAGATTTGTTTCTCTTTCTTGTGGGAACCTTTTCTTCTTTTCTATGAAAGTTTGGATCCTTATTTTTATGGAGGTTGTTTTATATATTTTTGAAATTTCATGATACCGTTGTATCAGATTGATTGAATTTTCTTCTGGATCTTAAAAAAATTAAAAAATAAAATTTTTGTTACGTGATGATGTTCTGAATTATTGTTTGATGTAAATGGGCTGAATCTTAATAAAGCCACATACAATATGGATCATGTGTTCTGAATTATTGTTTGAGGTAAATGGGACCTACGTTAATAGGACCACATAAAAAAAAAAATTTTAAAAAAAACTTGGGAAAATTATGCGAATAGTCCCTATAGTTTACACGATATGTCAATTTAGTCCCTGCAGTTTCAATTTGCTCAATTTTGCCCCTTAATTTAACGGATTGTGTCATTTTAGTCCAATAAATAACGGTTGTTAAGTTAATTTAATGGAAAGTCAAATAATGTGTTAATTTTGTCTCTGTATTTTCTACAATGTGCCAATTTAGTTTTTGTCAAAATCGAGAAAATTGGAACTACAGGGACCAAATTGACACTTCGTGTAAAGTAAAGGGACCAAATTGACACATTGTTTGACATTCCGTTAAATTAACTTAACAACTATTATTTATTGGACTAAAATGACACAATTCATTAAATTAAGGGGAAAAATCGAGCAAATTGAAACTGCAGGGACCAAATTGACACATTGTGTAAACTATATGGACTATTTGCATAATTTACCCAAAAAAATTTATTTCCTTGAGGAATTTTTTTTTTTTGGTGTGTCATTGGGTATGAACAAATCTCGCTTACAATTTCACTCATTAATTGCTATTTATTTTTTCAATTGCCATTTATTAGCGTGTTATTGGTTATTTTTGGACAAATATAAAAACTTTAAAAAAGACCTAACCACATAAGGGTAACTTCTAGGATTAGACCTCAAGGAGTCAAGCCCTTAGAGATCATTCTTAGATGGTGCTACACAATATAGTTACTTGACCATGTAGCAGTAAGCCGTAGACTTACACACAAAAGAGGATACGAACCCACACTCCTGACTTGGGTACGATTCACCCAAACTTGGAAAGTTTATTCTACCAACCATATACGTTGTCATCTAGGTGGCTGGCCCCGTGGAGAGTTGAACTTGGGACCTCAAGGTTTATACCTTAAGGTCTAACCAAGTTGCCACACCGTGGCTAAGGTTAAATATAAAAACTTCATTTATAGAGAGAAGATTTTATTAGGGTTGTATAACGTGTTATATTTTTTTGGCAAATATGAGAACTTAGGATAAGTTTGGGAACTTCGTATAATAGTTTAAAAAAATGAAAAAATTATCTTCGTCTGCTACCATGAAGCTGGCTCTTTTGATCTATCTACTGAAGACTAAAGAATGGGTGATCACATATAACAATAAACTAACAGATTTGGAGGAATTTTGAGGACCTACTGAAATTTCTCTGTACTTTTGGGTCTTTTACTATTCAAAAAGTTCACTGCTCTTGGGTTCTAGGTTTTGAATGGTGCATCAAATGGTAAAGAGAGAAAGTGGGTTTATTGACCTTTTGAGCTTAGGGTTGTGTACTTCAATACAAATGCTTGTGAAATTTATGGAAATTTTGAATTGTGTTTCATATCGGAGAATTTTTTTAAAATTTCTCTAAATTTTTCTTCACAGAGAAATTTGTCTAAAATTTCGTTGGACCTAAGTTAGTGAAATTTCACTGATGTGTGTCTCATCTTTTTCTCTCTTTTTACCATCTCTCCATCTCTTAATATGCCTTTCTTCCTCTCTCTACCCTCAGTGAAATCTAGGATTTCTTTGACTTAATCAAGAAATTTTCACTAAAGTTAGTGAATTTTTCACTGACCTATAGTAATGATAATGAAATTTGACCGACTTAGTCAAGAAAATTTCACTAGACCCAAGTTAGTGAAATTTCACTAAGGGCAATGAAATTTCATTGATGTATGTCTCATTCTTTATTTGTTTCTACCCTCTTTCCATCCCTCAACATGTCTTTCTTCTTCTTTCTACGGTCAGCAAAATTTAGGGTTTCTTTGACTTAATCAAGAAATTTTCACTGACCAATAGTAATGATATTGAAATTTCACTAACTTAGTCAAGAAAATTTCACTGAAGTTAGCAAATTTCACTGAAATTACTGCTAATCAATAAAATTTTTCCGATAAAAAGTTAGAGAAATTTCACTGACTGAAGATATTTAACTCGGTGAAATTTTGTCAAATTCTTTTCTTGAAATTTCATATTCATCATTGATCTTGTTTGATAGATTTCAACGAGAGCATTCCAAAAATATAACATATCTAAACAACAAATTATTGAATTTTTAAATTTTAAAAAATTTAGAAAAATGAAAGACATTAATGTTGAATGTAAAACACAAGGGCATTTTGGTCCAATAATTTTGGATGTAAAAGCTGCGTGTTGTTAGGGGGCCTCAACTAGTATAAAAGTTAGAAAATGTTTGGGACCCCCTTTGCGGATGACCCCCACACCCCAAAGCGATCCTGACTCTCTATGTTTGTATGAGACCCACTCATGTATGTGTGGGATCCACACAATGAGTGATCTAAATTTGTGAGGGTCTTATAGGGGTTGAGGTCTCAATCATTGCTCATAAAAGTTTTGGATATCCTTCATCTCTTAAAATTTTGTTTTGATTTTTTTTAATAATAATTTCCCCTTAAAATTCTTCGCCATTGTTTCATTTACATTATTATTATTATTATTATTATTATTATTATTATTATTATTTTTGTTATATAAAAAAATGCAACATCCATCGGGATTTTGTTTGGAAATGAAAAATCACAAGAAATCATCATTTCTATATAAAAATTCTGAGAAATGTACATCTTTTTCTTTGGGTGTATATGGGGGCCGTTTGGTGTAACTGTTAAAACATATTATAGATTATAGCTTAACAGATTATAGATTATGACTATAATCAGAAGCTGTTAATCTGTTTGGTGTAACTGTTGGATTATAGATTTAAGTTGTTGAGTAGTGTTTGTTAAATAAGCTGTAAAGTAGCTTTTTGCTGTGTAAATGTCTTTTTTACCCTTGTTAGTTGTAAATTGAATTTTTCTAGACTTATTGCTATTAATTACATATTAAGAGATTATTCCAACACCAAATTAACGTAACCCTATTATTTTTAAATAATAATACAATGAAATAAATATTACACAAAAATAAATTTTTATACAATGATTTCAGATTTTTTAAATAATAAATAATAATAACTTGAAATAAATAAATGTTATGAAATAAATAATAATACAATGATTTCAGATTTTTTAACATCAAAAATCTTATGAAATAAATTAATTTTTTGAAGCTTTTTTTTATTATAGATTTAATTGGTGGTGTTTGTTGAATTAATCTTAAGATAAATAATCTTATGAAATAAGCTATAAAAATTAATCTTATGAAATAAGCTATAAAAAGCTTCAATAAATTAATCTTATGAAATAAGCTATAAAAATTGTTAATTTTTTAAATTTATTATTAATCCATTACAATTAATATTATTTAATAATATAAAAATTGTGAATGAATAATAAATTAATAATAGTATCAATTAGTTTAATTTCTTTTCATTTTTTCATTATGAATGAATTAGGTGTCAATTAATGGCTTAATTACCATCAATTAATACTAAAATTAATAATAGTATCAATTAGTTTAATTTTTTTCACTTTTTCATTATGAATGAATTAGGTGTCAATTAATGGCTTAATTACCATCAATTAATACTAAAATTAATAATAGTATCAATTAGTATTTTTTTTAAATTTTTTCATTATAAATGAATTAGGTGTCAATTAATGGCTTAATTACTTATTATAAATTTTTTCCATTTTTTTCCATTATAAATTAATTATTATCAATTAATTGCTTATTATTTTTTTTCATTCAATTTTTAAAATTTATTATTCTTTTTAAATAATATTAATAATCAACTATTGTTATTTTTTTCATTAATAATTATTCTTTTTTAATTTATTATTCTTTTTCATTTCAATTAATAACAATTGTTTTTTTTATTTTGTTATTTTTTTTTAATTCTTTTTCATTACAATACAAAATAATTTATTATTCTTTTTCAAAAAAAAAATCGTTACAAAGCCCTAGTCAGACGTCTGCTTACTTCGTCATTCACTCGGCAGACCGTCGACCCCCTTTCTTCTTCTCCGTTTCAGATCGGTGACCAGCTGGTGCTGTAAAACCCTAGTTGTCGATCTGCAAAACCTTTCTATCCTTCTCTTCTTCATCCTGATTGCGAAGCTCTCGTTTGCCAAACCCTAGTCGTCGGTCTAAAGCAGCGATCGAGCAGCGTTGATTTCTAGTTTCCAATCGCGATCTAAAGAGAGAGGGAGAGGGAGATAGAAAGAGGAGAGTTCTCGCCGAAAATCATGTGTGTATGTGTGTATGAGAGAGAGAGTGAGAGAGAGAGCTCTGGCCGGAAATCACCCTCGCCGGGAATCGCCTCGTCGGAAATCGCCTCTGTCTCGCCGAATATCGCCTTTGTATTTCTCTCACAAGTGAACAGTGCTTTTTAGGGCAAAAAAAGGAACATATATAAGTGGTATAAGGGTAAATCTTTCAAAACACCTAGGACATTTAAGTCAAATTGTCCTCCGCATTTTAGCCGTGAGAATCTGAAGCTGGCTGAACCAGCTTTTGAATTATAGCTTTTTTCCCCTTGCCGATAATCTGTAGAAGTTGAAGCTGAAGCAGATTCAAGGCTACCAAACTGCTTGAATTAGCTTTTTTTAAGCTAAAAGCCAAAAGTTGGGCAGAAAAAGCTACAACAAACACCACCATGGTATTACACTTATGCAAAAATTAAAATTTTTGTCACAAAATATTTCATATTTATCATACAAAGTATAACTTTTTTCTTCACAAAAATATAATTTTTTGTATCTCACAAAAAGTATAAACTTTTATCACAAAAGTATACTTCTGTTGTATATAATTTTTAAGTGCACATCATAAGTTTATCATTCATAACTTTCATTACAAAAATTATAATTTTTATTACAAAAATTCATAATTTTTATCAAAAAAACAAAAAATGACAACTTTTTTTAAAACGTGGAAGTGCACATTGTATCCATTTTTTCATCACTTTTCTAATAATAATATAAAAGATTAAAAATAAATAAATAAAATAAAATAAAATAAAAAAACCTTAGGTGGTCCACTCCTGTATGAGAAGAACTTTAAATGGTCCATTTTCCATTCACCAAGAAAAAAACAAAATTACAGACCAGCCAAAAAAAAAAATAGAAACTTTTCTTATGATTCTCTGCTCTGGAGCTTAAACCGCAAAATTTGCTTTTTAAGAACATCTTTAATGCCTATTACCATAGTTAAAAATTGATATTGTGCTTCTCCCGATTACATATTTATAATAGAATGTTCTATTTTAAAAAAAATAAAGAGATTTTATTATATCATTTAATGGTATGTGTAATTTTTTTTTAATTTAAAACAATTATAAATTTGTATTCATATTTTATAGTAATTGTATGAAATCAAAATCTTTCATTATGTGAATGGAATGGAGACAATCAAAATATTAAAAATTGATATATTACAATGTGAAAATGTCATTTATGATAATCTTGTTTTAGTAGTGGCTCGGCTACCATATTAGTAATGGGTTGTTTTGAAAAGTTTGTTAGAAGTTGACTTTTTAATTTTTTTTTTTTTTAAAAAACGTGTAATGACATAGCGAGTCAATGTGACTTAAAATAAATTAAGAGTCAAAATTTAATTTTTGACCATGTTTCCAAATTGATCCAATGTACACAAAAGGTTGGGGAATGTGTGGTTCGCACCAAGTCAAGTCCTAACCAGCATTTATTTTTATTTTTTATTTTTATCAACCAATGAATTTTTTTAGAAGTAATCATAAAAAAATCTTAGACCTTTATAATAAAATAAAATTTTAATTTCTAATTTTTTCAATTTAAATCACAATATTTTGATTTATTTTTAATTTAAATCATATGTATTGGTAAAACTGATCAAAAATAATATTTTTGTAACGCCCCCAAAATATTACAATAAAGATAACTCATATGCGGAATAAATATAAGAAACAACATACTTTCATATATCAGCGTTCGCTGTTTAACAAACAATTAAATGTCATATAGGCTATCATCTTTCCAAGACATTGCTTGGTTACACAAATTGAGTCTCACTCATTACATCTTAAGCCCTTGGCTTTACAAATAACAAACATTAACACATAAAGCATAAATAGGAAACTCTTGTTTTCCGAGAGTCCATCCATGCTATTGCCTTGGAGGTAACATCTCACCTGCACCTGAAAATGATATTCCCGTATGGGGTGAGCTAACAGCCCAGTAGAGATATGCTAAACATAATATGGGCAATAACTAAAACGTAAGCATTCGATAAATGTTTGACTCACATATATCCATTCATAATTCATTTCAATTACATGATAAATGTATCCATGTTTCACAATAATTACCATTTCTTAATTCATAATCCTGGCTCAGAACCTGGCCACCCTTTAAGTGAGATTATATCTCATATCAACAGTACTTCCATTTCAATTGAGATAAAGATCCAAATTAACATTTCCGGTTTAAGTCCATGTTACATTTCATTTCCCATTTCTTTTTCAACTTTGAGTTTGAAAACAAGGCTCAACACCTAGCCAAATAACTTAATGAGGTTAAGACTCATCTTTAAAACACTTTCGAAATTCATGATGGATACATATTTTAATGCTGTATCGATAACACATAAACTATTTCCACACTTTACGAAAGATACACATTTCGGTGCTGTAATAACATAACATAGAATCACTTCTATACTTCACAATTGATAACGATATACATTTTAGTGCTATATCAAATCAATTTAAACACTTCCATAATCAACACTTGATATACATTGTAGTGCTGTATCAATGTCACACAAAATCCGGTTTAGAGGTCCATCCCCTATCTTCCCCTAAATCGTGGAGTACATCCGCTATCTCCTCCCACACAACACATGTATATAAACGTAGATCATATACAATCAATTAATACATAAAGTTAATGCATTATTCCACTCGCTATATTTAATGACATATTCAATTGATTAGCTTTAGTTTGCCTAATCATCATGCATTGTCTACAACAATCAAGACTATCCTCCACCGATAGCCCAAAACAGTTATTTCTAGACAGAAAATAAATGCTACAACAGACATATATAATCTCAACATTTTCAAAGTGGGTGATTAAAGAATCCAACTCCATCATTCTACCTCATATTGAGTCGATTTTATTATTTCCAACTCAATTTCATATTTCTGTATTAATTATCATTAATTATAGTAATGACCCAAATATACCCAGATATGGCATTTTTTCCTTTTTCTCAATATTGACCCAAAGGCTCAAATATTATCAAAAACATCAATAATCTCCATTTTTTAAAACCAAAACACACAGGTATGAGTCAATTGAACAAAACCCCTGTTTTCAACATTATACAACTCCAACCTTAAGTTCCCAAATCAAACCATCTATACAAATAACTCAACATTTATGTTAAAACACATAAGAATGAGTAGGAATCCCTACCTCAAATTCGGAGCTCAAATGGAGAAGATGAAAAGAGATGAAACTTGATTTCCACCACACACCACAAAGCCCTCGAGAAATTTCACAACTTTGGCGAAGGAACTATGGCCAAAATCCCAATGGAACTATGGCCAAAATCTAGCTCGGCACAACTAAAATTTATAACTTGAGCTCGGCTCGTAATGGCTCATTAAACCAAGAAAGAACCATAGAAGCTGATAAACTAACCCTCTACACTTACACTTATATAGAAGTTTGTCCACCTTCAATTGTATCTTGTAATCGATGTGGGACTTCCAACAAAAACACCAAATGACGTCGTTTGGCACAACACTTTCGTCCACTCTTTGAGTCCCACATCGTTGAGAGAGGAAACATTTTCGTGTCCAAATGCTTATAAAGAGGTGAATTGCGGACATAGATCAAGTAACTTCGAATGCATTATGAATTTTTGTTTTGAGGCATCCTCAACCCCAGCGTTGCCTTTGAACTCTGAAACGGTGACCGGCGGCTCGACCCATTGCCCTTGGACCGCCAAGGCACTTGCCTGACCCCCGAAGGCGCCCTCGACCCCGACCAAGGAGCGCCTGGACCCCGACTGCCCGGTCAAGTGGCTAAACATAAAAGAGGGATTAAAACCGGGATTACTACAATTTTAATCATTAAATTCCATGAATTTGTTTCTGTGAGTTTTATTCCATGAAAAAAAAATAGTTCAAATTAAAATAAATCAAAATATTTAGATTTAAATTGATAAAATTAAAAATTAAAAATTAAAAATTTATTTTGTTAAAAAAATGGTTCATCCACACAATTTCTCTCTCCCAAAACCCCCAAATGTCATGAAAAACAAAATTTGAAAAATAGACCCACATTCAAACAAGAATTACAAAATGCTTGAGACATCTAATTTATCATCTCTAAAAATCACCTCTAATGATGTGTCTGACAAGTATTAAATTTTAATTTGTCAAATATTCTATCAAGTAGTCTTAATTGTAATGTCACATCAGTAAAGGTCATTTAGAGTTGATAAATTATAAGAATGTAGCATTGCTGTATGAATAATGATTCATCACTTTAATTTTATTTCTTTAATTTTATCCCTAATGATATGAAATTAGAAGATTAAAGATGAGGGGGAGAAATGTAACACTGTTTCACATGAAAGGTGAGATGTGAACATCACCATCGTTGATCACCCTAAGCCACAAAAGTCCAATCATATCTATTTATATGTGGCCAAGAACATTTCAACAGGCAACTTCGAATTCCTACAATTTTTATTTTTAAATAAAAGACAGTTTTAATTTTTAAAATATGAGTTATTTTATATTTTAGTTTTTTAAGTTTTAATTTTGTTATTTTGATCTTCAAGATCGTCAATTTCGTCCTAAGTTTAACGTCTGTTAACAAAAATATGAATAAAAGACAATTTTAGTTCCTAAAATATGCATTTTTCTTCTCGTTTTATAATTCTTAAAAATCATCCCTAATGATGTGTTTAATAAGTGTTAAATTTTAATTTGTCAAACATTCATGTATGGTCTTAATCTCGATGTCACATCATTATGAGTCATTTAGAAATGATAAATTATGGAAATGTAGCATTGTTGTATGAATAATGATGCATCAATCTAATTTTACTTCCCTAATTCTATCCTTAATTAGGAGTGTAAAATACTCATGCCTGTACGCTCGAAACTCACCAAGAATCGGGATGGGCGAGCCCGCTAGGTTCAGGCCTGAGCCCAACCCAAGACCTTGGGCCTAGGCCATCATTTTGAAGCCTTCCTCGGCTCGTGGGCCCAGCCTGCCCCATTTGCCTACTTCTGACCATTCAAAGCCCGATCTGAGGCCTAGCCTGCCCGAGACCCAATGTCATTTTTAGTAAAAAATAATAAAATTTTGGTAGAAAAAATAAATAAAAAAACAAAAACAAAAAAAATGTTCTGGTCTGCCCAAGCCTAAGCCCACCGACCTACCCAATATAGCGATCTCGGTTCTCCTTTTCTGTAATTGTTGCATTCCGGACTTGGGTTCCGTAGAGTTGGTAGTTGTATATCTTATTGTCATCCTTTAATTCCCTATGTTTGAATTTTAGGATGTGTTGGGCGTGTTTCGAACAGGTAGGTTGAGTTTTGGTCTCAATTGTTGTTACCTAGAGTTTTGGTGTTACATTCAAGCGAGTCATTCTGCGCTCGAGCGGAGTTTGCTTTTTGTTGTCCGCTCGAGCAGGTTTTCTTGCGCTCGAGCGGAGTTTACACACTCCCAGTATTTCGTGCCTCTGCAAAACTTCTGCAGGTGTGTTTTTCACGCTCGAGCGGGTAGTGCTTTGTTTGTGAAAGTTCTGGGAGGGGGAAATCTACGCTCGAGCGGACTGGTTTTCGCGTTCGAGCATATATACTTTATTCTTGTGTCTTGGAGCTCGAGCGGGCATTATTGCGCTCGAGTGGATCCAGTTTTTTGTTCTTGACGCTCGAGCAGATCTGTCATATATCAGATGGCAGTTGGGCATTTTTGAATCACTTTTCACTTTTATTCTCTCTCTTACTTTCCCAAACTCAATTTTGAGAGCTTCTCTCTCTAGAATCTCCCTTCTCTCTAGGGTTTGATCTAGTTAGAGTGTTCTCCTTTCCTTCGGCCTTTGTAAAAAGTGTGTTGATCGTCGAGGGCTTCGTTTTGATCCGAAAAGTTTGGAGTTCCGAGCACTTTGGTTTTGGTCTTCTTCTCCATTTGAGCTCTAACTTCGAGGTAGGGATCTCCTACTCCATCTTATAAGCTTTGTCTTTAAATTTTGGTATTTCGATATGTTGGGGGTTGTTGGGTAATTTCGAGAAAGTTTGGGGTCATTGTGTAATTTTCAAAAGAGGGGTTTTCAAAGTTTAAAACCTTTATGTATGTAATACATTGGAAAATGGACTTAGTGTGGGATTATTGAGGAAAATGGAACCTTAGGGTTGGTATTGTAATTATGGGAAAAAGCCCTAATTGTTGATAAATTAATTTGTATAATTAATTTTGGAAAATGAGAAATTGAATAAGAAATATTCAAATTGGAAAGGCTTGGGATTAAAGGGTGTAGTTGGATTAATTTATCGCTCACCTAGACGAATGTTGATATTGTATCCACTTGGTGCATTTATTTCTTGTTTAGAAATAACTGCTTTGGGCTATCGGTGGAGGATAGTCTTGATTGTTGTAGACAATGCATGATGATTAGACAAATTAAAACTAATCAATGAGAAGTGTCATCGAATATGATGGTTGAAGAATACATTAACTTTATGTGTTGATCGATTATGTATATGATCTGTGTTTATATACATTATGTTGTGTGAGAGGAGATAGGGGATGTACTTCACGGTTTAGGGAAAGATAGGGGATGGACCTCTAAACCGGAATTTGTGTGATGTTGATACAACACTACAATGTGTATCATGGTGAAATATGGAAGTGTTTGTTGATTTAATATAGCATTAAAATGTATATCATTATCAATTGTGAAGTATAGAAGTGTTTCTATGTTATATTGATACAGCTCCAAAATGTGTATCACTTGTGAAGTAAGGAAGTGGTTTATGTGTTATTGATACAACACCAAAATGTGTATCCGTCGTAAATTTCGAAAGTGTTTTAGAAATGAGTTATAATCTCATTAAATTATTTGGCCAGGTTCTGAGCCTTATTTTCAAACTCAAAATTGAATAAGAAATGGAAAGTGAAATGTAACATGGTTATGATTGTCATGAAACGGTAATATGGCATGAGTTGGAATATAAGTATGGACCATCTGTTGAATGCTATTATTTTAGTCATTGTTTATAGTTGGTTTAGTATATTTCTACTGGGCTGTGGCTCACCCTATATGAGACATCATTTTCAGGTACAGGTAGCATGCCACCTCCAAGGACGTAGCTTGGGAGGTTTGGGACTGTTGGACTGTTTTGTGTTTTTGGTTGTATTACATGTATATCAAGCCAAGAGCTTTCTTTGTTTAGAGTTAGCACTCTCTTTTTGTAACCAAGTGTTGACTTGGAAAGTTGTAAGCCTTTAGGGCATTTACTTTTGATGTCAATATGTAATACATTTTGTAAAGATTACTCCGATGGAATACAATTATGCTTTATTTTCTTATGTGTGAGCATGCTATTGTTGGTTGATTTATGGGTTTATTTTGAGGGCGTGACACCCAAGGCCTGAATACCCCTAGGCATGGGCCTAATTTTTGGGCCTGTGGGCCGCCCTGGTCGGGCCCAAATTTTGGCGGGAGCTCACGAGGCCTAACATGGGCCAGCCCGAGTAGGCCAAGCCGGGCCAAATTTACACCCTTATCCCTAATGATATGGGACTAGAGAGGTTAAAGATGAGAGGGAGAGAATGTGAGAGTACAAACAGAATCACATATATATTTGTTGAATTAGACACTACCACACAACAAATGAATTGCGTGAGCTCTCCCAACAACTAAACATAAAATCACATTCTAGTTTTTTATATTTTTTAGTTTTTGTAATGATTTCTTCATATCTTAATATATGAAAATAAATTTTAATTTATAATTTTAATGATTGTATGTGCAAGTAAACTTAAATAAAAAAAACTTGTTGGTACTTGTCATTTTATGTGTAAACTTTTCATTAAAAAAAATATGTAATATGACCTTATTCTTATAATTCGTCTAAGGCCCGCTATTACAAAGTGTAATCTGCAAGAAAGTGTGATATATATTATTTAACCACGAGTTTTTTTATTTTGTCAAAGTGTAATCTTTGAAAGTATGATTGTTAAGGGTCATTTTCGATCACACTTTTCGACCGTCATTAAAAGATAATTCTATCACATATTTTGACCGTGATAATAAACATTTAAATCAAGGATTTTAAGTGTGATTAATAACCAATAAAACTTGATATTGAACTTAAATAATCCAAAATTAATAATGTAATAAGATCACAATTATATGTATTTTTGATCACGGTTAATGTATGTGATAAAAAAAGTCTTAGACCACAAAATGTGATTATCAATTACAGTATATAAATCGTAATTAAAATATGAAACAGAACTAATATCTAAAATGTGAAGTGTTGTGGTGGATGCTCATGACGAGATTTGTAGATCAGTTGGCCACTAATTTGCTTCCAAAAAAACTTTTGACCACTGAAAAAATAAAAGGAAAGAAAAAAAGAACATCATAGCCAATTAGATTTTTCACAAACCATACATGGAGAGTACTTATTCATTAATTATCCTTACATTTGTAGTAGGTTATCAAGGTTGAACACCTATTTTTTGTTTATTTATTTATTTTTTAGATAGGGACTGTTAACATTTTTAGAGCATGGAAATGGGTTTATGATTAGGTGGATGTTCCACAGACTCCTGAATCATTTTCTTCAACTCTTGTTCAAACCTATCCATGACTGATTCTGGCAAGCATATCGGTACCACAATCCCGTCTTCTCCTCCTCTAATGTCCCGAAAACGTGCAAAAACACTAATCAAAGATATCGCCCTAGGAACACCGCCAAACACCGGCTTCCCCCACCCGAAATCTACCTTATCAAACCCTGCCCGAGTTGTATCTGAAACGATATAGTCCTTATTCGCTTCCAAGGTATGCGAAGGACGTCCCTTTATTACCATAAGATCAGCCACTGATCTGAAATACTCTTCGCTCACTTGTGCCTTTGCCTTCTTTACCAACTCCAATGCATATCCCAATGGAAGCATAGATAACATTGCTGCCTTTGTCATCGCCGTGGGATAGGTAATCACGTTGCCATAGTATCCAGGAGGTAGGTTGAGGCCGCGTTTATTGCTGCGGCCATTGACTATGCACGAAACGCGAACAATCTCGTCTGGGGCTAGGCAGAGTGCGCGTGTTCGACATTGCCATATACACGCAGTGAGTAGTTCGAATGTGGAGGTTGTTGTGCTGTGGTGGTGGTGGGGAAGATGGTTGCGAATGGCTCTGATTTCTTTGGGACCGAAGAAGAAAGAGCGGTTGATCGTGGTGGTTTCGTTGGACGTCGTGGTGGTGGTAGCCGCTCTGGCTAGTGCTTGGTCGTATTCGTGGTGCGGGCATGTAATGGAGGGAGGTTGTCTTGCAGAGAGCAGGTGCCTTTGCCAAATTGGTGGGACAGATGGTGTAATTTTGGTTTGGGATTGTTGGGAAAACTCAGCGATTGTGTTTAGGAATTGGATAAGACCAGAAGCGTCGCTCATTGGGTGGTTCAGACGTATTGCAAATGTGAATCCACCACAACTAAACCGCGTCACCTGCATATTTTTATTACCACAGGTTAGAACACAGTCGCCACATATTTAAAATTTGTATAATAGTAGGGTTAGGCCCTAATAAGTAGATTTATTATTTAATAGGTCCTATAAAAAAAATTTGTCATAAAAAAAGTCACTAATTTTAAGTTTTAGTGACAATTTGTAAAAAACATGACAAGAAAAGTCACTAATTGTCAATTTTTAGCGACATATATAAAAAATTATTATAAAAAAATTATTTTTAACGACAATTTTACCAAGATTTATTTTCAGTAGGACTTGATGGGAATTAAGTCCAACTATTAGAACTATTGGTAGTTTATCCTATTGGGGATCATGAAAAAATTATTATGAAGATAATCATGAAAGATTCTCCATGTTTGGATTACACATATAATAAAACACCACATATAAATCAAATGATGAAAAATTTTCATGATATATTTCATGATATTTTTTTTTATGATTTCTAACATTACTTAAAATTTGAATAAATTATGTTGGTTGTCATTACCTTTTGTGTCGGTTTTGGTATTTGTGTTTTAAATTGATTCAATTCCAATCTTGAATTTTTTTAATGTCTTATTCTCATCCAATCAATAACATTAGTTATTTATTTATTTATTATTGTATTTTTTACGTTCTAATTTTGTACAATACTTCCTGCCTTTTTTAGAATTCAACAATGATTCATCCCACTAAAAACACCATCACTAATAGCACTAATGCATTAAAAAAGTAAAAAAAAAATACAACTCCAAGACCAAAACATCACATCATTACTGACGGGACCCACTGCCACCTAATTAGTGGGAGCACTAATTAGTGCTCCCAAGCATTTTTCTTTAGAATTACTGTAAACTGCTTTGCATTTGATTTGACTTTTCTAAATTTACTTTTCAGAAAAATGAAAATTTTCATTTTCTTTATTTTTTATTTTTACTTAATATTTTTAATATTTTAAATAATTTTTTATTTATTTTTTAGATACACCTAACATAAATACACTTAAAAAATATAATATTTGTGAATTTTTTTTTAAAAAAAAATCACTAAATATCAAAAATATGGGAAAAAAAAATACTAAAATTAAGTATATATATTTTTATACTCTTATGTATTTATTAATGTTTTACAAATATTTTACTTTACAAATATATCTAAATAAGGTACATCTAAAAAAATTTAAAAAAATTATTTAAAATTTTAAAAATATTCATTAAAAATTAAAATATATATATATGAAAACTAGAAAATTTAATTTTCAAAACATTCAATCTAGAAAATTAAAATCAGTGCATAATTCTCTCTATAGCAAACATTATTACCTGAATCAACAAGAGAGGACAACCCACAATTCCATCGGAGCCAGGAACATCATACAGAAGCTCCTCCAAGTATGGACACCCTGGCCCAACCGTGTCACCGAGCCAGTCGAGCTCCACATTTGCATCTGCCTCTATGAATAGAACCCCTTCGGCTGTGCAATCCACCGAGAGTTTCCGATTAGGCCCTTCAACAAGCCTCCCTGCAAATGGGTAATAAAACACGAGTGCTTTGGCTAGTGCTTCTCTAATCACACTCGCAGGGTCTTTCCCTTCCATTGAAGGGTTGTTTTTGTAAAACATGATCACTGGAAGTTGAAAACGAAGACCTTCTTGGTCATCTATGTCTGAGAGTTGTTTGAGTTCGTGTGGTGTGGGCTTTGATGGAACAACAGGTTTTGGATCTTGTCTTCTTACTATAAATGCTAGGGGAAGAGTTGAAGATGCCATTTTGGAGGAAATGTGAAATAATATCTGCGTGTGCTTTGTCATTTGAATTTGAAAGGTATTTATAGAGAAATGATCTAGTAGAAGACAAGAAACCCACCGCGTAAAACAATTGGTTTTTTTTACGAGTTCGGATTTATTAAAGTTGAAAATTTCATCGTCACTATAAAATTGATCAATTATCAAGTTAACTTGGATTCACTTCAGTGAAATAAACAGTTCATATTATACAATTAAATAAAAAAAATTATTCATATAAAAATTAAATTCACCAAATGTTAATTGTCATACTATTTGAACATTTTTATTTCAGTGGTATTACATGCACCAATTAGTATACCAACTAGCGTTATAATATTATTACTGACCCCACTTATTATATAAATTAAAAATATCCAAAATCTCTAAAATTATGCACAACTAATTAGTATATTAATTGATGCATATAACATTATTCTTTTTATTTATAAGAATACATGTTTTTAATAATAGATCGCTCATTTATTATAATATATGAGTGTATTTGTTTGGACGAACTAGATAATGAGGATTATAATCCACTAAACTATTAGTCCTAGGATACATTATCCCCGGATTATTTGGTTGAACTGGATTCATATCCTATATTTGTTTAGTCATGAGATTAGATATCTGGATTGGACTATTCTGTTAAATCCTATATTTGTTTAGAATATTGTAGAAAATGATAAATGCTGAAAAGATTATTTTGCCCTTTTGAATTATTTTCTAAATAATAGGAATATTAAATCTGAATTATAAATTTTATTTTATTTTTTTACTAGAACTTTAAAAAAATTAAATACATAGAATATTAATAAAAATTACATAAATTTATTTTAATTTGTAGTTGAGATTTTAAAATTTTATATTACTTTACTAAGTATAATTAATACCACGTTATTAAAATAAATAATTTAATAAATAAATTTTATTAAGTATAATAGTATAAATAATTTAATAAATAAATTTTATTTTTAAAAAGATATTAAATAGTAGAGTCAAAAATGTAATTTCACCACCTAATCCTCATGGAATGAGTTATCCTATGGATTATATCCCCCCCCCCCCCTTTCTTTTCCTAGGGATAGAACAATCTCATAAATGTGGGATTCATGGTCTAGTTCAAAAAATTTCAATCAAACAACGGATTATTAGTTTAGATGAACTATTAGTCATATTCCTTGCTTGAATCCTTCCAAACAAATACCACCTATGTGATTTGATAATATGATTATTTATGACTTACCAACTTAATTTTTTAAATATATCTTCTTCTTTTTTTAGTTAATCATATGAGATGGACAGTTCAAATCATTATAAATTTTATTGATTCAGTAAGTTAATCTCAACCAACTTAATAATAATTTTAATAAAAATCCTAATGATATTGTCAATCTCATAGATGTGGGATTCATGGTCTAGTGCAAAAAATTTCAATCAAACAACGGATTATTAGTTTAGATGAACTATTAGTCATATTTCATGCCTGAATCCTTCCAAACAAACACCACCTATGTGATTTGATAATATGATTATTTATGACTTACCAACTTAATTTTTTAAATATATCTTCTTCTTTTTTTAGTTAATCATATGAGATGGACAGTTCAAATCATTATAAATTTTATTGATTCAGTAAGTTAATCTCAACCAACTTAATAATAATTTTAATAAAAATCCTAATGATATTGTCAATTGAATTGAATTGATATAAAATTTAAAATTAACAGTTAAAATTAAAAATTTAGGAATCAAAATTAACACAACGGAAAAAATGTAAAAACTATTAACGTAATGGGTTTGGTTTTCCTCAAATTGATCATCTCAACCTAAGAAAACATTTAAGCCTAGTATGCCCATTTTGGGATCGATTTTGATTATTCAAAGCGTTCACTATTTAGGACTCGTTGAGTAAAATATTCATATAAAAAATAAGACAATCGGACATATGTATTTGAATCAAATTTATATTATTTGAATCAAAGTTAATAATTTGATTCACCATTTGAATCAAATTTATATTAAAAAAAATTATGATTATTTTTAAAATTATATTTGTCATCCATTTTTTCAAAACAAATATAATTCAACCCTATAGATGCCAATGTACAATCATCTTATTTTTCACATAAATAATATACACAATGAATCTTAAAAATTGAACGGCTCAAATCACCAAAATGCATCCTAGAATGGATTTCCCAAGCCCAAACACTCTCTCAAATTGTCCAACTTGAAAGAAGTCAAATCCTAATGTAATTTGTGCAAATAAATATATAGAAAAATGTGAGTTTAGACGGTAAATTATTAGGAACTTTCGGAGTACCACGTGTTTATATTCTTCCATCAATCATTAATCGCCATGTCCCTTCTTATTTCTCAATCACTCAATACAAAATTATAATACCCCACATCTATCTATTTATATATTATATAAGCAAAACAGAGTTTTTAATGAAGAGTCTTGTGAGAGTTTCAATATCTCATATTAATTTTCTTGATTTTCTTAATTTTCAACAATTAAGAAAATCTTCATTGGTTAGCTTCCATTTAACCATATAAAAATAAAATTCTAATTAGTCTATTATTTATTTGATAATCCCACATCGGAAGAAGAAGGAAATAGTGAGCTGTTTTACTCATAGAAAGTTAATCTTATAATACTATTTAATATTATAGTGTTGTACATGTTTCAATTCAATATAGTTTAAAGTTTAAAATAAAATTTAAATTTTTAATTAATTAATTTTTGTATAACTTGGTCTTTTGACCTAACCAATTAGATTAAATCATTTTTTATTTGACTGATTTATTGGTTTAATCAAAATATATTAATTGAATTTATTTGATTCGAAATAAATTAAAGATTGATCTGATTAAAGATTGAATGACTGAGATTAGTTAATTAGAAATAAACTTTTATTTTATAATCCTACATTGGGAAAAAAAAAGGAAAAAGTGAATTATTTTACATATATAAAGTGAACCTTAATACTATAGTGTTGTATATGCTTCAATCTAAGACAGTTTAAATTTTAAATTAAAATAACATTTCAAAGTTTTAATTAATTAATTTTTGTATAAATTGGTTGGTCATTTAACCTAATTGATTAGGCTGAACCATTTTTATTTTGACAGATTCGTTGGTTTAATAGCGATCTTAGCAATTTTATCAAAAAGTATTAATTAGATTTGTTTGATTCGAAATAAATTAAAGATTGGCCTAATTGAAGATTAAATAATTGATATTTTTTGATTTGAAATAAACTTCCTACCTGAACAATTGTTAGTTTTTATTTTACACAATACCACATCGGGAAAAGAAGAAAAAAGTGAATTGTTTTAGTTATATAAAATAAACATATGCTCCTATTTAATATTATAGTGTTATGCATGTTTTAATTGAAAATAATTCAAATTTTAAAATAAAATAAAATTAAAAAACTTTAATTAATTAATTTTTATGTAAATTGGCTGGTCTTTTAACCGATTTTAATGATTATATATATATATATATATATTGTTTTATTTCTAAAAGGTATGTTTAAGTTTTATGATAACTTTCACAATGAATAAACTAGAACTAAA
Source organism: Camellia lanceoleosa (assembly GCA_025200525.1). Lineage (NCBI taxonomy): Eukaryota > Viridiplantae > Streptophyta > Magnoliopsida > Ericales > Theaceae > Camellia > Camellia lanceoleosa. The sequence goes on along the minus strand of CM045771.1, from coordinate 121,485,901 downwards.
AAATTTATAAAATGAAATTTATTTTTATTTTATCATAAATATAATTTCTTTTAATTTATTCTATTTTTTTCATCTTTACCAATTAAATTATGACATCTATTTTTTATTGTAAACTTAAAATATAAAATCAATGACATAACAACGGTAATACATATATATATATATATATTCTAATAAAATAATTAAAATTTAATTCATTCTAAATTATTTTTCTATGCTTTTTAAATAAATTTTATATTATTATTTAATTTTAAAATTATTTTTAATCATTTATTTAATCTATGCATCACACAAGTTCATATGCTAGTTCTTCATAAAGCATAATACTATAAACCACAACTTGAGTCCGGATTCTCTGCAGGGCTTTCTTGCAGTGGTTCCTATAATACCCCAAAACAACGTCGTTTTTGGGCAAAATTCTCAACAACAACAACAACAACAAAAAAACCTAACTATTGTTCACACTTCACGCCTCTCCAGTGTCGGCCATCTTCTCGAACAGCTTCGATAACCCTCTTAACCCTCCTCTCCCTCCAGCGACCTCCTCTAATCGTTCTCCTCCTTCGGCGGTCCTCCCTAGCCGCATCACCCCCTCATTCCTTCCTTTTCCTCTTTCTCATCCTCCTTTCTTTCTTCTTCTAGATCTAGAAAGAAAAGAGGGAGATGATCTGCACTTCTCAGTTTTCGGCAACAATTTGTGGTGGTTTTGAAAGGGGTAAATTTGCAACGATTTGAAGCAGCAATGAATATACATCTTGCCTCTTTGGCTTCACTCCATATCTCTCTCTCTCTCTCTCTCTGTGACACACACACACATATATATTTAAAAATCAAAACAAACAAATACACAAACAAGCAATTACTTTGCAAACTATGAAACAAAACATGAAATCATAGTTTAATTTTTGTGGAACTATTATGGCTCTTGTTCGGTTTTTTTTATTGGCAACCCCGTTTGACAAAACTCCTTTGAGTTGTAATTTTATTCGCATTTTTATTTCAGTGAGGCTATGAGTTTATTAGATGCGAATCCAACCCGAATCGAGCCCTGCAGAGAAGTTTGTGATGTTAATGCTTTCAAGATTGCCACTTCGCTGATTATTACGGGGGTCGAGCTGCCCGGTCAGCTCGCGGCCGAAGCAAAATTGAAAATTGCATTGAAAATTGCATTGAAAATTGTTTGTCTGCCATTGGTCGCTCAAGCCAAGAAGAGCTCGCTCGAGCGAAGGTTTGCTCGCTCGATCCAAGGAATGCTCGCTCGAGCCACGGATTGCGTCCATACAAAAACCTGAAGAAGTGTATTCCTCGCTCGAGCCAAGGCACTAGTAGAAATCATGAAAATTACTCTCCTCGCTCGAGCCAGGAAATCTTCGCTCGAGCGAGCCTCAGAATCCGGATTTCTCAAGGAGTTTGATTTCTTCCCAATCTTGGATTACTTTTGGTTCTCTATAAATACTTGGTTTTCTCCCAAAACTAAGTAATGGATTGAAGTCCTCCAGATCTTCTTTTTGGTTCTTAAAGGTTTATATCTGGGGATATTTTGTTATTTTCTTTGATGTTTTATTGAGTATTCAACTCATGGTTTAAAGAGAGTACATCAAAGGGTTGTTTGTTATACACAAAAGAGAGAGTTGTTCTTCAGTTGTGAATTCTGAAGAATTCGAGCCTGATGCTTTGGAGGGAATCCGGAGTGGCTCATCAGAAAGACAATTCCGTGCTGAAGATGGGGTTGGAAGAGGCACAATAGAGGTTGGTTCAGTTAGGCGTTGTGAATTCGCTAGATAATTGAGAGTGATACCTGTGTAATTCTTTTATATCTTCTTAGTGGATTGTTCTTGTGGCTGTTGCCCGTGGTTTTTTGATCACAATTGGAAGGTGTCCAATTGTGATTTTTCCACGTAAAATCTTTGTGTCTCTTTCTCTTGATTGTTTGATTGGGATTGTTATATTCTGCTTAAAATTGATACATAATCACAAATTAACATCTAGGTGTTTTCTAGATTTTTCAGCTCTGATTCCTAAGCATGAAACATAGCATAGAATAATACGTGGGTTTCATTACTTGGTATGTCCAAGTTTAGGTGAGGAAATAGTTCCCCAAAAATTGATCTTTGTTGATGTTGTTGTGATACTCAAATTATATACAATAAATTCATTTGTTCCATACATTTTGTAGCATAAATGATGTTTATTTTGTTCAATTCCATAAACGATATTTACTTTCAAAAAATATGTTTGAATAATGAAAGTCAAATATATAGAGAAGTGGGTTTAATTGAGATAGAAGTTAGCGAGAGAAAATGAAATATTCTATTGGGGTTTGGCTAGAATTGAAAAGCAATGTTGCTTGTATGGATTCGAGATGGTTAATTTGAAAGTTTTGTCAGCAAAATTGGGTGTGCTTTCTTTTAGATCTAGAAGAAAGAAAGAAAGAAAGAAAGAAAGAAAGAAAGAAGAGGAAGACAGTGGAGGGAGGAGGTGGTGCCATTGAGGAGAAACTAGGGGAGGGTTGTCGAAGAGGAGGGAGGGATTGGGGGCTCGCCGAACAGTACAAAAAAATTAAGATTTTAGAGACCAAAATTTAGGGATAATTATTTTTTAGAGATCAATATTTTTGTTGCGAAAGAGTCGTTATTATATTTTTAGCAATAAAAATTGAACATTAGTAATGAATTATTATTTTTTGGGATCCAATTTTTTTCTCAAAAAATAAACCATTTTGAAACTAAATTATTTTGTCCCTAAAACTATATTTATTAGTGACATTTTCAAAATTGTCACTAAAAACCGTATTTTTGACTTTTTGAGACGACATTTTAGCGACTATCCTTACAATAATAGAAATTGATCCCTAAATATTTTTTGTAACAAAATTTTCATTTTTAGAAATCAAAAAATTTAATTTCTAAAACTCTCATATAATATAGTGGGAAGTGATGGAGAGGTGACCGACAATGGAGGGACGTGAAGAACAAATTTTTTTTTTTTTTTTTTTTTTTTTTTTTTTTTTTTTTTTTTTTTTTGGGTTAAGAATTTTGCCCTAAAACAACGTGATATTATTGGAACCACTACAGAAAAGCCCTGCAGAGAATGTGGACTTACCAAATAATCACCCGAGTTCAGACTCACAAAAGATGGGAGATGGTTGACTAGTACTTGTATTTCCACAAGCCAAATTTGAAGCGACAACCATCAACAACGTTAATTCCTTGCATTTCACATTTATTTATTTATCGGTTGTGATTTGTGGCACTAATTTGTTGAGTACTAATGGCACTAATTTTTATATCAGGTAAAAAAAAGTAAATAAATAAAGTTACCAAAACAGGAAATTAGTGCAATTAGTGCCAGCAGTTTTAGAGCCACAAATCATTTTTCATATTTTAACATCATGCATTTCACGGGTAGTTTTATGTGTTGTCACTTGTCAGTCGTTATCAATTTCAAAAATAAAAATTACTAAATACGTGGTACTATGATTCACACACATAATGCATTTCCTAATAGAGTTTAATATCTTGTCACTTGTCATCGTCCCTATTTCCGCTCATCTTCACAAATGAATGGTCTGTAGCTCTAACAAGGATTCAGTCCATTTTCATCCAATCAATAATTGAAAATAATGTGAACCGCAACTTGCAAGTTTGTTTTTTAAATATAAATAAGATATATTGATTCATCGTTATGAGTTTGTTGTTAAATAAAATGTAATTCATTTAATATATGTTATAGTTCTTATGTATTGATTCATTAGTTAATTAATTCATTTATTTTCTGTATTTTTTTATTTTTAGTAACTTTTTTGATATTTTATGTAATTTTTTTTTTCGGATACATTTAATTTAAATATGCTTAAAAAGTGTAATATTTTTGATTTTTTTTAAAAAAAAATTCATCAAATATAAAAAATATAAAAATTCAATACATTTTCTTATTTTGTTGTATTTAATAAATTTTTTTAAAGATTTTTGTACAATTTTTTTACTTTTTAAATATATTAAGATTAAGTGAATCTAAAATTTTTTTTTAAAAAAAATAATTAAAATATTTTAAAAATTATTAGAAAGATAAAAATATGAATTGAAAACTTATAAAATTATTTTTTAAAATTGAAAACTAAATTTTAGTGGGACATTTATTCATAAATCTCTCTTCACCAACTTGTGCTCCAATTAATCCAAATTATTTTCGAGGGCTACTATTAACACATACATTTATTTTTTGGACCGCTCAATTTAAATTTATTATTATTATTATTATAATTATAACCTAAAGTAAAATTTCAACAAAGGTAAACTCCAATGGAACACCCACCCACCAAATGAAGACAATTAGTATTACACTCTACAACATTGTACACCCACTCCCACCTCCACCAAACCATTCAACAGAGACCATTCACCGACCTAAACCCTAAACGGTATTCATCTTCTCATCACCACCCTAAACCCTAAATCAAAAATCATTGTTACTGTGGGATGAAGTCGTTAGTTGAAGTCATTGGTACAAATCGCTGTCACCATTCGTTGATATAAGAAATCAACAGTTTAGATGAGTCTAGCAATAGAGGATGATGACAACTACTCGGACGAGATTGGCATTGCATTGATAAGTTTGTCTATCTTCTCGATCCTTGACTTAATGATTCTTTGTCATTTTCGATTGTTGTTATGTTGTTTGAGACTGTTCGGTATTGGTTTGTCGATTGTTAAGATTTTGTTCGATAACACAGTATTGAATAAAAATGGTTAAAATATTTTTGTTGGTTGGTTTTACTTAATGAAAGCAAGTAAGTGATTTAAATTGATAAAATTAAAATTTTAAAATTTATTTTGTTATTATGGTCAAACTCTAAAAATAAAACATTATAATTGATAATACAATTTGTCCTAGTGAATGGGTTGGACTGATCCAAGCTTCTTAGGCCCACGTCCACGTGATCAAGGCCACCTGAAAACCTGCACACAAGTTCAAGATGGGGAACTGGGAGTCCCCCACTGCGAACCCTCCGATGAGCAAGTTAGAAAGAGAAGTAGAGTGTAGAGAGAGATTGGGGATAGAAAGCTTAACCTTTTTTTTCGTCTTAGACTTTCGCTTATATCTTCTAGTAATCATTTCGTTGTCCCTTCCGACCTGTCACCTTGGCCGAAAGTCTATGTTCTAGCTCACCTTGTTCATGGTGAAGCTGTTCTGTCTCGATGGAGAGGTGTTATCGTAATAAATACTGTGAGGGGCTGCATTAATGGCGATGTGCAGTGGCAATAACTTTGCAGATCTTTGTCTGTTGATGTGGCTTGTCCTTTACCTGTCATATGTCTGAATATCATTGGCTCTTCATGCCATGTTGGCTTCCAGCTGTTCTGGATTTTACCAGGTGGGTTATGTATTGGGCTCTAAGTGATGCGTTTGGGTTGTTCATAGTGGGCTATGGCCTTTATGGGCCTAACCACGTCAGTAGTCCCCCATTCCCAAGTGCAGCTTTAGTCCAACGAAGGGAATAGTAGTGAAGAAGATGAGAGTTGTTAGAGATAGGCCGGCAGGAGGCCGACCGGTGTGGGTGACCAAATGGAAAGATCGACCGTGAGGTGGGCCGACCGCGAAGGGTGGTCGAGTGGACGGACCGACCATGAGGTGGGCCGACCACGAAAGGTGGCCGAGTGGAGAGATCGACCATGAGGTGGGCCGATCGCGAAGGGTGGTCGAGTGGGCGAACCGACCATGAGGTGGGCCGACCGTGAAAGGTGGCCGAGTGGAGGGGGCGAGCATAAGGTGGGTCGACCGCTAAGGGTGGCCAAGTGGAGGGACCGACCATGAGGTGGGCTGACTGCAGAGGGTGAGGTGGGAGGGCGTGGGGCTCGAGAGGCAGCGTGCCACGTAGTGATTTGAAGTGGAAAAGACGGGGTAAGAGGAGGAGGCAATGGTTCATGGTCGTACACATGGCATCATCTTGTGGGGAGGGAGATTAGGCGTTGGATCAGAAATGAAACGATAGGTCATTATAGGTGTTGAAAAGACAGTTTTGGCGGATATTTTGAAAAGTTTTCAAACTGGCGAAAATTGATTGTGACTCTTGGAATATGGGCAAGCCTTGGGCTTTTGGCATTATTCGATTTACTTACCTCTTTGCAGAAAATCAAAACATTCCAAGTGTTAACTCCTTTGTTGTTGACAATATACCTCTGCAACACTTCTTGAATTTTCTTACACCCACATCTAAAGCTATTCGTAGACACTCCACAGAGATGGCCCAAGAGGAAGCTGGAAATGCCAGGGTTGATCCGTTGGGGGACGACGACGCGGTGGAGCTAGCAGAGCAGTACCGGACGGAGAGGCGAGTGGATAGGGTAGGGGAGCCGGTGGTACAATCTCATTCTTCCACCCTGATAGTGGCTCCGAAGCCAATTAGCCAGGCAGAACCAGATCACTGGCATACGAACGCTGACAAATTGACAGTTACTGTGGTGGAATTGGAGGGTATACGCGAAAAATACCAGATTCCTGCCGAGATAGAGTTGTTGTTGCCGACGTCAACAGAGAGGCCATCCGATGCCCGGCCGGGGGAGTTTGCCCTTTACGACGAGGCATTGAAGGGGGGACTAAGGCTGCCGCTTCCGCAAGTGGTGATAGATGTCCTAAACCGGCTGGAGGTAGCGCCGGGGCAATTAATGCCCAATGCGTAGAAAATTGTGCTGGCCTGTGCAAGCGCTCGGCCGAAGGTGACCGAAGGGGCGGCTATGACGGTGGACGAATTTTTCACGTGTTATAAGGCCTTAGGGCATCAAGAGACTTAGGTGACGCTACAGGCGGTGGTAGGGAGAGGTCTGGTGACGGGGCTGCCGTCATTAATTAAGGATTGGAGGCCGCGATGGTTTTACGTATCTGTGAATGGAGGGGTTGGGGTGCACACGGTGTGGAGGGTGCCCACCAAATCTGTAGAGCTGAAACTAGGGGCAGCAGCAGAGGAGAGAGTAAAGAAGGTGAAGGCATGGAGGGAGAATGAGGGAGTTAGATGGGACGAACTCGTTCAACCTTTAGCCTTGTTTGCTACAGGGTTGGGTCCTCAACCGATCGGTGGAGACCTCGATCGGGCGGAGTTAGAGTCGAGGAGGAAGGCTCAAGAGGCAGAGGACAGGACCATCCTAGCCAAGGCCACGAAATTCAAGGAGGCGCGGGAAGACCGACCACCTAAACCGATCGCGCGGGAGAGGATCTGACCGCGCCCCAAATTGTTGGGGAAAAAGAACTTGAGTGACTCTGAGCCATGACTGCCCCTGATTGATCCTTTGAAGCAGAAGGCCCACCAGGAGATGGGCAGTGTGGGGAAGAAAAAGAGAAGGGTGAGGAAGAGTGAGGAGGAACCTGCCTTGAAGAGGAGGAGAGAGGTGATGGCGGAAGAGACCTCCATGGCCAAGGAGGCAGAGGAGGGGGGAGTGGGGGAGACCCCAGGAAGGGTGGTCGCCCCAGAAGTGGTGGAGATTGCCTCAGAGTGTGTGGAGGTCGTGCTAGTGGTGGTGGAGATCGCCGTAGAGGTCGCATGGGTCGCCTCCGAAATGCAAGCAGAAGGCGGAGCCAAGGGGAGAGGAACAGCCCCAGGGGGGCCTTGTGCCCCAAGGAGGGGGGATCAGGCTGACGACCGCCATCTACCACGCTCGCGTAGTGGCTGGGCGGTTGGAAGGAGAAGAAGGCCCAGCTAGGGCAGGTGCCGATTGCCTTGTGGGGATCGTGGATGACGCAGCCGTGCGCTCAGTAGCCAGGTTCAATGAGGCTGAGCTGCTAAGGGGTTTATGCTCTGCTCAAATGAAGGTAAGCACCTTAGCAGGGGCTCTGTTGAGAAAGGCGGCGGCTGCAAAGGTCAAGGCAGGCGAGGCCAAGGCTCGACTTGCAAACTTCAGAAGGGAGAGTGCAGAATGGAAGAAGGCTGCGCGAAGCACGTGCGCCAAGGGTTGGCAGGAAGCTGAGAAAGCCAAAAAGATGCAAGTGTTGGCCATCGTCCACCGCAATGTTACCGACCGAGCCCATGCTGAGCTTCTCGCGGCCAAGTTGGAGCTTGAGGGCGAGCGTTGCATGGTAATGTCGCTCGAGTTCCAACGGGCTGGTGAGCAGAAGAAGCTGGCAGACGCTCGACATGCTTGCACGGTCGCCACTGAGCGGTTTGAAGAGGCTATGGCCAGCAATGAAGATCTGCGCGCCTAGCAGATCAAGGAAAAGGATAAAGCAGACATGAAGATTGCTGGGCTGCGGAAGGAGCTGGAAGATGAGCGTGCCAAGGCAATGGAGGAGCGGAAGAGATTGCAGAAGGAGTTGGACGAAGAGAGGACCAAGGCAGCCTATGAAAGGGCAGCATACCCCGATCTGTGTGTGGCAGCAGTAGAACAATTCAAGGGGTCTGCTGAATTTCAGATGGCAGTGGATGCCGTGGTCACCGCCAACTTGGCGAGGGAGGTGGCTGGGGGGGCGGGCCTGTCGGGGACGACCGCTGGGGGCAGGACTGAAGTAGAAGTTATTGAGAGCTTCCAGCGGTCAGACTTCTATAAACATGAAATGGCTGAGTTCTGGGACAATGGTTAGAAGATGTTCAAGCGTAAAGCTGAAGAGCTGTTTCCAGACTTAGACCTCAGTAGTGTAAAAATTGACAAAGACGATGTGGCCCAGACCCCCCTGGATGAGGGTATTGATGAAGAACACCTTGTTTCTAGCGAGGAGGAATAATTGAAGTGAACAAAATTTGTACTTAGGATTGTTTTTATGTGTTTGTTTGTTTGTTTGTTTTTTTTTTTTTGAAATGTTGTAATGAACTTATGTACAAGTTTGTGAATAAATAAAATTTCAGTTGTGTTTTTGTTATATTGTTGTTGCTTGTTCATCTGAAATGAATGAGAATGGTAGCTTATGTGTAAAGCTTGTGTATAAATCGTTGTGACAATCTCCATGTAAATTGAAGTTGAACTTGTATTAAAAACTCAGTGCAGAGGGAAGTTTAAAATGTAATAAAATTCCAAGTGTGTGTTTGCCACACTACTAAAGTGACTTGCAAATGCTGATGAATAAGAAAATAATCTGATTTGTAAAGGAAACATGTAAGAATGTCCAAGATGGGAAGTTTCAAATTATGCCCAAAAATGGAGTTGTAAATCATGTTGCAAGAGTGTTGGTAAATAAAAGATTAGCAAGGAATTTGACTAAGTAAGGAGTGGTGTAAAAACATGGACCTGGAATTTTGACTAAGTGTGTCTACTAATGCCACAAGTGTGAAGTTTGTGTAAATGGCTTTGACCGAGCTTTGTATGCGTGCTCAGTTGGGGTTAAGCTATGATTTGCTGACTTTGCAAGTAATTCAGTAGCTTGAAGTCACTCAATCTGGAGCCGACCAAGGTGTTTACGCTTGGGCTCTTCATGCTCAGTCTGGCTGAGGCTTCTTCTGCTTGGTCTGGCCAGGACTTTTATGCTCAGTCTAGCTGAGGCTTTGGTGACTCGGTCTGGCCGAGCTTTTCGTGCTCAATCTGGCTAAGGCTTTTTATGAGTGCTGCAATCAAAACGTCATGAAGACACCACACAGATAATTGAGATGCAAAGTTGTTGTCATGAAAAGTGTAGCCCATTTAAGCATAGGTTTACATCATGTGAGGGAAGAACAAGAACGTTCAGGTGTGTAAATTTTGCCAAAAAGAAAATACAATAGCTGATCAATACAAAAGTAAGAATTTATTGAAAATAACACTTCAAGTGTTCGGCATTCTATGGATGGGGGAGGTCTCGACCTTCTATGTCATGAAGTCGGTAGGTGCTCGGATGAGGTCTGGCTTTAACAATGTAAGGTCCTTCCCATTTGGCTACCAATTTGCCCTTAACCGGATTTTTAGTGGCAAGAGTGGCTTCGCGCAAAACCAGGTCCCCCACAGCGAACTCCCTTGATCGGACTTTGTGGTTGTAGTGTGTTCTCATTTTCTGCTAGTATGAGGCCAGTCTGACAGCAGTGGTTTCTCTGAGTTCTTCGATAAGGTCAAGGTTTGCCCGACGGAGCTCTTCGGTTAGTTCTGGATTCAGATGTAAAACCCTTGGGGTAGATAGACCGACTTCCACTGGGATGACCACCTCAGCACCGTATGTTAAACAAAAGGAGGTCTCCCCAGTGGGAGTCCGAGCGGTAGTACGGTAAGCCTAGAGTACATTTGGAAATTCCTTAGCCCAGAGTCCCTTAGCAGCTTCTAGCTTAGTCTTGATGATCTTCAAAAGGGAACATTTGGTAACCTCGACTTGGCCATTAGCTTGGGGATGACTTGGGGAGGAGAAACATGGTTGGATCTGGAGGTCTGCACAGAACTTCCTGTATTTGGCGTTGTCGAATTGTTTGCCATTGTCGGAGACGATGGCTTGAGGGATGCCAAACCTGCATATGATCGATTGCCAGATAAATTTGGTTGTGTTCCGCTCGGTAATGGTGGCAAGGGGTTCTGCCTCTACCCACTTGGTGAAGTAATCAATGGCGACAATTGCGAACTTGGTCTGGCCTCGGCCGGTGGGCAGTGGACCAACTAAGTCGATCCCCCATTTAGCGAACGGATAGGGACTGCAAAGTGTGATCAACTCTGTAGGAGGAGCGTGGAGGATGTTGGCAAAACGTTGGCACTTATCACATTTGAGGACGAAGTCAGTCGCGTCTTGATTGAGAGTAGGCCAGAAATAACCAGTATGAAATATTTTGTGGGCTAGGGACTTGCCGTCCGAATGATTGCCACAAACACCCTCATGGATTTCCCGCATCACATAGGTTGCTTGAGCCGGGTTGAGGCATCGCAGATACGGGCGTGAAAAACCACGTTTGTACAAGACGCCACTGACAAGAGTGTAATTGGATGACTGGGCCCTGACTTTGGCGGCCTGGTGTTTGTTATCCGACAGTTCCCCTGCTGTCAAAAATAAAAAGATGTCGGACGCCCAAGGGATGGGTTCATTTTGGAGGAACTAGACTTCTTGCTGGTTGGGAGAAATGGTAGGGTGGGCTAGGTACTCGAGGTGGACACCATGGCTGAGGTCGGACTGGTCTGCAGAAGCCAACTGAACCATCTCATTTGCTTTAGAGTTTTCCGCCCGAGGGATGTGCTTGATGTGGAAGGTATTGAAGAGGCGAACAAGGGGAAGTGCAATATCCCTGTAAGCCCGCATTGTGTCCTCCTTAGCATCAAATTCCCCTGTGATTTGTCCGACAATGAGCTGGGAGTCACTGAAAACCCGGATATGGTTGATACCAATGTCCTTTGCTTGGTGGAGACTTGCTATCAATGCCTCATATTCAGCCTCATTGTTACTGGTATCAAGCAGGAAAGAGAGAGCACATTTGAAATAACCACCCTTAGGGGCGGTGAGGATGAGACCAGCCCCGCTATCTTCCCTGCTGGATGATCCATCGACGTTGAGAGTCCAAGAATGAGGGTCTTCTGGCTCGGTAAGGGTTGGTGGGGGCAGAGGGGCTGTGGTGGTGGTGGGATTAGTGAATTCCAAGATAAAATCTGCGACGGCCTGTCCTTTTATTGCTGTTCGAGGCCGGTAGGAGATGTCAAACTGGCTGAGTTCCACTGACCATTGCATGAGTCTGCCGGAAAGCTCTGGTTGCTGCATTACCTTTTTCAAGGGTTGGTCGGTGAGGACAGAGTCGTCTGGAGGCGGTGACCAAGGCTAAGGGCAATTTTTCTAACAGTGGATAATTCTGCTCTGCTCCCTTAAGAGCCCGACTGATGTAGTAGACCGGCCGTTGGACAGAGGTGTCTTCCCTGATAAGAGCCGCACTGACTGCGGTGCTTGACACGGCTAAATAAAGGAAGAGGGGCTCGCCCGTGATTGCCTGTGAAAGGAGGGGGGATTGGCCATGCACTGCTTCAACTGCTGAAAGGCCTCTTTGGATTCAGTTGTCCATTCAAAAGTTTGCCGAAGAACTTTGAAGAAGGGTAGGCACTTATCCGTTGCTCGGGAAATAAAGCGGTTGAGGGCGGCAACTTGGCCAGTGAGTTTTTGAACCTCCTTAACCGTTCTCGGTGACTGCATCTCAATCAAGGCCTTGATCTTTTCAGGGTTAGCTTCAATGCCCCACTGACTGTCCATGAAACCCAAAAACTTCCCAGATCCTACGCTGAAGGCGCACTTCTCCGGGTTGAGCTTCATTTGGTACTTGCATAGGGTGGCGAAAGTTAGATGATCAGCAGAGAGTTTGCTCTTGACTAGCATGTCGTCGATATATACTTTCATATTCCGACCTATCTGATGATGGAAAACAGCATTGACCAACCGTTGATAGGTGGCCCCAGCGTTTTTCAGTCCAAATGGCATTACATGGTAATGGTAGGTACCTCGGTCGGTAATGAAGGAAGTGTGTTCCCGGTCAGATAGGTGCATGAGGATTTGGTTGTACCCAGAGAAGGCATCCATGAAGCTGAGCATTTGATAGCTAGCTGTGGCGTCAACCAACAGATCTATGCGGGGGAGAGGATAGCTGTCTTTGGGGCAAGCTCGGTTGAGATCGGAGTAGTTGACACAGAGTCGTCATTTGCCATTGTTCTTACGGACTAGGACCATGTTGGACAACCATCTAGGGTAGTCCACATTTTTGATGAATTGGGCCTCAAGGAGCTTGTCAACCTCTGCGGCAATAAGAGTATTGCGCTTAGGATGAAAGATGCGCTGCTTCTGGCGGTAAGGTCAAAAATGAGGTTCAATGCTGAGGCGGTGGGTTATGGAGGAGGGGTCGATACCCAGCATGTCTGAATGGGTCCAGGCAAATACATCATTGTGCTCGGTTAGAAAGACAGTAAGGTCGGCCTTTGCTTGGGGAGATAGTTGGTTGCCGATTTTGGCAGTTTTCGTCGGGTTGGTGGGGTCGACAGGAACCTCAACGAGCTCTTCCACAGGTTCCCCTCGGACCAGCTCCTCCTCATCCCGGACATCAAGACCTTCAATGATTATAACCTCCTTTAGCTTGACATCTTTGAGTGAGGTGACATAGCATTCCCTGACTACGGTCTGCTCTCCCCTGACTGTTCCGACCCCCAGATCAGTAAGGAACTTAATGGCAAGGTGGTAAGTTGACGTGATGGCTTGAAAAGCATTTAGGGCGGTGCAGCCGAGGATGATGTTATAAGCGGAGGGGCAGTCGACAACAAGGAAGGTAAGCAACTTGGTGGTCTACCATGGGTACTCGTCGATTGTGATGGGAAGATCGATGGAGCCGATGGAGGTCACCCGGTCACCAGTGAAACCGACCAAAGGGGTTTGGAGAGGGGACATAGTTTCCTTCCCAATCTTGAGCTGGCGAAAATAGTTGAGGAAGATGATGTCTGAAGAACTTCCGTTGTCGATAAGGACTCGTTTGACCTTGTAGTTGGAGAGGAGGGAAGAAATGACAAGAGGGTCATCATGAGGGTAACGGATGCCTGTGCAGTTGGTGTCCGTGAAGGTGATAGGCTCGGTCCACTGCTTGGGCTGTTTAGAGGATCGGTCCACCGTGGCAACCGCTTTGTCTAAGCCCTGCCTTATTTTTCAGAGTTCTGCCCTTTGAGTCGAGTGGGATGGTCCACCGCAAGCAAGTCCTCCTAAAATAATTCTGATTTCACCAACAGGTGGGGGTGGAATACCTTGTGGCCAAGGTTGTTGTGGAGGGCGATCATGGCCTTGGTTAGGTTATGCTGGCTGCCGAGGAGGGGTGCATCGGCGATTATTTCGGAGGGGCTCAGTCCTTTTCCTCTGCTGAGGGCGGGTGTCCGTGAACCGGCTGAGATGTCCTTGATGTATTAAGGTCTCAACCTGATCTTTGAGGTTGACACACTCATCGGTATTATGGCCATGGTCCTGGTGAAAACGGCAATACTTGGACCGATCTTTGTGATTGGAAGGGGTTCATGAAGGTTGGGGCCATTTAAGGGGGTAGTCTCGCTGGATCTAGTTGAGAACTTGTTCCATGGGGGAATTAAGGGGCGTGTACCGCTCGAACCAGCTAGGCGGTCGGACTGGTGCCGACCGGTCAGCTCGGGGGGGTCGGTCGGTATAGTGCGGTGTTTGGCTATTATACTGGGTGTTTTTGGGTTCGGAGTCCTTTCTCTTTTCTCTGGGGGTCGTGTTTTTGGTTATTGGATCTTGCCGGGCGGCGAGGGAATCTTCAGCATTTATGTATTTTTGGGCTTTGGAGAGTAGGGCTGCCATGGAGGTCAGGGGGTTTTTGGAGAGGGAGAACAGGAAGTCAGACGGCCGCAGACCGGCCATGAAAGCCGTGAGGATGACCTTGTCATCGTTTTCTGCTACTTGCAGGGCTTCGGAGTTGAAGCGGGTAACGAAACTGCGGAGCGACTCCCCCTCGGTCTGACGAATGTTGAGGAGTTAGGTTGCCGGACGTCGCTGGCACTGGGCCCCAATAAAATGGCTGAGGAAAGAGTCACTGAGGTGCTGAAAAGTGGAGACGGAGTCTGCTGGTAACTGGCCAAACCACAGTCGAGCTGACCCCTTCAGTGTCACGGGGAAAGCTCGACACATGATCTCGTCGGGAAATGCATGGAGGTCATGAGGGTTCTGTAGGTCTCCAGATGGTTGACTGGGTCCGCCGTACTATCGAAAGAGTCGATGGTGGGCATCTTGAACTTGGAGGGCAGGGGTTTGTCCCAAATAGAGGCAACAAATGGAGAGTTTGCTGTGGTAGAGGGTTTATGCTGGATATTCTGCATGACCCCTTGGAGTTGAAGCTTCATGGCTCGGAGTTCAGCATCCCAGAGAGGGATGTTGTCGCCACCGGAGGGGAGCGGGGGCTGGACGCTACTGGCCTTCCCTTCAGGGGTTGGTGCCAAGACTGATGGATACAGGGGTCGGGGGGGTAGATTTATATTTGGGGGAAGAGGAGGTTGCAAGCCTTCCAAGTTTGGTGGATAGAGCTGCTGGATAGTATGGCTTGGGGCTCGTTCTTTGTTAGGTGGAATATCTGGAGGTGGCGGAGGGGGCATAGGAAGGTCCATTTGGAGGAGAGCATTGATCACGGCTTGGTTTTGCTCGGCCATGCGGTTAATGCTGTTGGTGTGCTCGATGAAGTACTGTGGCGGGTTGTGTGGGTTGGGGGGGTCGGCTCGGTGGTCGGCAGCATTATGGTGAGAAGCCAGGGATCTAGTTGTGACCATACACTTTGATGGGTGGTATTGGGACAGGGTCTCCGGCGGCAATGAGCACAACTGGCGCGCAGAGTCAAACTTTCCCACAGACGGCGCCAACTGATAATACAATTTGTCCTAGTGAATGGGTCAGACTGATCCAAGCTCCTCAGGCCCACGTCCATGTGATCAAGGCCACCTGACAACCTGCACACAAGTTCAAGATGGGGAACTGGGAGTCCCCCACTGCGAACCCTCCGACGAGCAAGTTAGAAAGAGAAGTAGAGTGTAGAGAGAGATTGGGGATAGAAAGCTTAACCTTTTTTTCATCTTAGACTTCTGCTTATATCTTCTAGTAATCATTTCGTTGTTCCTTCCGACCTGTCACCTTGGCCGAAAGTCTATGTTCTAGCTCACCTTGTTCATGGTGAAGATGTTCTGTCTCAATGGAGAGGTGTTGTCGTAATAAATGTTGTGAGGGGCTGTATTAATGGCGATGTGCAGTGGCAATAACTTTGCAGATCTTTGTCTGTTGATATGGCTTGTCCTTTACCTGCCTTATGTCTGAATATCATTGGCTCTTCATGCTATGTTGGTTTCCAGCTGTTCTGGATTTCACCAGGTGGGTTATGTATTGGGCTCTAAGTGATGGGTATGGGTTGTTCATAGTGGGCTATGGCCTTTATGGGCCTAACCACGTCAATAATTATTTATGGTCAAATTCTAAATTTTCTTATAAATATTTCAAAAAATTCCTTCGCTAACAAATTTAATAAATAAATAACTGGTTAGGGCTCAACTTCGTCTCCACGCTCCTTCACGAAATATTCACATTGTTAATATAAATATTATTATTAGAAATATTTTGGTAACTGTGTTACTTATAGGACTTATTGAAATATAAGAAAATAAAAAGTTTGCTATTAACACCTACTTTTATTCTTTGGACTCCTCAATTCTTTGAACACCCACTCTAAACACTAAATTTTAATAATATTTCTTTTAACACCACACTTAATACCAAATTTATCCCTATTTATAATATCATCACCCAAGTTATGCACACCCACCTCATTTGCACACCCTCTCCATCAGTCAACGACGTACGACAATCCCTCTCCTTCAATAAACTGAAAAACGACAGTCTCTCTTTCTCGTTGATTTATTCAAAACCCTAAACCCATTAATAGTGAGAACACCAATGCATCTCATCTGAAATTGAACGACGATTGTTCAATTTTATACCATTGCATTTATTCTTCAAATTCATATGGAACTGAGAAACAGAGTCGTCAGAAATCTATCCTCCAACATATCAGGAGAAAAGTCCTCAATTGAATGACAACTAGGAGAAAAATCCTACAAATGAGAACCGTTTGACATACTAGTGTTGAACAAAACATTACTGTTCGAAGCTCATTTTCCGAACTAATATTTTTCAATGAAAAAAAATCTATTTTTGTTGGTTTTACTCAACGAAAAAATAATTCAAATTAAAAATTTATTTTGTTATAGAGATCAAAATTCTACTTTTTTTAATAATTACCTCAATTTTTTAATACTATAATCGAAGTTTAAAAATTATATTAACCGACCCAACGACTAATTTAAAAAAATAATAATAATTTGAAACGAACTGCGAAATGACACAAACCCTTCTCAATCTGAACATCATCACCGTTGATCACCCATTAGCCACAAAAGTCTAATGATATCTTTTCATATGTTGCTAAGAAAAACCCAACGCACAAGTAGGAATTCCTGCACGTTTTATTTTGATATTTTGATAATTCAATATTTTGTTTCTTGGATCGATTCATTGGGGTATAAAATCTCTTTGTCGTGCACATGTTCAAATATCAAGGAGTTGCATCTTCACTATCCATCAATGTCTGATAATAATTTGGACAGTGAGATTTCGTTTGTTTAGGTAAAAAATATTCTTTTAAAAATATTTTAGTATTTGGTATAATAAAAAACGAAAGTAAACAAAAAATATTTTTCAAAATCAATGAAAAACACGTCTATTTAGGCAAAAAAATTATTTTTCACTTTTAAAAGGCGAAAAACTTCTTTCAAACTAAAATTTTATCAATGTCACAACACCACCACCACCATTCTCACCTCCACCACCACACCACCATCGGAAAATGCTATAGGCCCAAATTTTCTACTAAATAAATGAATAAATGTCTCACAAGGGTCCACTACCATTACCACAGCCATTGTCAACATCATTGTCACCATCACAATCGTTGTCGCCCAACCACCATGCCACCACCTATATCCCTACCTTCGTTCTACCACCATCATCACCAAATATAGAAAAATATTTTCTCCGTTAAACATTGTCTATAAAAAGGTTTCTGTAAAAAATATTTTTCATCAGAAGATATTTTTTGTCCAAGCAAACGGAGTGTGAGTAAAATTCTTAGGTTTTGTTGGAAAAGGTAAAAAGAAAAGAGATGTGAAATGCAAATGGAATATAACTACATTTCACTTACATTTCATATGTGTTTTCACTTTTCTTTTTCAAATCTCTTCCTAAATCCGCGAATCAAATATAACTTTAAAATTCTTATCGTGTATTTTATTAGTCTTAGTATCAGATTAAGATTGTTTGAGACCTTATTTGGGATTAACGTTATTCAAATACAAAATTCATACATAATGATGTGTCTCATTATGAACCATTCATTTCAAAACAAAATATCATTGAGTATATATTTATAGTAATAGTATTGTGTAGTTCTAATTCTTGAGCTTTAGGAGAGCTCTAATTGTGTAGGTCCCACTATGATGTGATGTTTAAGCATGCTTTTTTTATTTGTTTTTTTATTTGAATTTTTTTTTTTTTTTTTTGATTTTGACCTTGCCACTATATATAGAGCTCCATTTAGACCTCTATACCTAAAGCTCTCAATCACTACTATTTTGATAATTCAATATTTTGTTTATTAGATCGATTCATTGGGAGATAAAATCTCCTTGCAGTCCACATGTTCAAACATCAACAAGTTGTGTCATCACTATCCATAATAATTTGGATAGTGAAATTTTTTTTGTTTAGATAGAAAATATTTTTAAATTTTTTTTTTTTTTTTTTTTTTTATAGTTTTTAGTGTTTGGTATAATAAAAAACAAAAGTTAACGAAAAATATTTTTCATGGTCAATGAAAAACACGTCTATTTAGACAAAAAAAATATTTTTCACTTTTAAAAGGCAAAAAACATTTTTCAAACTAAAATTTTACCAATGTCACAACACCACCACTGCCATTCTCACCTCCACCACCACACCACCATTGGAAAATACTATAGGCCCCAAATTTTCTACCAAATACATGACCAAATGTCTCACATGGGTTTGGGTTCCACAAAATTGTGAACCCCACACCCATATGAGACATTTGGTTGTTTATTTGGTAAAAAATTTGGTATCCCTAACATTATCCCACCACCTTCACCACGGCCATTGCCACCATCATTGTCACCATCACCATTGTCGTCGCCCCACCACCATGCCACCACCTATACCTCCACCTTCGTTCTATCACCGTCATCACCAAATATAGAAAAACTATTTTCTCCGTTAAACATTGTCTAGAAAAAGGTTTCAGTAGAAAATACTTTTCATTAAAAAATATTTTTTGTCTAAACAAACGGAGTGTGAGTAAAATTCTTAGGTTATGTTTGAAAAGGGAAAAAGAAAAGAGATGTGAAATATAGCTATATTTCACCTACATTTCATATATCTTTTCTCTTTTCCTTTTCAAATCTCTCCCCAAATTCATGAATCAAATACAGTCTTAGAAATTCTTATCTTGTATTGCATTAGTCTTAGTATCAAATTAAGATTGTTTGAGACCTGATTTGTAATTAATGTTATTCATATAAAAAATTCATACATAATGATGTGTCTCATTATGAACCATTCACTTCAAAACAAAATATCATTGAATATGTATTCAGTTATAGTAATAGTATTGCCACATCATTCTTATACAATTTTTTTTGGTATTAATTTTATGTATGTATAGAATTTTTCCAGATTAAGTATTAGATTAAAAATTCTATAAATATTTTTGAAATGAATCCTAATCAAATTTGAAACAGGTCTCAATCACATATTATTTTTAGCAAATAAAACTTTAAGTACATAACATTCTTGTTGTTACCCAGGTAGGCAACCCAAGAGGGGGAATGAATTGGGTTATTAAAAAAAAATATGGACAAAAAATTGATTGCAATAAATTAAGTAAATGCAGCAGGCAATCAATAGAATCAAAAAATAAAGGAGAAATGAAGAGCTCAAACACAAGGATTTATAATGGTTTGGCTTACCGGCCTACGTCCACTCCTCAAGGTACCTCTTTGAGAATTCCTTCACTATGAATTGAATCAATACACAACCAAGCTTCTCCTAGCTTGTGGATTTTTACGAAGGACTTACTCTTATTTGTTGAGGACCTCTCAACTAAATGCGTCACTTTACAAGTGTTTCACTCATAAAATAAGGAATAAGAACAAGAGGTACAACTGTCCTCTTTTACAAGGTTCCTCTCTCAAAAGATAGATATAAAAGTGTAAGAGCAGAGAGGGTTTTGAGATACACTCAGATATGAAAATGAAAGTACAATAGAATATCAGAGATTAAGAATGATACTTGAATGCTTAGAATATTACAGTGGTGTTTTCTAATTCTTCAGATCTAGAGAAGTTCTCCCTTTATAGCCTTTAATGTTCTATCCATTGGAGAAGAAGCACAAGAGGGTCTTCTAGCCGTTGGAGCTAGGCATAAGAGAAGACTTTTGGGTGTTGGAGCAGAGCATGGGTGTGTACAGGCTGTCATCTAGCTGTTGGATGTAGAGCCTCCTCAAAAGATGTGATGCCCATACTTGAGATTCAAATCTTAGGGGGTGGAGTTGTCTCCATGCTTTTTGCTTTTCCATGTTTTAGGAATGGTGTGGGTGTAAGATTCTTCCTCCACTAAGTCAAAAGTTGTTGCCCCAAAATCCCTTTTGATTTGAATAAGATTTGTCTCTTGATGATGTCACAAAATCCCACTTATAGATCTAGAATGGTGGCTAGGGTTTTTGTAACCCAGACATAAGGGTGTCGATCCCTGCAGATTGGGTGTCGACCCTTTGCTTTTGGAAGTGCTTAAACTTTGCTTGCTGTCTTTTGGTGTCGATCCTTTTCTTGTCTTAGTGTCGACCCTTAGCATTTTGAAATTTGGTGTCGACCCTTGTAAGGCTTAGTGTCAACCCTTGGTTACTGCAACACTTAAACATTGTATACTGAAATCTGGTGTCAACCCTTGCTGTCTTGGTGTCGACCCTTTGACTTGTTTAAGCTCATTTTGGCCTCCAAAAACATTGTTAACATAGAGAGAATGTAGATTATAAAGATTTAATCAAACAACAAGGTTTTCAATTATAATAAATTCCTCAAAATAAATCAAAACATAATCACAACAAAATCATCAAAATCATGTTATTCATTCTATGACTAACAATCTCTTCCATTTTGATGATGGCACACCATGATGTTTTGATTTGTTTAGGATGATGAACAGCTCCCCTTCAAGGCATGCTCCCCCTGAATATTTGCTTCTTCTAGATAAACAAACATGTTAGCACAGAAGCAATATATATCAATAAGCATAGCATGATGATTAAGATACCAAATAATAGACTTAGGAGATTTTTCTTTTAATAGTTTAAGCACATGACTTCTCTCCCAATCTATATCATAATAAAGCAACATAATGTCTCCCCTTGTGAAATTATTCCATACTCTCTATCCAAAACATCACTATTTCTCTCCCTGTGACATTATCAAAAATACATAAATGATGGATTTCACAATGTAGTATGAGGTGCTGATAAATGCCATGGGTGCATAAAAGAAGGATTGCAAAAGCATTGATTGACATGATTTCATAAAGGTGTGGTATTTACTTTGAAAAACTACAAATCAAGTCATAGAGAAATATGCAAGTTTAGCCAAAAGTGACATAGAAAGAATATAGGGCAAGAGTTTTGAAGCGATAAGTTCATCCATTATGAGAAATTTATGCTATCTCAAGTAAACAATCTATGTTCAAGCAAGAGTTACCATAATGTCAGAAAAAAAAAATTGTGAAGCATTTTGAGCATGAGCCAACTCTTGATTTCTAGCAAGAACCAATAGATTTTATGCATAATGTTTGTATACCTCAAGAGAAAATGTCATGATATATATATATATATGAGGTACTTTGAAGCAATTGACAATGAGAGTCCAAATTAGTACCAAATTCAAGACTTATAAGAGATAAAAAATAATAATAATAAAATAAAATTAAAAAAAAAAACATAACTGTGCGTAGTCCAAGAAGTTGTCAATTAAGAGTAGAAAAAAGCTTTTGTAAGCTTAAACATGTAAGAATTAATATGACAATATAAGCATCATTCAAGTAATGCAATAAGCTTTGGAGATGAGGTTTGAAGATCCATGTGCAATATTAGAATAGTGAAACAATTAAGCATGATACCAAAAGATAGAGACACCAAAACAATTAACTCTTTTCTCCCCTGGTAGCATTATCAACAAAGTCAAGAACAAGGAGGGAGTTTGGCACAATACAACAATGTAGGATGACGAAAAATGGTAAGTCTCATTATAGTTAAATCATCCACACAAATAGTAGCATACAATGATCATGCAATTCAAGCTCATACTATTTGTTCATAATGGGCAAAAAATTAACAACATATGAAGGTGTAAGCCTATAAGTTTGATACTACAAACAGATGCAAACTAAGGAGTTTTGAAAAAATCAGTCAAGTTTAAATTCTTTCCCTAATTTCATTTGACAAAAACAATAGGAGATATGATACAAAAAGCTCAAGACTAAAATGTTTCTCCTTAAGGATGCCAACATACAATCTAGAAGATTTAACAATCATAGCACAAACATTATGTAGAAAACCAATTGTATGTAGCTCATAATATCTTAAACTCATTATGATCTCATGGAGCTAAGGTAATTCCACAAATTAAAGCATGTCCAAAGTATAGCAATTCATATGCCAAGAAAATCATGAAAACAATATATAGCACACATTTTAAGCATAAGGCATGATTTTAGGCAAGAGCATCAACAAAGAATATTCATTACAAATCATATGATGCAAAAACAAATTCATAGATACTCAATCTCTTTTCATATCAAAGTAATAATAGTGTCAGTTCAAAGGATATGAGAGAATATACGGATTTACCTCAAAAGCTTGAGAGTGTGTAGGAGGCATACCTTTGGTTCAAGAGTTGGAAACTTTTCAATCTTCAATTGCCTCAAAAGGGGTTTAACAAGAAAGTTAGCAAAAAGATTTCTCCTTCTAAGTTGG
Source organism: Camellia lanceoleosa (assembly GCA_025200525.1). Lineage (NCBI taxonomy): Eukaryota > Viridiplantae > Streptophyta > Magnoliopsida > Ericales > Theaceae > Camellia > Camellia lanceoleosa. The sequence goes on along the minus strand of CM045771.1, from coordinate 121,463,391 downwards.
TGTTTCCTATTTCTATTGTGATCTTGTAGAGATATAACAATTATGACAACAATCACATTTATACATTTTTTTTTTTGAACGGCAAAGCAAAAAGTCTTTATTGATGAAACATACGAAGTATGACAAAATGCATCAATAAAGAGGAGCTTGGAGTTAACACAAGCTCCAAGCTCCAGTTGGTGAGAAGCCAACAAGAACAAAAAAGCGAAAGAAACAGAGCAAAGAAAGCAAGAAAAACAAAAGAAACAAAGCTTCTAGAAAAACAGACCCAAGATAGAACATTACTGTCATGCCAAGAACACTAGCAATCAGAAAACTCCTAGAAGAGTGCAGAGCTTCTCATTTCCAGCAGACAAAGCACTACTGACATGAACCACTACTGCCATGAACCAGAGCACATACAGTGTGAAAACCACAACTGCCATGAACTACTACTTCCATGAACCAGTGCCTTACACCTCAACAGATCAGATTTCCATGCCATGAACATAATCAACTAAAGCATCTGATGAACGAAGGCAAAGCCTTACACCAAAAACATTGAAGAGAAGGTCATTGATGGAGAACTGAAAATCTTTAGTAGAGGACTTTAACCAGATCATAAGCCTAATGATAATGAGTTCCTGCAACACTTGAGTGTTTAGTTGGGAGGCTTGAGAGAGGCACTCATTTCTAATCTTCCAGATAGACCAGAGAGTGACCAATGGTATGGCACGCCAGATTCTCCTTTCATTTTTCTTGCAGATGTACCTTACCCACCACTGCAGTAGATCCTCAACAGAGGCAAAGACCACCCAAAGAATTCCCCACCATTGTAACAACCCAATCCAAGTCCTCCACACCATAGGGCAATGAATCAGAACATGTTGGATTGTTTCCTGCTATGTTTTACAAAAGAGACATGAGGTAGAAGCTGACCTATCCAATACACCAATCCGTTGGAAAAAAACAGATGTTTTAACCTTGTGTTTCCATGCGAGCCAACCAAAAAATTGCACTTTGGGTGGCAAGTAATTGAGCCAAACCAAGCCACTTGAACTAACAGTGTTACCAAAGACAAGGTTAGAATGTTTATAAAGAGTGGAAACAAGGGACTGACCAGGTTTTAATGCTGCCCAAACTGCACTGTCTTCTACACCCAGATTCAAAGAAGGAGGTGCTACTAAGGTGTCAAGAAGTCTGTGGAGCTCTTCCTTTTCCCATTCAAAGAGGGATCTCCTAAAGGTAAACAACCAGTTTGTAACTGAGTCTGACACAAAATCCTGGAGTAGTCCCTCCTTGCTATTGGATAGTTGAAACAGTCTGGGAAAACATATTTGAGGCAAAGAACCCTACACCAGTGATCATACCAAAACTTGATTCTACAACCATTCCTAACTTTTAAATGAAGATTACTAACATAGAACATTAAGGGAGGGGGAGTACCCCATTGATGTTGGAGCAAACATCTTTGTCTATGGCATTAGAGCTCAATCCAACGTAGCTGATGCTAGCCTTTTCTGTAATCAGCTCCTCAAAGACTCTAATTGGATAGATTCTTCCTTTGCACTCTAGATTTAGGCTTGTATTGATTGGATCCATTACACTCGTAACTATCTTGAACCGGCCACAACGAAAGGATTTAGGGGTACTAACATCCCTATTTAGAAGAACCACCTCTTTCCAAAGTCTCCCTATCTTGCGGAAAGTATCTGAGTTCCATAGGTTGAGGGGCACTCCATAGCAATTGACCCAGACACACCTCTCCTGTTGAAGATACATGCCTGATCTCCATTCTGTGATGTAGGCCCTGTTTGTCAGCACTTATTTTCAGCTTTCAGCTTAATTTAAGCTGTTTTGATATGTTTGGTTTAGCTTATGCTTATAGCTTATAGCTTTGTGGAAGTCAGAAATCAGCTTATTCTGTGAGCTGGGCTGGATATGCTTTGAGAATAAGCTGGAAATCAGCTTAAGTTGAAAGTTATAAGGTATAAGCTGTTTGGGCATAAGCTATAAGCAGTCTCCCACAGCTCTGCCAAACAGGGCCGTATTCACACCAGTCATGGAACTAAGACTTAAACAGAGTCATTTTGCTCAGCATCTCTTCCTTGGAGCTGAATGAGATGATGGCATCTCACCCTCCTCCCTCTCTTACCAAAACATTCTTCACCCCTTTTTTTATGAGTTCATTTCTCATCTGCTAAACAAAGTAAGGTGGTTTGAGCCTCATAATCATGCTTTCGTAGAGCCACCCATTTCCGATTTCATCTACTTTAATAGTTATCGAAGGTTGATATCTGGGTTCAGCTCCCTTTGTGACCTCTGCAAATGACCTACCATCAGTGCGTTGTTGCCAAATCTGTTTTGGTACTGCAGCATTGGCCTTCATGGATTCTAAATGTCTTGGTGGTAGCAGTTTCTACCTCTGCCTATCCACTCTTCTTTTACCATATTTTGCAACTTTAACTGATAAAGACTTATCATCAACCCATAAACCATTGGCCTTTTGTTCAGCTACATCAGCTATAATAGAACAATCATAACGCACGAACCCAAATATGGTATTTGTTACTTTCCTCCTCTTTTGTGGAATGAAAACATCCTTCACCACACCAAACTTGTTGAATAGATTATGAAGCTTTCTAGGTACCAATGATTCAGGCAAGTTATCCACAAATAATGTAAACAAAGATGCTCTTTGATTCTCAAACCACAAGTTAGTACGCAATTGTCTACCTCTTTGTTTAACCACTAGTATCCAGCCTCCTCTTCCTCCATTTTCCATTGATCACACTTCAGCTTTAATACTTAAAACTTTGATCCAATCACATTTATACATACAGCACAAATAATCTCTTATCACAAACTCAAAAGATGCCATGAACAATCAAGAGCTTAGGATGCCATATTCAGAATTTTCAAAATGTAGCACGTAGTATAAAATGCATGAGAAATAGTTTTACGCTATTTGTTCTATCAAGAAATGATGCACCACATAAAATCATCAAGAGGCATTTCAATTCACATGTTCAAGCTTGATATAACAATTTACTCAATGTGGAACATAACATGAATGCTATAAACAAGTAAGTATGGGAGTGAGCACTTAACAGTATTTCATGAGATATATGTCAAAATAGTCCATATTCAAATGATATTTAATAAACATAGATACTATGTCTCTACACACAATTTCATTTAGATATTGTAGATGGATCATTAATCAAGAAATTTCATAACTCATTCAAATATTCCAATGTAAAGCATGTGAGCATGAAAATTTCATGTTTGAGTATACTTTTGAGATCACAAATGTATAACATAATTTTCACCATATAGATAGTATACAATCTCAAAACATGCCATGTCATCAAAATTAATTCCCTAAAGATATGACTCAACAAGGGATTAACATATTAGTATGAAATCATATATATGATGTCAAAAATATAAGAGTATGCTTATAAGTGAAAACATTTTCCTTTCCATGGCAATGGATGACAAGATATAAGAGCAACAATAAATATATGAATCATCAATAAATAAGCATTCATCAAAATAATATAAATCTCAATTTTGAATTCAATGGTGGTTTGAAATGAAGCATGTTAACATTGAAAAATCTAGAAACCTCCTAGATGTTGATTTGTGATTATGTATCAATTTTCAGCAGAATATAACAATCCCAATCAAACAATCAAGAGGAAGAGACACAAAGATTTTACGTGGAAAAACCACAATTGGACACCTTCCAATTGTGATAAAAACCACGAACATGACCACAAGAACAATCCACTAAGAAGATATAAAGGAATTACACAGGTATCACTCTCAATTATCTAGCGAATTCACAACGCCTAATTGAACCAACCTCTATGTGCCTCTTCCAACCCCATCTTCAGCACGAAATTGTCTTTCTGATGAGCCACTCCGGATTCCCTCTAAAGCTTCAGGCTCGAATTCTTCAGAATTCACAACTGAAGAACAACTCTCTCTTTTGTGTATAACAAACAAACCTTTGATGTACTCTCTTTAAACCATGAGTTAAATACTCAATAAAACATCAAAGAAAACAAAATATCCCCAGATATAAACCTTTAAGAACCAAAAAGAAGATCTGGAGGACTTCAATCAAATTACTTAGTTTTGGGAGAAAATCAAGTATTTACAGAGAACCAAAAGTAATCCTAGATTGGGAAGAAAACAAACTCCTTGAGAAATCCGGATTCTGAGGCTCGCTCGAGCGAAGCTTTCCTGGCTCGAGCGAGGAGAGTAATTTTCATGATTTCTACTAGTGCCTTGGCTCGAGCGACGGATCCTTGGCTCGAGCGAGGAATACACTCTTTCAGGTTTTTGTATGGACGCAATCCTTGGCTCGAGCGAGCATTCATTGGCTCGAGCGAGAAAGTCTTAGCTCGAGCGAGCACTCCTTGGCTCGAGCGAGCAATGGCTGACATGCAATTTTGAATGCAATTTTGAATTTTGCTTCGGCCGCGAGCTGGCAATCTTGAAAGCATTAACATTACAAACTTCTCTGCATGGCTCGATTCGGGTTTGGATTCGCATCTAATAAACTCATAGCCTCACTGAAATAAAAGTGTGAATAAAATTACAACTCAAAGGAGTTTTGTCAAACGGGATTGCCAAGAATAAAAACCTAACAAGCTACAATGCCCGAATAATGGAAATGCTTAATCAAATGGAGGTCCAGGTGCAACAAGAATGGAACTGCACATTTTTACAAGCATGCCAGTATGCCACTGAGTGGTACCAAAAACACATGGCTAAAACGCCATGTCGCACTTCTATATTGACCGAGAATGCATGGATATCCGAACTATATGCGGGCCATATGGGCCGATTTGAGGAAAACGTGTCCATGCCGAAGGAAGTTTTTGTCGCACTGTGTCAAACATTAGTGAATGATTTTGGGTTACAAGTCCTGTAACGTCTACATGGTTTAGCTGTTGAAGAAAGCGTTGCAATGTTTATCTATGTGTTGAAAGGGAAGCAAAATCGGGAAAGCCAAGAACGGTTCCAACATTCGGGGGAGACTGTGTCTCGGCACGTGCATAACGTATTAACTTCCATGAAGCAGTTCACTGTTGTCCATTGCCGGCCCACATACAATCAGCATCGTATACATCCATACGTGCGGTCTAGACGAAAATACCTACTGTTCAAGGTACAACCAAAATACATTATTCACATATACATAAAGATGGTCGGTTACTTTTGTTTTTATTAGTAACTGGACGTGACGTTTCGGAAAAACAAAACATCGTATATTGTAATTTACGCAACAAATGAATTGGGTTGTTTGCAGGACTGCATTGGCGCAATAGATGGAACACATGTAACTGCAAGGGTGACGGGGCCAGATGCAGCAACATATTTTGGTAGGAAATACTGTCACACGCAAAATATCATGGCTGCAGTCGATTTTGACATGTGTTTCATATTCATTTCGTGCGGATGTGAAGGAAGTATGCATGATAGTCGCATATTCAACGAGATACTAAATAATGACAATGTCCCATTTCCACATCCTGACGAAGGTAACACATGCCCATGTCAATTGGATTTAGGGGGTTCTCTGTACAAATTTTACGTGTCATACATTTTGATCATGTCTGCAGGCAAATATTATCTTGTCGATTCTGGTTATCCAAACCGGACAGGGTACTTAGCACCATTCAAAGGCCACCGTTACCACCAACAAGAATTTCGACGTATTGCACGGAACACGCCGGCAAACACACCAAGGGAATTATTTAACAAAGTGCACTCGTCCTTACGCAGTGTGGTGGAACGCACCTTCGGTGCCTGGAAAAATCGATGGGGGTTTATTCGAGACATGCCTCGGTATGACTTTGCAGATGTGCAAGTTCAGTTAGTAGGTGCGTCAATGGCATTACATAATTATATACGGCGTAACACAGGTAACCCTATAACTGTTCACCCAATATGTGACGAGGATGAGGCTATGACAATAGTAAATGCCATACCAGCAGTTGAACATGACAAGGATGGTTTAATGGTTGGGGATGAGGACCCACATATGGCATTGGTGCGCATGCCCGGTCAGCTCGACCCCCGTAATAATCAGCGAAGTGGCAATCTTGAAAGCATTAACATTACAAACTTCTTTGCATGGCTCGATTCGGGTTTGGATTCGCATCTAACAAACTCATAGCCTCACTGAAATAAAAGTGTGAATAAAATTACAACTCAAAGGAGTTTTGTCAAACGGGATTGCCAAGAATAAAAACCTAACAAACATGATATAACAAAACATGATTACGAGAGCTAAACACAATTAGGTTTCATGAATGTAATAATTAAGCTCAACCTATTGTACAAACATCACACCTTAAGATATATAGAAGTTAAGCTTAAAGGTGTGTTAGAGGTTTATATCTTTATTTACCTCTTTCGAATCTTTACCAATACATTACCTTTATGGTTCATCTTAGTGATTCTCATTTCATCATTCGTCTTCTTGTAAGGATTGATTTTGTTCTCAAAGTTGAACATTTTCATTTGCATCTTCTCTCCAAGTCCTTGGAGTTCTTTGAGATTTCACCTACAAAATAACTTAAGTTCTTTTTTGGTATCTATTTTTTCTTTGGTCCATGAGAGTTAGTTTGAAGTGTTTTAAGAACCCATTTTTTTTTAACAAAAGAAGTTTTCTTAATAGGATATGAAGGAGAAGTATGACCTTTTCTTTCAAAAAAATGGCATGTAAGATGAGAATGACTAGATGATGTATGAACAAAAACATTTTTGGGATTCTTTACTTTTGAAAATAGTTTGTATCTAATCCTAGTTCTTCCATAAGTTTGAGTTTGGCTTTTAAGAATTTTGCGTAAGGTATTTCTACCTTGAGAAAATGTTGAAAGGATGTTTTTCAAGTCTTCTATGTTTTTATTTAAAACAATTTTCTCCTTTTTTAAAATCTCATTTTCTTTTTGCCAATCATCTAATTTCTTTTCAAAAATAGAAGACTCTTTTAAAGATAAAACTTCTTTCTCCTTTTCCATTGTCAAGGCTTCATTTTCTAAAGCATTGATCTTAGAAGTCAATGATTCATTTTCTTGTGATAAACTTAAAATTATCTTCTTTTGATAACTACTTTTCAAGGCTTTGTTTGGGGTACTCTAAAAAAGTCAAAAAGTTAAAAAGTCATTATCTTATTTAAGTCACATCATCTTATTTAAGTCACATCACCTCTCTACAACATCAGTTTAAACCCAACCCATACCCAACTTCACAAAAAGTTAAAAAGTGCACTTATTTAGATCATCCCAAACCATTCCTAATTTTGTCCGATAATATTAGATATATTAAGAGGTGGTTTGGGATGATCTAAATAAGTGTATTTTTTATTTTTTATGAAATATAGGTTGGGTATGGGTTGGATTTGAAATGATGTGGTAGAGATGTGATGTGACTTAAATAAGATGATGTAGCTTAAATAAGATGTGACTTTTTGACTTTTTTGAAGGATGCCAAACTAGCCCTAAGTTTTTTAAATTCAACATGAAGTTCATCAAAAGCAGTTTGTAGTTCATCAAATGTAAAAGATTCATCGTTAGAACCACATATATCATCATCATGTCCAAATTTCATTAGGCATTGGTTAGCAACTTTATTGTTGTTATCTTCAGTTGTTGAGCCACTTTCATGGCTATCTCCCCATGCAGCTTTAATTTTCTTTTTACTTCCATTCATCATTGCAAGTTCATGAGCTATGAGTGAGCCTAGGAGTTCTTCAATGCTCAAATTTGTTAGGTCCTCAGCCTCTTGAATAGCTGTAACCTTGGCTTTCCATTCCTTTTGCAAAGACCTAAGGGTTTTTTTTACGAGCTCACCATTAGTATAAGATTTACTAAGAGAATTTAGAGCATTGATAATATTAGTAAATCTAGAAAATATTTCAAAAATATATTCATCGGATTCCATCTTGAAAAGCTCATAATCATGAACCAACATACTAATTTTAGATTCTTTAACATGGTTGGTCCCTTCATGTATGGTCTCTAATTTATCCCAAATTTCTTTGATCGATTCACAAGTACAGGTTTTTTTAAACTTATTTGAATCTAAAGCACGAAATAAAATATCCATGGCCTTGGCATTCATTTGAATGCTTCTCAAATCATTATTGTTCCATTCGTGTTTTTCCTTGGGTACAATTCGCCCTTGAATGGACTTTGAGGGTATCTTATGACCATTGACAATAATTCTCCATAGCTCATAGTTTAAAGATTGAATAAAAATTCTTAGTCTAGCTTTCCAAGAAGTATAGTTTGAGCCATCAAATAAAGGCAATTGATAAACACCAAAATTGGTTGCCATGATCAACTCTAAGATAATTAAGTCAAAATACTAGAGATGAGGCTCTGATACTAATTATTACCCAGATAGGAAACCCAAGAGGGAGAGGGGTGAATTGGGTAATTAAAAAAAAATATGAACAGAAAATTGATTGCAATAAATTAAGTAAGTAAATGCAGCAGGCAATCAATAGAATCAGAAAATAAAGAAGAAGGGAAGAAGAACTCAAACACAAGGATTTATAATGGTTCATCTCACCAGCCTACATCCACTCCTCAAAGTACCTCCTTGAGAATTCCTTTACTATGAATTGAATTAATACACCACCAAGCTTCTCCAGGCTTGTGGATTTTACAAAAGACTTACTCGTATCTGTTGAGGACCTCTTAACTAAATGCCTCACTTTACAAGTGTTTCGCTCAGAAAATAACGAATAGGAACAAGAGGTACAACTGTCCCCTTTTACAAGGTTTCTCTCTCAAACAATAGATATGAAAGTGTAACAGCAGAGAGGGTTTTGAGATACACTCAGATATGAAAGTGAAAGTACAATAGAATATCAGAGATTGAGAATGATACTTGAATGCTCAGAATATTGTAGTGGTGTTCTCTAATTCTTCAGATCTAGAGAATTTCTCCCTTTATAGCCTTTAATGTTCTATCCGTTGGAGAAGAAGCACAAGTGGGTGTTTTAGCTATTGGAGCTGGGCATAGAAGAAGACTTCTAGCTGTTGGAGTAGAGATTGCATGTGTACAGGCTATAATCTATCTATTGGAGGTGGAGCCTCCTCAAAAGATATGATACCCATACTTGAGATTCAAATCTTGGGGGGTGGAGATAATGTTGTCTCCATGCTTTTTGCTTTTCCATGTTTTGGGAATGGTGTGGGTGGAAAATTCTTCCTTCACTAAGTCAAAAATTACTGCCCCAAAATCCTTTTTGATTTGAATAAGATTTGTCTCTTGATGATGTCACAAAATCCCACTTATAGATTTAGAATGACAGCTAGGGTTTTTGTAACCCAGACATAAAGGTGTCGACCCCTGCAAATTGGGTGTCGACCCTTTGCTCTTGGAAGTGCTTAAACTTTGCTTACTGTCTTGGTGTCGACCCTTTCTTGTCCTGGTGTTGACCCTTAGCATTCTGAAATTTGGTGTCGACCCTTGTACGGCTTGGCGTCAACCCTTGGTTGCTACAACACTTAAACATTGTATACTAAAATTTGGTGTCGATTCTTGCTGTCTTGGTGTCAACCCTTTGACCTATTTAAGCTCATTTTGGCCTCCATAAGCATTGTTAACATAGAGAGAATGTAGATTATAAAGATTTAATCAAACACTAAGGTTTTCAATTATAATCAATTTCTCAAAATAAATCAAAACATAATCACAACAAAATCATCAAAATCATGTTATTCATTCTATGACTAACACTTGTATTACAGATTATAACTTATTACATATATAATTTAAGGGTGAAATTTTTTTCATAATCACTTTTATTAAATATTTTTCATTACACCTAGTAATACTCAAATAAATATATCATGTGACAACTTGATTGAATGTCGACTGCATATGTGGCTCTACCACAATCAAAAGTTTAGGACTTTATTTAGCATACTCAAAAGTAGTACAAAAAGTAAAAAAGTTACTAAAAAAGTAAAAAAGTACATCATATTCTAGGTAATGTACGAAAAAAGCCCTAGTTAGCAAAATTACCGAAATACCCCTCTTTGACCCGTTGTGGAGACAGGTCTTAATAAATGTATGTATACACTAAGATTTCAAACTTGCACAACACCTGTTTGAGACACTTTCCTAATCTGTGAACTTTCACACCGGCAAGAGGACAACAAAAACTTTCACACCAACGAGAGGACGACGGAAGTCAGCCTCGCACAATGCACGTCGTTGCCAACCAGTACTCCTCTAAACAACAGATCGGCTCCTAGCAGTACTCTTACCACAGGAACTTGCAGCAGAAGCTAAAGGATAATCCAGATCTTCATCTCTCTAACCCTTCTTCCCTTTTTCGACAAAGGTAATAACTCTAACCTTTAATCCCATTTAAATTCTTTAAAAATGGGTGATTTGTAGCACACACAATTTTTTGGTTTTCAAAACACACTCTTTCACATTTTGGTTTTTAGATTAAAGCCCCTAAATTGGGGCTCTTTCTCTCAGTCATCCATAAACCTACAATCTCACTGTGCAGCATAAAAAAAACCCAAAAAATGATCAAAAATGTTTTCATGATGAACTGATAAACCATATTTTTGGTTTTTTGTGTGTGTGTTGTCCTTCTTTGGTACTTTCAACCATGTTTTAGGAGATGGATCTGGGGATTTGAGTGAAAATTTAACATACTTGACATATTTTTTTAAAAATGCTTTTTGGTTGTGGAAAATGGTTGTTTGTAATTCAATATTTTGTTTTTGTTCCAACTGGAAAATGAATTTTGAGACTTTGGACGACCACTCCAAGTGTTTTTGTTGTTGAAGGATTTCAGAGAGGATTTTTGCAATCCATTTTCATTTCCATTGTTTTGCATCCAAACATTTTCTATTTTGACTATCTACTCTTAAGTTATATGAGGGTTTTCCTATTTTTTTGAACAACATTGGATGACCACAAAGGGTTTTCCCCATAGTTCTAAAAACCGATTGATACGCTATGTATCGAAAAAATAGGGTACCGCGACGGATATAAACCGTTATACCCCTAAGATTGAAAATTGCAAGAGAATCAATCGAGTCCCAGTATGTGTCGGTCTGTAACCGTTACACAAGCTGTAATGGGCCGATACTCACCTGTTTGGACCAATACGGGAAAGAAAAAGATAAAAAAACCTGTGAAATGATTTTTAAAATTTCACCGTCGCGACACCCGATTCCCGATATGTACCGATCGATACTACAGATACCAATACTCCGCGATCGATACTGTTACGTTACCCCAATACCACTATTTAGAACCATGATTTTTCCTTCTTTTTTTTTTTTGAACCATCTTCTTTGACGAAAACGTAAATTACCATTTGGGTTTGTTGAGAAACAAGGCAATGTACACTGGTGTAGACGTCCCCGAACGCATCCCGGGGGAAGGGGAGTGCGAGTCCCCCCCCCTGTTCTGGTTCGATATTAGGTCACTACAGTTCGAAGGACTCAAATGTCACGGTTCTCAATCTTGAACCAAAGAGTCCAAATCCGGCAAATCGTTTTGAAAACAGATTTAAAGAAGTGCCAAACATGGACTGCTTCGCCAGATACAGAGTCGCCACCTAAATGTTTTTTTAAATGGGAAATTTAGGAAACCCTGACTCGGTGCCAAAGGCCACGTGTCCGTCATCACCAAAGTTGCCTCGGCTCGGGAACTTGGGTACGATTGGGGAAGGTCACTTCGTGAGCACCCCCGCTCGCCCGGTCAAAGACCGGCCTCTACTAACCATGATATCTGATTTTGAAAACATTGTATGTTCTTATTCCGGTTATTAGCCTAGGTTACTATGTGATGCGCACAGCATACAAGTATAGACTGAGTCGCCTGAATTGGAACAAAACATTTCATGTTTGTTTGTTTGAAAATGGTTTGATGGTGCTACCCGCAGGTAGGCTAAGACGTGGATTTGCCACCCTCGGGTGGGCTTAGAAAACATGATTTTGCCACTATCTAGTGGGCTTAAAACAAACATTTGATGAATTGTCCAATCCAAGTAACTTAACCTCCACCCACAGGCATTCAAGGCAGTTATATCACATAAGCACATAGCCTCATGGTAAGCATGCTATTCATGGCAACACTCACACGCATGCAAGGATGCTAAAGCATAAAACTCACCGAGTACTCCACGCCAAAATAGAAGCTCGTTAGAAATCATGCATGATCCTAAATATACAGTAATGCCTAATGCAACACATGCAAAGATGCAAACTATAGCAGGCTCGGCTATTCTAAACATGGCATATGAAATGCTACAATTATCACGTACTCAATTTGGAATTTGAAATACAAATGCAGTTTGTATGATGCGCCGAGCCCGGTGCGTGCAAAACAGATGAATGATGCAAACATGCTGTCATACTGGATGCTAATTGAAATATGCCCTATATCTAACCATCGTAAGCAAGTAAATAAAAGGGAGAAAGAAGTGGGGGTTGGAAGACATACATCACACTCACCCACACTTATTACAATTATGCCCTCGCGCGGAGGGTCCGAATAAATAATACAAATCAAATGAAAGAATAATGATCAAAATATCTGATTCCTAATTAATTAACAGATTAACTAAGAAAGCTGTAAACTAGCATGCAAGCCAGCGGCTACCTTGACTCTGCTCCGGATAATGAGACGATGCATGTTTGGACTGCTTTGCGCGGAAATCCACGGCGATGCCCCGATTAACCTCTGTTTGTAATGTTTCTCGAAATGCGTGCCAAGCCTCGGAAGACTGTTGATTCTTGATTTTGCTGCAACAGAGAGCAGGAAAGGGGCATAGCAATGTATTTCACAAATATATGCATGCCTCGATCCTCGTGCCACCAATCATGCATCTCGATGCATGATGGCCGAGGAATCGGATTGCACAACTCAATATAGGATGAATGCACATGAATGCTACAACAAAACCTAACTCCATCATGGGTAATCCGGAGTGTCAGTGACTTGGGAATTGAGACTCGTTCCGTCACTCGAAGTACGAAACGTGCCTCGTTTCCCGTGCCCGGGCTAACTCCTATCCCGAACATGATGCGATATGCACGATATGCATGAAATGTAGCTAATATGCAATCCTGACATACACAATGTCATGGAATGGCATACACGCTAAACGAGGTAACACACAACCAAGCATACACAATGCTACGGATGAAATGACATACGCAATGCAGTAATGGGCTTACACCAACATGAGAGAGCCTCAGCCACACTCACACAGGAGGCCATCGGATAATAAAAAGAAGTGCCTCGAAATGCGTGCACACGGACACGCAAACCGAGGCAATGACATAAAGGCATGAAACGGCCTAAAATATGATATACAATGAGACTAAAATGAGATGTCTCGAAAGGCGTGCCCACAGGCACGCAAACCGAGAAAATGGCCTACGAAATGCAACAGGACTAAAATGAGATATGCGATGCAATATGGGCTTACACCAACATGAGAGAGCCTCAGCCTCACTCACATAAGAGGCCGAGAGATGAGAAATGAGATGTCTCGAAATGCGTGCACACGGGTACGCAACTCGAGGCAATGGTACTAAAGCATGAAATGGCACTCCAAATGCAAATTGGACTTATACTAACATGAGAGAGCCTCAGCCACACTCACATAAGAGGCCGAGAGATGAAAAATGAGATGCCTCGAAATGCGTGCACACGGGCACACAAACCGAGGCAATGGCATACGGAATGCAATGAGACTAAAATGGCATACAGGATGCAAAATGGACTTACACTAACATGAGAGAGCCTCAACCACACTCACATAAGAGGCCGAGAGATGAAAATGAAGTGCCTCGAAATGCGTGCACACGGGCACACAAACCGAGGCAATGGCACTAAGGCATGAAATGGCATGGAAATGATATGCAAACATGCAAATGAATTTCAGCACTGAAATGTGGGGGGAAACAGTCCCGAAACATGGCTAAAGTGCACCCGAAGCATGGAATGATCCCGAAATGCGATATTAGGCGCCCGAAATGGCCTATAGCTATGCAAAACATGCACAATATAGACATAGAATGAAAATACAGTAGCAAGGAAGCCCCAAGACAAGCATTTTTCAGTCATAAAAAGGGATAAACAACAAGCACACATAGGATTAGGCAAGTATGCAAAAATGGCTCCGCAAGAGGGGTATTGAAGCAAGTGATACATGCGATGCCCAAATGGAAAAATACCCTTCTAAAAAACTTAAGAGGAACTAAAAATATGCACATTTACAGTATATGACATCCCCCAAATCAGTACGAAAATATGCTAAAAATGCCATGCAAGATTGAGGCCACAAGAGGATATAACATGAAGTAGGCCAAACATTCATCCAACAAGAAAAGACCCTTAATGAAATATGTCCAGAGGGTCAAAATATGACTCTTTCCAGTTCTGATGATGGCCGAAAACAGAAGCTAGATAAGCTTAAAAAAGTATGCAAAAATGGGGGTCAAAGAGGGGTATAATGACAAGTATAACATGGGGACCCCCAACAAGGTTGATACCTTCTACAATGTTGTAGAGGGAAACAAAATAAGCTTACTCACAGTTCATGACATGCTCCAAAACAGACTACATGTAGGCCAAACAAATCATGCAAATTTACGGTAAATAGGAGAGATTATGAAGTAAGTGCAAGATAGGGGGCCCAAAAAGGGTTGAGCTCTTATTCAATGTTGAAGAGGGGCTCAAAATAGGCCCTCTTAAAGTTTACATTGTGCTTGGAAACAGATCACTCATAGGCCAAATATTCAATGCAAAATAATGGTATATCAGAGGATATTGAAACAAGTGCAAGATAGAGGGCTCAAACAGGGTTGAGCCCTTGAACAAACATGAATAATGGCTTAAAAAAGGCCTAGTTTCAGTTAGGGTCGGAGCCCAAAATAGTGAGAAAGTAGGCTTAAGAAATGAAGCAAGAAAGTGCTACAAAAGAGGGAAATGGAGACTTACCCTTGAAGACCTCTTCTTTTCTACCTCTTGGCTTGAGAAATGTTGCTTCTAAGCCTCTGAGAACCTCTCCTTGCTGCTGGAAATGGAGTGGTGGTGGTGGTGCTTGATGGTGATGAAGAAATGGCACCAAATTTGAGAAGAATCAAAGAGATGGAGATGGATATGTGTCTAAGCTCTTAAGAGAGTTTTTCTAACCCTAGCCTAAGAGTTGGGAGGCTCCTTATAAGGACCAAAAGAGGAGGGCAAAGGTGGAGGGAAATGCACCGAAGTGTTCCCCACCAAAATATCCCCCGGATACAGATCTTTTCTGGGGGAAACAACTACACAGCTATAAAGTATGGACTGAGAGGGTCATGGCCGGCCTCCCACTTTTCTTGCAGGTGGCCGGCCGGCCACCCCCTATGGCCGGCCAGCTAGGGGTCAAAAAGGTCACTGTGAATTTCTGGCCGGCCACCTGAAAAAGGTGTCCTCCCACGTGTGTACAACAAGGCCCTGTGGTTGGAATGTAACAACCCTCACTTTGATTTAGTCTTGCTTGCATGCATTTATGTATGATCTTGCCTTGCCGAGTTGTAATCTCGTTATTTTGCTTTGCTTTGCTTGTTAATTGTTACTTGCTTGAACTCATACCTTGCTTGGTCTGTAGCCGAGGTCAGCTTAGCCTAGTTCGCCTTGAACCTTTGCACTTAGAACAGTTTTGGAACCTTAGCCGACCTCCATCTACACCCCGGCACTCTTGCCGAGATGTCACCCTTTTGCCGAAGTGTTCAGAACCGAGCCCGAGATGTTTTGTGCTTAGTGATCTTTGTCCTTGGGCAGGTATGGCCTAGGCCGAGATGTGGTACACCCAGGCCAAGGTGTGGCACAGCTTAGTCAAGTGTCGTCCTCCCTAGCCGATGTCTTTGTTGACCCGTTGCCGAAGTTAGATTCTGGCCGATGTCCTTGCTAGCCGACGTGTTTTACCACCAAGCTTGTTGTGTACGCTTTGTCAGAGACTTGTCTAATCAATCAGTCACCTTTTGAGGAGAACCAACCCGGTAGTGCCACGTGTCCGAGCTGTGGTTTAAGACAGCCGATAGACTTAGAAACAATCATTTTGGTCTCAAATCTTTGTTTTTAGAGAGAGAAGCTCTCAAGGGAGAAGGAAGAACTTTAGAGAGAGAAAGGTGACTTTCGAGCTGGGTCTTGGTTGATCGAACCGTTAGATTTGTGATCGGAGGTGAGAATCTTGATCTGCTTCGGTTATTCCTATTGATTGTCAAGCTGCATTGCATGATTGGGTTTGTTTTGCATGCCATGCATGAATTTGGAGTTGGTTTTTGAAAGAGAAAGTTAGTACCCAGTGTGTTCCCACGAGATGGGAAACAGTGTTTTGATTTAGCATGTCCCGCCTTGTTATTGATTTGGACTTGGTGGAAGTGCCGAGATAATTGCATGTATATAAAGCTTGTTTTGAGAATGTGATTTGCCATGTGATTTGTAGGACTTTGATCTTTGCTTTGAGCCTACACCTGAAGACCGAGGTGAGTGGTGCTTTTAATAAAGCTATGTTAAACTGCTTTGAAAAATCTTGTCTTGCTTTGTTTTGATGGAAGTATTTGTTAAGCATGAATGATTAGCCTAACTCGATGTATCAAATGTGAGCTTTGTCTTGATGATTATCTTGAAAAGTCCCTTGGCTGGAGGACTATAAACTTTCGCAGCACTAAGCGTAAAAGTCCCTTGGCTGGAGGACTCTAAACTTTCGCAGCATTATGGATTAAAAAGGATACGGTCCTTTCTTGAACACAAGTCCCTTAGCTGGAGGACTCTAAACTTTCGCAGCATCATTTGTCAAAAAGGGCTACGGGCCTAAGTGACACCAGTCTCTTGCATAAAAAGGATACGGTCCTTTCTTGAAGAAGCCATTGTGTTAAAAAGGGCTACGGGCCTAAGTAACACAAGTCCCTTAGCTGGAGGACTATAAACTTTTGCAGCACTAAGAGTAAAAGTCCCTTAGCTGGAGGACTCTAAACTTTCGCAGCATCATTTTGTCTGTCTGGAAAGCTTTTGTCCTTGGTTGCCGATGTCATGAGCATCCCTTGAAACTTGTAAGATTGGAAAGATGAATACGGTTCATCCTTTGAATTGGTAAAGGTTTATTGTGCTTTGCTAGAAAAGATCTCGGCTAATATTTGGATGGTTTTGACATGTTTTGTTTTGTACAGACTTCGGCTATATTCATGCAAAACCTTTATTATTAGTATCATTCACTGAGTTTCCATACTCACCCTCTATATATATATGTAGGTGATGAGCAGGACGGCGGCGACGCCTAGATGTGTTTACCAGCTTGTTTTGGATACTTGATTTACGTCGGCTTGTTTTGCATTCTTGTCGGCCATGCTGTGTCTACCTCGGCATTATATGTTTACGTCGGCATTTTGTATTTTTAAATTGCAAATCTTGAAAATCATGCTTCTTGGCTTGTATTCTCTGTATTTTGTACATGTCGGCTTAGAAGCCTTTTGATCAAGATGTGAATTGTATTTTATTTTTGGACTGGTTGTAAGACTATTTTGTATATGCCTTTTTCCTTTGACTTACGCACAGCTCTCATGGACCATTTGTATTTGATTTATTGCTTCCGCATTTTGGTAAGCCCCTATGTGCCTTCTTGTGTGTGGATTTTGATAAGTTGGCCTTGGTAATCACGGATTCTTGGCCATCACGGCACCATCCTACTAGGGCGGGTTGGGGTCGTGATGTAATGGTATCGAGCACAATTTCCTTAGTCTACGTTATTCACACACTTTGAGTCCTAAAGAGCATAGGTATTCCCTTAGAGAGATGCTAGGGTTGCATCATATTATTTGCTATTTGAACAAGGTGTGCATTGTCTTGGCTTGCTTAATTGTTACTTGCTTGCGTGGTTATTTGTTATTTGCTTAAAAAGTCACACTTTGTATACTCATAGCATCATGAGGAGAGGTAGACCACCAGTTGCTCGAAATTGACCGAAAAGATTAGACAGATTGGAAAAGGTTAGTGGAAGGTTTGGCCCGCGAGTTGAGACAAACCAGCGGCGATGACGCTAGTGCCGCCGACCTAGAAGCGGACAAACGGCCGAAATGTAGTTCCACCTCCCCCAATGCCCCAAGCTCCTCCGCAGCCAGCCTTATATGGGGATGGCACGATAGCTTTAATCAGGGAGTTCAAGAAAATGAAACCACCGAGGTTCTCGGGAGGTATAGAGCCAATGAAGGCCGAGGCGTGGGTTTTGGAAATGGAGAAACTGTTTGAGATCTTCCCCAGCACCGATGTTCAGAAGGTGACTTTGGCTGCGTTTACTTTGGACGACGATGCTCGAAGATGGTGGATGATGATCAGAGGGACTAATCCTGGTTTAACTTGGGCAAGGTTTTTGGAACTGTTTTACAACAAGCATTTTCCCCTCAGTGTTCGGAATCGCAAGGCTACTGAATTTCAGACTTTGACGCAAGGCAGCCGAACAGTGGCGGAATATGATCGCGTTTTTACTGAATTGGTAAGGTTTGTACCTCACATGACCAACGATGAATACATGAAGGCTAGGAAGTTTGAAAGTGGGCTTCGCGGACCGATTCAAGACCGGGTTAGCCTGCTCAATATGCCGACCTATGCCGAAGTGCTGGACAAGGCCATTTTGGCTGAAGCTAACTTGAACAGATACCAGAGCTCAGGAGAGAATCAGCGGAAGAGGCAGAACCATGATAGTCACCGAGCACAATTAGGCACCAAGAAGAAGATGAACAAGGGCAGTACTAGTTATCCAAGGCAGGAAGGAAATACTAGGCCGACGTGTTCGGATTGTGGAAAACAACACTTCGGGGTTTGTCGTCGGACGACTGGAGCTTGCTATGAATGTGGAGAAATGGGTCATTTCGTGAGAGATTGCCCTAAGACAAAGGCCGAAACCAACAAGAAAAGTGAGAACACCTCAGGTACCGTTCAGAAAGGTAATGCGGGGAAAGGACAGATGAGACAAGGCAGAGTATTTGCACTAGTACCCGGAGACACTCAGAATGCTGAAGCTGTGGTGTCAGGTACACTCTCTATTTGCTCTCAAGATGCTTATGTGCTGATTGATTCGGGTTCTACGCATTCGTTTGTATCTATTAAGTTTGCCGAGAAGATTGATAGGAATTTAGAACCCCTTCATTATGTGTTATCTGTGTCTACGCCATCTGGGAAGTGTATGATTGTTGCATCCATTTATAGAGCATGTGTTGTTATGATTGAAAATGTTGAATTGTTAGTGGATTTAATGCCCTTAGGCATAGCCTATTTTGATGTTATACTGGGAATGGATTGGTTAGTGGCGAATTGCGCATCTATTAATTGTGTTTCAAAAAGTGTCACACTGAAACCCCCAAACCTAGCCGAGGTTACTTTTCAAGGGAAGGGAGTAGTGCCCCCACCTTACTTAATCTCATCCATGAAGGCCTGTAAGTTGGTCCAAAAAGGGTGTAAGGGTTACATGTAGTATACTAAATGTAATCAATGGGAATGCTATTTTAGCCGACGTTAGGTTGTTAATGAGTTCGCCGCGTTTTCCGGATGACTTGCCTGGCCAATTAGTTGATAGGGAAATAGAGTTTACTGTTGATGTCATGTCGGGAACCCAGCCGATCTCCAAGACACCATATAGAATGGCCCCAGCCGAGCTTAGAGAGTTGAAACTGCAACTGCAGGAATTGTTGGATAAGGGATTCATTAGGCCGAGCACTTCACCATGGGGAGCACCTGTTTTATTTGTCAAGAAAAAGGATGGTACACTCCGCCTTTGTATCGACTATAGAGAACTCAATAAGGTCACCATTAAGAATAAGTACCCATTACCTAGGATTGATGATTTGCTTGATCAGCTACAAGGAGCACGAGTCTTTTCTAAGATTGACCTTAGGTCGGGTTATCACCAGCTTAAAGTTAAAGCCGAGGATGTTGAGAAGGCGCTTTTCGGACAAGATATGGTCACTACGAAGTTTTTAGTAATGCCTTTTGGGTGACCAATGCCCTCTTTGCATTCATGGATTTAATGAACAGAGTCTTCAAGCCCCACTTAGATGAATTTGTGGTCGTCTTCATCGATGATATATTGATTTATTCCAAGAGTGAAGCTGAACATGAGAATCATTTGAGACTTGCTTTGCAGATTTTGAGAGACCGGAAACTGTATGCTAAGTTTAATAAGTGTGAGTTTTGGCTTTCTACTATCTCATTTCTGGGTCATGTGATAAATGAAGAAGGTATCTCGGTTGATCCTAGCAAAGTTGAAGCCATAGTGAACTGGCCGAGACCGACCAATGTATCCGAGGTTCGAAGTTTTCTGGGTTTGGCAGGATATTATAGGAAGTTTGTGAAAGATTTCTCCAGGATTGCAATTCCATTGATGCAACTGACTAAGAAAGGAGCACCGTATGAATGGATCAAGATCGGAGTCACCTTCCGAGGCGAAGACGAGGTTAGTTCTGACACCGATGCTTGTACTTCCGCCGTAATGAGGAATTTCATATCTATAGTGATCGTCGCGCATAAGGGTTTGGTACGTGTACTAATGTAAAAAGGTAAAGTTATAGCATATGCATCTCGTCAGTTGAAGCCTCATGAAAAGAACTATCCTACCCATGATTTGGAGTTAGCAGCCGTTGTGTTTGCTTTAAAAATTTGGCGTCACTACTTGTATGGAGCTTCTTGTCAGGTTTTCTGAGATCATCGAGTTTGAAGTACCTGTTCACTCAGAAAGAGTTGAATTTGAGGCAGAGGAGATGGCTTGAACTGTTAAAAGACTATGATATGCAAATTCAGTATCACCCAGGGAAAGCTAACAGCGTAGCCGACGCTCTGAGCAGAAAGTCAGTTGGGAACTTGGCATGTTTGACCATGATATCAGTAGAACCAACCATTGTTGAAGAAGTAAAGGCAAGACAAATGGAGGATGAATTCTTCAGAAAGATAGCCGAGGAGATTGTTACAAAGCCGAGGTCAGGGTATGCTTTTGAGAACCAAGTGCTCAAGTTTGAAGGGAGATTGTGTGTGGCCGATGTTCCAGAGTTGAAAAGGAAGATTTTGTTGGAAGCTCATAATTCCAAGTTTGCTGTTCATCCAGGAAATACCAAGATGTACCAAGATATAAAACAGATGTTCTGGTGGCCGAATATGAAAAGAGAAATAGCCGAATTCGTGTCTCAGTGTTTGCATTGTCAACAAGTAAAAGCAGAACATCAAAGACCAGCAGGACTCCTACAACCTTTGCCGATCCCTGAGTGGAAGTGGGAACACATCTCCATGGATTTTGTGGTTGGACTGCCGAAGACACAGAAAGGTATGGATTCGATTTGGGTTGTTGTTGATAGATTAACCAAGTCAGCACACTTTTTGCCTGTTAAGACTACCTTCAACGCCAGTCAACTTGCCTTGTTATATGTGAACGAGATTGTTAGACTTCATGGAGTGCCGATGTCAATTGTGTCAGACAGAGACCCTAAGTTTGTTTCAGTTTTGGCGAGAGTCTCTGAGAGGGCATTGAAGCCGAGATTTAATCTGACTTTTCATCCCCGGATGGGCCAGGCGGTCGAGAGAACAATTCAGACACTTGAAGATATGCTTAGACTTTGTGTGTTGGACTTCCAAGGAAATTGGGCAGTGCATTTACCCTTAGTAGAATTCGCTTACAATAACAGTTATCAAGCTAGTATTGGCATGGCACCGTATGAGGCTTTGTATGGGAGGAAATGCAGGTCGCCGATATGCTGGACCGAAGTTGGAGACAGAGCTCTGCTTGGTCCCGAACTGATTCAAGTAACAACCGAGAAGATTAAACTTATCCAACAGAGGATTAAGACTGCCTAGAGCCGACAAAAGAGCTACGCCGACCAGAGAAGGAATGAGCTGGAATTCGAAGTTGGGGATCATGTATTCCTGAAAGTTTCACCAATGAAAGGGGTTTCTAGATTTGGGAAGAAAGGTAAGTTAACGCCCCGTTATATTGGGCCATTTGAAATTCTTGACAAGGTTAACACCGTTGCATACAGACTTGCTCTGCCGCCAGAATTGAGCCAAGTCCATAATGTATTTCACATTTCAATGCTAAGGAAGTATATTCGGGATCCACTGCATGTGATTGATTTCTCTAGAATTGAAGTTAACGAGAACTTAGATTATGAAGAGAGGCCGACGTCTATTGTTGACAGACAAGTTAGGCAATTGAGAAACAAGTCAATCCCAATGGTAAAGGTGGAATGGAAAGAGCACTATGGCAAGGATGCCACGTGGGAAATGGAAGAAGAAATGAGAATTCGACATCCAGAATTATTCTTGGAACAAGGTACCTTAAGTTTGGGGACCAAACTTCTTTAAGGGGGGTAGGATGTAACAACCCTCACTTTGATTTAGTCTTGCTTGCATGCATTTATGTATGATCTTGCCTTGCCGAGTTGTAATCTCGTTATTTTGCTTTGCTTTGCTTGTTAATTGTTACTTGCTTGAACTCATACCTTGCTTGGTCTGTAGCCGAGGTCAGCTTAGCCTAGTTCGCCTTGAACCTTTGCACTTAGAACAGTTTTGGAACCTTAGCCGACCTCCATCTACACCCCGGCACTCTTGCCGAGATGTCACCCTTTTGCCGAAGTGTTCAGAACCGAGCCCGAGATGTTTTGTGCTTAGTGATCTTTGTCCTTGGGCAGGTATGGCCTAGGCCGAGATGTGGTACACCCAGGCCAAGGTGTGGCACAGCTTAGTCAAGTGTCGTCCTCCCTAGCCGATGTCTTTGTTGACCCGTTGCCGAAGTTAGATTCTGGCCGATGTCCTTGCTAGCCGACGTGTTTTACCACCAAGCTTGTTGTGTACGCTTTGTCAGAGACTTGTCTAATCAATCAGTCACCTTTTGAGGAGAACCAACCCGGTAGTGCCACGTGTCCGAGCTGTGGTTTAAGACAGCCGATAGACTTAGAAACAATCATTTTGGTCTCAAATCTTTGTTTTTAGAGAGAGAAGCTCTCAAGGGAGAAGGAAGAACTTTAGAGAGAGAAAGGTGACTTTCGAGCTGGGTCTTGGTTGATCGAACCGTTAGATTTGTGATCGGAGGTGAGAATCTTGATCTGCTTCAGTTATTCCTATTGATTGTCAAGTTGCATTGCATGATTGGGTTTGTTTTGCATGCCATGCATGAATTTGGAGTTGGTTTTTGAAAGAGAAAGTTAGTACCCAGTGTGTTCCCACGAGATGGGAAACAGTGTTTTGATTTAGCATGTCCCGCCTTGTTATTGATTTGGACTTGGTGGAAGTGCCGAGATAATTGCATGTATATAAAGCTTGTTTTGAGAATGTGATTTGCCATGTGATTTGTAGGACTTTGATCTTTGCTTTGAGCCTACACCTGAAGACCGAGGTGAGTGGTGCTTTTAATAAAGCTATGTTAAACTGCTTTGAAAAATCTTGTCTTGCTTTGTTTTGATGGAAGTATTTGTTAAGCATGAATGATTAGCCTAACTCGATGTATCAAATGTGAGCTTTGTCTTGATGATTATCTTGAAAAGTCCCTTGGCTGGAGGACTATAAACTTTCGCAGCACTAAGCGTAAAAGTCCCTTGGCTGGAGGACTCTAAACTTTCGCAGCATTATGGATTAAAAAGGATACGGTCCTTTCTTGAACACAAGTCCCTTAGCTGGAGGACTCTAAACTTTCAGCATCATTTGTCAAAGGGCTACGGGCCTAAGTGACACCAGTCTCTTGCATAAAAAGGATACGGTCCTTTCTTGAAGAAGCCATTGTGTTAAAAAGGGCTACGGGCCTAAGTAACACAAGTCCCTTAGCTGGAGGACTATAAACTTTTGCAGCACTAAGAGTAAAAGTCCCTTAGCTGGAGGACTCTAAACTTTCGCAGCATCATTTTGTCTGTCTGGAAAGCTTTTGTCCTTGGTTGCCGATGTCATGAGCATCCCTTGAAACTTGTAAGATTGGAAAGATGAATACGGTTCATCCTTTGAATTGGTAAAGGTTTATTGTGCTTTGTTAGAAAGGATCTCGGCTAATATTTGGATGGTTTTGACATGTTTTGTTTTGTACAGACTTCGGCTATATTCATGCAAAACCTTTATTATTAGTATCATTCACTGAGTTTCCATACTCACCCTCTATATATATATGTAGGTGATGAGCAGGACGGCGGCGACGCCTAGATGTGTTTACCAGCTTGTTTTGGATACTTGATTTACGTCGGCTTGTTTTGCATTCTTGTCGGCCATCTTTGTGTCTACCTCGGCATTATATGTTTACGTCGGCATTTTGTATTTTCGTCGGCAAATCTTGAAAATCATGCTTCTTGGCTTGTATTCTCTGTATTTTGTACATGTCGGCTTAGAAGCCTTTTGATCAAGATGTGAATTGTATTTTATTTTTGGACTGGTTGTAAGACTATTTTGTATATGCCTTTTTCCTTTGACTTACGCACAGCTCTCATGGACCATTTGTATTTGATTTATTGCTTCCGCATTTTGGTAAGCCCCCTATGTGTGCCTTCTTGTGTGTGGATTTTGATAAGTTGGCCTTCGGTAATCACGGATTACTGGCCATCACGGCACCATCCTACTAGGCGCGGGTTGGGGTCGTGACATGGAATTTGGCAACTCTGAAACAGGAGAGACAACATGCCACTTTTAGAAGGGGTTCAAAAGGTCCAAATGCAATTACTGGCCGGCCATGTGTTTTTAGGGTCCTCCCATGTGTGTACAACACAAATATGTGGTTTTGGCTCAAAGAAAATGGCCCTAGGGTGTTCAACATTAGCCCGGAAGTGAGAAAACCAGGCGTCGGGGGGCGCCGGAGGAGAACCTTCTTTGAGACAATGCTGGCCTCCCACCCTCTAGTGATCTTCACGGTGATAAAAGCAATTACTGCCAAAAATGAACAAAACCGATGCAAAACAAATGCTCGGGGCCAAAACAGCGCGATTCGGGGTCCCAAAAACGGCCGTTAAGCAAAGTGGTGTTTGGCCCGCGAAGTGGGTATCTAAGACCCAGTGTCCCTCGAAGGGAGTAAATGAGATGCATGCCACAAACCGGAGGAATCGGAGATGGTTGGGTGGTCGAACCGAGGCACACGGCACAGCAGCTCCGGCAACCGAGCTCCGAAATGGGCAAAATGGCCTCTGACACGAAATGTAGCCCACCCCGAGAGATGGTCTCGGGACCTCTCCCTCCCTCGAAGAAAAAGCAGAGAAAACCGAGTTCGGTTCGCAAACCGAGGCAAGGCACAGAAGAGAGTTCGGAAGTCCGGAGGCAGGGCGCGCGGCCGCGACTCTGAGACTTCTGAACGAGCACAACATGCAACATCACCAAGCGCTCAATTGGTGATGTCTGAGTCTTAAGGTCGGTCAAAAATGGGGTGTCTCTGATTTGCCCTCTTTAATGACCTCGGAAGTCAAGAAGTGACGGGAGTGAATGTCAAAGCCTAGAGACGACCCATTTTTGACAAGGCCGAAAACTTAGACAATCATACAAGATGAACAGAGATATGTGCCTGCAGGCGTGCCCGCAGGTAGGGGGGGCAAAATGCAAAGCGACATGCACAGAGGCAAGTGATCATGCAAACGCAGCAAGCTGTAATGAGGCAAGTATTCGCAAATAGATGCAACAGTTTTAAGCAAGAATGCAAAGCAACAACTACATTTCATGCAGTTAGGAATGCGGAGAATCATTCAATTCTCGTCGCGTCTCACACGGAGAAGATATGATACCTGCGCGATTCGTCTAGTCGCACCAGCCTCAAATGAACCGTACATACAATATCGTGCCTGCAAAAGAGAGAAATTCAACGAGAACAATATGCTAACAACATATATTTAATGTGATTCCTGTGGTTCCGAAAGTTTGACACCGCAGGTGTCGTAGTGAATGCATCGCAATGCGAGAAAGGAACACGCGTGACAACGCATGCTCAAGCACAGAGGTATGGTACACCAAGAAATCATGCATGACAATGCAAAATGCTCATGAGCATGCAAGTTATATGCAAAACAATGCAAAACGAGCATAAATCAGGGCGCCCGTTTGTTGCGAAACAACGAGCTGGGAAACGCGCATTTCGGCGAAGGCAACTTGATCGCGGCCTCTGATTCACCTCCCGGAGAGGTTACAACATGTTCGAAAAGGATACACCTTGATTTTGATGAGTGATGATGAGACACATGTCAGAAATTGCAGCTGAAGTTCCGGCGGAGCAATTTCGCGCCAGAAAGTGCACTTTTCTTGAACTTTTTCGGGTCCCGGGATCTCCGATCTTCCTCAAAATTTGCAGAGAGCTAGAGGGGGGTGTGGGGAACACCACCGGCCAGGTGGTTACCCTAGGGGAGGCCACCGGCCAGGGAATAAAAAGCAAATGGCCGGCCAGCCAGAAAAGGTGGCGGTAATACACTAATCCAAAATCGGGGCAATTTTGTCTTTTGCCTCATTTTCTATATATATCCTCATCCATTCATTCGAAATCACTCCACAGCTCTGAAAACTCCTTCCTTGCTCCCCAAACCATTTTTTTCCTTGAATCTGCACTTTATCTGGCGCTTTTCGGCCTTCAGCAAGTTGTTTTTGAAATGTTTGATTTTAAGCACTTTGAACCGATTAAATTTTGATTTTGGGGCTTCTTTTCTCATTTTCACCACTTGAGGTAAGTTTGTCTGAATATTTGGAAGATTTTCTCAGGAGTTGACTTTTGTTGACTTTTTCATTTCCCGGGAGTTGACTTTTGTTGACTTTTTCCAATTTTAGCTCATTTTGCTCATTTTGCTCCTTTTGCAGATTTCTTGAAATGGCGGGTGATTACCCTCATGGTGGAGGTCCTCCAGTCTGGGGATGATTTTGATATCATGACCTTGCCCCAGAGTCCGCCCTTTTATTCCGGGAGATCACGCCATATACATGTGCTTCCATGGGCCGTTTCGTCGTTTCACTGGGTTCAATGGCCGCACCCGAGGATTTACTTGTGAGAGCGGGAAGCACCTCTCTCACGATGCGAGAGGTATTTTACTTTATTTTCTGCATTTTCGTGCATTTTGTAGCTTTGCCATGCTTGAACACAGCTTTTAGCTTATGACATAGTACTTTGTTTGCATTACGAGCGTGTGACTTAAACACTTGAATTCTTTGAACACACGGCTCATTGGTGATTGATTGTGAGCATACGGTACACATTAGTTAAGAATTGAACATCTGGCTCAAACAACGATTTATCGAACACCTGACGAATTTGAAGGTGAGCACACCGCACACACTTGATTAAGTAGAACACAGTCCCAAACTCCGATTTTCTTGAACACAGTCCAAGTCGATGGTGAACACACACCCTGCGATTGAAAGTAGAACACCACAGTCCCAAACTCGATTTTACGAACACATAGTCCAAGTCGATGGTGAACACACACCCCTTGATTGAAAGTAGAACACAGGTCCCAAACTCCGATTTTTGAACACAGTCCAAGTCGATGGTGAACACACGGCCCTGCGATTGAAAGTAGAACACACCTGACCCTAAACTTTGATTTTACGAACCGCGATCCGGTTGAGGTGAACACACAACCCACATCGATTGAGAGTAGAACACACTGACCCTAAACTCGATCTTGAACACCAGTCAGATTGAGGTGAACACACGACCCACAAATTTTTACGAAATTTGAACCATGACCAAATCTGAAATTTTACGAACCACGGCCAGTTAATGAACCACGCAGCCTTGAGTAAGATTTGAACACGCAGACCCAAAACCAGTTCTTGAACACGTAGCCCGATTTGAAGTGAACACACATTGCTTGATTAAGGATTGAACACACGACCCAAAACACAAAGTTCTTGAACATGACCTAGATTTGAAGTGAACACCTGTTGATTAAGGATTGAACACACACCCAAAACAGTTCTTGAACCACGATCCAGTTGAAGTGAACACACATTGCTTGATTAAGGATTGAACACTGACCCAAAACACAAAGTTCTTGAACACGACCCAGTTTGAAGTGAACACACATTGATTAATGATTGAACACACCTGACCCAAAATACAAAGTTCTTGAACCGCGGCCAGTTTGAAGTGAACCACGCATGACCTTGATTAAGGATTGAACACTGACCCAAAACACAAATTCTTGAACCGCGACCCATTTGAAGTGAACACACACCCATTGATTAAGGATTGAACACACCCAAAACCACGAAGTTCTTGAACATCGGCCATTTGAAGTGAACCATGACCTTGATTAAGGATTGAACACATTCCAAAACACAAAGTTCTTGAACACGACCCAGTTTGAAGTGAACCGCATGACCCGATTAAGGATTGAACACACATTAAAACCAGTTCTTGAACCGCGGCCAGTTTGAAGTGAACACGACCTTGATTAAGGATTGAACACCTGACCGAAACCACGAAGTTCTTGAACCATGGCCAGTTGAAGTGAACACACGCACTGATTAAGGATTGAACATCTGACCCAAAACACAAATTTACGAACACGCATGACCCATTTGAAGTGAACACGCAGCCACTACGCCGTTTCATTTGCACAAAGCTATTTCGTTTCATTTGCACCTGACTACTTCATTTCATTTGCACCTGACATTACTTGCATCTGACTTGCATTTTATTTTATCTTGAACACATGTATTCATTACGAATCTGAGTTGGCTCTCACTGCCGTCTTGAGGATATGGCTCCAATGGCGAGAGTGGTCTGTTGAGCTTCAGTTGTCAGGATTTGGTTGACTAAGCGGGGTTCGAGTGCATGCAGACGGTTATCCCGCATCTGCCGATGGGACATTGTTAGCTGCCTTGGTGGAGAGATGGTGGGACACCACCAATTCTTTCCATTTTTCTGCCACCGGGGACATGACCATGACTCATTTGGACTTTCTTGTACTCACCGGCCTAGACATAGGCGGTTGGCCCATACCTTATAGCGAGGATATGGGAGAGTGGGAGGCGCATGGACACATCTATTGGGGCTCGCCCACTTGTAAACAGAGCTTAGGAGAGTCGTACACTGGTTCTCTTCCGTTTTGAGGCCGGAGATGGAGCTGAGTCTCCAGGAGGTTGAGCAAGACACGGGGTTTCCTTATGTTCCTCTTTGGCACCACTCTTGTTTGCCGATAGGGGAACACCGTCGGGTTGTATCTTGAGTGCCCTAGTGGACCTATCACAGTCGGTCGGTATGTTGGGGTGGTGTGGCCTTTGGCTACCCTCTATTGTTACATGAGTGCAGCCTCTCGCGGGCGGGGAGACTTACGTGGCGGCTATTGGAGAGCCTGGGAGGTACGTTCTGTCCTCTTGATTTACATTTCTACTCCTCATTACTTGTTCATTGCACACACAACGCACTTTTACACTCTGCATTCTGCCTTTAGCACTTTGTATTCATATTCCGCACTGCTTTTCTCAGCTATGGGTGTACGTATATTTTCCCACATTAGCCCCGGAGATGGAGGTGGCAGGACTCCTTATGACTCCGTTTTCCTTTGGTATTCGAGGGCGAGCACCGCAGAGACCTCGAGACTCTCTTCTACTGCGGCGATATTTTGATCTTGTCGCAGGCAAGGTATTTCAGAACTCTTAGTTCCTTTCATTTTCATCTTTGATCTGCCTTGTATATTCCTGATTTCTGATTGATTTATGCACTGGCTATCCGCATATTACTTGGCAGCCCTGGGCGGTTTTAGGTGACGGTCTCCGACATCAGTATCCCGGAGGGTCAGGTAATTCCCAGTATAGGTTCCTACTTGAAGGACCAGTTGGTAGGGCATGGTTCTGAGGAACGCTTTCTCGTCGGTGTGAAGTGCGATTCTCAAGACCCTCTGCTGTACCTCCGGCCACTATCTTGATTCCGATAGACTATCTTCCCAGGAGGTCATTAATGATATGCAGGGCACCGATGCTTTGTTACATCTCATGGAGGGGGACTACGCCACCTATCGCCGTATATATCTGATGCCCCCCTTGACGGGAGTGCGTGTTCCGCCACGGAGGCCTACTGATGTACCATCGTCGAGTCGGGCTCGTACCACGGATATCCCCTCCTCTAGCGGGACTGGTGCATCTAGGGGTAGAGGTAGTTCGATTCCTCCGATCCCTCCATCTCTTCATCATCCTGGGTGGCGGACATGCCGACGAAAGCGAGTTGGCGGTTCGGGACTCCTTACCAAGTCTCGCTAGAGCCTCCTCTTCCTGACCACAGATATGTCAGGGATCCTGATTCACCCCCGGTATGTTTTACAGCTTTGATTTATCAATCAGATTACTTGGACATTCATTCCCTCACTGATAGTTTTGCATTTGTGTCTGCAGCCTCGATTGAGTACGGATGAGATACTTGGGATCTTGGCCACATTCGAGGCATGATCTTCTACGGAGGGAGGCCTGGTGGCCATTATGGGCGTCAGTCTTATTCATCTTTCCTGTATTTAGCGTATTTCTGATGACATACTGGTTTTGAACATTTTGCTGTATTGATAGGCTGTGTAGAGCACATCTGACACACACCCCACTCGCATATTGTACTTGCATATGCTTTTTATATTTGAACTGATGTATTGAACTCTTCACTTTCAGATGCCTCCTGTCTATGCACCGCCGCGGGCTAGACCACCCAGGCCTTCTCAGAGAGATCGAGGTACTAGACCTGTTCGAGGTACTAGGCCATCTGGGCCTTTTCGAGGAGCCGGGCCATCCAGGCCTTCTCAGGGAGCTGGGCCATCTAGGCCTTTTCGAGGAGCTCGAGAAGTAGGGTCGTCTCGTAGATGCAGGGCACCCATCATTGAGGAGGAGGAGGAGGTCGCAGACCGTGAGTCAGAGACATCTGCTGGGGAGGGAGGCTCCGGTCTTGGTTCCGGGAGCGGAGGCAGTGAGGATCCGGAGGATGATAGCTCGACGGATGGTGATGATGGTGCGAGAGGTTGTCCATGAGAAAGGATGAGGCCTCCTCATTCTCGTTCAGGATATTGATGCTATTTCCTGCTTTATTTTACTTTTTGCTAGTAGTTTGTAGCACTTTGCATATTGTTAGGCAGGTTTATTTCCTGTAAAACTTGTACCTTTATTTTGTTTTAAAACATGATGGAATGAAACAGCTTTTGAAAAGATGTTTGTATTTGAAATTCTTAGCATCATAGCGCATCATTTTGCACAAAATGGAATTGAATGAAAATGTGCCTTGTGTATTTCTAGATTAGTCGTAATGAACCAAGCGCAACAAATCAAAAACTCGACTCACTAAGAAATACGAGAATCTTAGCAAGTTTACAACTCGATAAGCAAAGTACAAAATGTTAATGACTCAATAAACAAGACTTAACAAAATTGCGTAAACAAAGAGTAAACAAAAAGTAATAACTCAAAACACAAAATCACGATTTCGACAAAACTTACAACTTGATAAGCAAAACAACAACTCGATGAGCAAAAATACAACAAAGCGTGCCGGACGAGCGATGCGGATGATGGAGCGTGCGGTGAGAAAATGGAGGCCTTCGGCGTTCGATCGTGAAAGTGCCTCAAACTTCCTTCCGGAGGGCAAAACAGGACCAATGAGCATGGTGGGCCACATTTGCTTTTGGGGATTGGAGGGTGGCCGGCCGGCCAGGTTTTTGAATCAAGGGGGCCCGGCCTGCTAGAATAAATGGCCGGTCGGCCACCTCCCCTAAGCTTCGAGT
Organism: Camellia lanceoleosa; assembly: GCA_025200525.1. Lineage (NCBI taxonomy): Eukaryota > Viridiplantae > Streptophyta > Magnoliopsida > Ericales > Theaceae > Camellia > Camellia lanceoleosa. The sequence continues at coordinate 121,431,685 of CM045771.1, read as the reverse complement.
GTGACACGTATCCTTTGAATAGTGTTTCACCCTCTATAAAAGCCCCAACCTTGGAATTCATTCATTTCATCACTACTTTGCACAAAATGGAGGCATTTCTCGCAGAAAATCTCACATCTTGGATCTCTTCTTTAGATGGGTCGGAAAAGTTGAACTTGGGGTTTGGCTTGAATGCACTATTCACGCTGTTGGGCGGACTTCACGCATCTTCCTTTCCTCCATGCGCGATGAGATTTTGGAACCCGGTGGCGCCGTCTTGACCGGAGGGCAAGAGGTATGTCCCACTTTTGAAGATTTTCAAGTTTTGATAAAATCGGCGGTGAGGAGATCTTGCCCCAACTCAATTTTGGCTATGCCAGACCTTAGGCGGATGTGCGGACTCAACGCGCATGATGCTCGATCACGATTTGTGACGGAATGTTGGACATCCGAGCACGATTCTGGAATTCTCCAATCTTTGGTGACCGGCGACCATCATTGGCAAGGCTTCCGACGACATGCTCTCTGGTTGTGCTGTTATCTCATTTTTGTTTGCCTCAAGCGGAGGGTCGGCGCCCGTCGATTGAAGTTGCTCAAGGCTTGAAAGAGGAAAGAGTGGCATTGCCATGACTCTGGCGAGACACCGATGGGCTTGGATGCTTTCTCTGGGGAGACAACCGGGTTCGCAGGAGTCCACTCTGCGGTAATGTTTCCCACCCTATCTCACATATATATTGCTCACATCATTCGACCCTCGGGCTCGGTTTTCCTCACAAAACCCTTATCTTACTTTTCTCTCATCGCACATCTCTCTATTCTTTATTCTCTCATTTTTCATCCCTCCCCAGATATGGTTGATGGATAAATTGCAAGTTGTGGACTCTTGCCACCTTACTCGACCAGCGGTTACTTCTTTCGACAACGCCTAGTCGATGCCCTTAATGAGGGATGGTGGTTTGAATGGATGTGCAATTTGTCGGCAGATTGCATTGCGTGGCGTTGTCCTTGGCTCAATCTCCCGGCAATGAGCTACTGACATGTCGGCGGTCGAGTGATCGGCTTGACTCACTTGTGTATTCTATTTCCCATTCCGTATTCTGCGCCCGGTTAAGCCATGATTAGACTTGCCCACGGAGGATAGAGTATCCGGCTACATTTCGATTCGCGCCTGGTGGCTCGGCAAGCATGGCGTGGAGAGTTAGAAACCGGCCCCGCCTACTTTTAGTTGCACTTTGTCGGCGAGTCTTTGGGATTGGCTTAATGAAGAAGCACAGGTTAGGCCTAGGTTGGCATCGGAGGCTTCAACCAGCTCTGGGAGGGGGCGCAGGGATACCTGACTTGACTATGCCCCAGATTTATTGCTTTACTAGTACTTTCAAGCTTTCTTCCTGAGTGTAATAAAAGCAACCTCAATTTATGCAAGAGCAAGAGAACTCTGTTTTGAAATCAATGAAATTGAAGGTTGTGGTACTGAAAATTCTCCGTTTTTGGTCCAAAAATGGTCTTAGTTGTGAAAAGATTAATTTGAACAAAGTCAACTTTTATTAAAACTTTTCAAAACTATTTTCGATATGGATCAGAACTGGACACGCCTGAGATCTGTCACTGAGATGCGCAACCCCGGATCCTAGCAACTGGAAAGTTGCCCCTAGTTTGAAAAGTGCCTCGGCGATTCATAGCAACGGAAAGTTGCCCCTAGTCTGGATGGTGCCGCAACACTTCATTGCAACGAAAAGTTGCCCCTAGTCTAAATAACACTGTACCGGAGATCACGATAAATGCTGATGAATATAGATGACTGAGATGATCAAATGGACAAAGTTGATCGAGGAAAAGATTGAAATTTGAACTTGGGATGAAGGCGCCTCGTATCCCATAGATGGGAATCAAGCCTTCGTAGTTCGGGCTTGGGTTATTTCGAATATTTTACTCTCCTTTGCGCTCTAACTTTTACCAAGGCCGCCCTTTGCGGGTTTTCAACCTTCTTGAGCTCGGTTTTATAATTTCAAATTTTCTATGCTCTGAATTTTGCCTAGGTCGCCCTTTCGGGTTTTCGGCCCTAGCGAGCCTCTCGAGGTAATATTTCTTCAACTTGTCCATGTTGATCGGTTGAGAAAACTCTAAGCCGGCTAGGTCCATCGTAACCACGGCTCCACGACAGTTGACTTGATAATATAGGGACCAATCCAATTGGGTCTGAACTTGCCCCTTGGGTCATGGATGGGAGCTCGGTTGTCTTTGAGTACCAAACCTCCTTCTTTCAAATTCCTGGACTTAACCTTCTTGTTGAAAGCCCGGGCGATTCTGCGTTGATAACCTTGGACGTGGTACAGTGCTTTCAGCCTTCTTTCATCGAAAAGCATGAGTTCCTCAAATATGTTTTGCTGCCAATCCGCTTCGGCTATCTGGCACTCATCCAATACTCGTAATGACGAGACCTCAATCTCAATAGGGAAAACGGCTTCCATCCTATAAACCAATGAGTTCGCCCCAGTAGAAGTTCTGATCGAAGTCCTGTAGCCCCACAGAGTGAACGGCAGCTTATCTGGCCAATCCCGATAGGTTTTCACCATCTTCTGTAGTATGCGCTTGATGTTCTTGTTGGCGGCCTCAATTGCTCCGTTGGTTTGCGGCCGGTAAGTAGACGACTTATGAAAAGCCACATTGTATTTCTCCAACAAATTGATCACCTCCTTTTTGAAGTAGGAACCATTATGCAAGCTTGATTTCATTTGCGACTCCGTAGCGACAGATAATGTTGTTTCTGATAAATTTTGCTACATGCGAAGCCTTCAACACCGCATAAGATTGGGCCTCAACCGACTTTGTGAAATAATCTATCGCTACTAAGATGAACTCATGCCCATTCGACCCCTTTGGCGTAACAGCTCCGATTACATCAATTCCCAGACGAACGGCCATGGCGAAGTCATGTTGTCTGACTTTGTGATTGGGATGTTCATGCGATTTGCATGAATTTGACACTTGTGACATCGCCGGACGAAGCCAATACAATCCTCCTCCATGGTGGACCAGTAATAACCTTGTCTAAGGATCTTCCGTGCCAACATTACCCCATTCATGTGTGCACCACATTCACCCCCGTGGATAGCTTCCATCAGACGTTTTGACTCTTCGGCGTCAACGCATAGTTTATGCATTCCTAGATGACCTCGTTTATACAGTTTACCCCCGCAGAGGATGAACTGAACTGCCATTCTTTTGATTGCCCTCTTGTCTTGGGCATTTACCCCTAGCGGGTATGCTTCTTTCTCCAAGTTCGGATGTCGTAATACCGAGGGTGTTCGTCACGAACTTCATCTATGGCTACAATCGACTCATAGGCGGTGCAAATTTACAGTCGATGATATTTGGACGCATCCGGACTCCACACGGGATGTCTATCATAGAAGATAGAGTTGCTAAGGAATCTGCGAACCTGTTGTTCTCCCTTAGTAGATGAGTGAAACTTAGCTTCTCAAACCGAGGAATCAGCAAATCCAAGGTTTGGTGATACATCATCATCTTTTCCTCTTTCACTTTCCAGTCTCCTTTAGCTTGAGACAGAACAAGGTTCGAATCCCCAATGACGTCCAACCGTCTTGCCCTAGTTCTAGAAACGCTTCTAGACCGACAATACCGCCTCGTATTACCTTCATTGTTCGAGACTTTGAATCGGAGTTTGAAGGCTAGAGGATACTGAAATTGTCGGTGCTATCAAGAACACTTCTATCCCATACCCATGTTGATTTGGCTCGTCAAAGTACATAAATCAAGTTTCTTCGTCAATATCTGCGAAATTGATTCATCAGGAATAGGTACTCGACCGCTTCATCCTCAATAGGGTGGTCGGACGAGAACTCTGCCACCGCTCTTCCTTTCACTGACTTGCGTGTCACGTATGTGAGATCAAATTCGGAGAGCAACAGCAACCAACGAGCTAGCCTACCCGTAAGCGCTGGTTTCTCGAAGAGATATTTGATGGGATCAAGTCAAGAAACCAACATTACAGAGTGAGCTAATAGGTAGTGCCGCAGCTTCCTGGTAGCCCATACCAGAGCCAAGCAAGCCTTTTCCAGCGGTGTATATCGGGTCTCATACTCCAACATCTTTTTGCTGAAATAATAGATGGCTTTTTCTACCTTATCTTCTGATTCTTGTGCAAGCATGCAACCCATCGTGGTTTCAGTCACTAACAGATACAAAATCAACGGTTTCCCCGGTTCTGGTGGCGATAAAACGGGTGGGTTCTGTAGATATTCTTTGATCTGTTCAAATGCAGCTTGACATCGGCCGTCCCATTGGAACTTCTTTCCTTTCTTGAGGAGGCCAAAAAGTGGTTCACAAGTCAAGGTTAGTTTTGAAATAAACCGTCTTATGAATTGCACTTTACCCAGAAAGCCTCGCACCTCCTTTTCAGTCCTTGGTGGTGGCATTTCTAGGATGGCCTTGATTTTGTAAGGGTCGAACTCGATGCCTTTGTGTGTCGAAACCCTAGCATTTTCCCATTGTAACACCAAGCGTACATTTACGAGGGTTTAGCGCATGGAATTCCACGATCCTTTGAAAAACTTGTGCAAAGGCGGTGTAGTGGCCCTCTCTTTCCTTGGACTTGACAATCATGTTGTCCACATACACCTCAACCTCTTTGTGGATCATATCATGTAGTATTGTGGTCGCGACCCGTTGATAAAGTAGCTGGCGTTCTCCAATCAAGCGGCATTACGGTAGCGATATGTCCCACGGGGTGGTGAATCTGATCTTTTCTCATCTTGGCGCCATCACTATCTGGTTGTATCCTGAAAAGCCATCTATGAACGAGAGCAATGCATGCCCTGCTGTGAAATCTACCAACTCATCGATGTGCGATAAGGGAAAGTCGTCCTTCGGACTAGCTCTGTTCAAATCCCTGAAGTCTACACACACCCGGATCTTGCCATCTTTCTTTGGCCGGAACAATGTTAGCCAACCAAGTCGGATATTGAGATACCGGCGAGGAAACTGCGTCGATTTGCTTGGTGCCCTCTTCTTTAATCTTAGGAGCCCAATCCGGGCGGATCCTTGAGTTACCTTGGCCAGTCGGGCCTCAAGGTCAAAGCGGATCCGATGCTGTACAATCTCAGGATCGATTCCAGGCATGTCTTCGTAGGACCACGCGAAAACATCTTTGAAATCTTTTAATAAAGCGACTAAGCGCTCGCGTTTCTCCGAAGACAACGTGGACCCGATCTGGACCAGCCGCGGGTCCTCCTCAGTACCAATGTTCACGGTAATGATTTCATCCATTAATGGTTTAACAAATCTCTCTTGCTCTTGCTCAATTAAACGTTGTAAAATCGGAGGAACTTCGTCCTCGTCGTTTTGATCAAAATTTTGAAAGTCTGAATTAATGCAATAAATTAGGGCACAGAAAAGTACTCGGAAACCACAGATAGCTCATTCTCATTAGGCACATCCAAATCGTCCAATTCATTGGTTACAACAGACTCAAATGAAAAGGAAAAAGACGACACAGGAGGCTGTGGCATTTGGGTTAACATCCCGAGACTTCGGTCATTTGGAACTGATTCCGACTCACGGGACTCGGTGGAATCAAATTCGGCTCACTACGACCGGTGTTCTTTGGACAAAAATCCCTCCTCGTCTTGCCAAGTAAGAGAGGTGCGATTGATGCATCAAGATAGGCTGATTTGGTCGGCTCATGCCGTTTCATTCCCAATCATGGAAACCGCGAAATTATCCCCCAAGCACTCTTGGTCGATCGGAGGATCAGAGAGGAGACATGCCAGTGCTACCCCCATTTCCAACTCTGTGCCCTCAGGATCCTTATTACGCTCAACCTCGGTTGTTGGAGTGCATGCGCTCTGTAGCAACGTCATCCCCGGATAGTTGCGGTCGAAGAAGATTTGAAACACAATGCAGCGCTTCTTCTCCGCGTTTAACCATGGCTCTGGGAAGCCGCAAAATGGAAAGTCCTCCCCTTCTCGGACCAAGCGTCCGTTCAGGGTACCCTGGATGCGCCTGTGCATTAAGTCAAAAGGCTTCCCAGCCTGCTTCGCTCTGGCTCTGCCGGCCATTTCCTTTCCTTTCCTCACCCAGTCCTCTTTGGTGGACAGATAACCCAGTCCAAAGGTATGCGGGTTGTGTGGCACTTGACGCCAACTTGGCGACTCCTTTCTGCTCCTTCCTAATCCCATCCCGGGGATATGTTGTAGCTTGTTCATGAGGTAGACGGATTGGGCACTGACATACACACCTTTATTCACAGCCATAATATTCTGCACTACCCGGGCCTCTGCCAAAGTGAACCCTGATAAGAATACATCCTCCATGCCGTGCTCGATTTCCAAAACTGGCGTAGACACTTCTGGGGGTGGATGGATGGATGAATTTCCGAAAACAATTGCAACCCCCTTCCCGTGAGGGTATTTCAACATCTGGTGCAGAGTGGAAGAGACTGCTTTCACTTGGTGCAACAACGGCCGCCCCAAGAGCAAGTTGAAGGTTGCGGGAACGTCCAAGACATGAAATTCAATGTTGTGTTGTCCTGGACCAACCTGGGCCTGAATCTTGACAGTCCCCATCACTTCTCTGCTGGTATTATCGTAAGCTTTGATCACCTGAGTGGTTGGTATGAAGTCTGCGGGTTTTAACCCAATTGCATATCTTTGTTACATTTGTCGGACATTGATAGCAGACCCGGTATCAACAAGTACCACCGGTATCCACTTATCTCTACATTCCACGGAGATGTAGAGAGGTTTGTTATGATTCACGCCCTCAGGCGGTAGTTCTTTGTCTGAAAAAGTTAATGCCGGGGAACCTCCTCCCGGAAAAACCAGCCCAACCAGCTGCTTTGGTGTAGTATCAATGGAGAGTTTGGCCTTATCCATGACAGATAGGACAGCCTGTCTATGTACCCTTGATGCCATAAGCAGTCCCCAGATGGAGATGTCTACTTGTATCTTCTTTAACTGTCTCAGTACAGCTTCTTCTTCAATTTGCTTCTCTCTCTATTTCTCGGCCTCTTTATCTTTCCCAGATGCTTCGGGTTGGTCGAGGTGCGGGGGCTTGAAGTACCGCCCGCTCCTGGTCATGTGGTCCACCTCATCGAGGTACCAAGTATCATCTGGTTGAGCATCTGCCCAATCTTCGTCTGTGTGGGCAAGACATAAGTCATCGTCTTCCCACCACATCCCACTGACATTCAACAAACACCTATCTGGTTCCGGCAAGTTCGTACTCTTGGTGCTTTCATCCCACATGCTCACAGCATGTCCTGCTCTTGTGCTCGCAGCACTTTCAACCTCTTCATGGTTCTTGGCTTTCCGGATTCTCTCAGAATTCCACCTATTTTCTTGCTCCTCCTATGTTAGTAGGGTTTGTTGTTCGGTTTTCACCATATCTTGATCCCGAGCGAAATTCTTTGTACCGGCGCTCTCCGGCAATTCATTCTGACTCTCGGCCCTTCCGACCATCATTGATACCCCTGCCCCTGCCGGGCCTTGCTCTGGCTGAATTTCCACAACATCTGGCTGATCATCTAACCATCCGGCAATCTCTGCCGACTCCCCATATTCAAACCAATTGATTGTTGCATCCCCTGCTTCTTGGTCGTTGAAGAACTGGAGGTTAGCAAAATCTTCTTCCATCGTTGTCAGATCATCTGTCCCTTGTTCTAGTCCGTCCCCCGAATCATGCACAATTGACTTTTTTAGGCGACCTCACACTCATTTTTCAGGCTCATCGATAAGATATATCCGCTTGGATCGTAAGCTCTTCGGCCAATTCCCGGTTGTCCCATCGGACTCACCAATTCTGCTCTCTTCTGAAACACGCTTGTTCCATCTTGAGGTCACCACCTCAGCTCAGATTGGGTTGTGAAGGTGTCCAACATGCACAAGTCGATTGCAATCGGGAAGGATCACCTCCGGCTTGGGTAGGTGAGAGGGAGTAATATAGATACTAGGATCGTGAAAGCGACCCGGTTTGGATGAGGTTGACTCTTTTGGGTGGTGGATCTTGGTTATGTCTGAGTGGGTTAGTTGTGACGTTGGGTCTTCGGGAGGTAGAATGATATTCTTGTCAACGAGGTTGTAAATCTCGTGACGCCTTGAAAACATTGATCCGTATCATGGCCATCTTCTTTGTGGTACGCCTTATGCATTTGGGTTGTGGGAAGGGGAGTGGATTTGGTAGTGGCCTCGGCTCTAGGGGTTTGAGATGCCCTTTTTGATTAAACGCCGAGATCCTTGGACAAGGGCATGTATAGTGGAGTGAAGGTTCTTTGGCCTCTGGATTGGTATCTCGGGGCTTAGTTCTTTGCTCCGAAGTCTTGGAAAAAGGGTGTGGCAGCTGCGGGCCTTGGTTGGGAAGGGAGTAGTGGTGACCATACCGACCTCCGAAGTCCTTGTGTTTGCGGCGCCACTCAGACTGCGTTATTGCGGTTGAACGTCCTTTGGTGCTCTCGGTCTGGTCGATCAAACCTTGCTTCATCGCATCCTCGTACCCCCATCTCGTGTAAATCTGAGAAGGTGGGGAAAGGGAGTACGATCATTTTCTGCATTAACTTCGGTTGGAGATTGCGTACAATCATCCGAATTTGATCTTTATCTGTTGGCCTCAAGGTCATCATCGATGCCTTTACTCTCCACCGAGTTACAAAATCAGAGAAAGTCTCTTTTTGTTCCTGCCTCGTTGTTTCGAGGTCATGTGTTGTAATCTCGATCTGTGTATTATATGAGTACTGTGCAACGAAGGCCTCAGCCAGCTCATCCCAATTTCTCTTCACATCATCTTCTAACTTTGCATACCAGATGGCCGCCACCCCCGACAAAGTTCTGCCAAATAAGAAAGCTTTTGTGGTCGGGTTAGGCCCATTGGCCTCAAGATGTCTGAAAATAGCCGGAGATGGACCATAGGATCCCCTGACCCATCAAAACGATCAATCTGTGGCATCTTGAATCTGTCTGGCAGTGTCACGGCCACGTCAGTGTAGCCATCTTCAATGTCTGGGATGGCCTTCACCCCCTGCGATTTCTTGAAAAGCTTTTCCAGCTTACTGAGTTTCAGAGCTGTATGATCTACCTCGAACTCAAATGGAGAGTCCGGGTGGTTGGGTGTAAGATTCTTGGACGATTCTTGGCGAAGTGAGCGGCCAGATTGGAAGACCTGTGTCCTCTTGAGTGTTCCGGACATCGAGTAAGGTATTCTGGGTGTTCGGGAGGATATTCTGAGGATTTGGCAGGGTATTCTGACCAGTAGATGCCTGTTCAGGTAGTAGAGCCGCTGGTGGAGGAGGAGCCTGATATGAAGCGAGACGCATTCTCTGTTTGCGACCTAGTGATCATCGACTCTTGGGCCATGACTGCGGTTTGTTGCTTGGAGAATTCCGCTTGGCGGGTGGCGTCCTCCTACATCTGTTTCATGCTCTCATGCATCTGGCGCATCATCGCCTCCATCCCTGATGTATTCTGCTGTTCCATCTGAATGACCGGTAAATGTACCTCTATGGCAGACACAGAAATCTCAACCTGACTGTTTACTGTCAAAGCAGCCCTCTGTCCCGGTAATCCCTGTTCTGACACACTGCGCCTCCTCGGCCTTCTTCTGATAACTGGGGGTAGAGAGTGGAACACTGGATGTCCGTCAACGAGATCCTCGGATCGGTTGAGTCGGCGACCTCGTGTCCAAAGTGCTTGGGGGGTATCTATTGGTTCGGAAGCAATCGTGCTAAAAACTGCCCTAGCAAAAAGATAATAAAGCGAAAAGGAAATAAATAACCAGAAAAACGGGCAGCATAACAGCTTAAATTAAATACACACAACACACAGTCGGGCATACAACACACAGTTGATAAAATTTGAAAATACCATCCTCAATCAACGATCATTGTTCTGTATCCTTTGTTCCCCAAAAAGCTGAATCGGATATCCGCATGACAACCGATTCTCGAATCTTGTTGATGCCCGCAGTTGCCCAAACTCAACTGATACAAGCATTCCCTGTAGAGACACACTCTAGCAAGCACATAGCAGATAAGTGAGAGCTGAAAACACCCCTATGTTGGGGTAGGGTTTCCCTGTCCTATTTTGTCAGGAACTAGGGTTTCACTACGCACGCAGCGGCTTCAAACAACCTATAAACGGGTAAGCAACCTGTCCTAGTTTGGAATGGTCACTATGGATCCGAATATGCACTAGGTCGAATGGTCAAAAGGGTGCCCCGGTAAAACCGGGGTTTGTGTTCCCATGCTGTCAGAGCCCAGAGCCGATCAGCCTTACGGACATGACTTGACAAGACAAGCCTCCGGCAAATCGTTCGGGAATGGCATATGGCAAACACGGTGTCCTAGGCGCACCGATGCAAATGCAATGCAAAGAAACACACAAGCGTAGTCAAAAACAGATATCACGAGTTCGAGTCAAGTTCTCTAAATCCCAAGATCGCTTGAAGCAGACGTCCCCGAACGCATCCCGGGAAGGAGTGCGAGTCCCCCGGTTACAGTTCGATATTGGGTCACTACAGTTCGAAGGACTCAAATGTCACGGTTCTCAATCTTGAACCAAAGAGTCCAAATCCGGCAAATCGTTTTGAAAACAGATTTAAAGAAGTGCCAAACATGGACTGTTTCGCCAGATACAGAGTCGCCACCTAAATGTTTTTTTTTAAATGGGAAATTTAGGAAATCCTGACTCGGTGCCAAAGGCCACGTGTCCGTCATCACCAAAGTTGCCTCGGCTTGGGAACTTGGGTACGATTGGGGAAGGTCACTTCGTGAGCACCACCGCTCGCCCGGTCAAAGACCGGCCTCTACTAACCATGATATCTGTTTTTGAAAACATTGTATGTTCTTATTCCGATTATTAGCCTAGGTTACTATGTGATGTGCACAGCATACAAGTATAGACTGAGTCGCCTGAATTGGAACAAAACATTTCATGTTTGTTTGTTTGAAAATGGTTTGATGGTGCTACCTGCAGGTAGGCTAAGACGTGGATTTGCCACCCTCGGGTGGGCTTAGAAAACATGATTTTGCCGCTATCTAGTGGGCTTAAAACAAACATTTGATGAATTGTCCAATCCAAGTAACTTAACCTCCACCCACAGGCATTCAAGGCAGTTATATCACATAAGCACATAGCCTCATGGTAAGCATGCTATTCATGGCAACACTCACACGCATGCAAGGATGCTAAAGCATAAAACTCACCGAGTACTCCACGCCAAAATAGAAGCTCGTTAGAAATCATGCATGATCCTAAATATACAGTAATGCCTAATGCGACACATGCAAAGATGCAAACTATAGCAGGCTCGGCTATTCTAAACATGGCATATGAAATGCTACAATTATCACATACTCAATTTGGAATTTGAAATACAAATGCAGTTTGTATGATGCACCGAGCCCGGTGCGTGCAAAACAGATGAATGATGCAAACATGCTGTCATACTGGATGCTAATTGAAATATGCCCTATATCTAACCATCGTAAGCAAGTAAATAAAAGGGAGAAAGAAGTGGGGGTTGGAAGACATACATCACACTCACCCACACTTATTACAATTATGCCCTCGCGCGGAGGGTCGAATAAATAATCTGATCAAATGAAAGAATAATACATCAAAATATCTGATTCCTAATTAATTACAGATTAACTAAGAAAGTCAGAATCGGTATGCAAGCCGAAACGCCTTGACTCTGCTCCAGATAATGAGACGATGCATGTTTGGACTGCTTTGCGCGGAAATCCACGGCGATGCCCCGATTAACCTCTGTTTGCAATGTTTCTCGAAATGCGTGCCAAGCCTCGGAAGACTGCTGATTCTTGATTTTGCTGCAACAGAGAGCAGGAAAGAGGCATAGCAATGTATTTAACAAATATATGCATGCCTCGATCCTCGTGCCACCAATCACGCATCTCGATGCATGATGGCCGAGGAATCGGATTGCACAACTCAATATAGGATGAATGCACATGAATGCTACAACAAAACCTAACTCCATCATGGGTAATCCGGAGTGTCGGTGACTTGGGAATTGAGACCGTTCGTCACTCAAGTCTAAGCGTGCCTCGTTTCGTGCAAGCTAACTCCTATCCCGAACATGATGCGATATGCACGATATGCATGAAATGTAGCTAATATGTAATCCTAACATACACAATGTCATGGAATGGCATACACGCTAAACGAGGTAACACACAACCAAGCATACACAATGCTACGGATGAAATGACATACGCAATGCAGTAATGGGCTTACACCAACATGAGAGAGCCTCAGCCACACTCACACAGGAGGCCATCGGATAATAAAAGAAGTGCCTCGAAATGCGTGCACAAGGACACACAAACTGAGGCAATGACATAAAGGCATGAAACGACTTGAAATATGATATACAATGAGACTAAAATGAGATGTCTCGAAAGGCGTGTCCACGGGCACGCAAACCGAGAAAATGGCCTACGGAATGCAACAGGACTAAAATGAGATATGCGATGCAATATGGGCTTACACCAACATGAGAGAGCCTCAGCCTCACTCACATAAGAGGCCGAGAGATGAGAAATGAGATGTCTCGAAATGCGTGCACACGGGCACGCAAATCGAGGCAACGGTACTAAAGCATGAAATGGCGCTCCAAATGCAAATTGGACTTATACAAACATGAGAGAGCCTCAGCCACACTCACATAAGAGGCCGAGCGATGAAAAATGAGATGCCTCGAAATGCGTGCACACGGGCACGCAAACCGAGGCAATGGCATACGGAATGCAATGAGACTAAAATGGCATACAGGATGCAAAATGGACTTACACCAACATGAGAGAGCCTCAACCACACTCACATAAGAGGCCGAGAGATGAAAATGAAGTGCCTCGAAATGTGTGCACACGGGCACGCAAACCGAGGCAATGGCACTAAGGCATGAAATGGCATGGAAATGATATGCAAACATGCAAATGAATTTCAGCACTTAAATGTGGGGGGAAACAGTCCCGAAACATGGCTAAAGTGCACCCGAAGCATGGAATGATCCCGAAATGCGATATTAGGCGCCCGAAATGGCCTATAGCTATGCAAAACATGCACAATATAGACATAGAATGAAAATACAGTAGCAAGGCAGCCCCAAGAAAAGAAATTTTCAGTCATAAAAAGGGCTAAACAGCAAGCACACATAGGATTAGGCAAGTATGCAAAAATGGCTCCGCAAGAGGGGTATTGAAGCAAGTGATACATGTGATGCCCAAATGGAAAAATACCCTTCTACAACACTGAAGAGGGACTAAAAATATGAACATTTACAGTAGATGACATCCCCCAAATCAGTACGAAAATATGCTAAAAATTCCATGCAAGATTGAGGCCACAAGAGGATATAACATGAAGTAGGCCAAACATTCATCCAACAAGAAAAGACCCTTAATGAAATATTTCCAGAGGGTCAAAATATGACTCTTTCCAGTTCTGATGATGGCCGAAAACAGAAGCTAGATAAGCTTAAAAAAGTATGCAAAAATGGGGGTCAAAGAGGGGTATAATGACAAGTATAACATGGGGACCCCCAACAAGGTTGATCTCTTCTACAATGTTGTAGAGGGACACAAAATAAGATTACTCACAGTTCATGACATGCTCCAAAACAGACTACATGTAGGCCAAACATATCATGCAAATTTACGGTAAATAGGAGAGATTATGAAGTAAGTGCAAGATAGGGGGCCCAAACAGGGTTGAGCCCTTATTCAATGTTGAAGAGGGGCTCAAAATAGGCCCTCGTACAGTTTACATTGTGCTTGGAAACAGATCATTCATAGGCCAAATATTCAATGCAAAATAATGGCATATCAGAGGATATTGAAACAAGTGCAAGATGGAGGGCTCAAACAGGGTTGAGCCCTTGAACAAACATGAAGAATGGCTCAAAAAATGCCTAGTTTCAGTTAGGGTCGGAGCCCAAAACAGTGTTAAAGTAGGCTTAAGAAATGAAGCAAGAAAGTGCTACAAAAGAGGGAAATGGAGACTTACCCTTGAAGACCTCTTCTCTTCTACCTCTTGGCTTGAGAAATGTTGCTTCTAAGCCTCTGAGAACCTCTCCTTGCTGCTGGAAATGGAGTGGTGGTGGTGGTGCTTGATGGTGATGAAGAAATGGCACCAAATTTGAGAAGAATCAAAGAGATGGAGATGGATATGTGTCTAAGCTCTTATTTGAGTTTTTCTAACCCTAGCCTAAGAGTTGGGAGGCTCCTTATAAGGACCAAAAGAGGAGGGCAAAGGTGGAGGGAAATGCACCCAAGTGTTCCCCTCCAAAATATCCCCCGGATACAGATCTTTTCTGGGGGAAACAGCTACACAGCTGTAAAGTATGGACTGAGAGGGTCATGGCCGGCCTCCCACTTTTCTTGGTGGTGTGACCACCCCCTATGGCCCGGCCTAGGGTCAAAAGGTCACTGTGAATTTCTGGCCGGCCACATGAAAAAGGTGTCCTCCCACGTGTGTACAACAAGGCCCTGTGGTTGGAATTTGGCAACTCTAAAACAGGAGAGACAACATGCCACTTTTAGAAGGGGTTCAAAAGGTCCAAATGCAATTACTGGCCGGCCATGTGTTTTTAGGGTCCTCCCATGTGTGTACAACACAAATATGTGATTTTGGCTCGAAGAAAATGGCCCTAGGGTGTTCAACATTAGCCCGGAAGTGAGAAAAAGCAGGGGCCGGAGGAGCATAACTGGTTGCTAAGACAATTGCTGGCCTCCCACCCTCCAATGATCTTCCTGGTGATAAAACAGAGGTACCTGCCAAAATGAACAAAAACCGATGCAAAACGAATGCTCGGGGGCCAAAACGCGCAGTTCGGGGTCCCGAAAACCGGCCGTTAAGCACCGAAAGTGGTGTTTGGCCACGAAGTGGGTATCTAAGACCCCAGTGTCCCTCGAAAGGGAGTAAATGATATGCATGCCAAAAACCGGAAGAATCGGAGATGGTTGGGTGGTCGAACCGAGGCACGGCCTAACGCTCAAACCGGAACCGGCTCGAAATGGGTAAAATGGCCTACGGCCCAAAATGTAGCCCACGGCCACTGAGAGATGGTCTACGGGACCTCTCCCTCCCCTCAGAAAAGGAAACAGAGAAAACCGAGTCCGGTTCTAACCGAGGCAAAACCTGAGAAGAAGTTCGGAGAGGCGGAGGCCGCGACTCTGAGACTTCTGAACGAGCACAACATGCAATATCACCAAGCGCTCAATCGGTGACGTCTGAGTCTTAAGGTCGGTCAAAAATGGGGTGTCTACAACTGGTTTTTAAATCACGAATTTTAAATGTAATTAATAATCAATAAAACTTGAGATTGAACTTAAATAATCCATAATTAATAATGAAATAAGATCACAGTTATATGTATTTCTTATCATGGTTAGTGCATGTGAGTAAAAAAGTTTCAGACCACAAAATGTGACTATCAATCACCGCATTATAAAAATATGAAAAGAATTAATATCTAAAATGTGAAGTATTGTGGTGGATGCTCTTGACCAGATTTGTAGATCAATGTTGGCTGCTAATTTGCTTTAAAAAAATTTTAAAAAAAAAAGAACAGCATAGCCAATTAGAATTTTCACAAACCAAAAATAAGTTACATATTGATCTACATTCTGGGAAGATTATAGCACAAATAATACTCAATACATGGAGAGTACTTATTCATTAATTATCCTTACATTTGTTGTAGGTTATTAAGGTTGAACACTTAATTTTTGTTTATTTATTTACTTTTAAGGTAGGGATTGTGAACATTTTTAGAGCATGCAAATGGGTTTATGATTAGGTGGATGTTCCACAAGCTCCTGAATCATTTTCTTCAACTCTTGTTCAAACCTATCCATGACTGATTCTGGCAAGCATATCGGTACCACAATATGTCCCTAAAACATGCAAAAAAGCTAATAAAAAATATCACTCTTGGAACACCGCCAAACACTGGCATCCCCAACCCGAAATCTACCATATCCAACCCTGCCTGAGTCGTATCTGTTGGCTACATATTTTGTATAAGCCAATTACAGTTCGACACGTGGCTGGACAAAGGCAATACGGGAAAACAATTCAAGTCCTCAATCATAAGCTTACACGTGGCAATTAGTATTGGTTTTTTGTAGATCTGTATAGCACTGGATCAAGCAAAGAGATGCAAGATGACGTGGCTTCAACGGTTACTCATATTTAAATTCAAAATCATGAAGGAAACCTAACTGCAAATATGACATAGTGGAGCTAGCTATAAGGCAACATGATCAGTGATCATGGAAGGGTGGTTCGACAGTTAGAAATACAGTTCGACGGTTATCATTAAGAAGTATAAATAGCAGAGAAGGCTCTAGAAAATCCCCCCAGACTCAGATAAAAAAAACCAGTTTTATCTACTTTATTTCCTTTCTAGTTTTTATATTTCTTGTTCTTTACATTTCTGTACTTCAAATTCCTGCATTGCACTTCGTTCATAGGAGTAGTTTCAAGTAGTTTGTTGCTGTAAACCTCTACGAGGTTGATTTGGATCTTTGTAAGTCTTTCATTTTATTTAATGAAATGTTATAATTGTTCTTCATTTAATCATTGTTTACTTAATTTTCCTAAACAAAGCCACTAGTAAAAGTCTTCTTCATTGAGGCTGAAAGAACTAAAACACAATCATCTGATAATTGGTTGGCAAGTAATATTCTGTAAGGACTTATTGATCCTTGTTGGCACGCTCACAATTACAAAATTAACCTTCGAAATCCAAAAAGCCAATGTTTATTTTTGGTACGCCCAGTGGGACCGCCAAGTGTAAGAAATGACAAACAATTTGAATTTGGCCATTCGAACTTGTCAATATGAAATATATTGGCGTGAAAGAAAAATTTTGAATATTCAAGAAAAGATCCATTTTCTTGATGAAAGAAACATCCAAGTTGTTTCTTCATTACCGTATTATTTGGTAAATGAAAAAATACACCACTTAATTGGAGTAACTCATCAACTTGATGTAGAAATTTGCCAATGGAGACATGAGTTATTAACCCTTTTGATCAAGTCTTTAATGATTGAATTTTGTGGGGTTTTACAAAATGTTTTTAAGTTATTTGTGACTGAAATTAGTGAAAATATAATTTCATCAATGGCTCGGGGGGTCGAAAAACCCATTTTTAAAAAGCCAACTTATGAAAATAACTTTGACAAAAAATATGTTGTTGAGCCAAGCATGGTTGAAAATGATGTTCCATATAGAGCTCGGGGGGTTGAAAAAATCATTCTTAGAGAGTCAAACCATGGAAACAATATGTCTATGAGGGATTTTCATAAACCATTAATGGCTAAAATGGAACAACCCATTAGGCCAAAAAATGATGAAACTCAGATGGAGGGTTTTCATAAGCCTTTAGTGGCTAAAATAGAAAAATAGCCCCATTTGTCAATAAATGATGAAAATTATTTAGCTAAAGAACATGTTCTCAACCCAAACATGGCTAAGAATGATGAACAATTTAATGTTCAGGAATTTGAATTTTTTGAAATTGTTCAAAATGTCAAGTTGTTTGAATTTTTAAGGCCATCTTGTACTATGGTTCTTTGTGTTCAAAACTTGCTTTGGACTTGTGGATCACACCAAAATATAATTCTGATGATGTGGCTAATAAAATTAACAAATTGTTCTTATGAGTTCGAAGCACTAAGAATAGGGGATGACATTTAAAATGCACGAACTTGGCTAGAAAAGGCCTACGCATCTAAATAAGTGGTTAAGAATGACTTATCTTTTCAAATTGATGGCCAGTTGTTTGTATGTACACAATCAAAGCATCAAAGATACATTTGAAGCATCAAGAGTTGTTTCGAAGGTTGATTACTTCACCTTCGAAACTGTATAAAGCTTTGAAGATACATTCAAAGTATCAAGAGTTGTTTCGAAGGTTGATTACTTCACCTTCGGAGCTGTATAAAGCTTTGAAGATACATTCAAAGCATCAAGAGTTGTTTCGAAGGTTGATTACTTCACTTTCGAAATTGTATAAAGCTTCGAAGATACATTCGAAGCATCAAGCCTAACCTTAAAACTTCATTGTAAGTATCATCATCCTATATCAATGCTTCCAACCTTCGAGGAGTGATGTTGTTCCTTCAAAGTTCTGCCACAAGACCTTCAAACGATGAATTTAGTCTTTTACACCACCTTCGAAGCTTGTTGTTAGTCATCTAGTCATAATTTCATGCTCATTGGAAGTACTTTATTGGTGTTGTTATATCATTCGAAGCACTTTGTTACTTAGATTAGTCATGTGCTTAGTTCGGCCCATCAAAAATTCAAGTAAACATAATTTTTAAGGGCCTCAGGGGGTAATGTTAGCACCATAAATTTGCAATTTCATTATTATTTATTTTTTATATAATTCCAGGACATGTGGCATCATCCTACTCATTTGGAGGTTATGAGAAGTTATGAAATGTGGAAAGATGATGGAGAACAAAGTGGAGACCATAGAGCATGAAGTGGAGGTTGAAGGAAGTTATGGAAGATCATGGAGTACAAAATAGAGGAGGTTGAAGAGTAGGTAGTTTTAGGTAGTTTTTTTTCCTACAAGTGTTTGCCTATAAATAGCCATTCATGGCTACATTGTAAAGGATCCAGAACTCAAATCAAAGACAATTGATTTCTATTTTTCTTAGTTTAATATAGATTTCTTTTCGAAGCATAGAAGTAGAGATAAGTAATTATTACTTTGATTGTTCCCTCAATCGTCTTTCTGCGTCTCCCTCATTCTTCTTTTAAAATTTTCTTTTCTCTACACTTCGCAATTTTGAAGTCCTCTTTGTTGAGGCAAAAGAACCATCAACGCAATCGCTTGATAATTGGCTTGAATTTAATCTATAAGGGTTTTTCAATCCTTGCTAGCACACTCGCATTTATGATATTTTCCTTCGTAGGAAAAATAAGCCAATAATTTTTGGCACGCCCAGTGGGACTAATTGAAATGGCTAGACATAGGAGGCAAGGAGAAAATGAACGCTTGGAAGAAGGCATGGAAGGAGAGGTAGAAATATCTAATCCAGATGATAATATGATAACACATCCTTTAGAAATACCTATTCTATCAGAACCTATGGTCGAACAGACCAGCACTTCAGAACAAGTACCACATGTTCAAAGTATTGGACAAGGCCAAGGAATTGGACCATCCACTATTCTATCTACTCAGCCAATGAATCCATGGGGAGGCCTAGTAGATGCCATGGGACAGCAGTTAATGAACACAATGGAAAGATGGGCAACATCCTTTTTGGATCGACTGGGTACTCATCAACCAACTAATGCAAGGCATATAGAGGAAAATTCAAATGTCCCTCAGCAAAGATTGGCTAGAGATAAACAGCCTATGCAGAGTAATGGACATACTAATGGTCAAACTAGTAACCAAAACCATGAAAGACCACCACCTCAGTCTTGGTATGAGCCTCTTTCGAGGCTTATGGCAAATCAAAATGCCTCATTACTTAACAGTGAAGCCATTCAAATTGGTGGATCTGGCCCAACACAAGATAATGGCATAAGGATGTTTCCAAATCCCATGTTCGAAGCCATACCTGGCACAAGGGGGTTCACTAATCCTTTGTTCGAATTTATACCCGGGGGGTTGGAAGGTTTTCCTACGACTAGAAGAGACATGACATCTGTTCCAGCACTCTTCGCAGGTTCTTTCGCAGGACAGGCTCAAAGGGGTCACCTATACCCTCAACAGCAGTCAGCACCATAGGGACAACTAGTCCCAAACATACCACCCTATGGACCAAGAGGACCACAGGCACGAGGTTGTCCACCAAATCCTGTGTTTATTCCTCTAGTAGTGGTTCAACAAGCACAAAATATGGTCCCTAGAGACCAAATTGCTGATATTGTTAGAGAAATGTGTGGACCAAT
The DNA here is from genome assembly GCA_025200525.1 of Camellia lanceoleosa. NCBI lineage: Eukaryota > Viridiplantae > Streptophyta > Magnoliopsida > Ericales > Theaceae > Camellia > Camellia lanceoleosa. The sequence continues at coordinate 121,411,750 of CM045771.1, read as the reverse complement.
GGCTCGGGGGGTTCAAACTCCTGTGTACAGGAAACCATACCCAAAATGGGTATATAGGGTACATGAATACTCAAGAGGCTTTAGGATACCAGACTTTGCCATTTTTTATGGGAATGGAAACCAGTCAATGGTTGAGAATATTGCTAGGTTCATTGCTCAGTGTGATGAATTTACCAATAATGACTACATGAAGTTAAGATTGTTCCCAAATTCTCTAACTGGGGCAGCCTTTGTGTGGAATATTAACCTTACACCTGACTTTATCCAAACTTGACAACAAATGGAGGAGGCATTTCATGCTCAATTCTTCCAAACAGAGCCAGAGGTTTCCATGGCAGATTTGGCAAGATTGAGTCAAAGGCTTGATGAGAAGGCTACTCAGTTTATTGCCAGATTTAGAAGAGCACGAAATAAATATAGGATCATCTTACTAGAGCCTGAATTTGTGAAATTGGCTCAAAAATGGTCAAGAGTTTAGGCTTCGAAAGAAGTTTGACTCAACTGAGTTTACAGACTTAGTAGAACTAACCTATAAGGTGTCTAGGTATGAAGCATTACTAGAAGAAGAACAAGAATGAAGTAATGTATGGTACAAGACGTATTATAGGGATCCTAACTATGAGATTGATGCAGCATAAATTGTAGGGAAAGAACCTGTGATCTGTGAAGCATTAATCCACAAAGACACAACAATAGACCAGTAGTTTAAAAAGAAAGACTTTCATAGGAAATATTCTTTCGATTTGACAAAGGCAAATGACATTTTTGATCATTTGCTTACTGCAAACTTCCTGAAGTTACCAAAAGGAGTCAAAATTTCGTCACCAGAAGAACTTAAAGGAAAAGTGTATTGTAAATGGCATAATTCTTGGTCTCACTCAACTTAAAACTGCATTGTTTTTTGAGACAGGATCCAGGAGCATATTCGAAAGGGGAGTTTAAAATTCTTAGCTACAGTAGAAAAGGCCATAGGGATTGATACCAATCCATTCCCAGAAATTGGAGAAGTGGTAGCCAATGTTATTGTGCCAAATTTCCAGAACTTGTCCTTGAAGGAGTTAGGAGAAGTCAATGTGCAAATGCATGTTACTAGCCAGACTACTGTCAAGAAAGACACCAGAAGTTTGCCAGCTATTGGACAAGGTTTCTCAGACCAAAGGGAAGACTCTGATGAAGAAGCACTGGATGATGATTCTTTAGAGGCAATAGTCATGCAAAGAATGTGTTTCAGATGCAGGCTGAGCTACAAATGGTTGAAAGGGCTTCCGATTGATGGGAAGCAATATTACAAGGATGTGCAGAGGTGTCCTAAACCAACCAGTGCTTATAACAAAAAGGCATATCTAACTGGTATTAGGTGCAAGCCATTAATGGCTGAGCCAATAGCCGCTAGAGTGCACTTCAAAAGCAAGAGACCTCTACACGAATCCAGACCACCTAGCTATTACAAGATTGAGGGCAATCATCTTGAAAGGAGATCTGAAAGGAGTTCAAGTTATAGGATCAAAGCTAGGGATTGGCCCCCTTGACCAGCCTTACACAGGATGGAAAGTAGTCACCCTCATGGAAGGCCTAGATTGGGCCCAAAACAGGGAGTCAGGGCCAAGCAGTGGCCTTCACAGCTAGCTTCGAAGATGGACTTGAAGGGAGAAAGAGACAATTCAACAACTAGGCTAGTAGGTTCGTAGGTGCCTGGAGTTCCAGATTTGTTTTTCATGCAAAACAAACCTAGGGAAATGTCCATCCAAAGAAATGTGGTTGGAGACCAAGGCAGGATGGTTAAACCTCCTTTGGTGGCTCCTAATAATTGGGTGTTACTTAAGCATCCAAAAACAAAGGAACCAAATATGGTCCCAGTGATTTCTAAGTCCCAAAGAAGGAAGATCCAATAAAGGTACACTCAATACCAGAAGGATTTGAAAGAAAGTGGAGAAAGCTCTTCATTGGTCCAACTAAAGAGCCAGGCAGAAAAAGAAGAAAATTCAAAGTCAGATCATGATCCAAAGTCGACTCTTCAAGACGAAAGGAGTTGCAGCAGAGAATAATTGGCCAATGTTCATTCCAAACTAAAAGCCAAAGAAAGATCTAGTTTGGTAGGATTGGAAAAGGCTTTGATGGAAAGTGATAGTGAGATAAAGGAAGAACTCGGTTTAGGCCAAAGGAAGGAGATGGCTGAGGAAGAGATGTTTGAAGCCTTTATGGCTGAACAGACATTTTTGGTTGAAAAACTAACAGAAACAGACCATTCGAAGAAAGCTACTATTACTGAAGTGCCAGAATGTAGCATAGAAGATGCTTCAGAAGTAGTTGAACAAGTTGGCCAAGAAGAAAAATAGGTACAGCCAGTCGTCCAATTTGGCTCATTTCCTCCGGTGTCAGTGAATATGGTACTTATATTACCACAGGAGTTTCAAGCTGAAGATGACAACCAAGGTCAGGAGATTGACCCAATTCCAGTTTCTAGTGAATACTCACAAGTGAGTATGGTGCAAGATGAATCCGAAGTGGCCACACCAATGGAAACTGAAGATGAGAGTGAGGAAGAGATGAGTATAAACCTGTCATACCCTTTTGAGTATCCCATAACATCCATAACACAGTATGTCAAACCTTTGTATATCAAGGCTTTCTTCGATGGGATACAGATGAACCGGGTATTGGTGGAGAACGGGGCAACAATAAACCTGCTTCCAAAATCTTCTTTGAAGAAACTAGGAAAGAGGAGCCCCAGGCTAATCCCAACCAGTACAACCATTGCTGGCTTTGTTGGAGACAAACAGACGGCTCAAGGCATTTTGCCCATCAACTTGAGTGTGGGAACCAGGGACTGTATGACTGCATTCTTCGTTATCGACAGCAATGCTAAGTACAATGCTCTACTTGGTAGGGATTAGATTCACACCAACAAGTGTGTGCCTTCCTCTCTACATCAAAAAATAATGATAGCCTTGGGCAGTGGAGAGACAGAGGAGATCAATGCAGATCCTCAACCTTTCATAGCTTGTGTAGATTTTGCAGAGGTCAAATTGTATACTGAAGGAGTGGCACCACTCAGTATACTGAGAAAACCTGATGGTTCAGCCGAAGTGACACCTGATGAGAAATTAGCACACCTAAAGAACTTAGTCCAGGAAAGTGCTGATGAAGAGTTTGTCGTTTAGAATGACAATGATCCTGGTTGTAGGCAAAGAGATGGAACCTAGGAGGCCAAATCTTTGGCTTTAATTAAGTTCTCAGCATTGGACATAAAATCAATAGTCTAAAAAGTGCAAGAGCAAGAGAAAGAAGCCATGATAATTGGCTGTAAGCAGGAACAACAACAAGTCAGATGTTTGGCCTTGGATAAATACTGTGCTTTGGATATTAAAACAAAAGTCTAGAAGATACAGGAGGAAGAAGCCTTATGGACAGATTTTGTCTATGACGAGAAGGGTAAGGATGTTAAATCAAAGAAACTGGAAGCAAAACAAAGCAAGGAGACTACTTCGAAGTCAGAAGGAATCAAAGAAGGAGCATCAGTAAGTTCTCAGATACAAGACCCCTTGGAAGAAGTAAATTTAGGGAAAGGTTCTATACAGCAGCCCACCTATATCAGTGCTTGGTTGAATGCTCTTGAAAAGGACCAGTTGTTGGTAGTCTTGAAGAGATATAAAGATTGTTTTGCATGGTCTTATAATGAACTACCATGATTGGATAGGTCATTAGTAGAGCATAGGCACCCTATGAGGCCTAATTTCAAGCCATACAAGCAAAAACCAAAAAGAATGAGTCCTGAAGTGATTCAGAAGGTCAAGGAGGAAATTCTTAGACTCTTCAAGGCAGGCTCTATTAGGATAGCCAGGTATGTTGAATGGCTATCCAATATTGTGCTTGTAGTTAAGAAAAATAGTAAAATGAGGGTATGCATCGATTTTAGAAACTTGAATTTAGCAACTCCAAAAGATGAGTATCCTATGCCTATAGTAGATTTATTGGTGGACAGTTCAACAGGGCACAAAGTTTTATCAATGATGGATGGGCACTCTGGTTATAACCAAATCTGCATTGTAGAAGAAGATATCCACAAGACAGCATTCAGATGTCCTGAGAATATTGGCACCTTCGAATGGGTTAAAATGCCATTTGGTTTGAAAAATGCTGGGGCTACATATCAAAGTTCTATGAACACTATTTTCCATGACCTCATTGGAGGATATTTAGAGTGTTAGATTGATGATATTGTAGTAAAGTCCCAATTCATGAAGGAACATTTGTTTCACTTGTAAGCAGCCTTCGAAAGAATGAGACGGTTCAAGTTGAAACTTAATCCTCTCAAATGTGCTTTTGGCGTATCAGCTGGAAACTTCTTTGGCTATGTAGTACACAAGAAAGGAATACAGATTGATCAGAATAAAGCCAAAGCTATCATTGAAGCCAGACCTCCTTCAAGTAAGAAAGAATTACAAAAATTCCTTAGATAGGTTAATTTTCTTCAAAGATTCATTTCTAATACTGTAGGAAAACTAAAGTATTTTCTTCCTTATTAAGGCTAAAAGAAGAAGAGGATTTTGTGTGGACAACAAAGCATCAAACTGCTTTCGAAGGAATCAAAGCCTGCTTGGCCAACCCTCCAGTGCTGATGCCATCAAAAGGTGATAAGCCTTTGAAGTTGTACATAGCTGCGACAAAAGATTCATTGGGAGATTTCTTAACCCAAGACAATGAAGAAGGCAAGGAGCAAGCTATTTATTACCTTAGTAGGTTTCTAAATTCTTGTGAATATAAATATTCAGCTGTAGAAAAGCTGTGCCTTGCATTGTATTTTGTTGCAATGAAATTAAGATACTATCTTTCGCCTACAACTGTCTTAGTAATTGCAACCACTAATTTGGTTAAATATATGTTATCTAGACCTATGTTGAGGGGAAGAATTGGCAAATGAATACTAGCCTTTTCATAATTTCATCTAGAGTATGTCTCCCAAAAGGCAGTAAAAGGACAAGTTTTAGCTAACTTCTTGGAAGATCATCCATGTCAAACAGAAAGCCAAGAGATAATGGAACTTGGCATAGTTAGTGTTGAACCATGGCAAATGTGGTTCAATGGGTCAAAGGCCAATGGTTTAACTGGAATTGGTGTGGTGATTAAGTCACCACAAGGGGTGAAAACCACACATGGTTTCAGAGTGGATGAAATTGTTTGTTCCAATAATCAAGCTGAATATAATGCCTTAATTATGGGACTAGAAATACTTATTGGATTACAAGCTCACACAGTTGACATATTTGGAGATTCTCAATTTGTAGTTAACCAGGTGAAAGGGATTTTCAAATGTCAAAGTGTAAGTATGTTGCCATACTATGTGATTGCAGTACATTTGCTTTCTCAATTTCAGATAGCAAATGTAACTTATATCCCAAGATTCTTGAATAATAAAGCTAATGATGTGGCTCAAGAAACTTCGAATTTCAAGAGAATGGATAATACTCAAAGGGACATAAGCCAAACAACATATTAGAAAGTAATACCACCCTTAAATAAAAGGGATATGGTCCTGGAAGTTAATCATAATGACTTACAAGAACAAGATTGGAGGCATCCAATAATGCAGTATCTAGCTGGCCCATCTTCAAAAGCCAGTAGAAAAATCAAATTGCAATTTATGCAGTACATAATGTATAGTAATGCTCTCTACAAAGGGGGGCAGATGGTTTATTATTGGAATGTTTAGGTCCAAGGGAAGCATTGACAGCCATGGCTGAAGTTCATGAAGGCATCTGTGGTGCTCATCAGCCTGGTGTGAAGATGAGATGGCTACTTCGAAGACATTCCTATTATTGGCCAACCATCCTTAAGGACTGCTTAGAATATGCTAGAGGTTGCAAGGCATGCCAAAGGCATGGCACAATAAGGCATGTACCCATAATTGATCTGCATGCGGTTGTGAAGCCTTGGCCATTCAGAGGATGGGTTATGGGTATGATAGGAAAAATACACCCACCTTCTTCGAAGCATCATTATTTCATCTTAGTGGCCATAGATTACTTCACTAAGTGGGTCGAGGCTAAGCCATATAAGGTTGTAGACCAGACTGAAGTCATTGGATTCATTAAAGATTTGATCCACAGATTTGGTATCCCATAGACTATAACTGTTGATAATGGGACTGTATTTGATGGGAAAATGGTAAAGTCTTTTATGGCAGAGTTTGGAATTAGCCTGGTTAATTCTACCCCCTATTATGCACAAGCCAATGGTCAAGCTGAATCATCCAATAAGTCTTTGAAAAAAGGAATTCAGAAAGTTGTGGAAGATAATCCCAGGGATTGGCATAACTTGCTGTTAGATGTATTGTGGGCTTATAGGACTTCACCAAGATCAAATACAGGAATCACTCCTTATGCCTTAGTATATGGGCATGATGCAGTGTTACTTGTGGAAATTAATGTTAAGTCCTTGAGGGTGAGATACCAGGATCAGTTAGATCTTGAGCAATACCGTCAGCGTATGTGCTTGGAATTAGAAAGTATAGATGAAGCTAAAATTCTGGCATTAAATAGCATTATTTTCCAAAAGAAGAAAGTAGCCAAAAACTATAATAAGAAAGTCAAGCACATTGGCTTTGATGAAGGTGATTTGGTATGGAAGACAATACTCCTAATAGGGATTAAAAGCCACAAGTTTGGTAAGTGGTCACCTAACTGGGAAGGACCATATCAAGTTCATAGAGTCCTGCCTTTTGGAGCATACCATTTGAAAATTTTGAATGGATATGTACATCCCAAGAAGATTAATGGCAGATATTTGAAACCTTATTATCCAACCATGTGGGAAACACAAGGAATAAAATAAGTGCTAAATAAAAAGAACATGAGAACACTCAAATGATAAATAAGAACTTTATTTCATAATGAATTAAGTACATGCAGCCATAGATTGGCCCAAAAGTCAGTACAGTGTTTCAATTGTTCTTTTATAATAGATGCTCTATTCTTGAAGGATAGGAACAATTGAATGGCTGTGGTCATCTCCTACTTTCGATCAGCCAGCTCTTGATTAGTAATTTGCAGCTTGGTAGCAGTTCGATCTAAAGCTTGGTTGACTACTGATAACTCTTCCTCAAGTTGAGCCTTCGTTTCCAACAGTTGAGCTTGAAATTGGGAGACAGAAGAATGTTGTTCTTTCAGTTCTAACACTTCAACATGAACCTTGGAAACAAAACTCTGATGTCTCAGCAATTTCTCCTCTGTAGCCTTAGCAGCATGACAGATGTTGATGTAAAAATCTATGGTGGTTGCTGCATGAGATAAAAGACTTGAAACAGTCATGCCGGATTGCTCAACAATCTTGCAGCACTACAGGAAGCCATTTTTAATTATAGGTCTTTGTAAGGCTATGAAAGGAATCCTCGAAAAGATTGTCAGCAGCTCCAGGCAGCTGTTTAAGTCTATTGAAGGCAAGAAAGCCTTATCACTGAAGGAAGAGGTCTAAAAAATTTCTAGTAAGGAATTGGCTAGAATTAATGGCTCGGTCTCATTGCTAGCTGTTGGAGAGGTGGAAGGTATGTCAAAGAGACTAGCTAGCCTAGCTTTAAACATATCCACCTCACCCATTGACATGGAAGGTGCAGAAAGAGCTTTGGTAGAAGGAAGAAATGACTGCATAGCACTAGGAGAGGGAGGTGGAGTATCCTTAGCAGTCTCTATAGTTTTGGCTACCAGTTGGTCAAGAGAAGAGGGGCTGGGGCTAGGCAAGGATAATGGACGATGAATTGGAGAGTTACCAGTACCTTCTTTATAAGAATCAGTTATGATCAAAGATGAAGTAACAGCTAGAATTTCCTTAGGAGGGGGAGGAGAAGCAAGGCTCGAAAAAGAATCAAATTGAGTGCAATCGAAAGATAAATGAGGGAAGTATGGAGTTAAGCCAAAAGAAAGAGATGCAGGAATACTTGGCTTCAAGAAGGGTATGGAAAATATAGGGCTAGAGAGTGGGAGTATTATCTGAATGGGTTCCACGTTTTGAGGTTGCTTAACTTCAACTGAAACTGAAGGAACCCTTATTGGAAGAGTAGGCAAAGTAGTTGTTGCTGCAAAAAAAGAAATACAAAATGTCAAGCCTCAGTATTAAGAATTTGAAAAAGATGAATAGAAGTACGAAGAAACTTACTGGTTTCAAAAGTAGTGGCTATGATTGGAGAGCTGTGAAGAGTGTAGTGTCCAGCAGCTTGTTGTCTTCTTGCAACTTCTTTTTGGAGTGCATCAGCGGCAGTAGCTTCATCCCTGAGCATTTGTTGTTGCCTCATCTTCTCAGCCTTGTAAAACACAATAAGTTCTTTGGAATGCTCTACTTGGACTGCTTTAGCAGATGCCTTGTGGATGGGATCTCTAGTGAAATTAGCAAGAGAGACAGTCATTTTCTTCCTTCTTTTTAAAGGTGTCTCTTGCTCTTGTTCTGCCTCTTCTTTTTCTGTTTCTTCTTCTTCTGCTGCATGAACTACAGCTGCCTCCTCTTCAAGATCAAGTAAAAGCTTTCTTTTCTTTTGTTGATGTTGTTTGCTCCTAAGAAGGTTTAAAGCTTGAACCTTTTGAGGAGAATCTCCCCGTGAGACACCTGCACCACCTACACCAAAGAAAAAAATAATAATTAAGGGTAAGAGCATTATAAAGGAGAAGAAAAGAAAAGAAACAAGGGTACATACCTTTCTTCGAGGCAGCTCGAGTAACTCTAGGAGGAGTTGAGGCAGCAGGAATAGACTTTGTGGTGGCAGACATAAGAACTGAAGTGGTAGGAGCAGTGGAAGAGATGACAACTCCAACCTCTTTGGGCTTGGCTTGGGGCACATCCAGTACCATTAGCAAGTCTTGAGGAGGAATGGCTAATCGTACTTCCATATTGGCCATCCACCAGTTCTGACATCTTTTCAATATGTTACTTTGAGAAATGAAAGGGAAGTACTCAAAGTCAATAAAGTCCTGGATAAATTTAGCAGTTATTTCTTCTAATCGGGATCTTCAAACCTTCAAGTCCCTGCTGGTAAGACTTAAATTGGTCTGGCTGCAGAGAGGTATTGGGACCCCTTGTGAGAAACCAAATTGCCTAGCCAATTGGGCAGGACAATAGGGCTCAACAATGCATTTGTAAGCTCTGGGGTTCATAGTCCCAATAAACAACTCTCTAGGGATGAGAATAGAGGCCCATATGTTCTTGTGTTGGGGTGAAGAGCAGAATCTATCACTCAGAAAGGTTCCCAACCAGGATGGGGCAATGTTTGTGGGTTCAAAGGGACAAAAACTGTGGAAAGAAAGGGAAGCTGGGAGTTGGTGGAAGAAAGAGAAATAAAAAGCAAAGGTAGAAGGATGAAGTGAAACATTGGCTAGCCTCATGCCATGAGTAGTAGGGTTTGGCTCCAAAAACTTAAGGCACTTAGATTGTAGCTCAATAAAATATGCAAAAAGCCAAAGCTGAAGTATCCAAAATGGACCTCCTTGGTTGGCATCCAAGGGTTTCTCACAAAAAAAGGGAACAAACTCTATATACATGACCTAGAACATATGGAGCTAAGGCCACCTTTTTTTGTAAGACAAAGGCTTTGGCAAGAGGGGCGAATTCTGGCATGATCCTCTAAAAAGAGGTGTAGAAAAGGAATTTGCAAAGCCAATATAATATGAAAGAAAAGAACTCCCTATCAGTCATAGGGCCCTCTCTTTTATTCTCAGCCTTGACAAAGTCACTATAGGATGAATTAAGAGAGGCGAGGGAAAAATGGGTTTTTAGGTCAAGATAATTTGGACCAATGGGGGTTCCAGTAAGGGATAACCCGTGCCTGAAGGCACGATCAACAATTTTGTGGTATCACATTTGTTATGGAATTCAACTGTAATAAATTAATTCAAAATGATAATATTATTTCAATTTATAACTTTACAGATAAGAAGCTAAAATTGTTTCTACACATTAAACTAATAAAAATATTCATAAATCTCGAATAGCAAACTTCAAAAATAAAATCCAAATAATGAATTCTATATTTCAATATAGCATAAGCAAAAAATCTAAAAAGATTTGCTAAAACTTAAGTCCAAATAGAAAATTTTATAATTTGATCCACGTTAAAATGACACATGTATCACAAACGTTCAATAAAAGAATATTACTGAATTAGTATCATAACTGGTAACTGTTTCACCTTCAATAAAAGATTTCAATACCTTTTTTGAGTGGATGAATGAATATTTTGATACAAAATAGTAATCATCCTAGCTAGCCAAAAATAAAACATTAATCATTCCATTTAGAATGAGAGCCAACCAACGACACACATAGAGTGTATTAACATCTCATATGTTCTTAAACTCATTGTTATATAAAATCACATAATAAAATAATCTCTACTGAATCACAAAAAATAGAGACATCTTGTCTTGAACAATTCGATTACATGTCTAATACTTATTTTCTATATTTAAGTAGGCATTGCAAAAAATAAATGGAAAAAAAAGAAAAAGAAAAAGAAGTGGCAAAATAAAAGTTAAAATTTGAACTTGATGATAAAATATACCACATTAGATAATATTTAACCAACAATTCCTTTTTTTCAAATAAAATGTTAGAGATAAGTCAAACAACTCTGACATGTCGCCAAAATATTTTACAAAAGTGACTGAACTTGAGAGATTGTAGGTTGCAACACTTGATCTCTAATCTTAACCTTCTAGCAAATGAGTCGTGCCTAAAAATACTTGCATACATTTTGATTTCTTCCAAAACCAACGATCACTACAAGAATTTTCACTTTTTGCCACTAAATTTTTAGTCGCCAAAAGTCAATTTTTAGTCGTCGAATGGCTTTAGCAACTAAATTTTTTGGTCACAGAATTAATAGCCGAAAAGTTGTCAAGAAAGCTAATTGGTGACCAAAATTATTTTAGTCGCCAAATGTATTCATTTGCCGACTGAATTTTTAGTTGCCAAAAGGTTGGGGAAAAAATTAAATAATACATTTTCGGCGACTAAATTTTTAGTCGCCAAAAGGTTGGGAAAAAATTTAAATAATACATTGTTGGCGACTAATTTTTTTGTCGCCAAAAGCCTCAATTATTTTTAACGACCAAAGATTTAGTCGCGGAAAGGGTTTTAGTTACTAAATATATTAGTGGCCTAAAGCAAATATTAGTGTTTTTATCCTTCCAATAACATAAAAACATCCAATGATGTTTTAATTTTATATATTTCAATATTCTAATATGAAATTTATAACCATAAAAATTACCACCTAGTGAAATGTTCATATACAAATAGTGACATAGAGTAAACAATTTCTTTAGCATTCTGACAATTTGACAAATTCAAATGACAAAATCACAGTCTAAAAATCCAAAATACCACACAACAATCAAACAAAAAATTACTTATGCCTACGATACTCCTAAATTGAACACTGCTAGCAAAACTAATTAATGGTGCCTACTTAATTAATAACACGGCTAAATACATCATAAATAATTTATTGCAATACATCCAAACTCTCTAATGAAAACTATGTGAATAGAGTTGAGAACTGCCTAAAACTGCAAAGTGAACCTTGAAAGATAAATAACTCAAGTACTGAAAAAGCCTATTATCTCATACTCTCAGCACTTGTAGCACATTCAAGCTCACTGTGTCAAAATAGAGACATCATGTCTCGAGCAATTTGATTACATGTCTGACCCTTATTTTCTATACTTAAGCAAGCACTGCCCAAAAAAAAAAAAAAAAAAAATTTAAAAAAATGACAATAAAAGTTAAAATTTAAAAATTTGAACTTGATCACAAAATAGTGCTACATTAGATAACATTTACCTAACTATTCCCTTTTTTGAAATAAAATGTTAGAGATGAGTCAAAGAAACAATTCCTTCTTTTTGAATAAAATGTTTGAGAGAAGTCAAGCAATTTTGACATGTTATCAAAATATTTTACAAAATTGATTGAAGTTGAGAAATTGTAGGTTGCAAAACTTGGTCTATAATCTTACTCTTCTCGCGGATGACTTGTGCCTAAAAATACTTGCATACATTTTGATTTCTTCCAAAACTAACTATCTTTCCAATAACATATAAACAATCCAATGATTTAGTAATTCTATATATTTCAATATTCTAATATGAAGTTTATAACCTAAAAAATTACCACCTGGTGAAATTGTCCATACACAAATAGTGAAGTAGGGTAAAAAAAATCGTTTAGCCTTCTAACAATTTGACAAATTAAAATGACAAAATCAAAGTCTAAAAATCGGAAGTACAACACAACAATCAAAACAGAAAATTATTCATGCCTACGATACTCCTAAATTGAACATTGCTGGCAAAACTAATTAATAGTGCCTACTTAGTTAATAGCACAACTAAATACGTTATAAATAACTTCTTGTAATACATCCAAGCTCTCTAATAAAACTTTGTGAACAAGGTTGAAAACTGTCTGAAACTACCAAGTGAACCTTGAAAGACAAATAACTCAAGAACTGAAATAGCACATTATCTCATACTGTTAACACTTGTAGCACATTTAAAACTCACTATGTTAAAAGAAAGGGCACAAAGTAAAACAAAAAATAAACCCAACAAAAGTAACATAATAATCAATTTTTTAGATTGATGTAATTGAGAGTTAATTAACATTGAAAAGAGACAACCAATTCAAAACCATCTTCTATATGTGACCAACAGACGTTTTAGCTTAAGTGACATTGTCATATAAAGCTGTCTTGCGTTAAAACTATGTTCACCAACGCTCCCTCCATGGACTTGACGCATCCTCCAACGTAGCTATGTCCATTGTCATGTGAGAAAACAAACAATAAGCTCCACTACTTTAACTGCAAAAGGGCCAACAAATTAGATTAAAATAAATTTTCTAGTAATTAAGAAATCACCAAACAATAAATTATATAATCTAGTGTGTTTCTTAACAAAAACAAACCTATAGAATAAACCAATTGTAGACACCTCATTTTTTATCGCCCTTAAGACTTGGGCAACTCAAGTTGATCACTCGATGATGAAAGTTATGTCGTACAAATGTTCGATTTCTTCAGCAAGAAGAATTTCTAAATCCCAACCTTACACCCCATTTTTGACCAAAACTATTTCAGACCTTAAAACTCTTTTTTTCAAAATATTTTCCTAAATGCTTCTACGATGTTCTGAGACTCGCATTTCGTTTAAAATATTACACTTTTCGGTAAACCGAGCAAGGACAAAGTGGAAATAAATGAAAGGGAGGTGAACTCTTTGAAAAACTCTTTAAAAAATCTTATTTATCGGTTTGGAGTTGAAGAAAATAAGAGGGGAGGAAAGAAAACTAGTTAGCGAAGAAGTTGGGCATCAATCCGTTAGAACAGAAATGAGAAGTCTTCACTAAAATAGGCATATCCCTTTGCACACTTAGAATTTAGATGTGAGGCTACCACCATTGGAAAGTAGACTTATGAGGCTTCAATTTAGACTCAAGAATCACTTGGAACCGAGTTCGGATGAAGGAGATATGCCCATTTGAGGTCGGGCCTGGAAGCAGATTTTTGTCTGCCGGCTACTAGTGGCCTACCGCCCACTAATAGTGGCCGGTAAACCACTTTTGGTGGCCTACCGGCCACTTGTGTCAAAAACCAAATATTTTTGCCAGTTGTCCCCCACAAGCTCCAGCTGTTTCTATACAGATATTTCCGACCTAAGAGACTGTTTTTCTATATATACAAGGCCAACCCTCTTGTTTTTAGGTTACAAAAAATTCCTTAAGGATCAAAACTTGAAATTCTCTCTCTATCTCTATCTTGCAACACACACACCTTACCCAAACACTTCCTAAACCAATATTGGAGCCCTCCTTGCTGAGATTATTGAGTCCAAATTTCAGCCCTTGAGAGTGAGAACTTGTTGGTTTGTAAACAAAAGAGTTGCCTAGTTTCAAGACATATAATTTTGAGAATCTTTACACTACTATTTTCTATCTTTTCTTGCTGATTTTGAACTATTTTTACTTTGTTTTTATGGCCTGAAACTTGTGGTTTAAAGCTACCAAAGGTGAAGGGGTTAACCACCCTTCTTTGAACCTTGTTCTCTAAGCTTTTTCCCTTGTGTTTCCCATTCTTTTCTCAATTTTGTTTGAGCTTTTTACCACTGAATTTCAGAGTTTTTCAGAGGCTAAAAATGTTGTTTTAAAGTCTCAAAAATGGAGGGGTTAGCCACCCCTCCTTATGCTTGTTTGCTAGCTTAATTGCTCCGTTATTTTAGCTTACTCTTTTAGCTTCTTTTACCTCAATTCTAGCACTGTTTTAACTTCATTTAGAACTATTTTTATGTGTTAGTTTCATTTGTGCTTTGTATAGTATGTTTGTAGTGTAATTGTCCTCATAAGCTTTGTGGTTTAGGCCTGAGCCACCAATCTATTTGAGTTGATAGCATTTATTTCTTGCTTTCATACTTGTGTTCACCTCTAAGCATCTCTGTAGCCTCCCTCATTTCCTGATTTTCCATTCACTTTGAGAGTTGTTTCAACTGATGGATTGTTTAAGCTTGAGATTGAGGTCGTTGTGCTTAATGGTTTAATCTCTATGGAGGTTCATTACCAACGGCATGACATCTCTCTCATGCCTAAAACAACCCTTTGTTTGACACTTTTTTCCATTAGAGTACTTAATCTTCATTTTTGGACTAAATAAATTACGAAATGAAAAGGTAATTAAAAGAGGTAATTAAAATTGGGATAAAATGGACCAAGATAATAACATAATTTGGTGTTCAATCGGATGTTAATTGAACACATGGAGACCTGAGTCATTTCATACTTGTTAGTGATGAAATGGTTCAAGTTTCCAAGGTCAGCAACTTCCCTTGATCAAATCATGATAGGGAGGAGGTTTGCGAGTCTTTGATTTTGTATTTGTTGAAATTGTATCCCTTGGTTCATAAGTCATCACGCAATGAATTTGTGTCGATTGATGGTTTGCAAATCAAGCCTACCACTCCTTTGAGTTGTTTGATAATAAGGAAGGGAAGGGTGGACAAACATCCCCTAAGGATGCTCTATTTGTTCTCTATTGCAGCAGGAAAGAACCAACATTAGTGGCCGACATGCCACTTTTACTGGACAGCAGACCACCATTTGTGGTACTTCTGGGTTGCCAGCCACTTTTTTTAGCTAGGCAGTGTTCCCTTTCCAGCAGAGGCTGAGGTTGAAAAATAGTGCAATTTTCTAACTGTGTAACAAAGGCATTCTGACAGCAAAACAGGGCTTTTTCGAGTGGAAACCCACATCCATGCATGAACCATCCCTCGATTCTCAAGATCCGTTGAACTAATGTTGTAATATTAGTAGGAGTTTTTTTAGGTGTGCAACCCACAAAAGGTGTAAGTGGGTTGCACACCATGTGCCACTTACACAAAAGGTGTAAGTGTAAGGTGTAAGTGTAAGTGTAAGGTGTAAATGTAAGGTGTAAGGTGTAAGTGAGTTGCACACCATGTGCCACTTACACAAAAGGTGTAAGGTGTAAGGTATAAAAGGTGTAAGTATAAGGTGTAAGTGTAAAGAATAAGGTATAAGGTATAAGTTGCACACTATAACCAAACCCATATTAGTATGGTGTACTTAGAGTAGCGGACTTGTAATTAATTAGTTAAATTAGTTAGAATAGCTAGTTAGTTTTGTGTTGTACTTAATTAATTAGCTAAAGTAGTTAGTTAATTTATGGTGTTGTAATAATTAGCTAGGATAGTTAATTTACTTCATTTGGTTTGTAATAGTTAGTTAATTTGTAGTAATTAGCTAGGACATTCATTCGGACCCTTCTGCGCAAAGGCAAATATTTAATAATGTGTATGTCCTCCAATCCCACATATTTCTCCCTTTTATTTACTTGCTTATGATGGGTAGTTTAGAACATCATGTTTCTTTTAGCATTTCCCATGTTTGCATCCACTTGTCTCGCATGCATCGAGGCTCGGTTCATCATTCTAACAAACATTGTAGTTTATATACTTTGTTGAAATACGTGTTTAAAATGTATGCTATCAAATTAATTCACATGTAATAATTAGTAGCCAAACCTATTAGTTATATATCGCATATGTTGCATTAGTCATGTTGCATTAGTTAGGAACATGCATGTTTTCTAACTCTTTTGTTTCTTTTGGCTCGCCTCGAAGTACTAGGTGAGCATTTTTGTGCTTTAACACATTGCATGAGCGTGATTGTTGCCATGTCTAGCATGCTTGCGATGAGGCTAATTACTTAAGTGTTATACCTACTTGAATGCCTGTGGATGAAGGCTAATTGCTTAAATTGGTATGATTTGATAAATGTACATATGCGATCACTTTTTCTAGTGGTACATATTCAAATACTTTTTTTTAAAAAAAAAAACACAAAATCAATTGTTCCAATTTTTGCAAGTTAGTTTATACTTGTGTGCGCATCACATAGTAACAATAGCCTAATAATCGGAACAAGAGCATATAACGTAAATAAAAATCACATCATGATTAGTAGAGGCCGATCTTTGATCGGGCGAGTGGGGTGCTCAATTCATGACATTTCCCTTACGTACCTAAGTTCCCGAGCTGAGACAATCTTGGTGATGACGGACACGTGGCCTTCGACACGAGTCATGGGTTTCCTAAATTTCTCAAAAATATTTAGGTGGCAACTCTGTATCTAGCAAAACAGTTCATGTTTGGCATTTTAATTCAAAATCGATTTTTCAAAAGAATTGTCAGATTTGGACTCATTTGTGTTTGTCTATTTCATATTGCACTGGTGGAA
Source organism: Camellia lanceoleosa (assembly GCA_025200525.1). Taxonomy (NCBI): domain Eukaryota; kingdom Viridiplantae; phylum Streptophyta; class Magnoliopsida; order Ericales; family Theaceae; genus Camellia; species Camellia lanceoleosa. The sequence continues at coordinate 121,394,965 of CM045771.1, read as the reverse complement.
TCAGATTCAGAACCACGGTAGTCCGAACTGTAGGGCTATCATATCCGAAAGGAGCACAAAAAGTCGAGTTATACCAATCCAAACAAAACCAAGGATAAAGTAATGCTAAATTTCTTTCATGAATGGTCAAGGACAAATAAATAAAAAAATCTATCCCTCCCAACTTGCATTATTAGGGGAAAAAACAAAAGGTCTAATTTAATTTTTGAATAGGAATATCTCCAAGAAAACATCACAACCATAGATAATTAATGAAATTATAATTCTCTAAAAAAAAAAAAATCTTCAGTGCCCCCTGTTTTTATCCAACTTTGCAAAATGCATGAAACTCAATAAGTCATTTTGTTCGCGGCAATTCAAAGCTAAAACGGGTCTAAACACGTCTTATATGAAACTTAAAATTTACTCGTCTCATCACATTATGGTTTCATTTGCTCTCCAAACATAATTTTTATTCTATATGAACAACCTCCCACTCCACTTTCAATCCTGAAATAATTCTCAAAGATTCTATTAAGGATACATGAACAACCACCCACTCCATTTTCAATTCTAAAATAATTTTTATTCTATATGAATAGCCTCCCACTCCATTTTCAATCCTAAAAATCAAAATAAGGATACATGCTAATCTATGCAACAAACATTTGTTGATGTTTCGAAATTCAGATTATACATTTTTTACTATCCTTTAGACAAATCCATTGGAAACATGAAATTCAAATCATGACAGCCAAACTAAATTCAAAGTTACATATAAATAAGCCACACAATGTGTAGGAACCGTAAGTTTAAATAATGCAAATTTCAAATCAAATTGTATTCTCCTAGAAGATTAATTAATACTTTTTGACACTGATACACAATAACATAGACAATATAGTGATAACCCATGCCTAAAGACACTCCTCAACAAAACCTAAGCATTCGGTAGTGTATACAAGTCAACATTAAATGAGGAATTTTTTTTTATAAAACTCAGTAGCGTATATGTAAAAACTTAAAAAATATATTTTCAAAACCTTTAAGAGTAATTCAGCCATAACTATTCCATTAGCATCATTCTTTCAACACCAAAAAAATTTAAATCAATCCATTAAAGTTTATTCACCTAGGTTCCTTTCCCCTAACTCTCCCACATTCACATTCCACTCTTTCCATGTAGAATAACCAAGAATAACATAATTGGTGAATGAAATATTGAATTGCCTTTTTTTGGCATTGTAGAAGTTGTTTCTAGTGCAAAAGTTGCTTCAATTTTGTTGCCTCAAATGCAAGAGAAGTAACCAAACAGCTAGTTTGAGCATTCTCATGGCAGCATTAATAAATCAATTGCTAATTTGATATTTCTTTCATAATCAATTAAGAAAAGCTCCACAATTAGAATACAAAAGAAATTCTATATAGAATATCAAACAAATCTTGCATATAATATCAAATGAAATCCTATATGAAATATCAAGACAAAGAACAATGAAGACAATTGGTTTAGAGATGATAATTTATTGTATTCCATAAAAATATCATTCAAAGGATGTGATCAATTTAAAAAAAAAAAAAATCATAAACTCAAAACCAAGATTATTTGAGAGTATCCAAACTGTATATTTAGAAGGAATGAAAGTAAAAGTTGTAAGCTACCAATTTTCTTACATCCTTTGAAGATTACATCTCTTAGTAAGCTTCCAATTTTCCTAGTGTTCCCCCTTTATCCAATCTGATAGTATCTTTCCCTCCACCTGTGATTCCAATCTACTAGTAAACATCACATGTTGCTGAGAGAACATGGTAGAAAGCTCAGCCAAGAGAAACTTTTGTTTCCTAATGTCATAGATTGAAATAAATCTAAAATTCAAAATTTTGATTAATTTCCTTTCACCTTCCATTCCAAATCAATCAATAAACTCAGTGATTAAACCCCAAAGAGAAATTAGACCCATAAATGTACGAACATGTAAATTGAAATGAGTAGTTTCCTAGTTTTGGATAACTAACATGCATGTTTTGGCTTATAACTAAGTTCCATTTACATACCCACTACTACAGTGTAAAAGAAAAAAAATAAAAACAGAGAAAACAAAAGAAACCATATACTCATTTGTCATAGTACTTACAGTTTATCTTGTTGTCATATCAGCAAAGAAGCAAAAATTGGTTATAGTATACATTTAATTGGGCACATGCCGTAAATATCCACCCTCCATATTAAACTAATTTTCTGTGATTTTACTCTTTCAACCCTTTAGATTGAGTGAATTTTTGAACAAAAAAGACCCAATTACTCCTTCAAGTAAACAAAGATAACTCTCAAAGATTCACAACAAAGTTCAAAATAAATAATAATAATAATAATAATAACCCATAAAAACATTAATGGGTTTTAGAGGAAGGGAGCAGAATGGGTAAATTTCTCTACAGTACAAACTTAGCTACCAAATTTAGCATCAAAATTTCAAGAAATCAAAATGAAATAATAGAATCCACAAATACAAAATACTATTTGACAAACCAAATCAAATACATTGTAAATAAGAAACAAATCATTCAATATAAATGAGAAACAAAATCCACCTACAATCAAACCTTTCTTGGTCATCACAACCAACCATTTCAGAACCCACAATATCTAATCCAGACACTCAGTTCATGGAAGGCCATTTGATTAACCCCCTCCCCCAAAAAAAAAAAAAAAAAAAAAACTTACTCTCTCATCTTGCACATATAAGACACCCAACGAAAACCCAATTTCAAAGACCCATGTTAGAAATATATTTCAGAAACCTATGTGAGGTACAAAGACTACTACAATACCCATCACTAAGCTCCATAAGAAAGAAAGATTAAGAAAAAAAATATTCAAGAAAACAAATCTAGTGGAGAAAGCAAAAAGTTTCAGCAATACTATTTTTCATCATAGTTTACATTGTCTATTGCTCATCAATCCCATTTTGCTTCCATTTTTTATGCAAATCGGAAGGGAACATTGTCTGAAACCCTATAATCACCGAAGAAGACGCAATAAGTAACAAACCAAAAAATTTAACTTTGATCAAAACTATATGAGTAATGAAACAAATGTAAAAAAGAAAAACATAGAACAACATGAAAACAACAAAAGCTAACAAACTAAAACTTAGGAGAAAACTAATGATTAGAGGGAGAAAGGGAATGGCATATTTGTCAAAACTTTAATGAAAATATTATCAAAGAGATCGCAAAATTGAATACCTTTCATTATAGAAATTGATGAACTGCAATAAAAATTCATGAACTGTAGCAAGAGGAAATTAGATATTAGAAACTGATTTAATACAAATCTAGCAATCGAAACAAAGAAAAGAAAATAGTTAATTAAAGTAACATTAATAGTGTAAGGGAAAATATACGTGGATGTCCATTATCCACCGAGTAACCAAAAGAAAATAATGGTATCTTAGGTGACTTTATCATAGATCGACTGTAACGCCCTCAAATCTAACCCATCATACATCTCACATTGACATGCAATATTTAAAAGAAACAATTCATCAGAGTATTACTAAATAAAAACATTACATGTAACATCAAATTAAATGCCCTACAGGCTTACATCTTTCCAAGTCAACACTTGGACACATAAATATGAGTTCTAACTCAAATACAAGTAAAGCCCTAGGCTTGAATGTTTACATGTACTATCAAACCAAAACAACTAACTAAAGATAGCCTTCAAATCCAAAAGCCAAATCCTCCCAATCTAAGTCCTTGGAGGTAACTTATCACCTGTACCTGAAAATGATGTTCCCATAAAGGGTGAGCCACAGCCCAGTAGAGAAATACTAAACCAAATATAAGCATCGAATAAAGCTATGGCATTCAATAGATGGTTATTCAAGATGACCAGTTATAACCTTATCCAGTCTCGTGACACTAATGTCTATAACATGTTTCAATTCCCTTTAATATCAATATGACTTAGAATCTGGCCAACTTACAACAGTGAACTATATATCATATTCACATTACTTCCAATATCAACAACACAAATGAGACTCAGGCTCATATCAAAACACTTCATACTTCCAGTTTGATACACATTTTAGTGCTGTATCAATAACATGTAAAACACTTCAATATAATAAGCACACATAATAGTGATGCTAATGGAGTCCATCCCCTATCTCCTCCCAAACAAAATCCGGTTTAGAGGTCCATCCCCTATCTTCCCCTAAACCGTGGAGTACATCCCCTATCTCCTCCCAAACAATATGCATATGCAATGCTCAATCAATACATGTATTTTCTGTATTAATTCAATAGTCAAAAATTATGACTTAACCAATGTGATTAGTTTCAATTATCCCTAATCCACATGCAATGTCTACAACAACCACGACTATCCTCCACCGATAGCCCAAATCAGTTATTTCTAGACTAGAAATAAATAAATCAACAATTAGATAGACGAGTGATTTAAATCAATCAACTACCCAATTTAATCAACAAATTTCCTCAATCTCATGCATTTAACTAATTTCCCCAATGTTCCTTAAATTAAATATACAATTCAATTTATTTAAACAATTAGGGTTTTTCCCAAAATTACCAAAATACCCCCCCCCAACATATTAAAATGCCAGAACTTAGAACAAAACGTATACATTGGAGTAGGAAATCCCTACCTCGAAGAAACAACTCAAAAAGAAGAAAATGAAGATGATGCCCAAATTCCAAAGCGCTCCAAATCCAAAACTGTTCAGATTAAATGAAAGCCCTCGACTCACTCTACCTTTTTAATGAAGAAACTAGGGTAGAAACACACTCTAGATAGATCAATCCTAAGAGAGAAGGTGAGTTGGAAGAGAGAGAACTCGTAATCTAGGGTTTGGAATCTGAAAGAAGATGAAAAACTGATTAAAAACCCGCTGCTGCTGTAGACACCCCATTTTTGACCGTCCTCAAGACTTGGACGTCACCGCTCGAACACTCGGTGATTATCCATGTTTGTGTTTGTTTGGAGTTCCCGGAGTTCTCGGCTACGCGCCTTGCCTCAGGACCTCCGAACTTGACTGTTTTGTGTTTGGCTCTGCACCAAACATTTGTGCTTTGCCTTCGAGGGGCAGGGAATGCCTCTGAGGCGCCCCATACCACCAGGCGTGGCTAGAGGCCACCGGTGTTGCCATCGGCACTATATTGTGCTTGTCGGCACTCTTTTTGGCAAAATGACCATTTTGCTTAATCATTACGCTTTTGCTTTATGAGATATTTTTAGACAGCTGTTTAGCTCTTGTTTCCCCTCCATGAGCCCTTGGATGACTTAGTGTGTAAGTCTTGGTTGCCTATAAGGAGAAGCTCTCTTCTCTTGGCTAAGGGGTTAGCAAATTTAGAAAGTTAGAGAGAAAAAGAGAGAGAGAAGCTTTGGTTTTTCTAGGGTTTGAGTTGCATACACCTTCTATCTCTATCCTTCTCTTGTGTGTCTAGGTGTTTTGTGCCTTACTATTGCACACAAACACCTAGTGTTTCACCTTCTCCTTGCAACTGAGGTTCTAAGGGCTGGTTTTTGAAGTTCTTAACAGATTTTGAGCCTAAGGAAGCATCAACTACATCTTTGTCAAAGAGGTCAACAAGGGTGAGACACTAACTCTCTTTTTACCCCATTTTTGTACCTTATTTTTACCTAGTTTAGAACTGTTTTTGTGCTTAGTGTATAACACATAAAAGTTCTGTTTTTTAAGCCTCTTTATTGTTCATTAAGAGTGTTTTGTGATTTGAGCAAGTTTGACCACCCTTAGGCCTTGAAAAGGCCACTTTTTGTGCTATTTTGTGGGAGATCCGAGACTTTGGTGTTAGGATCTCTTCACCACTGAAATCTTGAGTGATTTTAGTGGTGAAGAGCATGCCTTAGAGTCTCAAGAAGGAGAGGGCCACCCCCTTTCCTTGATGTCCTTGAAAAGGGCAAATTTTGCTCTCTTATGGAGCTTCATGCTTGAGTGTATGTTGAGCATGTGTGACTTGTTTTCCATGCTTATATTGCCATGTTATAACATGATTCCAAGTTGGTTTAGGTCCCTTATGCATGCTTAGCATAGTTGCCTTGCAATGCCTCTTATTGCCTTAATATGCCTAGGTTGTGTGCCTTCATTTCTAGCATGTTTTAGGCCTAGATCCATGAAGCTTGTATGCTCATTTTGCCATGATCTAGCTCTGTCCATAGCCATTTGGGTCGATCTCATCATGCTTTACATAGCTCCTTTGCATTTGGCTTGTTGGCCTTGAGAGCATGTAAGTGTAGCATGACTTGCTTGCTTCATTTTCAATGATTTGAAACCATCTAACATGCCATTTCAGGCTTTATGATGTGCTTGTTTGATTGCCTTGCATGCCTCTTTAATGCTTTAAGAGTATGTGCTAAATGCTCCACGTTTTGGCTTTAATGCATGCTTTTGGAATCATGTCATCTAGATGCCATCTAGGTGGTTATTTAGGCTCAGTTTTATGCGTTAAAACTCTGTTCTTAAGTGTTTAAGCATTGCCACATGTGGTTGTGTTAAGTGTGGTTCAATGCCTCATTGACTTGCTTTGAACCTTAGACCATTTGTATGTCTTGTTTGGCTTGCTTTGTTAGTGGATTTGGCCTCATGTTTTGCATGGATTTCAGAGCTTTTTCATGTATGCTAATAGTCCATGTTTGTGCCTCTTAGATGTGTTTAAGAGTTGTTTGATTACGCTTAAGTGTTGGTGCCTTAACTTGTACATGTGTGCATGTGTGTTTAGCCCTCTTAACTTAGCATTTGGCTACTGATTTTGGGCCTTTTAGAGTTGCCTAATTCATGTATAAGTCCACCCCCCATTGATTTGCATGCTTGCTTGTATGCCTTGCACAAGTGCATCACATAGCCCATGTTGCATGCCTAGTTGACATGTTTAGGGTTGCATTTGTATTGTGCATGCTAAGCCTCTTGAAGTGAAGTATGATGGAGGTTGAGCACCCTTGTTTGCTTGTTTGCATTGCATGCATTTGAAATCAAAGTTGCATGCTCGGTTCTCTGGGCCATCACGCATGGAAATGCGCGATTGGTGGTCCGGGAATCGAGGCACATGCCCCCTTGAGTCAATAACATGATAAGGGGTGTGTATAGTGCATAAATACCTTGAATCACATTGCCATGCATGTTGTTGTCCTCTGCTGCTGTGAGTTGCAGGTTCTGCAGGTGTTAAGTGCCGGCCGGATCAATTGATACCGATGAATCATTTCGTGCGGTGGCCTCCTTCTTCGGTGTGGTGTTCTACCGGTGGTACTCTCCAAAGGTCTCGAGAGGCACTCCTGGGACTTTGGCAATTTTCAGAGGAGGATAGCAGGGGAAACAGAGGCAAATCATGCATGGCAGTGCAATTCCGAGCGAGTCCTGGGCACGCGATGCATCTGGCCCTCATCCCGAGGCGATTTACTGTTTAATTAGATTAATTATTTTATTTAATTAATTTAGTTGATTTGTAATATTTTAATTAGCTTGCGTAGTTAATTAATTTGTATATTCTTTTGGTCCCTCCGAGTGAGGGCGCAATTGTAATAAGTGTGTGTGAGTGGGTGTATGTCTTCCAATCCCCATTTCTTTCTCCCTTTTATTTACCCGCTTATGTTGGTAGATTAGGACACATTCAAATTAGCATACCTTATGCAATGCATGTGTGCATTCATGCATTTGTTTACATGCACCGGGCTCGGTACATCATACAAACTGCATTGCAATTTTCAATTCCAAATTGAATACGTGCTACTCGCGCATTTCACATGCCATGTTTAGGGTTAGCCGAGCCTACTCTAGATTGCATCTACGCCTGTGTTGCATTAGCCACTTAACATAAACTAGGTCATGCATGTTTGCTAACTAGTTTCTTGTTCTGGCACGGAGTACGATGTAAGTTTTTCTACGCTTTAGCATATCGCATGTGTGTGAATGTTTGCCATAACAGTATGCTTACCATGCGGCTAAGTGCTTACATGAGATAAACTGTTTGAATGCCTGTGGGTGGAGGTTGGATTGCGTGAGTTGGAACAACTCATTGAAATCCATATTTTAGCCTACTTGCGAGTAGCAAAAACCAACACGTTTTTCGAGACAAAACGAATATGCAATGTTTATTTCCAAATTAGGCAATCTAGTCTATACTTGTTTGCCGTGCGCATAACATAGTAATTCTAGGCTAATAATTGGAATAAGAGCATGTAATGTTTTCAAAAACGGATATCATGGTTAGTAGAGGCCGGTCTTGGAGGCGAAAAGGGTGCTCATAGTGACCTTCCCCAATCGTACCCAAGCTCGAGCCAAGACCACTTTGGTGATGGCGGACATGTGGCCTTGACCGAGTCGGGGTTTCTAAATTTCCCATTTTAAAATATTTAGGTGGCGACTCATGTCGCAAAGTAGTCCATGTTTGGCACTACTTTTCAAAAATCTGCTTTCTTCAAAAGCGATTTGCGGATTTGGACTCTTTGGTTCAGATTTAGAACGCGACACAAAGGAGTCGAATCAGTAGCGAGGTCCCCCAGGCTTATTCTGATTCTGGCGACTTCTTTGGGGAGTTTTAGAGCTTGACTCGAACTCGTGATATCCGTTTGACTACATTTATGTGTCTCTTTGCATTGCATGTGCATTGGTGCGCCTAGGACCGTGTTGGCCATCTGCTATTCTGGCGGTTTCTTTGGAGGCTTGTCTTGTCAAGGCATGTCCATAAGGTGACGATTCTTGAGCTCTGCCCGAGTGGGAACACAAACCCGGTTTTTACCGGCACCCTTTGACCATTCGACCTAGTGCATATTCGGATCCATAGTGACCATTCCAAACTAGGACAAGTTGCTTACCCGATGTTAGGTTGTTTGAAGCATTGCGTGCGTAGTGAAACCCTAGCTCGACAAAATAGGGGCGGAAACCCTACCCCAACATAGGGGTGTATGGGCTCTCATCTACCGCTATGTGCTTTTTAGAGTGTATCTCTGCGAGGAACGATATATCGGTTTGCAAAGTTTGAGCATCGAGGGCACTAGTATCGATATTGTTGAGAATCGATTATATCTGCGGGTATCGATTCAGGAATAGTGATTACGGGAACGATGTCGATAATAGATCAAGTTGTTTGGCTGCGTCAGATTTGATCTGTTTTGAAATTTGAAATCTTTGCTTTTCCTTCGATTGAGAGTTCAGAAAGTCGATACGGAATAGCCAGTGTTTCCCCTTTGCTGAGACAGAACTAGGGATGATGCAAAGTTCAGAAGAAATAGTGGTTATGGCAACCGCGTTGGATCAAGGGATTACCCTACAAAGCGAAACCGGCGTTGATATGCCGCATCCGCCCAGGTCGCCCGCTGAACACCCGATTTGGGTACCCCAGTTTTATCAGGCTCGCGAGCCCACTACATTCGAGCTAATGGGTATAATAGGCGATCTCCAAAGGTCCGTGGCGGATCTCGCTCACGGAATGTCAGCCTTGCCACCAGTTACGCCGTATGCCGGAAATTTTGAACCCCGGGAACCCCCGTTACTGGGACGGATCGTAATTGAGCTTAATCAACCGGAGATGATTTCCACCCACAACAGTGATGCATCGGTACCAACCCAAACCTCTCACCAGGCTGAGGCCAGGGGCAAAGACAAAGCAAAGGCCGAGGCCGACCCTATCGAACAACTGCTGTGGGCAGTAGAGGCTTTGAAAGTCAGAGGAATGAACAGGCAACAGATATCCGCAGTTATGTCAAAAGCTGTGGAAGATGCTTTCCCGCCCACTTTGGCGAGTTCGATCAACGAAAATCGAGATAAGCCCCGTCATGCCAAACAGTTCTTCCTCTCCTAACCTTGAATCTGGAAGGAGCAGAATCAAGGCCGCACTCACGATCCATTCGCTAGTGCATCTAGCAAGAGCGCCAGCTCCAAAATACACAGGGCCTGAGCTCACCCTCTCTACATGCCTTTGTCTAGGGCACTTTTGATTTTGGCCAAGGGCACCTTAAACCCTTGGAGCCCGACCCTCACGAAGAACCTCCACCCACGCATGATACTTCCTGTCTTGTCGTACCATCGGACCGGTCATGCTCGATAATTGCTTCCGCCTCCGTCATGAGGTCTGATTTGATTGACAACAAGGTTATTCTCCCACCTACCTCGGCCAAATCGTCACTCTGAGTTCTTGGATTGTGAGGACATAGATATCTGAGGATACTGAATCTGCAAGTATGTAATCGGAAGGTGAACCGCTGGGCGATTGTGCAGTACAGTTTTGGATGTGGCGTTTGGCACGCATTTTTGAGCATCTGCCAACGCTAGTTTTGTAAATCCTGACTCGGGTGTCGAGTCAGTCTTTTGTTTTGTTTGAGTCTGTCTCTCTGTATTGAGTCAGTCTTTTTGCTTACAGAGTCTGTCTTGTTGTAATGAGACAATCTCCCCTGTACAGTATACCAGGTGATTTCGGGGTTGTTGCCTCAAACACCGTTTTGTCTTATAAATAGTTGTTTTTGCTTCTTCTTGAGTTAAACCTGGCGAAGGCAGTTATGCCAAATCGAGTGAAAAGCATGACCATCGTATTTCAGTACTTGTTATTCCAGCTAATTGCGCCAGAGGATGTGAATGGAACGACAGTACATTTCGCCTGCTCTCTTGCGCCTTAAACATCGTTATGATGACCTGAGCTTTTCATAAAACCCTTTTCAAACACTGCGGTGATAAAAACAAAGAGGAAGAAATTCCTCGGGTTTTTCGAAATTTTGACCATCTTGAGAGAAAGAAAGGCGTGCTAAGCTTTTAACGAATGAAATCATGCTTGTTAGCGTGAGTACTGGGAAGGACCCTAGCCTGATCCAGACCAGTTCCACACTGTTTTCAACACGAGCGATTTGTCACTTTCTTAAAAAAATTTCAAAAATGAAATATTTTGCGCAGTCTTGCGAAGACCTGTGTGGAACCGCTCTTGAGACTGTGCAGCCTAGGGTCGCTCTCAGCCTCAAAGTTCAATCTATCTGCCCCAAACCTGAAATCTGTTCAGAACATTCAAGCAGTCAGCCGCCATAAAACGCCTGCGTGGCCCATTTTGAAGCAGCCCTCGAGCAAGAGGCATCAAAGCCAGATCAAGGAGATCAGATCCCACCGGGCAAGGTTCATGAAGCAACCGTGATGGATTCTTCTGCAAATCAATACCCCTCTGCAAATCAACACCACAACCACTCTCCTAGATACAGAAAGGCTTCAATCTCAAAACCATTTGGCATGGGCTTGCTACACTTTTACCCTTTGAGAGGCTCGCTGGGTCGAAAACTCGGAAGGGCGGCCCAGGCAAGAGTTAGAGCAAAGAAAAGAATGAAAAAAGAAAAGCAAAAAAAATACAAAAAAGAAGCAAAAGAAAAGAAAAATACAAAAAAATATAGCAAAAGAAAAGAAATAAAAATGAAAAATGCAAAAGAAAAGAAAAGAAAGAAGAAAAAGAAAAACATAGCTCGCAAGGTCGAAAACCCGCATTGGGCACCTTGGCAAAAGTTAGAGCCTAGACAGTGAAGGTTAAAATACCCGAGTGTACCTTAACCGGAACTACGTAAGGCTTGATGCCCGTGATTGGGATACGTAGGCAACTTCATCTTGAAGTCCAGCCCCCAACGCTTTCATAGCGTCCCAGTCCATGCCGCGGTTTTGATCACTTGTGCCTCTTTCAAATCGGGTGTCTCGATTACAACAACCTGGAACTACGTGATTAACTTCCTCTTGAAGTCCAAACCACCAACACCCCCCAGGTGACTGTGTACATATATTGATTCAGACCGTCTTCGTCTCCTCTGTATCCGAGGGTCCGATCGTCATCAACAAGGACTCTTCTGACATCTTGCGGCATCATCAAACAAGGGCAACTTTCCGTTGCCAGGCATTGCCATAAGTTGCCCCGAGTTGCCATCTAAACCAGGGGCAACTTTCCGTTGCCTTATTCCCCCATTCAAGCCAGGGGCAATTTTCCATCGCCTCCGATCCGAGGTTGCGCGTCTCGAGGGTAAGTTCCGCGCTCGTTGAGCGTTGATTGTTTGCAAAAGTAGTTTTTGAAAATTTTCACTGAGGTTGACTTATTTTCTCGAAAATGTTTCATTTTCAAAATTGGACCATGTTTGGACCCAAAAGGAGAATTTCGGTGCTCCGATTTGATTTACATGATTTTCAAATCAAAAATCGAATAAGTGTGTTAATCCAACTCTCATTTTGATCAAAACTGTTTTAGAAAATGAAAAAATGGTCAAAGTGACGAACTAGGGGCGCAGTTGAGTCGGGTATTCCGTCTTCCCCCTCGTCGCCAACGCACTTGCCCGAGAGGCACTTTATCTACCAGAAGAAGTGGCTGCAAGCTAGCTATATCGGGCGTGAACCCACAACCTCTCGTTTACTCGTCAATCGCTCTGGGGAGGGATAAAAAATGAGAGAATAAAGAATAGAGAGGTGTAAGTTGAGAGAAAAGATGAGAAAAGGGTTTTGACAAAAAAAAAACGAGCCTGAGGGCCGAGTGATGTGAGTATCACAAATCAGAAAGGGTGGGGAATAATACCCGGAGGAACTGGCTCCTCGAAATTTGAGGTCTTTTTGTAAACATGTCCGTGTGTCGTGTCTTTTGACCTGTCAATCTCGATTTTCGCTTTGAGTCCTTTCCAAGTGTGTCTCGTTGTGTTAGGTCGTGTGTCTTTTGTTTCTTTGTTCGAGTCTGTCTCGTCATGTTCTGTGGTAGGCTCGATACCCCGGTTGAAAACCCATCCTCTCCCAAAAGGTGATCGCTTGTGCTCAGAATGCTGTGCCATTCTCTACATCCGTCTTGAAGAGAAGAAGAAAGGAAAATTGGGAACACCCAAGCGTGTTTCAACGGCAACCGTGTCAGCTTTCATGGTCCGTCTTGTCAGATCAGGGCTGTTTGTTCAGGGTTTGCTGTGTGCAGAATGAACCAAATGCTGCGTTATGGGCTATATGCAGATCAATCCCTAGCAGATTTGTCCCCAGCAGGTATGGAACGTGTGTTCGGATTGAGTAGAGATTTGTATGAAATTTGTTTTTGGTTTAGTTGGTTGGTTATCGATTATTACAAAGGCAAGTGTTCAATTGTCAGATAACAGATCAATATCATTTACATTTGAGGTGTAATATGATGCAATGCAGTGCAGGATATGAAATATGCATATATATACAAATGTAACATTCTTTTCAAACAAAAGTTAGTTTCATCTCATATCATCTTTTTCGAATACATAGTTTGAGAAAAACAAAAATCTACTTCATGGCGAGACATAGTACTCTATCTACCAAAAAAGAAAAGTACAAAAAAGAAACGAAGGAAAAAGCAGAAGTCTGTAATCATCATCAATGGCCTCATGGGGGGATCCGTCTCGCCCTCTTCTGGCGAGAAAGCAGAGCATCGTCGGAAGTGTCATTTGTCGAGCAGCCAGAACGGCGCCCCGGTCTCCTCCTCGAGGCCTCCGCCTCCCGACTCGCCATCCCTCGCAATGGAGCTCTGCTGTTGCTCCCCACATGGCCATGCCCCCTGCAGTGCGGGAATCTCCGCCATCCGAGTAGAAATGGGAGGCCGGTGAGCACCACCCATGGAACACCACCACTGGAGGAATCGGGAAGGAGGTGAAAAGTACAAAAGGCAAATGCATCAAGACACATGGGCAGTTTAAACAAGTGCGAGAATCACGGTGTATGAGTCTGATCTTGAGAATGCCATGGCGGTTTAAACAAGTGCGAGAATCGATGTATGAGTCTGATGTGAGAATGCCGTGGCGGTTTTAAGCAGTCGAGAATCGATGTATGAGTACAGTGTGTGAATGCCGTGAACAGTTTATCAGGTGTTGTGTCGTGCATCAGATTATGCGAAGCAGTTTGTATATAGTTTGGAACTATGTCAGAGAAAACATACCGGAAGGCCGTAGAAGGCTAAGAACTCAAAGGTCCGCTGCAACATCCCCGCCATGGAGGCATTCAGCTCCACTGACTGCCGGGTGTACTCAGAGGTAGCCTGCAACAGTATTAGATACATCAATATTCTGAGGAATATCAAATGAACTGAACTGAAATCAAATGACTGTACAGAAATGCAGTAATACATACCGGAGGCAAGTCAGGAATACCAGCCAACTCATGACCAGCCGGGGGAGGAGCAAAAGGGATCTGGTAGGTCTCCCCACTCTGCCCCCTGTACGTCAGTGTGGTAGGCAGAGCGGGCCAGCCCGTCCCTCGTCCCCTCTGCACTCCCCTCCTGCCACGAGCTCGAGATCTCTGAGACGATCCCGCTCCTGCTCCCACCTCCGCCCTAGCCGCCGGCGCTGCAGGTCTCTCTGGCTCAGCTCGGCGACCACCGCTCAGAGGCCGCATGATGAAGGTCCGGACGTACTCTGAGTAGTCGCCCTCGCCCCTGAAGCCGGCTGCCTCCCAGCCGATGGTGTAGTCCGCCATCTGCTCAGCGGTGAAACGCTCGGTGTCCCTCATATGCTCAGGAGGGTGCTCCGGGACTATCTGCTCAGGTAACCCTGAGGTCTGACGCAAGAAGCGCTCACCCAGGTACCAAGCCCGACAGACCGGGCCCTCCAGCAAAATCCGGTAACGCGAGGTCTCGATCGCGCCGGCAAACCTATCCCGAACTATCGCCGGCAGAGGAGCCCATGGCTGCCAGGTGATCTGAAATTGAAATACAGCTTATTACCTACTGATTTTGCAAATATACAGTGGAAAGATGAAGCTTAAATGAACTGCAAGTAAAACATACCTCTGCGGGAGTGATGGTGTCGAAGTAACGGCGGAAGAAGCTGAAAGTCTCCCGCGACCTCCGGGCGTATCTCCCGTCAAAGCGGCGTGAGAAGGGGACGATCAGAGGAGTCTCCCTCTCCGGCACTGGAGCCAGCCTGGGAAAGTAGGCGTAGACCCACAACTACAAGACAGATATCAGTATGATTATCAGAAAGCAGAATACAGAATGAAAAGCAGAAATAAGAGAGCCGTGTGTTGTACAGTGTATTAAGCAGAGTGTACCGTGTGAAGAGTGTACCGTGTGAAAGGTGTACAGTCAATGTAAAGCAGAGTAAGTGTGTGCCGTGTGTACAGTATACAATCCGTGTGAAAACAGACTCAGATTAATGCGATTAAAGCGAGCGAAATGTAAAAGCGAAGAAGGCGTACCTCCCAAGCCCGCCAGTAACCTCCAAGCAACTGCCCGCTGCCACGGGAGACTGAGCTCATATAACCGTAGAGAGTGGCCAGAGCCGCTCCACCCCAGTCATAACGCAAGATGTCTCGAACGTCCACCGGTCTGTTGAGTAAGCGAAGAGGCAGTGTTCGCCGGTCGCGAATAGGGTGGTCCCCAACAAGAACATCAAGAAGCGTGCATCTTGCTCCATGGCCACCTCGGTCGCCGGGCTGCGTCAAGAAAGAGGCCGCACCTCGAACCAAGAATAGCGGACAAAGCCTGGACGTGCCAAAGGCGGAGCCGCGCCAAGTAAATGGACCTGGGCCGCGGTCCACTCATCCAAGTCTGTATCAAAAGGGATCGGATCACCCCGACCCGCGATGAGCAGCAGAAATCGTAAGGGGTCATCGTCATGTCCCCAGTCGCCGACAAATGGAATGAATCGGTGGTGTCCCACCACCTCTCTGCCAGTGCCGCGAGGAGAGGCCTGCAGGCAGTAAGTCAGGTCAGGCCCCTATAGAAAGAACCGAAGCCCGCCTCATCCACGATGTGTCGAACTGCCTCCGGAAGCTCCAAGTACCAATCTCGAGCTAAAATATTCCCATACCCGCGGATGGTATGGGAATCTCTCTGTTTACAAACAAATGGTTGCAAAGCAATATGAGATGTACAGTTTCGAGGAAACATGTTAAAATCAATACAAATCTGGCATGTGTGCGATTTTGATTCAAAAAGCAAAGGGCATCGGTGTACTTACGATAAACTACAATATACGATGCGTCGGTGTGTTTTGAATGGCGTAGTGTAAGCGTGGTGCGTGTGCACATTTTTTAGATCAGCGGATATCGGGTTTGAGATACTACGGTGGACTACGACTGTGATGTGTCGGTGTGTTTGTGAGGAACGAGATATAGATATGGTGCGTGTGCACATTTTTTGATTCAAGCAGATATCGGGTCATAGTGTGCCTCCAGTGAACTACAGCATGTGATGCGACAGCGTGTTCGAATGGTTCAATTCAGTATAAATCTAGCATGTGAGCAGGTTTTCAGATTCAAATAAGTGCCGGGTATGGATGAGTTTGTAGTGAAATCTGATTGTGCGTGTGTATGGGTGATTGAGGCTAGTGCAGTGTGTGTGCACGTGTTTCGGTCCTAAGCAGATATCAGTTGTGAAGTTGTCTATGATCAACCACAATATAGTATATCAGAGTTAAGCAAGTAAAGGTTGCAATCAGCTATGGCAGTTGACAGTTTACAGTTCTACATTGCAGAAAGTAAAGTAGAGCGGAAGGGTTACCTCGGAAGCGCCGAATGAGAGGTGAGAGGCCGGCTCGCGCAAGAGGAGCTCCGGGTCCAGAGCCCTGTCAAAACCGCGAAAGTGGCGGAGTCCGTCTGGCGGAAGCACGTGAATGGCCGGGCGGTAGGTCGCCGGGTCGAATGGTCGCTCGCTCAGCGGGAGGAGCTCCACCCCGGGATCCATCTCATGATCCGGGGGAGTCCCGACATGAGGAACGTCGTCAGCCATAGTGGTGGTAGTGAAAAATGACCGGAAAAGGGAAACCGGGTCGGAATACGGAAAGTCAATCGAGACGGTCAACCCCGAGAGGGCCGGAAATGGCCGGGAAGGTCGGAAGATGAGAATACACGGAAATGAAGAGGAAGTCGAGGGGAACAAGTCCCGAAAAAGCGGAAATAGCAAAAGGGACTCCGAAACGAGATTTCAATCGGATGGAAATGTCCGAAACACGAAGAAAATCGCGAATTGAACGACGAAATCAAGCCTAAAACTCAAAGAAACGGCGAAAAATGGAGAGAACAAAGCTCTAGAGAGGTAGAGAGAGTAATTTCGGCGAAGGGAAAGTGATTAGAATAGGGTTTAGAACCCTATTTTAAAACACCCGTGCGAAAAGTCGAGATCTGCCCCGATCAACTTTTGGCGGTCGGCACATTATTGTGCGGTGGAGGAGTTTAGGCACGGTGGCGTAGTAGCCTTCCCACCCGGTGGTGTTCCCAAGGCCTTGTTTAGGCAAAATGAGGAGTTTTTGGGTCTTCATAGCTCAAGAAAGTGCAAGAGAGTGCATCCCCGATGCTCAACCAGCCTCTGTTTCGACTTCGGACTGTGTCTACTATGAGTGGCACTCAAATTCAAGCGAAGATTGTATCCTTTTGTATCCTTTTGTCATTTACAGAGATTCAAAAGTTGCCCCGTGTGCGTCACGTGCATCCATCACATAGTCCGGCGCATCGTATCGCGCCATCTTGCACGTCCCTTGCGACTTGCACCGTTTTGCATTGTCGTGTGGCATGCGTGTCATACTCTCTCATCTTGCATCTCATTTTGATCCACGTGAGGTGTACTACCTCACGTGCTTCATTTTGCATCTCATTTTGACCCACGTGAGGTGTACTACCTCACGTATTTCATTTTGCATTTCATTGCATCTCGAGGTACGTGTGCTTCGTTTTGCATTTCATTTTCCATTCAATAAGGTATGCTCGCCTCATTTCGCATTTTCATTACATTTCGAGGCACGTATGCCTCGTTTTGCACTTCATTTTCCATCAAATGAGGTATGTGTGCCTCATGAGTATTTCATTTTACAAACCAGGTCCGGCGGGACCAAAAACACGCAAGGTCCGGCGGGACCAAAAACACGCAAGGTCCGGCGGGACCAAAAACACGCGCGGTCTGGCGAGACCTTAAACCCGCTTGACTGCATTGCCACGTGCTTTATTACGAGCACTGTCATGCATTTATGCTTTGTACCGTTGCCCCGTCCGGTCTGGCGAGACCTTAAACACGTACGGTCTAGGAGACCTTAAATCCTCGGAGGGTGCGAAACCTCCACCACACTTACATCCTGGTCTAGGAGACCTTAAATCCTCGGGAGGTGCGAGACCTTCGGTGTGTTAAGTCGCCCCTCATTGCATTCGGCATGCATTTCATCGCGCCTTTTAGCGCACCATTGTTGCACTTCATTTTCCATCCTTTGAGGCACGTGTACCTCATTGCACTTCATTTTCCATCTTTTGAGACACGCACGTCTCATTCGCCCCATTTGCATCCATGTATGTGTCTCATTTGCATCGTATGCAAGTAAGGTGTTGTGTAGCAGTTGCCCCCCCGGGTCTAACGAGACCTTAAACACGCACGGTCTAGGAGACCTTAAATCCTTGGAGGGTGCGAAACCTTCACTACATTTGCGTCACGGTCTCGGAGATCTTAAATCCTCTGAAGGTGCATTTCCTTAGGTGTTTGTCGTGCCCGAACGACTTTCGGTGGTCTGGTAAAGCCACCTGTCTGTGTTTGCGGTGAGTTCCTAGGAAACCAGTAGGGATGGTGAAAACTAGAGTTTGAAAGGCTTATGCCTAGAACGCAAAGGTTCGAGATTTCCGAGACCAAAGTCTGGTTTAAATACCCAGGGGGTGTACCCTCGGCTTGAAATCTGTATGGAAGCCCCATAGGTTGAGGTGGCGTGTTTACGCCTCAATTCTGGATACTGAACCAACCTAGTAGATCGCCTGCTGGAAGAATAGGAAAAGCGCAATCGCAGCCATTACATTATATTGCATTTGTCATGCATCATTTGTAGATACTGCATATGTCATGCAATTCAAAAAAAAAAAACAATTCAAAAAAAAAACACATGCATTTCATGCATCATTGTGAGTATTGCATGTGTCATGCATTTCAAAAAAAAAAATCCAAAAAATGCATATGTCATGCATCGTCATTGTAGTATAGTGCATATGTCATGCATTTTCTGTAGATGTCCATTTCCATTGCATTGTAGTGGCATGCATCCACTGCATCATCCTCCATCCATGGCTTGCGCCTTTCCTTGTTGAGCTTGGTCTGGTATGTGCCTATACTTCTCATGTTAAAGCATAGTTATGCTCGTGTATCGCGCCTACTCCACGTTGGTATGTTGGTTTGAGGTTGCGGCACCCTTTTCCGTGCTAGACATGGTTTGTACGTGTGCATGTCTTTCCTAGGCAAGACTGGGTTTGGCTCACGTGCCATATCCATTGTATCTATTCCATTGCATGCATTCACTGCATCATCTTCCATCCATGGCTTGCGCCTTTCCTTGTTGAGCTTGGTCTAGTATGTGCCTATACTTCTCATGTCAAAGCATAGTTCTGCTCGTGTATCGCGCCTACTCCACGTTGGTATGTTGGTTTGAGGTTGCGGCACCCTTTTCTGTGTTAGACATGGCTTGTATGTGTGCATGCCCTTCCTAAGTGAGATACGGTTTGGCCCGCGTGCCATATCCATTGTATCCGTTTCCATTACATTGTAGTATAATTGTTGCATCGACTTTAGGATCATTATTCTCTCCCAGTAGTCGTTTCCCCACTTATGTCATTCCACCCAATACTTGTTCTTGTGTGCATCTACATTACTCATAGTTACGTGTGCTTTCGCGCCTTGAGGGCTTCGACACCTTTTCTATGGTAGACGGACTTGTTACTTCCATTAATCTACTTGACATTTGTGTGGTTTAGAACGCTCGGTTTGAATCATGATTCAATTGCTTTGCATGTAGTTTGCATAGTTTCGATTGCATTGCATTATCATTTGCATTATTCATACATCATTTTGTATATATTGCATATCACTTTGCATTCGCATTGCCATGCATATGGCTAACAATATTGTACTGTTAAGTTTACTTTCTTTGCGTGCACGATATTGTATGTATGCAACTCATTGAGGCGGTGCACCGGACGAGCACGCATGTATTGTATCCTCCGTGTGAGACGTTCTGAGAATTGCATAATTCTCTTACATCCTTTCTGCATTGTAGTGTAGATCAGCGTATGCTAGCTTATAACTGTTGCATGCGTGCTTCATTACAGCTTCCTTTGCATGATCATGAGTTATGCTCGACTTTTTGCATCATCTTGCATTTTGCCCCTGCCTTCGGGCGCATACCTTATTTTGTCTTGCATGTTTGTCTAAGTCTTCGGCCTTGTCAAAAATGGGTCGTCTCTGGGCTTTGACATTCACTCCCGTCATTGTTATGACTTTCGAGTTCTGTCAAAGAGGGCAAATGAGACACCCCATTTTTGACCGTCCTCAAGACTTGGACGTCACCGCTCGAACACTCGGTGATTATCCATGTTTGTGTTTGTTTGGAGTTCCCGGAGTTCTCGGCTACGCGCCTTGCCTCAGGACCTCCGAACTTGACTGTTTTGTGTTTGGCTCTGCACCAAACATTTGTGCTTTGCCTTCGAGGGGCAGGGAATGCCTTCTGAGGCGTCCCCACATACCACCGGCTGTGGCTAGAGGCCACCGGCTGGCTGGTGTTGCCATCGGCACTATATTGTGCCGGTCGGCACTATTTTGTGCCGGTTGGCACTCTTTTTGGCAAAATGACCAATTTGCTCGCCGATCGCCTTTGACTACTTTATGAGATATTTTTAGACAATTTGTTTAGCTCTTGTTTCCCCTCCATACACGTGTATGGAGGGATGAGCCCTTGGATGACTTAGTGTGTAAGTCTTGGTTGCCTATAAGGAGAAGCTCTCTTCTCTTGGCTAAGGGGTTAGCAAATTTAGAAAGTTAGAGAGAAAAAGAGAGAGAGAAGCTCTGGTTTTTCTAGGGTTTGAGTTGCATACACCTTCTATCTCTATCCTTCTCTTGTGTGTCTAGGTGTTTTGTGCCTTACTATTGCACACAAACACCTAGTGTTTCACCTTCTCCTTGCAACTAAGGTTCTAAGGGCTGGTTTTTGAAGTTCTTAACAGATTTTGAGCCTAAGGAAGCATCAACTACATCTTTGTCAAAGAGGTCAACAAGGGTGAGACACTAACTCTCTTTTTACCCCATTTTTGTACCTTATTTTTACCTAGTTTAGAACTGTTTTTGTGCTTAGTGTATAACACATAAAAGTTCTGTTTTTTAAGCCTCTTTATTGTTCATTAAGAGTGTTTTGTGATTTGAGCAAGTTTGACCACCCTTAGGCCTTGAAAAGGCCACTTTTTGTGCTATTTTGTGGGAGATCCGAGACTTTGGTGTTAGGATCTCTTCACCACTGAAATCTTGAGCGATTTCAGTGGTGAAGAGCATGCCTTAGAGTCTCAAGAAGGAGAGGGCCACCCCCTTTCCTTGATGTCCTTGAAAAGGGCAAATTTTGCTCTCTTATGGAGCTTCATGCTTGAGTGTATGTTGAGCATGTGTGACTTGTTTTCCATGCTTATATTGCCATGTTATAACATGATTCCAAGTTGGTTTAGGTCCCTTATGCATGCTTAGCATAGTTGCCTTGTAATGCCTCTTATTGCCTTAATATGCCTAGGTTGTGTGCCTTCATTTCTAGCATGTTTTAGGCCTAGATCCATGAAGCTTGTATGCTCATTTTGCCATGATCTAGCTCTGTCCATAGCCATTTGGGTCGATCTCATCATGCTTTACATAGCTCCTTTGCATTTGGCTTGTTGGCCTTGAGAGCATGTAAGTGTAGCATGACTTGCTTGCTTCATTTTCAATGATTTGAAACCATCTAACATGCCATTTCGTGCTTTATGATGTGCTTGTTTGATTGCCTTGCATGCCTCTTTAATGCTTTAAGAGTATGTGCTAAATGCTCCACGTTTTGGCTTTAATGCATGCTGTTGGAGTCATCTCACCTACATGCCAGCTAGGTGGTTATTTAGGCTCGGGTTTATGCGGTAAAACACTGTCCTTACGTGTTTAAGCATTGGCACATGTGGTTGTGTTAAGTGTGGTTCAATCCCTCATTGACTTGCTTTGAACCTTAGACCATTTGTATGTCTTGTTTGGCTTGCTTTGTTAGTGGATTTGGCCTCATGTTTTGCATGTTAGCATGAGCTTTTTCATGTATGCTAATAGTCCATGTTTGTGCCTCTTAGATGTGTTTAAGAGTTGTTTGATTACGCTTAAGTGTTGGTGCCTTAACTTGTACATGTGTGCATGTGTGTTTAGCCCTCTTAACTTAGCATTTGGCTACTGATTTTGGGCCTTTTAGAGTTGCCTAATTCATGTATAAGTCCACCCCCCATTGATTTGCATGCTTGCTTGTATGCCTTGCACAAGTGCATCACATAGCCCATGTTGCATGCCTAGTTGACATGTTTAGGGTTGCATTTGTATTGTGCATGCTAAGCCTCTTGAAGTGAAGTATGATGGAGGTTGAGCACCCTTGTTTGCTTGTTTGCATTGCATGCATTTGAAATCAAAGTTGCATGCTCGGTTCTCTGGGCCATCACGCATGGAAATGCGCGATTGGTGGTCCGGGAATCGAGGCACATGCCCCCTTGAGTCAATAACATGATAAGGGGTGTGTATAGTGCATAAATACCTTGAATCACATTGCCATGCATATTGTTGTCCTCTGCTGCTGTGAGTTGCAGGTTCTGCAGGTGTTAAGTGCCGACCGGCAGTCAATTGACAGCCGATGAATCATTTCAGTGCCGGTGGCCTCCTTCTTCAGCCGGTGGTGTTCTACCCCAGCCGGTGGTACTCTCCAGTGCCCTGAGAGGCACTCCTGGGACTTTGGCAATTTTCAGAGGAGGATAGCAGGGGAAACAGAGGCAAATCATGCATGGCAGTGCAATTCCGAGCGAGTCCTGGGCACGCGATGCATCTGGCCCTCATCCCGAGGCGATTATCGCTTAATTAGATTAATTATTTTATTTAATTAATTTAGTTGATTTGTAATATTTTAATTAGCTTGCGTAGTTAATTAATTTGTATATTCTTTTGGTCCCTCCGAGTGAGGGCGCAATTGTAATAAGTGTGTGTGAGTGGGTGTATGTCTTCCAATCCCCATTTCTTTCTCCCTTTTATTTACCCGCTTTTGTTGGTAGATTAGGGCACATTCAAATTAGCATACCTTATGCAATGCATGTGTGCATTCATGCATTTGTTTACATGCACCGGGCTCGGTACATCATACAAACTGCATTGCAATTTTCAATTCCAAATTGAATACGTGCTACTCGCGCATTTCACATGCCATGTTTAGGGTTAGCCGAGCCTACTCTAGATTGCATCTACGCCTGTGTTGCATTAGCCACTTAACATGAACTAGGTCATGCATGTTTGCTAACTAGTTTCTTGTTTTGGCACGGAGTACGATGTAAGTTTTTCTATGCTTTAGCATATCGCATGTGTGTGAATGTTTGCCATAACAGTATGCTTACCATGCGGCCAAGTGCTTACATGAGATAAACTGTTTGAATGCCTGTGGGTGGAGGTTGGATTGCGTGAGTTGGAACAACTCATTGAAATCCGTATTTTAGCCTACTTGCGAGTAGCAAAAACCAACACGTTTTTCGAGAAAACGGATATGCAATGTTTATTTCCAAATTAGGCAATCTAGTCTATACTTGTTTGCCGTGCGCATAACATAGTAATTCTAGGCTAATAATTGGAATAAGAGCATGTAATGTTTTCAAAAACGGATATCATGGTTAGTAGAGGCCGGTCTTCGGACGGCGAAAGGGGTGCTCATAGTCGACCTTCCCAATCGTACCCAAGCTCCGAGCCAAGACCACTTTGGTGATGACGGACATGTGGCCTTGACCGAGTCGTGGTTTCCTAAATTTCCCATTTTAAAATATTTAGGTGGCGACTCAGAATCCGCAAAGTAGTCCATGTTTGGCACTACTTTTCAAAAATCTGTTTTCTTCAAAGCGATTTGCGGTTTGGACTCTTTGGTTCAGATTTAGAACCGCGACACAAAGGAGTCCGAGAGAGCGAGGTCCCCATGCGTTATTTGATTCTGGCGACTCATTGGGGAGTTTTAGAGAGCTTGACTCGAACTCGTGATATCCCGTTTGACTACATTTATGTGTCTCTTTGCATTGCATGTGCATTGGTGCGCCTAGGACACCGTGTTGGCCATCTGCTATTCCCTGGCGGTTCTTTGGAGGCTTGTCTTGTCAAGGCATGTCCATAAGGCTTGCCGGTTACGGGCTCTGCCAGTATGGGAACACAAACCCCGGTTTTACCGGGGCACCCCTTTTGACCATTCGACCTAGTGCATATTCGGATCCATAGTGACCATTCCAAACTAGGACAGGTTGCTTATCCGATGTTAGGTTGTTTGAAGCCACTGCGTGCATAGTGAAACCCTAGCTCCTGACAAAATAGGACAGGGAAACCCTACCCCAACATAGGGGTGTATGGGCTCTCATCTACCTGCTATGTGCTTTTTAGAGTGTATCTCTGCAGGGGAACGCATATATCAATTTGCAAAGTTTGAGCATCAGGCCCGAGGGCACTAGTATCAGTATTGTTGAGAATCAGTTATATCTGCGGGTATCGCTTGATTCGGGAACGATGATTACGAAACGATGTCGATAATAGAGATCAAGTTGTTTGACTGCGTCTGTATTTGATCTGTTTTGGGCTGAAGTGCTGTCCGTTTTCCTTTCGATTCGTAGTGTTGAAGTCGTCTGAGAATAGCCAGTGTTTCCCCTTTGCTGAGACAGAACTAGGAATGATGCAGAGTTCAGAAGAAATAGTGGTTATGGCAGCCGCGTTGGATCAAGGGATTACCCTACAAAGCGAAACCGGCGTTGATATGCCGCATCCACCCAGGTCGCCATTGACACCGATTTGGGTACCCTTTTTCGAAGCTCATGAGCCCACTACATTCGAGCTAATGGGTATGATAGGCGATCTCCAAAGGTCCGTGGCGGATCTCGCCACGAATGTCGCCTTGCCACCGATTGCAGTATCGAAAATTTCAACCCAGAACCCCGTTCTTGGGGACGGATCGTAATTGAGCTTAATCAACCGGAGATGATCTCCACCCACAACAGTGATGCATCGGTACCAACCCAAACCTCTCACCAGGCTGAGGCCAGGGGCAAAGACAAAGCAAAGGCCGAGGCCGACCCTATCGAACAACTGCTGTGGGCAGTAGAGGCTTTGAAAGTCAGAGGAATGAACAGGCAACAGATATCCGCAGTTATGTCAAAAGCTGTGGAAGATGCTTTCCCCGCCCCGCCTGAGGGCAGTTCCAGTCAACCAGAAAATCGGGATAAGCCCCGTCATGCCAAAACAGTTCTTCCCTCTCCTAACCTTGCATCTGGGAAGGAGCAGAAATCCAAGGCCGCACCCGCCGATCCATTCGCTAGTGCATCTAGCAAGAGCGCTCAGGCTCCAAAATACCTGCCCCGGGGGCACAGGGCCTTTCACCCTCTCTACATGCCTTTGTCTAGGGCACTTTTGATTTTGGCCAAAAAGGGGCACCTTAAACCCTTGGAGCCCCGACCCCTACCGAAGAACCTCCCTGCCACGCATGATACTTCCCTGTCTTGTCGCGTACCATCGCCAGTGGTCATGCTCGATAATTGCTTCTGCCTCCGTCATGAGGTACAGGATTTGATTGACAACAAGGTTATTCTCCCACCTACCTCAGCCAAATCAGTCACTACAGAGTTCTTGGATTGTGAGGACATAGATCCGAGGATACCGACATCGCAAGTATGTAATCGGAAGGTGAACCGCTTGGCGATTTCTGTACATTTTTGGATGTGGCGTTTGTACGCATTTTTGAGCACATAACGCTAGTTTTGTAAATCGACTCGGTGTCGAGTCATTCTTTTGTTTTGTTTGAGTCTGTCTCTCTGTATTGAGTCAGTCTTTTTGCTTACAGAGTCTGTCTTGTTGTAATGAGACAATCTCCCCTGTATAGTATACCAGGTGATTTCGGGGTTGTTGCCTCAAACACCGTTTTGTCTTATAAATAGTTATTTTTGCTTCTTCTTGAGTTCACGCTTAGCGGCCGCTTATGCCGAAATCGAGTGAAAACAAATGACCATCGTATTTCAGTACTTGTTGTTATTCCAGCTAATTGCGCCAGAGGATGTGAATGGAACGACAGTACATTTCGCCCGCTCTCTTGCACCTTAAACATCGTTATGATGACCTGAGCTTTTCATAAAACCCTTTTCAAACACTGTGGTGATAAAAACAAAGAGGAAGAAATTCCTCGTGTTTTTCGAAATTTTGACCATCTTGAGAGAAAGAAAGGCGTGCTAAGCTTTTAACGAATGAAATCATGCTTGTTAGCGTGAGTACTGGGAAGGACCCTGGCCTGATCCAGACCGGTTCCACACTGTTTTCAACACGAGCGATTTGTCACTTTCTTAAAAAAATTTCAAAAACGAAATATTTTGCGCAATCTTGCGAAGACCTGTGTGGAACCGCTCTTGAGACTGTGCAGTCTGGGGTCGCTCTCAGCCTCAAAGTTCAATCTATCTGCCCCAAACCTGAAATCTGTTCAGAACATTCAAGCAGTCAGTCGCCATAAAACGCCTGCGTGGCCCATTTTGAAGCAGCCCTCGAGCAAGAGGCATCAAAGCCAGATCAAGGAGATCAGATCCCACCGGGCAAGGTTCATGAAGCAACCGTGATGGATTCTTCTGCAGATCAATACCCCTCTGCAAATCAACACCACAACCACTCTCCTAGATACAGAAAGGCTTCAATCTCAAAACCATTTGGCATGGGCTTGCTACACTTTTACCCTTTGAGGCTCATTTGGGTCGAAAACCGAAAGGCGGCCCAGCAAAAGTTAGAGCAAAGAAAAGAATGAAAAAAAGAAAAGCAAAAAAGTACAAAAAAAGCAAAAAGAAAGAAAAATACAAAAAATATAGCAAAAGAAAAGAAATAAAAATGAAAAATGCAAAAGAAAAGAAAAGAAAGAAGAAAAAGAAAACATAGCTCGAGGTCGAAAACCGCATTGGGCACCTTGGCAAAAGTTAGAGCCTAGGCGGTGAAGGTTAAAATACCGAGTGTACTCTTAACCGAACTACGTGAGCTTGATTCCCATGATTGGGATACGTAGGCAACTTCATCTTGAAGTCCAGCCCCCAACGCTTTCATAGCGTCCCTGTCCATGCCGCGGTTTTGATCACTTGTGCCTCTTCCAAATCGGGTGTCTCGATTACGACAACCTGGAACTACATGATTAACTTCCTCTTGAAGTCCAAACCACCAACACCCCCCAGGTGACTGTGTACATATATTGATTCAGACCGTCTTCGTCTCCTCTGTATCCGAGGGTCCGATCGTCATCAACAAGGACTTGCTTACAGCATGCTGCGGCATCATCCAAACAAGGGGCAACTTTCCGTTGCCATGCATTGCCATAAGTTGCCCCGAGTTGCCATCTAAACCGGGGGAAACTTTCCGTTGCCTTATTCCCCCCTTCAAGCCAGGGGCAATTTTGCATCACCTCCGATCCGAGGTTGCGCGTCTCGAGGGTAAGTTCCGCGCTCGTTGAGCGTTGATTGTTTGCAAAAATAGTTTTTGAAAATTTTCACTGAGGTTGACTTATTTTCTCGAAAGCTGTTTCATTTTCAAAATTGGACCATGTTTGGACCCAAAAAGGAGAATTTTCAGTGCTCACAGCCTGATTTGCATGATTTTCAAATCAAAAATCGAATAAGTGTGTTAATCCAACTCTCATTTTGATCAAAACTGTTTTAGAAAATGAAAAAAATGGTCAAAGTGACGAACTAGGGGCGCAGTTGAGTCGGGTATTCCGTCTTCCCCCTCGTCGCCAACGCACTTGCCCGAGAGGCACTTTATCTACCAGAAGAAGTGGCTGCAAGCTAGCTATATCGGGCGTGAACCCACAACCTCTCGTTTACTCGTCAATCGCTCTGGGGAGGGATAAAAAAATGAGAGAATAAAGAATATAGAGGTGTAAGTTGAGAGAAAAGATGATAAAAGGGTTTTGACAAAAAAAAACGAGCCTGAGGGCCGAGTGATGTGAGTATCACAAATCAGAAAGGGTGGGGAATAATACCCGAGGCGGCTCCTCGAAATTTGAGGTCTTTTGTAAACATGTCCGTGTGTCGTGTCTTTTGACTGTCAATCTCGATTTTACTTTGAGTCCTTTCCAAGTGTGTCTCGTTGTGTTAGGTCGTGTGTCTTTTGTTTCTTTGTTCAAGTCTCTCGTCATGTTACATGGTAGGCTCGATACCGGTTGAAAACCCATCCTCTCCCAAAAGGTGATCGCTTGTGCTCGAATCTTTGTGCCATTCTCTACATCCGTCTTGAAGCAAGAGAAGAAAAGGAAAATTTGGAACATCAAGCGTGTTTCAACCGCAACCGTGTCACTTTCATGGTCGTCTTGTCGATCGAGTTTTGTTGTTCGGGGTTTCTTTGTGTGCGAGAATGAACCAAATCTTTGCGTTATGGGCTATATCGAGATCAATCCCTAGCGATTAGTCCCCAAAGGGGTATGGGTACGTGTGTTCGGATTGAGTAGGGATTTGTATGAAATTTTGTTTCTTTGTTTAGTTGGTTGGTTATCTGATTATTACAGTGCAAGTGTTCAATTGTCAGACAACAGATCAATATCATTTACATTTGAGGTGTAATATGATGCAATGCAGTGCAGGATATGAAATATGCATATATATACAAATGTAACATTCTTTTCAAACAAAAGTTAGTTTCATCTCATATCATCTTTTTCGAATACATAGTTTGAGAAAAACAAAAATCTGCCTGCGGCAGTACATAGTACTCTATCTACCAAAAAAAGAGAAAAGTACAAAAAAAGAAAACGAAGGAAAAACAGCAGAAGTCTGTAATCATCATCAATGGCCTCGCGCCGGGGGATCCGTCCTCGCCCTCTTCCTGGGCAGAAGCACAGGAGCATCGTCGGAAGTGTCGCTGCCGAGCGAGCAGGCAGCCGCCCCAGTCTCCTCCTCGAGGCCTCCTCCCGACTCGCCATCCACCTGGAGCCTGAGTTGCTCCCCATGGCCATGCCCCCTCGTGCGGGGAATCTCCGCCATCCGAGTAGAAATGGGAGGCCGGTCGGAGCACCACCCATCGAACACCACCGGAGGAGAATCGGAAGGGAGGTGAAAAGTACAAAAGGCAAGCGCATCAAGACACATGGAGCGCTTTAAACAAGTCGAGAATCACGGTGTATGAGTCTGATGTGAGAATGCCGTGGCGGTTTAAACAAGTGCGTAATGCGATGTATGAGTCTGATGTGAGAATCCCGTGGCGGTTTAAACAGTCGAGAATGCGATGTATGATGCAGTGTGAATGCCGTGAAACAGTTTATCGGTGTTGTGTCGTGCATCGGTTATGCGGCGCTTTGTATATAGTTTGGAACTATGTCGGAGAAAACATCTGGAAGGCCGTGAAGGCTAAGAACTCAAAGGTCATTGCAACATCCCCGCCATGGAGGCATTGACTCCAGTTGCCAGTGTACTCGGTAGCACTGCGATATTAGATACATCAATATTCCGAGGAATATCAAATGAATCAACGAAATCAAATGGTATGCAATGCAATAATACATCTAGGAGGCAAGTCGAGAATACTAGCCAACTCATGACCCGGTAGGAGGCGCAAAAGGGATCTGGTAGGTCTCCCCCCACTTCTGACGTCGATGTGGTAGGCCCGGCGGGCGGCCGTCCTCGCCCCTCTGCACTCCCTCCTGCCACGAGCTCAAGATCTCTGGGACGCTCCCGCTCTTGCTCCCACCTCCGCCCTAGCCGCCGGCGCTGCAGGTCTCTCTGGCTCAGCTCGGCGACCACCGCTCAGAGGCCGCATGATGAAGGTCCGGACGTACTCTGAGTAGTCGCCCTCGCCCCTAAAGCCGGCTGCCTCCCAGCCGATGGTGTAGTCCGGCATCTGCTTTCGGCGGTGAAACGCCGGTGTCCCTCATATGCTCGGGAGGTGCTCGACTATCTGCTCAGTAACCACGAGGTTCGGCGCAAGAAGCGCTCACCAGTACCAAGCGACAGGCCGGGCCCTCCAAAAAAATCCTACGCGAGGTCTCGATCGCGGGCAAACCTATCGAACTATCGCCGCGAGAGAGCCCATGGTCGCCAGTGATCTGAAATTGAAATCTGACTTATTACCTCTCGATTTTGCAAATATCTGATGAAAGATGAAGCTTAAATGAACTGAAAGTAAAACATACCTCTGCGGGAGTGATGGTGTCAAAGTAACGGCGGAAGAAGCTGAAAGTCTCCCGCGGCCTCTGGGCGTATCTCCCGTCAAAGCGGCGTGAGAAGGGGACGATCAGAGGAGTCTCCCTCTCCGGCACTGGAGCCAGCCTGGGAAAGTAGGCGTAGACCGACAACTGCAAGACAGATATCAGTATGATTATCAGAAAGCAGAATACATAATGAAAAGCAGAAATAAGAGAGCCGTGTGTTGTGCAGTGTGTTGAGCAGAGTGTACCGTGTGAAAAGTGTACAGTCAGTGTAAAGCAGAGTAAGTGTGTGCCGTGTGTACAGTATACAATCCGTGTGAAAACAGACTACAGTGTGTGCAGTGTGCAGAATACAGAAAGTATAGAGCAGAAATGTAAAACAGAAGAGAAGGCGTACCTCCCAAGCCCGCCAGTAACCTCCAAGCAACTGCCCGCTGCCACGGGAGACTGAGCTCATATAGCCGTAGAGAGTGGCCAGAGCCGCGCCACCCCAGTCATAGCGCAAGATGTCTCGAACGTCCACCAGTGCGCTGAGTAGGCAGAGAGGCACGGTGTTCGCCCGGTCGGCGAATAGGGTGGTCCCCAACAAGAACATCAAGAAGCCGCGTGCATACTGCTCCATGGCCACCTCGGTCATCGGAGCGCGTCAGCGAAGAGGCACTCGAAAGACCTCAAACCAAGAATAGCGGACAAAGCCTGGACGTGCCAAAGGCGGAGCCGCGCCAAGTAAATGGACCTGGGCCGCGGTCCACTCATCCATGTCTGTATCAAAAGGGATCGGATCACCCCCGACCCCGATGCCAGTGAGCACCGAGAAATCGTAAGGGGTCATCGTCATGTCCCCAGTCGCCGACAAATGGAATGAATCGGGGGTGGCCCACCACCTCTCTGCCGGTCATGAGGAGAGGCTGCGCGAGAAGTCGAGCCCCTATAGAAAGAACCGAAGCCCGCCTCATCCACGATGTGTCGAACTGCCTCCGGAAGCTCCAAGTACCAATCTCGAGCTAAAATATTCCCATACCCGCGGATGGTATGGGAATCTCTCTGTTTACAAACAAATGGTTGCAAAGCAATATGAGATGTACAGTTTCGAGGAAACATGTTAAAATCAATACAAATCTGGCATGTGTGTAGATTTTCAGATTCAAACAGAAACCGGGCATCGGTGTACTTACAGTAAACTACAATATACGATGCGTCAGTGTGTTTTTGAATGGCGTAGTGTAAGCGTGGTGCACGTGTGCACATTTTTTTTTAGATCCAAGCAGATATCAGGTTTCAGCATACTACGGTGGACTACGACCTGTGATGTGTCAGTGTGTTTGTGAGGAACAGCATATAGATATGGTGCACGTGTGCACATTTTTCAGATTCAAGCAGATATCGGGTCATAGTGTGCCTCCAGTGAACTACAGCATGTGATGCGACAGCGTGTTCGAATGGTTCAATTCAGTATAAATCTAGCATGTGAGCAGGTTTTCAGATTCAAATAAGTGCCGGGTATCGATGAGTTTGTAGTGAAATACGGTGTGCCGTGTGTATGGGTGATTGAGGCTAGTGCAGTGTGTGTGCACGTGTTTCGGTCCTAAGCAGATATCAGTTGTGAAGTTGTCTACGATCAACCACAGTATAGTATATCAGAGTTAAGCAAGTAAAGGTTGCAATCAGCTATGGCAGTTGACAGTTTACAGTTCTACATTGCAAAAAGTAAAGTAGAGTGGAAGGGTTACCTCGGAAGCGCCGAATGAGAGGTGAGAGGCCGGCTCTCGCAAGAGGAGCTCCGGGTCCAGAGCCCTGTCAAAACCGCGGAAGTGGCGGAGTCCATCTGGCGGCAGTACGTGAATGGCCGGGCGGTAGGTCGCCGGGTCGAATGGTCGCTTCCACGGAGAGCTCCACCGGGAACCATCTTATGATCCGGGGGAGTCCCGACATGAGGAACGTCGTCAGCCATAGTAGTGGTAGTGAAAAATGACCGGAAAAGGGAAACCGGGTCGGAATACGAAAAGTCAACCGAGACGGTCAACCCCGAGAGGGCCGGAAATGGCCGAAGGTCGGAAGATGAGAATACACGGAAATGAAGAGGAAGTCGAGGGGAACAAGTCCCGAAAAAGCGGAAATAGCAAAGGGACTCCGAAACGAGATTTCAATCGGATGGAAATGTCCGAAACACGAAGAAAATCGCGAATCGAACGACGAAATCAAGCCTAAAACTCAAAGAAACGGCGAAAAATGGAGAGAACAAAGCTCTAGAGGTAGAGAGTAATTTGGCGAGGGAAATGATTAGAATAGGGTTTAGAACCCTATTTTAAAACACCGTGGCGAAAAGTCGATCTGCCCCGATCAAGAACTTTTGGCGGTCGGCACTATTTTGTGCCGGTCGGCACATTATTGTGCCGGTGGAGGAGTTTAGGCAGCCGGTGGCAGCCGGTAGCCTTCCCACCCAGCCGGTGGTGTTCCCAAGGCCTTGTTTAGGCAAAATGAGGAGTTTTTGGGTCTTCATAGCTCAAGAAAGTGCAAGAGAGTGCATCCCCGATGCTCAACCAGCCTCTGTTTCGACTTCGGACTGTGTCTACTATGAGTGGCACTCAAATTCAAGCGAAGATTGTATCCTTTTGTATCCTTTTGTCATTTACAGAGATTCAAAAGTTGCCCCGTGTGCGTCACGTGCATCCATCACATAGTCCGGCGCATCGTATCGCGCCATCTTGCACGTCCCTTGCGACTTGCACCGTTTTGCATTGTCGTGTGGCATGCGTGTCATACTCTCTCATCTTGCATCTCATTTTGATCCACGTGAGGTGTACTACCTCACGTGCTTCATTTTGCATCTCATTTTGACCCACGTGAGGTGTACTACCTCACGTATTTCATTTTGCATTTCATTGCATCTCGAGGTACGTGTGCCTCGTTTTGCATTTCATTTTCCATTCAATAAGGTATGCTCGCCTCATTTCGCATTTTCATTACATTTCGAGGCACGTATGCCTCGTTTTGCACTTCATTTTCCATCAAATGAGGTATGTGTGCCTCATGAGTATTTCATTTTACAAACCAGGTCCGGCGGGACCAAAAACACGCAAGGTCCGGCGGGACCAAAAACACGCAAGGTCCGGCGGGACCAAAAACACGCGCGGTCTGGCGAGACCTTAAACCCGCTTGACTGCATTGCCACGTGCTTTATTACGAGCACTGTCATGCATTTATGCTTTGTACCGTTCTGCCCGGTCCCGGGCGAGACCTTAAACACGCACGGTCTAGGAGACCTTAAATCCTCGGGAGGTCGAGACCTTCGGTGTTAAGTCGCCTCATTGCATTCGCATGCATTTCATCGCGCCTTTTAAGCGCACCCTTGTTGCACTTCATTTTCCATCCTTTGAGGCACGTGTACCTCATTGCACTCCATTTTCCATCTTTTGAGACACGCACGTCTCATTCGCCCCATTTGCATCCATGTATGTGTCTCATTTGCATCGTATGCACGGAAGGTGTTGTGTAGCAGTTGCCCCAGATGCAGCGAGACCTTAAACACGCACGGTCTAGGAGACCTTAAATCCTTGGAGGGTGCGAAACCTTCACTACATTTGCGTCACGGTCTCGGAGACCTTAAATCCTCTGAAGGTGCATTTCCTTAGGTGTTTGTCGTGCCCGAACGACTTTCGGTGGTCTGGTAAAGCCACCTGTCTGTGTTTGCGGTGAGTTCCTAGGAAACCAGTGGGGACGGTGAAAACTAGAGTTTGAAAGGCTTATGCCTAGAACGCAAAGGTTCGAGATTTCCGAGACCAAAGTCTGGTTTAAATACCCAGGGGGTGTACCCTCGGCTTGAAATCTGTATGGAAGCCCCATAGGTTGAGGTGGCGTGTTTACGCCTCAATTCTGGATACTGAACCAACCTAGTATATCGCCCCGTTGGAAGAATAGGGAAAACTGCAATCGCAGCCATTACATTATATTGCATTTGTCATGCATCATTTGTAGATACTGCATATGTCATGCAATTCAAAAAAAAAAAACAATTCAAAAAAAAAACACATGCATTTCATGCATCATTGTGAGTATTGCATGTGTCATGCATTTCAAAAAAAAAAATCCAAAAAATGCATATGTCATGCATCGTCATTGTAGTATAGTGCAAATGGCATGCATTTTTCAGAGATGTCCATTTCCATTGCATTGTAGTGGCATGCATCCACTGCATCATCCTCCATCCATGGCTTGCGCCTTTCCTTGTTGAGCTTGGTCTGGTATGTGCCTATACTTCTCATGTTAAAGCATAGTTCTGCTCGTGTATCGTGCCTACTCCACGTTGGTATGTTGGTTTGAGGTTGCGGCACCCTTTTCCGTGCTAGACATGGTTTGTATGTGTGCATGTCTTTCCTAGGCAAGACTGGGTTTGGCTCGCGTGCCATATCCATTGTATCTATTCCATTGCATGCATTCACTGCATCATCTTCCATCCATGGCTTGCGCCTTTCCTTGTTGAGCTTGGTCTAGTGTGTGCCTATACTTCTCATGTCAAAGCATAGTTCTGCTCGTGTATCGCGCCTACTCCACGTTGGTATGTTGGTTTGAGGTTGCGGCACCCTTTTCTGTGTTAGACATGGCTTGTATGTGTGCATGCCCTTCCTAAGCGAGATACGGTTTGGCCCGCGTGCCATATCCATTGTATCCGTTTCCATTACATTGTAGTATAATTGTTGCATCCAGCTTTAGGATCATTATTCTCTCTCCCAATAGTCGTTTCCCCACTTATGTCATTCCACCCAATACTTGTTCTTGTGTCATCTACATTACTCATAGTTCGTATGCGCCGCGCCTTGAGGCCTGCGACACCTTTTCTATGGTAGACGGACTTGTTACTTCCATTAATCTACTTGACATTTGTGTGGTTTAGAACCGCTCCGGTTTGAATCATGATTCAATTGCTTTGCATGTAGTTTGCATAGTTTCGATTGCATTGCATTATCATTTGCATTATTCATACATCATTTTGTATATATTGCATATCACTTTGCATTTCGCATTGCCATGCATATGGCTAACAATATTGTACCTGTTAAGTTTACTTTCTTTGCAGGCACGATATTGTATGTACGGCTCATTTGAGGCCGGCGCAACCGGACGAGCCGCACATGTATTGTATCCTCCGTGTGAGACGTTCTGAAAATTGCATAATTCTCTTACATCCTTTCTGCATTGTAGTGTAGATCAGCGTATGCTAGCTTATAACTGTTGCATGCGTGCTTCATTACAGCTTCCTTTGCATGATCATGAGTTATGCTCGGCTTTTTGCATCGTCTTGCATTTTGCCCCTGCCTTCGGGCGCATACCTTATTTTGTCTTGCATGTTTGTCTAAGTCTTCGGCCTTGTCAAAAATGGGTCGTCTCTGGGCTTTGACATTCACTCCCGTCATTGTTATGACTTTCGAGTTCTGTCAAAGAGGGGCAACTGTAGACACCCCATTTTTGATCGTCCTCAAGACTTGGACGTCACCGCTCAAACACTCGGTGATTATCCATGTTTGTGTTTGTTTGGAGTTCCCGGAGTTCTCGGCTACGCGCCTTGCCTCAGGACCTCCGAACTTGACTGTTTTGTGTTTAGCTCTGCACCAAACATTTGTGCTTTGCCTTCGAGGGGCAGGGAATGCCTTCTGAGGCGTCCCCACATACCACCGGCTGTGGCTAGAGGCCACCGGCTGGCTGGTGTTGCCATCGGCACTATATTGTGCCAGTCGGCACTATTTTTGGCAAAATGACCATTTTGCCCTGCCGACTGCTTTACAGCTGCTTTATGAGATATTTTTAGACAGCTGTTTAGCTCTTGTTTCCCCTCCATACACGTGTATGGAGGGATGAGCCCTTGGATGACTTAGTGTGTAAGTCTTGGTTGCCTATAAGGAGAAGCTCTCTTCTCTTGGCTAAGGGGTTAGCAAATTTAGAAAGTTAGAGAGAAAAAGAGAGAGAGAAGCTCTGGTTTTTCTAGGGTTTGAGTGCATACACCTTCTATCTCTATCCTTCTCTTGTGTGTCTAGGTGTTTTGTGCCTTACTATTGCACACAAACACCTAGTGTTTCACCTTCTCCTTGCAACTGAGGTTCTAAGGGCTGGTTTTTGAAGTTCTTAATAGATTTTGAGCCTAAGGAAGCATCAACTACATCTTTGTCAAAGAGGTCAACAAGGGTGAGACACTAACTCTCTTTTTACCCCATTTTTGTACCTTATTTTTACCTAGTTTAGAACTGTTTTTGTGCTTAGTGTATAACACATAAAAGTTCTGTTTTTTAAGCCTCTTTATTGTTCATTAAGAGTGTTTTGTGATTTGAGCAAGTTTGACCACCCTTAGGCCTTGAAAAGGCCACTTCTTGTGCTATTCTGTGGGAGATCCGAGTCTTTGGTGTTAGGATCTCTTCACCTCTGAAATCTTGAGCGATTTCAGTGGTGAAGAGCATGCCTTAGAGTCTCAAGAAGGAGAGGGCCACCCCCTCTCCTTGATGTCCTTGAAAAGGGCAAATTTTGCTCTCTTATGGAGCTTCATGCTTGAGTGTATGTTGAGCATGTGTGACTTGTTTTCCATGCTTATATTGCCATGTTATAACATGATTCCAAGTTGGTTTAGGTCCCTTATGCATGCTTAGCATAGTTGCCTTGTAATGCCTCTTATTGCCTTAATATGCCTAGGTTGTGTGCCTTCATTTCTAGCATGTTTTAGGCCTAGATCCATGAAGCTTGTATGCTCATTTTGCCATGATCTAGCTCTGTCCATAGCCATTTGGGTCGATCTCATCATGCTTTACATAGCTCCTTTGCATTTGGCTTGTTGGCCTTGAGAGCATGTAAGTGTAGCATGACTTGCTTGCTTCATTTTCAATGATTTGAAACCATCTAACATGCCATTTCAGGCTTTATGATGTGCTTGTTTGATTGCCTTGCATGCCTCTTTAATGCTTTAAGAGTATGTGCTAAATGCTCCATGTTTTGGCTTTAATGCATGCTTTTGGAATCATGTCATCTAGATGCCATCTAGGTGGTTATTTAGGCTCAGTTTTATGCGTTAAAACTCTGTTCTTAAGTGTTTAAGCATTGCCACATGTGGTTGTGTTAAGTGTGGTTCAATGCCTCATTGACTTGCTTTGAACCTTAGACCATTTGTATGTCTTGTTTGGCTTGCTTTGTTAGTGGATTTGGCCTCATGTTTTGCATGGATTTCAGAGCTTTTTCATGTATGCTAATAGTCCATGTTTGTGCCTCTTAGATGTGTTTAAGAGTTGTTTGATTATGCTTAAGTGTTGGTGCCTTAACTTGTACATGTGTGCATGTGTGTTTAGCCCTCTTAACTTAGCATTTGGCTACTGATTTTGGGCCTTTTAGAGTTGCCTAATTCATGTATAAGTCCACCCCCCATTGATTTGCATGCTTGCTTGTATGCCTTGCACAAGTGCATCACATAGCCCATGTTGCATGCCTAGTTGACATGTTTAGGGTTGCATTTGTATTGTGCATGCTAAGCCTCTTGAAGTGAAGTATGATGGAGGTTGAGCACCCTTGTTTGCTTGTTTGCATTGCATGCATTTGAAATCAAAGTTGCATGCTCGGTTCTCTGGGCCATCACGCATGGAAATGCGCGATTGGTGGTCCGGGAATCGAGGCACATGCCCCCTTGAGTCAATAACATGATAAGGGGTGTGTATAGTGCATAAATACCTTGAATCACATTGCCATACATATTGTTGTCCTCTGCTGCTGTGAGTTGCAGGTTCTGCAGGTGTTAAGTGCCGGCCGGCAGTCAATTGACAGCTGATGAATCATTTCAGTGCCGGTGGCCTCCTTCTTCAGCCGGTGGTACTCTCCAGTGCCCTGAGAGGCACTCCTGGGACTTTGGCAATTTTCAGAGGAGGATAGCAGGGGAAACAGAGGCAAATCATGCATGGCAGTGCAATTCCGAGCGAGTCCCGGGCACGCGATGCATCTGGCCCTCATCCCGAGGCGATTTACTGTTTAATTAGATTAATTATTTTATTTAATTAATTTAGTTGATTTGTAATATTTTAATTAGCTTGCGTAGTTAATTAATTTGTATATTCTTTTGGTCCCTCCGAGTGAGGGCGCAATTGTAATAAGTGTGTGTGAGTGGGTGTATGTCTTCCAATCCCCATTTCTTTCTCCCTTTTATTTACCCGCTTTTGTTGGTAGATTAGGGCACATTCAAATTAGCATACCTTATGCAATGCATGTGTGCATTCATGCATTTGTTTACATGCACCTGCTCACATCATACAAACTGCATTGCAATTTTCAATTCCAAATTGAATACGTGCTACTCGCGCATTTCACATGCCATGTTTAGGGTTAGCCGAGCCTACTCTAGATTGCATCTACGCCTGTGTTGCATTAGCCACTTAACATGAACTAGGTCATGCATGTTTGCTAACTAGTTTCTTGTTTTGGCACGGAGTACGATGTAAGTTTTTCTATGCTTTAGCATATCGCATGTGTGTGAATGTTTGCCATAACAGTATGCTTACCATGCGGCCAAGTGCTTACATGAGATAAACTGTTTGAATGCCTGTGGGTGGAGGTTGGATTGCGTGAGTTGGAACAACTCATTGAAATCCGTATTTTAGCCTACTTGCGAGTAGCAAAAACCAACACGTTTTTCGAGAAAACGGATATGCAATGTTTATTTCCAAATTAGGCAATCTAGTCTATACTTGTTTGCCGTGCGCATAACATAGTAATTCTAGGCTAATAATTGGAATAAGAGCATGTAATGTTTTCAAAAACGGATATCATGGTTAGTAGAGGCCGGTCTTCGGACCGGCGAAAGGGTGCTCATAATGACCTTCCCAATCGTACCCAAGCTCCGAGCCAAGACCACTTTGGTGATGACGGACATGTGGCCTTCGACCGAGTCGTGGTTTCCTAAATTTCCCATTTTAAAATATTTAGGTGGCGACTCAGAATCCGCAAAGCATCCATGTTTGGCACTACTTTTCAAAAATCTGCTTTTCTTCAAAACGCGATTTGCATTTGGACTCTTTGGTTCAGATAGAACCGCGACACAAAGGGAGTCCGAATCAAGCGAGGTCCTCGCGGGCTTATTCTGTTGCCTATATAAATCGGATGCCCGCTCAAGCGCATAACACACCGCCGGCGTAAAGAACAAAAACAAGGTCCGCCGAGCTCAATGATAACCGCCGAGCGTAGATTCCCCTTCCGTAACCTCCACGCCGAAGAACACACTACCCGCCGAAGGTCAACAATACCGCTGAGCTCAACCCGCCGAAGCGATAAAACCCACTCGGCGTAGAACTCACCGCAGGTTTTGTAGGACCAAAAAAGCCGAAGAGTGTAAACCCCGCCGAAGCCAGAATGTCCGCCGAAGAAAGGCTAAAAGCGGGCAACCACCATCTAGACCAAGGCTCAACCCAACTGTTCGAAACACGCCCAACACATCCTAAAACTCAATCAAATAGAATTAAAGGATGACAACAACAATCTGATAACAACGAAATCTACGGAACATAAGTCCGAATACAGTAAACAAATGGGAAAGACCGGGGTCGCTATATCGACTCACTTTTATAGTTCATTATCATCAACATGGATGAATAAAGATGAATAAAGTGATTGACAACCAATAAATAAATCATTCAAATGCAAAGTATTACCAAATCAAATTGATTCATTAAAACCCCAATTCTTCTACTTGAGTTGAGTTATTGAGTCTAAAAAAGAAGAAGAATGAGACCAAAGAAAAACTAATAAACAAAGCTCAAAGTATAGTTTCTATCATAGCATACCAATCCACATTCCCAAAAAAAGTGAGGCTTGTTACATATTTGTACTCTAATTAACATTGTAAAACCTAACATGCATTTGGTAGTGGATCTAATTTTTGGTTAATTCTTTATTTTTTCCCTAGATCATATTAAATCCCAATTGAAATAAAGAAGAAACCAAAAAAAAAAGTTAACTAAACCAATTGGAGTAAAAAATAATGAAAACAAAAAGAAAACTAATTCATATAAATGAGAGAGAAAATTAATATAGATACATCAAAAGACACTCAACAAAAAAAGCCAATAAAAGAGTAAATAACGTAAGTTAATATTATAGTTATGCTAATGGATACTGTATCCATTTAAAACAATTATGTGCCGCTGTCAATTGAGAGAAAGAGAGAGAGTCACAGGAAAACAACTCCATTGAGAATCTAATGATCTTAAAAATAGCATGAGTCACTTGGCAAAACAAAATCAATTATTTGTTCAAATGAAATGGGAGATCACACTGTGTTAACAAAATCAAATTGATAACTCATAATAGGAAAAGAAAAATGAAAAAACCAATTTGATAGTGTTTTTTTTTTTTTTTTTGGTTTTATTTGAAGCCTGTAATATTCTCAAGATACAGAAAAAAGGGAGGGAAAAATCACACACAATTTTTATTGTCAACTTGAATGCTACGGAATTTGTTTCCCAATAGAAGCCAAGCACCCTATTACCAACAAATATTGCAATAATAATAAAATAGAAAACATCAAATAAAAATTTCAACTATTAATAGGTACCAAAAAGTATAGTTCAAATCTATCACAATTTTAGCAACAAAAATAACTAATTAATCAACAAAACTAATTAATTAAAGTTTGCTGCAACTTTTCCCATGGTTTCAACATCTCCAGCATAACTAAGTAATTAAAATACCTATTTGGGATATCCTTGAACAGAGCCAGTAGGACCAAGACACTGAAACAAGGCCAGCAAGACCATGAGAAATACCCACAACCTTAGTCCGCTTGATTGTCGCCGTCGAAGTCGCTACATCATATGAAGCAGAAAACATAATGGTGCTTGAAGATAGAGTAGATAAAATATAAAGAGATAGATTAATGGTGCTTGAACAAATAACCCAAGTCAATTAAGAAAAATAATAATTAAGAACATCAACACTTCACTTTCTTTTCTTTTCCCCCACTTTCTCCGCAACTAAACACAGTAACCAACGATTAGCCAAAGGAAACCCTTGTTCTTGAGTACAAAACCCAATAAAAAAATTAATTTTGATAAAAATACAATCATAACCCAGAAATGACAGTAACCAAATTTTAATCCCATTAAAAGAAATAAGCTTAGAAATTATGAGCGTATTTAAACTAATATAAAAAAAATCCATGAGATCCATGGCCATCAAATCCACCCCTGGGTTAATATTCACTTATCCCGCTGTTCATTGGAAGAAAAATCCCAAATATGCAAACCAAAAAATAAATAAATCCTACATGCAAAAACAAATTCGACACCTCACTAAATTTAAATTCTTTGTTTTTGATGAACATCACAAATTTAGTAGTCCATGGCAACACAAATATTACACCTATTACATTCCTAAGTATGTATCAATGTCGGAATTAAGAAAAGACCACAATGTTGCATTCAATTATTCAAACACGAGGAGCGTTCGACTTAATAAGAAGCATAACAATAGAAACTTGACACAACACAACCTACCGGTAACATCAAATAAAAGTTTAACAACAATACTAATATTATGAAGCATTAAGTGCTTTGTAGTCTTGAAACATACTAAAATTTTAATTGTTAAATAAATACAAATGCTTCAAGAACCATGCCAGATGATAAGAATTTTATTCAAGAACTATCTTGGGACTAAAAAAAAACTGCGATGTCAACACTTTAAATTCTTTGCTTTTGATGAACATGACAAATCCACTAGTCCATGGCAAAACTGATATTACACCTATTTCTACATTCCTAAGTATGTATTAGTGTCAGAATTAAGAAAAGACCACAATGTTGCACTCAAAATTCGAACATGAGGAGCTTTTAGCATAATTTTTATTTTTTTCATAA
This sequence comes from Camellia lanceoleosa, assembly GCA_025200525.1. Taxonomy (NCBI): domain Eukaryota; kingdom Viridiplantae; phylum Streptophyta; class Magnoliopsida; order Ericales; family Theaceae; genus Camellia; species Camellia lanceoleosa. The sequence continues at coordinate 121,352,971 of CM045771.1, read as the reverse complement.
ATAAAAAGACTTTATTAAAAAACATCAAGATAATGTAAAGAATAAAAAAAATTAGCCCCCAAAGGAATGAATAACAAAGCTAAGAAATGAAATCATTCACAAAATCTACAAAAGCCAAAACATTTGGATCAACCAAACCCGTAACCCAAGGGCTATTTTGGGAAGTGGCTTATAAGCCATCTTATTGACTTATTGGCTTATTTGGGTCACATCACAAAAAAAATCAACTTATAAGCCACATATAAACTTGACAAAACACAACCTACATGTAACATCAAATAAAAGTTTAGCAACAATACTAATATTGTGAAGTAGCAAGTGTTTTATAGTCTTGAATCATACTAATATTTTAATTTTTAAATAAATAAATAATAAATAAAAATGCTTCAAGAACTATACTAGTTGATAAGAATTTTATTGAAGAACCATCCTGGGACTAAAAAAAACTACAATATCAACTCTTTGAAGGTTGTTGAACCACTTTTAAAATTTTAAAAAAAAAATACTTTTGTGACAAAATAAAAAATTCAACATCTCACCAAAAAAGAAAAAATAAGAAAGAAAGAAAAATAAGCTTTTTTGTGAAAAAAAAGGCATTACCAAAAAGAAGAATATATCAAAAATAATCTAGCGAATGACCTATGCCTAAAAGCACTCCCCAACCAAAATGAAGTCTAAATTATCAACATCTGATATGTCCTTAACTCACTATTAGCCTCACACTCCATTTTTAATCCTCAAACAGTTCTCAAAGATTCAATTTTCCCAAGAAAATCAAATTAAGGATATTAATGGAACAAAGTTCACTCTAAATGGTTAACAACAAAGTCCAAAATAAAGAATAAAAATAAATAAATAAATAAAAAGAAAAAAAAGAAAAGAAAAGCAAGCAGACAAATACAAATCTGAATAAAAGAGCTCTCATATGATCTAAACAATAATGCTAGGAATACAGATGTTTAAAAACAAACCCAAAATAGAATTGTAAACAAACACCATATCAAAATCAAATTAGAAAGCAAAGGCACCTAAGGATCTCATCACATCTTGAGTTGAAGATAGAAATGTTTTTAGAGATCTATTAGTTGGCATAATGGGAAAACGAAAAAACCAAAAAAGGAAAAGCTCATTATGTAATGAAAGAGGCACAAAAATAGTGAAAGCAAAAATTGGAAAACCTAGACAACAAAAATTAGACTTTGATGAGGCGGTGGCTAGGAAAAGGGGCAAAGCTAAAGAAGAGTTGAACTAATCTAGACCATCCAAATTGCCACATAGGACAAATACATTTTCAAAATCAGTCTTGGAAATGGACCATGGATGAAAGGGAGAAGCAATCCTAGCCATTGGATCAAATACTACCCTTCCTTGTTATATAGAATTTTCTCTAGAATATTTGGTTTTTTTTCAAATTTATTCCCCTATGGCATTGCCACTACCTTCTTTGTCTTTCCCTCCCTTATCGCACACCCTCTCTGCCTCACCAACAACTTACCAAATCCATAAAGATATAAATTCAATAAAACCAAAGTAAACCAGCTAATGTGCTAAAGAAATTTAAAAGCGCATCAACTAATAAAAAATTAAAAACATCAAAATCAACAACCAACAGAAATAATGATTGATTAAGCATAATAAGAAAAGTAGATGTCAATGAATACCTTTAATTAGTTAGATGATCTCATAAAAGCATAATCAGAATTACTTCAATTATTTCCTGCAGAATAACACAAAAGATCATCTAGAGGGGATTCCATTCAAGAAAACCATGTACAACAGATTTTGAATGTGAAAATGCAAAGCAATAAAATGTATTGCTAATGACTAAGAAGTTGACATTTAAATGTGCAGGAAATATGGTGAAGTAGGCTTTGGAATTATTGACCGAAATAACAAATAGTGTAGTTAGGAAATAAACAACGTACAGGAGTTACTAAAATGATTGTGAATCACTTAGGTCATATGAGTCTTTTTCTTGTTATAATGCTTTTAAAATTATATGAACCTCGAATATACAAACAAATTTCATGAGTATTCAAATGAAAAAAAAAAATACATAGGAAAAAAAATACTGAATCACATAAAAATATTCTTACAAATAGTGATTATATTAGAAAGCCCAAAAATTGTTGTCCTTTAGCAAAAAGAAATCAAATTTCAGAAATAGATTTAGAAGAAAAAAAATCCAAAAAATCATGAATCACATAAAAAATATTCTTACAAATAGTGATTATATTAGAAACACCAAAAATTGTTAATCTTTAAGCAAGAAGAAATCAAATTAGAAAAAATCCATACCTAATTTTCATACGTTTGACAGTAATGACAGTAACAATATTTCAGTCACTTTTTCCCTCTTTTAATGAGATTAAGCAAAACCCAGAAATGACACTAACCGAAATTTAACTTTCTTTACTTTTTTTCGCCACTTTCTCAGCAACCAAACATGACATCAATATTTTTGTAGAAACTACATCTAATAAAAAGAATAGTTTATGCGCTGATAAATAATAATAAAAAAAAAAAAAAACACACCCAAATAAAAGAGGGGGAAAAAAAGTGAGAGAGAGAAGGCAAAGATTAATTACCATATCAAAATCCAAAACCCAAATAAAAACGCTAGATTCACACACCCACTTCCGAAAAAAAAAAAAAAAGAAGCAGGGAGTTGTGTAGAGAGAGAGGAGGCAAACATTGAACAATAACAAACCCAATGGAACAATAACAAAAGGGGGGGAAGGTGAGGATTTAGCCTTCTACCTTGGAGCTGTGTAGAGAGAGAGAAGGCAAACATTGATGCAGATGGTAAAAATCACCCCCTCTCAACGGGACTATATTTCGTTGGAGCAAAATGGTAAAAATCACCACCGGAGATCACTTAGAGAGAGAAAGTTTGGTGGAAAGAAGATGTGTGGTAGGAAGAGGAAGAGGTGTGAGAGAGAATGTAGTTTCAAATTTTGAAATCAAAATTAGAGAGAAAAAGAGAGAAGATGTCTGTGAGAGATGTGAGGTGTAAGGAGAAGTCTGAGATGTAAGAGAAAGAAAAAGAGATAGAAGAGAAGGGGCTTGTTTGAATTGTATCTCAAGATATAATTTTTTTAAAAATTATTTTTAAAATTTTGTTTGGTTTAAATTTTTTTAAAAAAAATTTCAGAATTACTTTTTTTCTTCTACACATCAATCAATCACTTTTTCTCTCTCTTCTCTCCGTCTTAATCACTTTGTCTCTTACACGCATCTACTCAATTATAACAAAATATCACATCATTCCAAACTCTTAAACTCCAAAATTATTTTCAAAATATATAACCAAACAGACCAAAAAAAATTTAAACTCTCTCCCCAAATTTTTTTTTGAAAATTTATCTCAAAACACAAATCAAACACACCCAAAGTGTTTGTGAGGGTGGGAACCAAAAGTTAATCTGGACCATTTAAAATTAGTAAAACTGATCTCAACCATTGAAATGTCTAAATTGAAAAAATGAGAGTAAGGCATTTTCAACCCTTGGATTAAATCAATTTAATGATCCACATTTTGACACATAAACAAATATCTCATCCCCAATTTTAAAACACCCATGTTTTATTATGTAGATATTTTGATAATTCGATATTTTCTTTATTGGATCGATTCATTTGGGGATCAAATCTCCTTGCAGTCCACATGTGCAAACAAAAAAAGTTGTATCAACGTTTGATAGTAATTTGGATAGTGACACTTCCTTTGTTTAAACAAAAAATATTTTTGAAAAATATTCTTTTATATTTTTTAGTATATGATATAATAAAAATAAAAATTAACAAAAAAATATTTTTTTTATGATCAATAAAAAAGCACGTTTATTTAGACCCCAAAAAAAAAATACTTTTAGAAGGTGAAAAATATTTTTCTAATTAAAATTTTACCAATGTCACAATACCACCACCACCACTCTCACCTCCACAAATACACCACCATCCCCGTGGCCATTACCACATCATTGTAACACTCCGAAATAATTACAAGAGCATCCCACGATAGATATTAAATAATAACAGATCCCTGGATAATATGTTCTTGCAATATAAGATTTTATCTCTTTACAAAAGTGTAACACATGCAATAATACATTCATAGGTCCTAACCTTGAATCTACAGCATGTGTCATAGCAAAAGATTTTAAATAGAGTTAAACAAATATAATAATAGCGTATTGGCTACAACTTTCCAAGACGGTGTTTTGTGATAACAAAAGTGAGTTTAAACTCAATACAAATAAAACCCTAAATTTGAACAAAATAAATATAACAATAACAAAAAAAAAAAAGAATCTCTTGGCTCCCAGTCCTCAAGCTATTTCCTTAGCAGAGGCATATCATCAGCACTTGAAAATGATTTTCACATAGGGTGAGCCAAAGCTCAGTAAAGATACTTTAACACAATGTATGAATCTTAACAGAGTTATAAGGTGAATGCATATGCAATACTCGTGCCAAAACATTTTATATCTCTTTCCAAAACCATGCAATGCCAAGTTTACATCTCAAATTTATGAATTTAATTCCTTTATAATAGAAAACAGGGCAATTGTAACGCCCTCAAAGTTTAACCCATTAAATATAAAACATATCATGCATTATTTAAAAGAAAACAATATATTATACCAATCATCAGAGTATTACGAAATGAAATATCATAATAAGTGCCATACGGGCTTACATCTTGCCAAGCCAATACTTGGACACAAATCCATGAGTTCTAACTCAAACAAATAAAGCCCTAGGCTTGAATGTTTACATAGTTCAAACAAAGCAAATAAAACAAATAAAGAAAGTCTTCAAGTCCAAATCCTCACAAGCTAAGTCTTTTTGGAGGTAATGAACCACCTGATCCTGAAAAATGAAGTTCCCATATAGGGTGAGCCACAGCCCAATAGAAAAATACTAAACCAAGCATAAGAATTAACTAAAGCATTAGCATTCGATACATGGTTAACACAAGATAATCAATTTCCCATTTTTATCACTATGGCTCAGAACCTGGCCAACTATAATAGTAATCCAGATGTTACAAAAATAAATGAGACTAAGGCTAAACCACAACACTTCCATACTTCCAACTGATACACATTATAATGATGTATCATATCAACAACAAATAGCAATATTGCTATTATCAATAAGCACACATATGAATGATGCTATTGGAGTCCATCCCCTATCTCCTCCCAACAAATCCGGTTTAGAGGTCCATCCCCTATCTTCCCCTAAACCGTGGAGTTCATCCCCTATCTCCTCCAAAACCAAATGCATATGCAACATAATCAATACTTGACATATACAACACATGATCAATATACGAATGTTCTGTACTAATTCAACTGTCAAATAAATGACTCAATTTCAGTTATACCTAAGCCGCATGCAAGGTCTACAACAATCAATGGCTATCCTCCACCGATAGCCCAAAACAATTATTTCTAAGCAAGAAACAAATACACAACAATTATAATTCCAACATTCTCAAAGGTAAGTATTTAAACCAACCCAATACATCATTAAATTACTAAATTCCCCAATCTCATGAATTTAGCCAATAACACAATTTCCCTTTAAATTAATTATACAAATTAATCTATGACAAAACCTAGGGTTTCTCCCAAAATTACCCAAACTACCCCCACATACCAAAATACCAACACTTAGGATTAAAACGTATAAATGGAGTAGGAATTCCCTACCTCGAAGAAATAGCTCAAAAGAAGAAGATGAAGATGATGCCCAAAACTCCAAAGTGCTCCAAACCAACAATTTCTCAGATTAAAATGTAGCCCTCACTCTTCTCTACCTTTTTAATGAAGGAACAAGGGTAGATATCCACTCTAAATAGATCAATCCTAAGAGAGAAGATGAGTTGGAAGAGAGAGAACTCGTAACCTAGGGTTTGGAATCTGAAAAGAGGAAAAAAAACTGCTTTAAAATGCCAAAAACACGAGTTTATACCCAGCCGCCACGCTCGAGCGGCCAAACCCCGCCGGCGGATCGCCTCAAGACTTCAAGCTCCTGAGCTCCCGCTCGGCGTCCAACTCGCCGAAGGCACAAGAACTCCCGCCGAGCGGCGCCAAAACCCCGCCGAAACCCCGCTCAAAGGCAAACTTCCGCCGAGCGGACAAGCCAAAATCTGGGCAACTAGTTTTGGTTCCTAAGCTCAACCATCCTGTTCCAAACCCGCCCAACACATCCTATAACTCCAAATAAGAAAATATAGGACGACAGCAACCATTTCACAAAGATAGAATCTACGGAACCTAAGTCCGGATACAAACATCGAATGGGAAAAGACCGGGGTCGCTATAACCTCCCCCCCCCCCTTAAAAGAATTTCGTCCCCGAAATTAAGCATAAGTTTTTCAAAAATGAGTTTTTCTCAATTCCCAATGACATGCTATAACAATAATAAACAACTTGACCCAATACCGGTCACTTCATCTCTTTTCACGAGGCATCTCACAATATGTATAAGTCAACATATATTTCAACCTGCATCAATATTGTGCATTAACCCTTTCAATGTGAACAAATTCCATATCATATTCAATCTCATGATATAAACAACACATTCAATATATAAATGTTATATTCCACTCCCATAAAAAGGCAAGTTCAAAATGCTAACATTAAATCCAAAACATTCTCAATGTTTTCCAACTTAAGATATATATAAAATTCTCAAGTTCAACAATATTACAAAAATCTATATGTAAGATTTCTAATCACTAAACATGTCCGGATATTTCTCACGGACTTCCAACTCACGTTCCCAAGTGGCTTCCTCCACTCCGTGATGTTTCCACAAAACTTTCACCAAAGGGATGGTTTTGCCTCGCAAAACTTGATCCCGCCTATCTAAGACCCGAACCGGTCTCTCCTCATACGAGACATTCTCATCAACAACTAAGTCAGTCCAATCCAGTACATGCGATGGATCCGGCTCATACTTCCGAAGCATACTTACATGAAACACGTCATGAACTCCGGACAACTGCGGTGGCAAAGCTAAACGATAGGCAGCCTCACCAATTCTCTCAAGGATCTCAAAAGGACCAATAAACCGAGGGGACAACTTCCCACTCTTCCCAAACCTCATCAAACCTCGTTTGGGTGATATCTTCAAAAAGACATGATCACCCACCTCAAATACCAAAGGTCTCCTCCTACGGTCAGCATAAGATTTCTGACGACTCTGTGCTGTAACAAGCCTCTTACGGATAAGTTCAACTTTCTCCGCTGCTTCTCACCAACTCCGACCCAACAAAGGTGCATCACCCACCTCGCCCAACAAACGGAGACCTACACTACGGCCATACAAAGCCTCGAGCGGTGCCATACCAATACTAGATCGAAACGTTGTTGTAGGCAAACTCTACCAAAGGCAAGTGCCTCTCCATGACCCATCAAATCAAGAACACAACCTCAAGCATATCCTCAAGGATCTGAATAGTACGCCGGACGCCTGTCACCGAGGATGATAAGCCGTGCTAAAGGTCAACTTAGTGCCTAAAGCACTCTGCAAACTCTGGCAGTGAAACGAGGATCTCTATCTGAGACGATCGTCACTGGGACCCCGTGCAACCTCACTATGTCCCGGATATATAAGTCGGCAAGATGATCTACCGAATCTCTAACACGCATAGGAATGAAGTGCGCTGACTTCGTCAACCGGTCTACAACCACCCAAATAGCATCACTACCCCGCTGAGTCCTCGGAAGACCCACAACGAAGTCCATAGTGACATGCTCCCAATTCCACTCGGCAATAGGCAAGGGTTGCAACAAACCCGCTGGCCTCTGATGCTCGGCCTTCACTTGCTGACAAGTAAGGCACCTAGATACGAAAGCTGCCACATCTCTCTTCATAACCCGCAACCAAAACTGGCGGCCCAAATCCTGATACATCTTAGTACCTCCCGGATGCACTGCAAGGCGCGAATGATGAAACTCTCGGAGTACCTCCTCTCGGCAAGACTCCGGCACAAACAGACGGTCTCGGTATCTCACACTCAGGTCGGGATACACCGTCAAACCCTTCTCAACCTTCCCAATGGAAATCTTTTCTCGGAGAGATTCTACCTCAAGATCACCCCTCTGAGCCTCTAACACTCGAGTCACAAGTGTAGGCTGTGCAACAACAGAAAACAAGGCCGCAGCCTCTACGGATTCACCCAGATGCAAATCAAACTCCCCAACTACACCCAACATCTCCCATTCCCGGATGGCTATACTAGCTAAGTCACCAACAGATTTTCTACTAAGGGCATCGGCCACAACATTGGCCTTCCCCGGATGATAGTGCAACTCGAAGTCATAATCCTCAATGAACTCCATCCACCTCCTCTGTCTCAAATTCAGGTCTTTCTGTGTAAACAGATACTTTAGACTCTTATGATCCGAGAATACCTTGAACTTCTCACCATAAAGATAATGCCTCCAAATCTTCAAGGCAAAAATCACGGCTGCTAATTCTAAATCGTGCGTAGGGTAATTCTTCTCATGAATTTTCAACTGTCGTGAGCCATAGGCAACCACTTTCCCCTCTTGCATCAACACACAACCTGCATCTCTCGTGAGGCGCCACAAGAACCGATAACCCAACCTCTCTCCGGAATAATCAAGACCGAGCGGTGGTCAATCGACCTTCAACTCTGAAACGACTTTTCACAAGTCTCACTCCATACAAATTTGACTCCTTCCGAGTCAATCTAGTTAACGTGAAGCTAACACGAGAAATCTTTCACAAACCGACGGTAATACCATAATCCCGTAAAGCTGCGGATCTCAAACACACTCTTAGGTCAGGCCCAATCTTGCCTCGCCTCGCCTTGGATGTATCAATGACACCCCTTCCCGTAAACTACATGGCCTAAGAACTTCACCTCTTCTAGCCAGAACTCACACTTACCGAACTTAGCATAAAGCTTATGGGCTCTAAGTAACTCAAGCACCACTCTCAAGTGTGTCTCGTGCTCCTCCTCTGAAGGTGAATAAATCAAAATGTCGTCCACAAAGACGACTACAAAACGATCCAAAAATTCCCGGAAGATCCGGTTCATCAAATCCATAAACACTGCCGGTGCATTGGTGAGCCCAAACGGCATCACCAGAAACTCATAATGACCATACCGCGTACGGAATGTCGTCTTAGGAATATCCTCCTCCCTGACTCTCAACTGATGATAACCCGATCTCAAATCTATCTTAGAGAAACAACAGGAACCCTTCAACTGGTCAAACAAGTCATCTATACGAGGCATAGGATACTTATTCTTAACCGTAACCCGATTCAACTTCCGGTAATCTATACAAAGTCTCAAAGCACCACCTTTCTTTTTAACAAAAAGGGTTGGCGCTCCCCACAGCGAAACACTAGGACGGATATAGCCCTTATCTAACAACTCCTGGAGTTGAACCTTCAATTCAACTAACTCGGCTGGGGCAAAACGGTAAGGTGCCATAAAGATCGGCGACGTGCCGGGCACTAAATCAATGGAGAACTCAATCTCTCGCTGAGGTGGAAAACTAATAAGATCCTCGGGGAAAACGTCCGAATACTCACAAACTACCCTCGGCAATACAATCTGGGTCTCATCACCCTCACTAATTGAAAGACTAGCAAGTAGACCACTAAGCTCACTCCGTCCTCATGATCATACTCTGGCGGCAAAACACTACCAACCCGATCCCCCAAGAAACGAAAACACTCCCCGTTCACGGGACAACAAGTGACCCTCGACCAGAGTAATCAATAAGCGCCGGTATGACGATAACCAGTCCATACCCAAAATAACATCAAAGCCCTTCATGGGCATAACCACAAAAGAAAAAGGGATTCTATGATCATCGACCTCTATATCACAACCCCTAACACCTTGTTTCAAAATCAACTCACCCCCGAGAGGTGACACTACACAAATAGGAGATGCTAACTGAGCTAACTCCAACTCCAAAATGGATGCAAATGCAGCAGACACAAAAGAATGAGATGCACCCGTATCGATCAAAACGCTAGCAACTGAATTGCAAAACAAGAAGGTACCTCTCACAACAGATGGGGCCGGTACAAGATCCTGCGCGGTAACAGCATACACGCGCCCAGACGACCTCTGATCCACCTGCTCACCCCTCGGAGCATAAGATCAAGGTACGATCGACGAAGAAGCCTGATTGGCCCTCGAGGCTCGAATCGACCGAAAGCGGTGACTCGAGTCGCTTTAACCAAGTGCACCAGATGTGCCACCCAACTGTGGGCAAAACCGCTTCATGTGCCCTGGCTGCCCGCACTGATAACACGATAGTGGCCGACCTCTACTCTGACTCTGGCTCTGAGATCGAGCAGAAGAAGATGCTGCTTTCTGAACTCCTCCCCTCTGAGGACAAACTGGAGACTTGTGACCCAGCTGGCCACACTTGAAACAGGTAATGTCTCCTGACCGCTTTCCTAACTAGCACTAAGACCGGAAAAATGGATCTAGAAAACTACTCTCGAGGTCAGCTGAGGAGTGAAACCTCTCGCCTCTCGCCATCACTCTGGCCATCCTGACTCCTCTTGGAGCCTTTCTGCCCCTCCTCCTCCTCCTGCATCATAGTCTCGGTATGGGCTGGTGCATCAACCAATCGCCCAAAATCCCTAATCATAGATCCGACAACTCTCAGCATGCGGCCACGCCTCAACTTCTTCTCAAACTCAATACACCGGCGCTCCTCAGACGCCACTAACTCAAAGTCTGAACTCGACAAACTAGTAAATGAGGCCTCAAACTCAAACCATCGATGAACTATTCGCTTAGCTGGCAGAATCGATCTCAACTTCTCCTGAATTGGAGGCAGTACTTCTCTGAAAAGCATCAACAAAAGCCTTCCAAGTACCTCCAATACGACCCTTGGTGAACTTCCACCATCGACCAAGATCCCTTTCACCGAAAGATGCCAAGGTCACCTTCAATCTCGTCTCGATGCCTAGCATCTCAAACGCTGTCTGCTCGAGCCATTCATCCGCTTTTAAGCGGCTCTTTTGGATCACCCACAAATTCATCCAGTTAGACCGGAAAAACTCCTCTTCGTAAAAGAGGGTCCTCAGATTCCGCCACAACAACCCGAGCCCGATTCTCGAGCCCTAAGAATGCCCATTGACTCCTAAAAGCTCACCTTATCTCTTGGGCCAAAGCACCCATAACTCGTCCCCCTGGTTCGCCACATTGGCTCAGCCAACACCTCATGAATCGGAATTTCTCCCAGATAGGCACTTCCTGCCTAGCCTGCCTACCACGCCTACCACGACCTCGTCCTCGTCCTGACATCCTAATAAAGGAAACAAACACTACTACAAATATAGATAAAGATCACACTTTTTTGGTGTGATGTATGTTTTTTAATCACACCTTTTAAGTTTTACTAAAGTGTGGTCTTTGAGAGTGTGATTAAAAATGGTCATTTTTAGTCACACTTTTTAAGTGTCATTGAAAAATACTTTCATCACATCTTTTAAGTGTGATTAAAAACATTTAGATCACACTTTTTAAGTGTGATTAAAAACATTAAATCACACCTTTTAAGTGTGATTAAAAACTTTAGATCACACTTTTTAAGTGTGATTAAAAATATTAGATCACACCTTTTAAATGTAATTAAAAACATTTAGATCACACCTTTTAAGTGTGATTAAAAACATTTAGATCACACCTTTTAAGTGTGATTAAAAACATTAGATCACATTTTTTAAATGTGATTAAAAACTTTAGATCACACTTTTTAAATGTGATTAAAAACATTAGATCACACCTTTTAAGTGCGATTAAAAACTTTAGATCACACTTTTTAAGTGTGATTAAAAACATTAGATCACACCTTTTAAGTGTGATTAAAAACATTTAGATCACACCTTTTAAGTGTGATTAATAACTAATAAAACCTGTAATAAAAAAATTGAAATATTTAAAGAATAATCAATATTATTTTTGTACGCGCATTTGAAGAATGTAATACACACTATATACTATATTTTGAATCACAACCATATATTGAATGAAATAACATCATATATTTCATAAATGAAAATTAAATGTTTAAAAGTATATACAAAGAAATTAATAAAAAAAAAATTTAACTGTGATTACATACATTAAAAAAAAAAAAAAAACTTGAAAATTCTAAGTTCTTGAATTCTTTGACCATATTTTGCATCTCTCCAAGAAATTTCTGACCTGAAAAATAAAAAAACAAATTAATTTAAAAACCGCTAGAAGCATATGAATAAACTTACTAATTAATTTATAAACTTACATTTAGATCACACCAAAAATAATGTAATTTATCCAGTTGTTAAACTGCCCCCAATACTTTCCCCACATTCACCAAAAATGACATAATTATTTTGATTCTCCACACAAATATCAAAAAAAGACCACAAAAAAGACAATATGCAACAATGCAGTAAGGATCACATAAATGATAAAATGGAGTATTATATGGACAATCAAAATCATATGATATCAACATAAAACCCACTAAAAACTATAAAACAAATAAGGATCAATAAAGCTTATTGGTCTTAAAAGCCAAAACCACATAGCCTGAATAATTACAAATTGGTATGGGAGCAATCCAAGTAGAAGAAATAATAAGAGCCCAGCACACTAAATTGAAAAGAAACAACTTGCATACAACCCCCTTATCTAAACCTTCAGCTCCCTAATTTAATAACTTGAGATGAAGCACATCTTTATAGGAATAGGATCAGCCACAGATAGATACTTAAAAGATTGTAACTGTCAAAAATACGAGAATTATATGATTTTCAACCATGACAAAATACTCTATTGAAATAGCAAATTCTCCACAATTAAAGTCTGTCCATGTAAGTGACAAACAATAACAGGTCCTCACTATCCAGCACTTCTCTCTGTGCATGTCAATGAAAGCATGCTAATTCATGGTTTGATGCCATAGAGAGCATGCTAATAAGAATTAGCTAAATTATTTCCTAATGCAGGTGCAAAATTCAAGAAATAGAGACAAATTCTGCTCTGGCATTCAACCTTGAAAACCAACAAAACTACTTTGCACCTAGAACAAAAATAATTACCATAGGAACCCATAGATAGCATGCTTGATACCTCCATGTTCGGGAGAAGCCGAAGAATGCATTTGTTAGCATGAACTCCAGACAAACTTCTCCAGCTGGTTTCGTCAATGTTTCTTAGAAAGAAAGGGTTGAGTATGTCCACATTCTGCTGATCATAACATGGCAAGCCAAATCTCCAACAGGAAAAAAAAAAAACACAGAAGAAGAACAAATAATGCACAGAGTTTATATAACGAGATTGTTGAAATACTAATTTCCAACATGCTGATGAAAAGAATGGGGGAATTTATTAAAATCAGCACCCAAAAAATAAAAATAAAAAGATCTCTTGACAGGTATAGTTTTAGATAGAGAAATCTACATACATGAGATCCTTGTGTATATGCAGAAACAACTGTAGGAACTGACTATTTTGAAAGATTTGGTTCTACATGCATCACACTCAGCTCAGGAACAAACATTACTTTAAGTTGAGCATATGGAAGATCAATTGAAATCCCATCAAGTTTAAACTGCATTAGAGGCACTTTTGCATCCTTGACGCAGTGGACCACTAATTACATACTGAAGAAGCAACTAGTACCTGCATTTTGTTAAGGATTACAAATATTAAGGAAATTACATACTGAAGGTTCAAATCAATGTATAACTACATTCACTTAAGGTAGAAAGAACAATAAGCTATCAGTATACTTTCTTCTTGTGGGCGATCATAAATCAATCCTCTTGTAATTGCTTTAAAAAAACCTTAGTGAAAATTGCAAATTATCTGAATAAAGAGCAGTACTAAATAATAGTAAAAACAATGAATATTATTACCTCTCAAGAACATTGGGTTTTGCAAGCTCTTGTTGTATCTTCTTGGTGCCTGCTAAATGATAAGAAATTGAAGGGCACTTGACATTAAAAAGACCCAAAAAAACTTGATTCTGCAAAAGTGAATCTACTCACTGAAATATAATGAAATACATATATCTACACACACACACACATATATATATATACATAAGTATTAAAAGTCACACAACTATCACAAAGCTTTCATGACCCAGTCCTCCATTTTTTTCAATAACAACTACAACAAACCCTTCTTTTATTACTATTATCCAACAAAAACGACGTAATCAATCTCTCTCTCTCTCTCTCTCTCTCAGTAACAATTCAAAATAGAGACTGAGTCTGTGACCGAGTACAAATCTACCTCAAAAACTTAGCTGAGAATAGTCTCAAAAGACAATCACCATCCAAAAAAACAAAACCCATAAACAATCCAAGAATCCAAATTCTCCACACATCATCTATACACAAAAAATATTTATTCATATATGTGTGTGTGTTTGGATAGAGAGAATTTTTTACCTTCTAAAATGAAGAGAGTAAATGGTGTTGAGAGTGTTGTGTGTTCCTATGAATCTTTGGATTTGCAGGCTGATTAAACCAGAAGTAGTTTCTTACAGCTGGTGTTGCAGTTTTAATTGTAAGAGGAAAGAGTTTAGTCCTGCCTCCGCCTAATATGATTGCGACCACATTTTTGGGTTCGCTCTTCGCCTCTCAAACCGGGTGCATCTATGGTCGAAATTAGATTAAAACTCAAAAATGAGATTAATATATCCAACAAACACATATCAATTGAAATTCAAATCACCAAGATTTTAATGGGTATACTAAAGAGTGAAGACATAATCAGACAACCTTCCCCTTATTTGAAATCCATATAGCAAAAACACATCAAACCCACAAGAAATTATGCTATTGTGATTAAGCAAAAACCTATCTACTTCCCAAAATTGGATACTATTAAGATTGATCAAAGAATGGAAATGACTCACTCACCAAAGTCTCTTTGCCATTGTCTGATGTAATAACAGAGCAAGAAACGCTAGGTCTGATCTTCCTCTCCTTTCTTGTTGAGACTCCCTCTTATCCTCTCCCCCCCAAAACCCATTATCACCATGACTCATACCACATTTGCTTGGGTTTGCCAAGTGGGTATTGGCTTTCAAGGTTGCACAGCAAGAATCCATTACAAATGAGTTGATTAACAGAGGAAATACAACTGATCCAGAAATCAATAAATTGTAAAGTACCACCTGCCCCAGAAATACAACTGATCCAGAAATCAATTAATTCAGACCTTGAACTGCAAACTACATTCTATTCAATTGGAAATTTACTCACAGAACCAGCAGTGTAGAAGGCAGTTTTCTTACCAATCAACAAAAGAACATAAAAAAGCTCATCAAGATAGCAAACATTGAAAGTATTTAAATAACAGCACATGTAAAGTACCACCTGCCCCCTAGCCCAAGAATGCAAGGAGTTTTGGGCACAACTGGCACTGCCAGGTGATTTTTGTAAAGTTTCCTATCAATGGTCATCCGTATAGGCAATTTTCAGACCATAAGTGTTTTGATTAATTTTTAATTTGATTCATTAAACCCAGAATTTCATCATAATGAAGTACTTAAAATTTAAGTGACATACTGCTCACAAAACAACATAAGGAAGTTAGGAAGAATTAGGATTCCTTAATGTTACTTCTAGTCCAAAAGCTATAGGAGAGGAAAGGAAAGGAAGAAATAAGATATAAGTGGCTATCAGTTCAAGTATGAAACACATTAGCTGAGTGAACAAACTGTAGAGAAAAACCAATAACCTATCAGCAAGATTCCCAAATTACATCAAATAGCACACAAAACTAAGCAAGTTGGTTGCAATAATAATTGGAATCAACATAAGGAGATCTGCAGTGCACTTTACACCAAGAATTTAATCCCTTGAAATCCAAGCCAATGAATCTTTTGTTTCAGATGTGAAACAAAATTGAACCTGAACATGAAATTTGAGAGTAATCTAAAGTGGGCTAGGATTTTCTATATGCGCTTTTAAAGTAAAAAGAATGAATTGTGTACCCAATCGTAAACTAAGAATCAAAAGTAAATGTAAGCACCAATAAATAATTCAAGAAAATAATGTATTGACAATCGACCGTGTGCTCTATCTCCTTTGGGTGACAGAGACAAGAAAAGGTTAACCACCACCAATTGATTACCATTAATAAACTTTTGAGTGCAAGTGAGGAGGCTTCATGATCCATTTGGTTGCTAAAAAATTGCTGGCAATTGGCAGTGGAAAGAACACTATAAAAAATCCCAATAAGGCAAACAAACAAACAAACACCTACACTCAATTGATGCTAAACACAATTACTGGGCTTACATGGAGCCAAATTTTCTTTCCCCTTTTAGCAGAGATTAGATTAAAAGAACATTATTATATATAAGATCCAAGATTCAACATTTCATTTCTCTTGCATTCTCCACAAATTCTCTGAGACCAAACAGACAATCAACCAAAAAAAAAAAAACAATCTTTTCACTGAATTGAACTCAAAATCAATAAAACAAAAGCTCCCCAAAATCACTGAACAAATTGTACACACAGATCTACGACAAACAACAATGAATACCCAATATTTGCATCAGCAGCAGCAATCACAAACTCACATACATTTTGATACATTTTTCAAAAACCATTTTGTCCTATTATATAGATATTTTGTGTGTGTGTGTGTGTGTGTGTGTGTGTGTGTGTGTGTGTGAATTCCAATATAAGGTTACACATTACAAGTTTGCTTAAGGCACTGAAAGGCTTAGGGTCAGCCTATGCCTACATGATATCAACATCACAGAATATGAGTAATTTAATCCTTGCCATCTAACTACTTAACAGTGAGTCATCATTGTCTGCCCATAAATTTTCTTAAAGTAAAATTGAATCAGTTTCTTAAAGTAAAATTGAATCAACGACACACCCGAATCAAAATAGATTAAACCTCTCAAATGATCACTGATTTTCAAGTGCCATGAACCCCAAATCATCATCCTTTGGATTAGTCAAACCCATCTCAAATCAAAGATTATAACTAAAAAGGACTGTTACCTCAAAAAATGCAAGAGCTAATCACAGACCCAATTAAGAAACTGGATCACAAACCCGAAATGAACCTCCCAAAAGGACACATTACCTCAAAAAATGCAAGAGCTATAATCAATTTGATCACCGATAAAGATAAGAACTAATGACAGACCCAATTAAGAAAATGGATCACAAACCCAGAAATCAACCTCCAAAAAAAGACCTGTTACCTCAAAAAATGAACATTTGTAAACTGGAGAAAACGTTATGAAGAGGAGAAAACAGAATTTCAATTTGAAGGGAAATTGTCAAAGCTCAACATAAAAGTATATATTGTAACTTGTAAGCACAACTTTGCAAAGCAGTGTTAAAGGAACTCCAAGAGAACATGTAGAAAACAGAAAATGCTGAAATATAATATTTTTAGACCATTTTTTTTCATTAGTTACAAAAGTCGAGAACTTTGAGCCCTAAATTGCACATAGATCGCCAATAATATAATATGTACCTCCTGCAATAACATGATTTTTAACCAGTTCGGTGAAAATGCCCATTCAAATAGTCTAGTTTTGCTTATGGTCCTCAAGTGTTCATTTATTTTAGCAATTCTGCTCATACATCTGTGGCCCACGTGCATCATAGAGGATACAAATTCGGAGGCCAAAGAAGACATTACCCATCCTAAATGAAGAATTTACATAGTTATCCTGCAAAGAATGAATTCCATCCTAGTTGTCACGGTAGGTAAATTGTAAATGAAACAGGACTTACCTCTAAGGGAAGTGTGGCAATCAATGGGGCAATTGCCTCAGTTGTCATAGGCTTTTCATTGGGAGAAATATTGCCTTAACCTATATGAACCAAGAGTTCAAAACACAATGAAATGGCTGGAAACCTAAGGAGGTCAATGTAATTTACTTCACTAATAATGATTAGTAGACATGGTAGTGGTACCAATGGTCTCAGCTTCTTATACAGTTATTAAAAGCTTATGGGATTGTTGATTGATTGGTGAAGTGAACAAAACAACCTATCAAGCATAAGAGAGTGGGTTCAAGTCCTATCATAGCAGAGTGAACGTGTTCGCAACACCCCAAATTTAAAGTGCCAACATAGCATATGAGCCTTCTTTTCCTAAGTTTTCAAGTACTTAATATCTCTGGACTGTCACTTCAGGTAGTCAGGGAATAGGTGGTACTAATAAATGGATCGGGTTTGGTTACTCAGGAAGTTATGATGGAGTAGTACCAAATAAGTGGATAGAAAAAATTGGCAAATGACATGGAAACCCACAAACTCATACACAAGTAGCTTATTAGCAATCAGGCTTCTTTAGAATGAAGATCTTAAAGAAGAAGAAAATAAACTCATGGATTTACTTACAGTTCTTTCGAGGCCCTTGCGAACTAGTGGGTCACATTCAATGACACCATATCTTCTGCCGATGTTCCTGTTGAATAAAAAACACAAAAACCACAATATGAAGTGTTGAAGACTAGCACGAAGTTTGTCTATCAATAAAACAATGAAAAATGGATATTTACTTTTCTTTCACTACGCTTTTTAATGAGTGTACAAACGGGTCGAACATCGTGGACCATCACTAACCGACGGCCGAGGTCAGATATATAGCCGCTTGCAACAATAATTTAATTAGACGACTCCCAACCCGAAAAGTAGATGAACGATTGAACCTCTATATAATCAGTTGTCACAATTATGGTTGGTGCCTAATTGTCCAGGCCTAATGATAACATCTTAATAACATCTTACACCGATCCGTGGCTCACCTTCTCCAAGTAACTGGTAATAGATTATAGGCCCAAAACATGACACTAGTATGACTGTTGGGCTGTGGTATTTCAGGGTTTTGTAGCTCAAGGCAAATTTGACCTGCCTGTTCTGTTTTGGTGCTTGAAGCAATGATCTGATATCTAATCTGTTTTGATCTGTTATGCTGCTGTGTTGGTTTTAACAATCTTGGGGATTGGTTTGGATGAAGGGTCGCTACAGGTCAAGGCATTGTGTTTGCTCTGACTGTTGGGCTGTTGTAATTCAGGGCAATGTAGCTCACTTTTAGCTCTTTATTCATCAAATTTGAATTAAAGCCTACTTTTAGCTCACCAGTCATACTAAAGCTCACCTATAAAGCTCTAGGTGTGTTCCATGTGAAATTTGAGAATTGCCCTTTTTCTTCTTTTCATGTTATGAATCAAGAAGAGAAGCTTATAGTTACGTGAAAGAGCTAATCACTAAGGTAGGAGAATAACTTCAATGACCTTGGACAATTGGAAAAAAGAGCTACTAAGCAAAGGAAAGATCCACACAGTTTAACTATTAATGAAAATTCATGGAGAAAATTTAGACTAGAACCAGTAGTACCCATTAAGCCTTAATTATTCACTACAGAGACAAGATAAAATAAAAAATAAAATCACTATATATAGACATCAAAAGATGCAAATAAAAATGCAACATAATTTGTCTGCGTGGTTTGGAAATTAAAATTTTCAAATTACCTGTTTGGCACTTCACTGATCAAGATACTCACAGTTTAAGCTTCAGAGTGGGATAGTTTCAACTTCTAGCTGCAGCATCTGCTATTCACCTGGCAATGAGGTCAATGCGATGGAAAATAACATTCATGTTTTTGTTAGGATTTATAAATCTGATTAAATCACAACCTCACAACTAGTAACACAATAATCTCCTCAGTCTTTTTGTCTCGGAGAAGCACATTACTGGATCAAGATGCGAGGACTAAACACTAATGGTGAAACTTTAAATGCTGATAAAGTGGAACATGTCTCTCAATGTTCGTAAAATATAGGTGATTTACATTTGCAAGTGATAATTTTAAGACCACAAAGTCATAGAAGTTGATCAATGATCAAATCCATACCACCATTAATTGCTTGTTGAAGTTGATCAATGACCTAATTGTTTATTGATAAAAAACATCCCAATCCAAGTATACATTGAACTGTGCTTGTGTGTGTATGTGATGTATAATGTATGGTTGAGAATAAAATCGAAGAGAATACATAAATATAATATCATACTGAAGATGGGCAGGTTTGCCACATTGAGCACAGGATAAGGTATTTGATCCACCAACCATCACTGCCCAAATCAATTCATATCACGTAACAACGTTATTATATCCGCACAAATCAATTCATATCACGTAATTGATTAATTATTGACCGATCACGAAAAAAAAGGCAATGAGCCGATTGCATATATTTTGCGAGAGTTCCTATCACCTTAATGAAAATCAAGATCAAAGAGAGATGAGAGAGGAGAATCACCCCAAAAAAGGAAGCTAGTATAAACAAAATTTCTTACGTCAATAGCGAGAATAAGTAGAGGTCCAACTTATCAACATTAGGTAAGTTCGGTCACCCTTATCTAAAACTTACAACATATCCTATCGAAAAGGGCATTGCTTCATGTCTCAAACCACTCTTGAGTAACCATTTCTAAAACCCCACATTATCGATCAAAATTGTTATTTCGTGAATGTAAAGCCAAAAAGTCCCTACTATCACCCCATTATATAATTAGGATATCCTTAGTTCATCATTAGAGGAAAAAATGGTTTTCATTGCTTGAATTTGGACAAATGAGAATATTGGTAGTGAATATGGCTTTCCTAAATTTGATTCAAACTCCAAAGGTCAAAAGAAAATCGATGATAAACATTTGGAAAACCAAAATATTGGAAGCACATAGTAAATGAAGTTATGGACAAATTCTAACCCCATGCTACTCAAATCAACAAAATAACAATCTGACCATTGTGGACTCTCGCCAGCAATTCGGGTGGGAAGTCACCTCTAAGAATTTGAACTCGAAACCTAACTAAAACAACCATCGGGCCGAGAGAGAGAGAGACAGAGATTGAGAGAGAGTTTACCTGTGAGTAGATCGGCGGTCGATGATCGGTCTTGAATCGATGAGATGAACAACGAGAGAGTGAGAGAGTGATCGGTGCGAGATGAACGAGAGAGAGAGAGAGAGAGAGAGAGAGAGAGAGGCGACTGAGAGAGTGATGTGAGGGAGACGATTAGATTTAGGGTTTTATTTTGTTCTAAAGAGATTAGGGATTTTGGGGTGGGTGGGGGGGACTTTGAGGGGGAATTGGGAAAAAAAAGGCGGGAATGAAAAAAAAAAAAAAGAGAAAGGGGGGGGGGTTGGATAAAAAAATAATTTTTTTTTTTTTTTTTTGTGACGGGATTGTCGTAGCTAAAAAAATTATTTTTTGTTAAAATAATTTTTTTTTTGTAGTTAATAAATTTTTTTTTTTAAAAAAATTTTTTTTTTTAGTTACTAAGATTGAAAATTTATTTGTTTCATTTTTATTTTAATAAAAAAAATTATTATTATTTTTTATTTGGTAGAAGTAGGGGTAATATTTTAATGAAAAATATTTTCTACTAAAATAAAAGTTAATTTTCTATGATCAATGAAAAATATTTTTCTGCAGCCTATTTTTTTTTGGTTACTAAAAATCATGAACTAATTTTTTGTGATAAAGGAAAATGAACGACAATAGTGGTGAAGGTAGTGGATAAGAGATGATGGTGGTGGTGGTGGTGGTGATGGCAAAAGAGATTAGTGGTGAAGTTGTGGTAGTGGTAGTGTAAATAGAGTGGCAGGGGTGAAGAAGAGGTAATAGTAGTGGTAGTAGTAGTGGTAGTGGTGGTAGTGGAGTGGTAGCGATGGTAGTCGTAGAGATGAAGTGGCGACAGTAGAAGTAGTGATGGTGGTGGAATGGCATTTGCAGTAGTGGTGAAGGTGGTAGAGGAGATGGGTGGTAATTGAGAAAATGTTTAAAAAAATTTAAAAATATAAAAAAGAGTGAAATGGCAAGTGGTGGCGGAAGACGGTGGTGGAAAGTGGGTGATGGGTGATGGGTAGTGGTGGTGGTGGTGGTGTGGTGGGTGGGTGGTGGCGAGTGGGTGGTGGTGGTGGTGGCGGGTAGTGGTGGTGGCAGCAGGTAGGTGGCGGATGGCGGGTGGCGGTGGGTGGTAACGGGTGGGTGGTGGTAGCGGGTGGTGGTGGTGGTGGGTAGGTGGCGGGTGGTAGCGAGTGTGTGGTAGTAGTGGTGGTGGCGAGTGGTGGGTGGTGGTGGCGAGTGGTAAGTGGGTAGCGGGTGGTGGCGGGTGGATGGTGGGTAAGTGAGTGGGTGGCGGGTGGTGGGTGGTGGTGGCAGGTGGGTGGCGGATGGCGGGTGGTGGTGGGTGACGGTGATGGATGTTGAATGGTAGCGAGTGGGTGGTGGTGGTAGTGGTGGTAGTGGTGGCAGGTGGATGGTGGGTGGGTGGCAAGTGGTGGATGGTGGTGGCAGGTGGGTAGTGAGTGGTGGTGGCAAGTAGGAGGCGAGTGGTGGTGGTGGGGGGCGGTAGATGGTAGTGGCGGGTGGCAGATGGGTGGTGGGTGGTGGGTGGTGGTGGTAGTGGTGGTGGCGAGGGGTGGGTGGTGGTGGTGAGTGGGTGATGGGTAGTGGTGGTGGTGGGTAGTGGTGGTAGGTGGTTGGTGGTGGCAGAAGGCGGTGGTGGAAAATGGTGGCGGATGATGGCTAGTGTTAGGTGGTAAAAAAAAACTTTGAGAAAAAATTTATATTTACAAAAATTTTAAAAATTGTCATAAAATTTATTTGATAATTTTTTGATTTATAAATGGTTATCTTAGTTTGTAAATTTGAGAAAAAACGTAAATTCAAAAAATAAGTTTATATTGGTTTTAAACGAAATTTAAAAATTTTACTAACAATTTTTTTCCAATTAATTTTTTTCAATTAATTTTTTTTCCAACTAATACTAACCGAGGGCAATTGGTAATGCTACTTTAAACCTTAGGAAGGGAATGTAATTTCTAAAATGTAAGGGTGTCAATGTAATTTACCCAAGAGGGCAAAATTAGCATTTAAAAAAAATTAAATTGCTAAGGAGGAATCAGAATGAAACTTTAAACCTCAGGGAGGGAGATGTAATTTCCAAAACGTGAAGGGGGAACTGTAATAAACATAAACCTCAGGGGGTGTCAGTGTAATTTACCCTATATATATATATAATCACACTTAATTAAAAAGTGACATAAAAAATAAATATTATCACACTCAATCAGATTAAGTGTGATTAAAAATTTGGCAATTGTATATTTTATATAAAAATCAATTTGAAATATTTTATACAATCACACTTATTTAAAAAGTGTGATTAAAAAGTAGTAATGTATATATAATCACATTTTAATTACCTTAAAAAATATATAAATAATCACATTTATTTAAAAAGTGTGATTAAAAAGTAATAGTGTATATATAATCACACTTTAATTAGAATGTGTGGTTAAAAAATATATATATAATCACACTTATTTAAAAAGTGTGATTAAAAAGTAATAGTGTATATATAATCACACTTTAATTAGAATGTGTGATTAAAAAATATATATAAATAATCACACTTAAATTAGAATGTGTGATTAAAAAATATATATAAATAATCACACTTTAATTAGAATGTGTGATTAAAAAATATATATATAATCACACTTATTTAAAAAGTGTGATTAAAAAGTAGTAGTAGTGTATATATAATCACACTTTAATTAGAAGGTGTGATTAAAAAATATATATATAATCACACTTTAATTAGAATGTGTGATTAAAAAATATATATATAATCACACTTGTTTAAAAAGTATGATTAAAAAGTAGTAGTGTATATATGATCACACTTTAATTAGAAGGTGTGATTAAAAAATATATAAATAATCACACTTTAGTTAGAATGTGTGATTAAAAAATATATATATAATCACACTTGTTTAAAAAGTGTGATTAAAAAGTAGTAGTGTATATATGATCACACTTTAATTAGAAGGTGTGATTAAAAAATATATAAATAATCACACTTTAGTTAGAATGTGTGATTAAAAAATATATATATAATCACACTTGTTTAAAAAGTGTGATTAAAAGTAAGTGTATATATAATCACACTTTAATTAGAAGGTGTGATTAAAAAATATATAAATAATCACACTTTAATTAGAATGTGTAATTAAAAAATATATATATAATCACACTTGTTTAAAAAGTGTGATTAAAAAGTATATAATCACACTTTAATTAGAAGGTGTGATTAAAAATATATATATATAATCACACTTAATTGAAAAGTGACATAAAAAATAAATATTATCACACTCAATCAAATTAAGTGTGATTAAAATATCAATCTAATTTTTTTTATCACACTTCCAATAAAAGTGAGATCTTTTTTTTTGTCAAAGTGTGATCTTTAACTATTTTTGTAGTAGTGAAAGACGTTAGCACTCTAGATAATATGCCAAAACTATGACACTCGTGTCCTAATACATTGGACAACAATAAATCATTCCACGTAAGCACATAATCACATAAGCACCTACGAATTTCATTCCTGGATAATGACAGTCCCGAGGTGTCACTAAAGTTCCGGTTGGAAACAACATTGATCAAGTGCCTTTCCAACAAGACTTTCAGAAACTCAAGGGTCCAATCAACATCCTAGAAACTACATTCCATACCCACATAATCACATAAACATGTTATCATATAAGCATGCAAAATTACACTAAGTCTCTATCACACGAGACGAACCCATTGTGATACTAATCACTTCCCACGTACCCAAAGTATTCAAACCCGGTACGCTCTGATACCAAGTTGTAACGCCCTCAAAGTTTAACCCATTAAATATAAAACATATCATGCATTATTTAAAAGAAAACAATATATTATACCAATCATCAGAGTATTACGAAATGAAATATCATAATAAGTGCCCTACGGGCTTACATCTTGCCAAGCCAATACTTGGACACAAATCCATGAGTTCTAACTCAAACAAATAAAGCCCTAGGCTTGAATGTTTACATAGTTCAAACAAAGCAAATAAAACAAATAAAGAAAGTCTTCAAGTCCAAATCCTCACAAGCTAAGTCTTTGGAGGTAATGAACCACCTGATCCTGAAAAATGAAGTTCCCATATAGGGTGAGCCACAGCCCAATAGAGAAATACTAAACCAAGCATAAGAATTAACTAAAGCATTAGCATTCGATACATGGTTAACACAAGATAATCAATTTACCATTTTTATCACTATGGCTCAGAACCTGGCCAACTATAATAGTAATCCAGATGTTACAAAAATAAATGAGACTAAGGCTAAACCACAACACTTCCATACTTCCAACTGATACACATTATAATGATGTATCATATCAACAACAAATAGCAATATTGCTATTATCAATAAGCACACATATGAATGATGCTACTGGAGTCCATCCCCTATCTCCTCCCAACAAATCCGGTTTAGAGGTCCATCCCCTATCTTCCCCTAAACCGTGGAGTTCATCCCCTATCTCCTCCAAAACCAAATGCATATGCAACATAATCAATACTTGACATATACAACACATGATCAATATACGAATGTTCTGTACTAATTCAACTGTCAAATAAATGACTCAATTTCAGTTATACCTAAGCCGCATGCAAGGTCTACAACAATCAATGGCTATCCTCCACCGATAGCCCAAAACAATTATTTCTAAGCAAGAAACAAATACACAACAATTATAATTCCAACATTCTCAAAGGTAAGTATTTAAACCAACCCAATACATCATTAAATTACTAAATTCCCCAATCTCATGAATTTAGCCAATAACACAATTTCCCTTTAAATTAATTATACAAATTAATCTATGACAAAACCTAGGGTTTCTCCCAAAATTACCCAAACTACCCCCACATACCAAAATACCAACACTTAGGATTAAAACGTATAAATGGAGAATTCCTTGGATTATGAAAATAATCATGAAAGATTTATGATCCTTGGATTACCTTAATTAATGTGTGGTGTTTTATTCTAATTGTAATTCAAGAATCACAAAATTTTTATGATTATTTTCATAGAAGGTTTTTCATGATTGAATTAATTGGGCTAACTTGGGCACCCTTGTAAAATTTTATTTAAGAGATTAGAAAGTCAATTCTTACTGAACTCTTTGTTGTATTGTTTATTTTATTTCCATTATATATAATTTAATTTTTTTAAAGATAGAACTATTAAAAGACGAAAATATTTCCCTTAATATTAATTTTTACTTATTATTTGACCTCTTATTTTTCTTAACTCTCATCATTTACAAAATATTATTCGTAGTATACCATATTATCTTGCATTTTTGCTAGTGTTGTCATTTTTAAAGATACAAAAATATAAACATCATCCCCAAAAAAACAAAATTGCCTCCATTGACCCGCCCAGTTGTGGGCTTTCTATTTACACTTAAAAAATTATTAAGTACGTCCAATTAAAATTTTGCAATTTTAATTTTTATTATATTCTAATGTAAATTTATTAATAAGGATAATAATATTAAATTTTAAAATAAAATATTTTTTTTTATAGTACGCCTTAATCACATGTAGTATTTTTCATCTTCTTTCCCAAGTTTCAATTTTTTTTCTTCTTTTTCTTCTTTATTACAAAACTCTAAACTGGCCAAAATCCAACCAAAAAATTTGGCCAGTTGCACCCAAAAATTTTAAAAATTTTGTATATTATGCCAACTACTAATAAGATAATTTTAAATTAATGTACTTTGCACCTTCTAAGATTTGAGTAGTCTGCACCTTCAAAATTATTAAAAAAATTCACAATCGTAAATTATTTATATTATAAAATTTTAAAAATAATTTTCAAATCGAGCTTTATCAACGGAGATTTTCGTGTAGGTTCTAATAGATGAATCTATTATCCATAGGTCTTATGATAATCAATGACGTTTTTCACCAAATACTATTAAAAAAAGTCACTAATTATTAATTTTCAGCGACAGTTTAAAATTTTTGTTAAAAAAAAGTGTCAGTAACTATAAGTTTTAACGACAATTTAAAAAAATGTCACTAATTTTCAACTTTCAACGACAATTTGAAAAATTTGTCACAAAAAAGTCATTAATTGTAAGTTTTACAGACAATTTATAAAAAAAAAATTTGATAAAAAAAATCACTACTTGTTAATTTTTAGTGACATGTAAAAAATTGTTACAAAAAAATATTTCTAGCGATGATGTTACTAAGACTTATTTTCAATAGGACTTAATGAGAATTAGTCCACCTATTAAGACCTATTGATAGTTTATACTTTTATCAAATATTGTTTTATTCTATTTGTTATGTGTGTTATTGCAATTCAGGTCCAAAAGTTAAACGGATTTATATATTATTTTTCTCGTGGTTATATGTCATTTATATTTTTTTCTTCCTTCTATAAATCACACTTTAATTTGCTTATGCATCTTATTTTGCATTCATTCGTGTGTATTCATTATTTAAAAATTAGAATATTGTCCAAAAATAAAAATATTGTCTACTCAACATGTCATTCTTAAAATTGAGTTCATAAAAACAGTAAATTCTCTGATCACACTCGCAGGGTCTATCCCTTCCATTGAAGGGTCGTTTTTGTAAAGTGTGATCACTCCAACTTGAATTCGAAAACCTTATCATCAATTTCTGGGAGTTGTTTGAGTTCATGTGGTGTGGACTTTGATGATGGCACAACAAGTCTTGCCTCTTGCCTTGTTACTATGAATAATAGGGGAGCAGTTGGAGATGCCATTTCTGAGGAAAAGTGAAACAAAGATGTAATCTATATGTGCCTTTTTCATCTGAATTTTGAAAGCTATTTACACAGTGAAGATCAAGTAGAAGACAAGAAAATACAGCATCCCATTGGTCATCCAAATTTTTTACCCATTAACTTGTTAAAACATCCCATTGAGTTGGAATATCTATCAAGTTTCGTGGAATCTCTTTGGATGGGGATCACTTTCCATACAGTTTTCTTAGTCTTTTTTTTGTGCAGAATTATCGTAGAGAAGAAATGATTCACAATGTTTTAATATAAATTTACTAAATAAATATTAAGCTATTGGTGAAATTCTATTGTTTTGACAGATTTAAAGACTTCTTTAAAACAAGAAACAAGAATTGATGGAAACAAAATAAAAAAATAAAAATTAGCTCTCAATGTATATTATTTATTAAAAAAAAAATTAAATCGATTCGACAATCATAATATTTTTATTTTATCCTGTTACTTCCAAAAAAATAGACAATAAATATGTTTTTTAAAATAAATAACTTTTTTTGGTCAGAAAGCTAAAAGGCATATTAAAAGGAGTTAAACATAGTTCTGGGGAAAACAACCCCATTAGCATCATCATTAAGATGTTTAACAAGATAAGAAGGAGCATAAAGAAAAACATGGAGTCCTTTCTTGCTTCCTTCGTTTGCTAAGACGTCGGTGCAAGTATTCACTTCTCTATATATGTGCTTGATTTCCTTCAGTCCGAACCTCTCCATGAGATACCTACAATCATAAATCAAGTTGCTAAGAGGGTGGAACTCATCAACATTTTTGGCTAAAAGCTGGCACACCAACATGGCATCAGATAATAAAATAAAAGCATCACAATTATCAAACTGACTTCTTTTTTTCTTTTTCTTTTTTATAAATAATATACGTAGAACGTCCTATACAATTAACAATTTAGATTATTCAAATGAGATCCATAACGAGTTTCACAACCCCTCTAATTTTTTCAAGTACAAATTCAAAATTGAAAAAATTTAGATTCAACAACCTTTTACTATGTCAAAACTCACAATCTTAGACCTTGTTTGATTAGTAAAATTAATAGTAAAAGAATTAACAATATTATGAATTAGTATAAGATTAGTTATCCAATTAAATTAGTGAGATAACCATTTATTAAATAATATACATTTTGTGTGTGTGTGTGTGTGTGTTTTTTTTTTTTTTTTCATACATGGGATTATGATCCCAAGCCTCTCTTAGTATTAAAAATTTGTTAATTACGTTGTATTGAATGTTTGCCACATATGTAATTCAGTCAACAAAATTTGCAATCAAACATAGGAATATTAGTCCATGGACTAATAATCGCAATCATATACAATAATCCTACTAATCAAATAATGCCGTAGATATATCATTTATAATGTAATATTTATTAAGTTGTCTTGTCTCTTAAAATTTTAACAAAAAGTACCATGTGAATTTTTTCTATATCAAATAGATTATCATTTATCTCTCAATCAACTAATAAAAGTGAAATACCTCCTCTTTCTAAACTCTAAAATCCTCTTGTTTTTCTCGTTAGATT
This sequence comes from Camellia lanceoleosa, assembly GCA_025200525.1. Lineage (NCBI taxonomy): Eukaryota > Viridiplantae > Streptophyta > Magnoliopsida > Ericales > Theaceae > Camellia > Camellia lanceoleosa. Next base: position 121,323,669 of record CM045771.1, on the reverse strand, counting down.
TTCTTGATAAGGAGAGAGAAACAGTGGTAATTCTCTTACTTCTCTGATCTCCCTCTAATCTTCCTCTAGATCTAGTTGATATGATGTTTGCCTGATCACTCTGATCATTATCGTCTTACCTTCTCTACCTTTGAATCTAAAACTTTAAGATTTGACTTCAGGTCTTCTCACAGTCCAAAGGCCAACTTTGGATAATGCTTTTGCCTTACCCTAGGCAACCAGTTCAATCTCAATGTTCTATTTTGATTAGCCAATATGGAGTCTTCAGACTCCATGTTAAAGGCTATAGAGCAATGGAGTTTTAGATGAGTTCGGTGGAGATTTGAATCTGAGTTTTTTTTTTTTAGTTTTTTTTATTGGCAAAATAAAGATTCATTAATATAAAATAAAAGTACAAGATGTACAAACAAATTACATCAAGAAAGCACCAAAAGCCTAGACAAAAAAATATCACAGCTTAAAGGTCATACCTCAACTAAGTTGAACTATGAAACAAAGCCAATCAAATGAAAAATCAATGGCCAAAAAAAAAAACACTAGAGAAAGCAAATCAAAATAAGGCAAACCAAACACTCTCTAAACAAAAAGATGGAAGACAAATACTGCTCTTGAAAGTCAAGATCATGATTGGAGTGGGTTCCATTATCATAATTCTTTACATGTGGAGGTTTATTTCTGTTTCTTGTGGGGGCCTTTTCTTCTTTTCTATGAAAGTTTGGATCGTTGTTTTTGTGGAGGCTGTTTGTCTGTTTTTGAAATTTCATAACATCGTTGTACTAGGTTGATGAGATTTTCTTCCGGATTTAAAAAAAAAAAATTTAAAAAATAAAAGTTTTGTTGTCTGATGATGTTCTGAATTATTGTTTGATGTAAATGGGCCCGAATCTTAATAGAGCCACATGCAGTATGGATCATGTGTTCTGAATTCGACAATGCTACGTAACTCAAATTTTGTGGCTCAAAAGTGGCTCAAATGGCCAAAACGACGTCATTTTGAGTACAGAACAACATAAAAATGGCCAAAACGACATCGTTTTGGTCAATTGAGCCACTTTTGAGCCACAAAATTTGAGCTACGAAACATTTTCCTTCTGAATTATTGTCTGATGTAAATGGGCCCTACCCTTAATAGGGCCACATGCAATTCATCCGTGAAGAAAAGTTGGAACCTGAGATGATTGACATAATATCATGGCGCATTTACAAGTCAGTGGTTTTTTCCCAAAATAATTATTAAGAAAAGTATATAATTTTAATTATTAAAATTTTTTTAATTTATCTTTAACTTATAATTTCTTTTACAAGTGTAAACTGACCTGTTAATTGCCCTAATATCATTCAATTATTGTTGTGCGTTTTTACTACCAAAAAAAACCTAAAAATTGTGAAATGCATTGTGGTTTCAAATTCTTTTGGAAAAGGGCTTTGGTTGGTAACTCAAAAATTAGTGGTCCTAATGGCCCTAATTTCCATATCAGGTAAAAAAAAAAAGAAAAAAAAAAAACAAACTTACCCAAACAGGAAATTAGGGCCATTAGGGCCACAGTTTTTAGGGCCTGTAACAAGCCCGCGAGGGACCTCGCTACAGTTCGGACTCGATTTTGTCGCGGTTCCAAATCTTAAACCAAAGAGTCCAAATCCGGCAAATCGTTTTTGAGAAAAACAGATTTTTTTTGAAAGAAGTGCCAAACATGGACTGCTTTGCCAGATAACAGAGTCGCCACCTAAATATTTTTTAAATGGGAAATTTAGGAAACCCTAACTCGGTGCCAAAGGCCACGTGTCCGTCATCACCAAAGTTGGCTCGGGAACTTGGGTACGATTGGGGAAGGTCACATCATGAGCACCGCCTTGGTCAAAGACCGCCTCTACTAACCATGATATCTGTTTTGAAAACTTTGTGAGTTCTTATTAGGTTATTAGCCTAGGTTACTATGTAATGCCTGACATACAAGTATAAATGAATCGCTGAATTGGAACAAAACATTTCATGCTTGTTTGTTTGAAAATGGTTTGATGGTGCTACCCGCAAGTAGGCTAAGACGTGGATTTGCCACCCTCGGGTGGGCTTAGAAAACATGATTTTGCCACTATCTAGTGGGCTTAAAACAAGCATTTGATGAATTATTCCAATTCAGATAACTCAACCTCCACCCACAGGCATTCAAGGCAGTTATAGCACATAAGCAGTTAGCCTCATGGTAAGCATGCAATCATGGCAACACTCACACGCATGCAAGGATGCTAAAGCATAAAACTCACCGAGTACTCCTAGCCAAAACAAAAGCTGATTAGAAATCATGCATGATCCTAAATGTGCTGAAATGCCTAATGCAACACATGCAAAATGCAATTATAGCAGGCTCGGCTATTCTAAACATGGTATATGAGATGCTACAGTTAGCATGTATTCAATTTGGAATTGAAATACAAATGCAGTTTGTATGATGCGCCGAGCCCGGTGCGTGCAAAACAGATGAATGATGCAAACATGCTGTCATACTGTATGCTAATTGAAATATGCCCTATATCTAACCATCATAAGCAGGTAAATAAAAGGGAGAAAGACGTGGGGTTGGAAGACATACATCACACTCACCCACACTTATTACAATTATGCCCTCGCGCAGAGGGTCCGAATAAATAATACAGTCCGAAATAAAAGAATAATACAGTCCAAATATTACAGTCCGAAATAAATACAAATTCCTAATTAATTTACAAATTAACTAAGAAAGCTGTAAACTGGCGCGCAGGCCAGGGGCTGCCTTGACTCCGCTCCGGATGATGAAATGATGCATGCACGGATGCCTTTGCGCGGAAATCCACGGCGGTGCCCCGATTAGCCTCTGTTTGTATTTTTTCCTCGAAATGCGTGCTGTACGGGGAGGAAATATTCCGACGACCCGCACTTCCTTTCTTCCGAGTTCCTCAGCTGTCCGATCACCTGAAAACACAACGACGGTGAGCTACCCGGCGGTGTGTGGCCGGAAAACACCTCCGACGCTCAAGTTAGAACCTCACACACCGGCAGAGATAGCTAGAGAGAAGGGAGAGTGTTTGAATGTAAGTCTTACTTACAAAAATTGTCCATCCCCATAAGGGGTGGCGCAGACTTGTTTATATACCTCTCTGCGCCCCATATCCACTCCCATTGATCTCTCAACACGTGGCTCTGCTATCCCATCTGTCAGCACATACACCATGCCCCTGTCAGGTTACACCATGCTGGACATCACCTAACTCTAACCCCCAGCCTTCTATGCTGGAGCTCGGTAGCCGAGCTGCCCAATCCCTAGCCGGGCTGTGCTTCATGCCCGAGCACAATACCGGCTAAGCTTGAGAGAAGCAGTGCTCCATCTCTGCTTGCGTCGGTCTTCTGGACAGGCCGAGCAACAGCTTCGATGGTTAGGCGCCTTCCGGCTGGATTCCTCAGAATCTTGGCTTGCTTTCGCGGAATCTGTGACTTGGTTCGCCTAATCGATGCCCCAACCGAGCACCTTCTTGGCCCGATACCTGCCCCAATCTTGCGGCATACTCTGTCGGCCAAATCTTTCCGATGTCGGATCATTATTTTCCCACTCAATTGCCCTTAATTCCGTCCGCTCTAAGCGTGGCGGGGATTATTGTTTCAACCGGTATCATTTCCTCGGTCCCGGCTTTTCAATTGATAACGGTGGTTGTTGTCTTGAACTTGCGATCTGGCCTTCAAACTTGCTCGAAATCTTCGGTCGATGCTACATCGACCTCGGTGTCTTCTCATCTTCCGGTTGACGCCTCACGCCCCCACGTCTCTTGACTCGACGAGCCATTAATGGCGGCAAGTGGCATCCTCATCGTCCTCGGCGATAGCCGTGCCAAAATTCAAATTTTGGCGGTTGTACCCCGATTCCCTATATACATGCCATCCTCATCTTCTTCCCTTCCTAGTGCCATTCCAACATTCGGGCGTTCGAGCTCCCCCTTCCCTTTCACGCCATTCTTTGCGTTTGTGCCTCGAAGAAGTCTTCCTCGCCGTTTCCTGGTAAGTCCTTCTATTTTCTCACCATTTTCTTTCATATTTCATACATTAGGGCCTTAAAATACGACTTATAGGACTTAGGCACCAAAAAATATCCCAAACCTTTCATTGTTCTTGGTGTTCTTCATTTCAAGAACAACGAAGAACTGAAATGACCGGCTCTGGTCTCCATTTGATCCAAAAGAACAATGAGCAGAAGCGGATAACATGTTTGTAGTGAATGCCGTAAACCGAGATAGTGGGAGTACTTGGTCGTCGGTAGGGCTAATATCTGTCTGTTTAGGCGTGAACTTTCTAGCAACCTTAGAAACCGGGTGGTTTGGCACACATCTGGACCGAGCTAAAGTCAAGCTTGGTTTTGTGAGACCGCTCACACTTAACCCTTGCAATCCTTTTCTGCAGAGTCAAGGGACCATTAACCTCTCTGAAGCTCCCAAGACCGAACAATCATTCAAAGGCCAAACCACAACCGAGCTACACTAGGTGCGCCACAAATGGGAAGTACCGCTATATGGTAGACACCATTGCCTTAGACGATTCAGGGAGAATACGGCATCGGCCGATGTCCACCTCGAACTTGCGCCCGAAAACAACCCCTTGGGAAGAGCGGCGAGGCCCCTTCACCGTGCTTTCAATAGTTGAAGGAGGCCTTCGCTTTCCTCTCAATCCCCGATCACAGAATTCCGCCGCGCCGCAAGGCTTGCACCAGCAAGTGTCAACCAATACATACCGGATTATAAACGGTGTTCATGAGTTAAATAACCGGCTTGGTACTCAACTGGGCCTAGCCGAGATCTTAAGGCAATACACAATGGGTCACACCGCTGGCGGCCTTGCCTATTACTTGAAAATAAGACCGGGCAGGGAAAAAATAGTGACCGGCACCCGGATAAGGACTTGCACGACAGCGAATTCTTACGGGTGTCGCAACTATGAAATGGCCGAGGTCTGGTGGTCTATAAGCAAGAACCGGTTCTTCATGTAAGCCGCTTTCTTGCTCGGTCAATACTTTTTCTTGATTACTCGACTTAATCACTTTTTCTCTTTGTTTCTTTTGCGGAATCCAAGCAGCAAGCGAACTACCGTTCTAACACCGAAGTCAATCCGAACCGTGCTTCGATCTGACCGGATCGTGACCGCTTCGGTTATAAAGCTACCTACACCTACTCGCTCCTCGGGTAGAGTCATCGATTTCTTCTTGAGCCAACTCCACCTCGGACCTAACTTTACGACATCCCTTAATCCGGCTGAGGAGCAGAAATGGCCAGCGAGTCGAATCGAATTTGCTATCGCCACTTCCGCCGAACTCGGGCGCCCGGCACTCCAGCAATGACGGTCAATCCAATGACGGTGCTCGGCCTCATAACACTCAGAACCGACCAACCGCCGAGAACACGCCAGACAGCCGAGGTGGAAAAAACTCGGCAGATCCTCAGAAGTGGTGGTGAAGCTAGAGACCGAAACAACCTCCAATGAGGGCCAAAAGCTGTGCGGCTGGCGCGCGGTTGAAGCACCGAGGAGCCGACATCCCGGCCAATGCCTCGGTGAAGGGTGACAAGGAACATTTGCTGGCCTTTGACCTGTCCAAGGCGCCCCTGCTGCCGACCGACGTGGTTGGAAGTGACCACGCCTCGGTAATCTTACCGTCAAATCATCCGTGAAATCAATGACCAGGGTAACTGCCCTAATTTATTTCTAAAATTTCACAAGTGTTTGCCCGGTTTCCTCACTAATCATATTTGCTACTTGCAGGCCATCCAGAAACAGCACCTGGTAATGGAGCGCATTCACCGGCTTCGACAAAAGGCCTCTGACACTGCCAAATAAGTCGAAGCCTCCAAATGGTAGCCGGCAAAAGCATCATTTGACAGAGCCAGCACCGAGAACACCAGATTGCTCGGGCAACTGGATGCGGCCGAGAAGAAGCGAGAAGAACTTCAAGCCGAGCTAAACGCACTGAAGGAGTCCAGGACAAAGACGTGAGGTCGCTAATGCCGGCTTCAAAGAAGCAGAGGATAGCTACAAAAGCGTGTCTTTGCAACCCAGACATCTATTTTAAGGCCTACCGAAAGAAGCTTGCTCGGCTCGGTCGAGGCCTGAAACCGATGTGTTTGCCCCCACACCCAAAGCCTTTCGCGGTCTATCTCGTGCCTTATGCCAACGACGTTTCACCGCATTGCAAGCGGAGGCCGAGGAAGAGCTTGCTAGAGAAACGGCTGCAGACACCGGTGAAGGGAGCAGCCCCGAGCAAAATGTTCAGGATGAGCCCGGTGGTCAAGGGAGGACTCCACCGGTCAACACTGAAGATGACTATGACAACCTCTCCCCCATTGCTTAGTTTCTTTTGAACTTGCTTTTTGTTTGTTTTCAATGTAACCGGGCTTAGTACCCCACCTTTGTACTTATTTCTTATCAATGAAAAAGCTCTAATTTTATGAAGTGTTTGCACGGTTTGCTTGAACTTTCTTCAGTAAAACATCAACTTACTGAACCGGGATACATCACCTCGGTTGAGAGACCACATCATAACACCTCCAACCGAGGTAATTCATCTCGGCAAGAAATATCTAATTTGCACAAACATTAATCCGTCGACCGGACTCAACATCCCGGCGGGGGATCCAAAGTTTATACAAAACAGCAACTCTGCCAACCGGACTAATGCATCTCGGTTGGGAATCCAAAGTTGGTGAAGACACCAATTCTTCCAACCGGGCTAATCCATCTCGGTTGGGAATCCAAAGTTGGGAAAAACACTGACTCTTCCAACCGGACTAATCCATCTTGGTTGGGAATCCGAAGTTGGGCAAAACACCAACTCTTCCAACCGGACAAAATCATCTCGGTTGGGAATCCAAAGTTGGGGAAAACACCAACTCTGCCAACCGGACAAATCCATCTCGGTTGGGAATCCAAAGTTGGGGAAAACACCAACTCTTCCAACCGGACAAATCCATCTCGGTTGGGAATCCAAAGTTGGGGAAAACACCAACTCTTCCAACCGGACAAATCCATCTCGGTTGGGAATCCAAAGTTGGGGAAAACACCAACTCTTCCAACCGGACAAATCCATCTCGGTTGGGAATCCAAAGTTGAAAACACCAACTCTTCCAACCGACAAATCCATCTCGGTTGGGAATGCTTAATTCAACAAACCACCAAATTGCGAAGGCCAAGAACACTTGTATATATTGACAAAAAGAATTACATTCTGAAGTGTAGTGCAAAAAGCTCCTTCTTTGCAAACAAAACAAAAGCTAGAAATAGTACACTTTGAGATTGGCCGCATTCCATGGCCGAGGTATTGCTCTTCCATCCAAGTCCTCCAGGTGGTATGCCCCCTTGCCCGCTGCATCGGTTATCTTGTATGGTCCTTCCCAATTTGCCCCTAGCTTGCCTTCTCCCGCACTGGTATTTCCCATAACTTTCCTCAAGACCCAATCACCCACCTTGAACGGTCTGGGTGCACCATCTTGTTGTACTTCCCGGAGAGTTCTTCCGGTAGGTCGCCACATGGATGAGAGCCTTTTCCAACTCTTCACCAGATCTAATTCGAGCAATAGCCTCGGCTCGTGAGTGTGCTCAAAACTTTCACTTCGAGGGTGGGCATGCCGACTTCCAAGGAATGATCGCCCATGCCATAAGCCGAGCAAATGGAGTTTCCAGAGAACGCTGGGTAGTCCCAGATGCCCAAAGGACGCTGAAGTTCCTCCACTTTCCTTCGCTTTTCCAACCTTTTCTTTAACCCATCCAATATAATCTTGTTCGACGCTTTGACCGTTGGACTGGGGTGTGAGTAGAGTTGTAAAATTCAATCTTTAAATCTTCGCAAAAACCTCTCAATAAGCGATCACAAATTGGGTGCCGTTGTCGAAATTAAGATTTTGGGGACGCCAAACCGTGTTACCACATTCTCGCCGGACAAATCTCTTCACGCTTTTTCTTTGATAGTTGCCAAAGGTTCACTTCAATCCATTTGGTGAAGTAGTCCGCTGTCACGATAAAGAACTTGCGGTTGCCTGTGCATTGGGAGGGGTCCCACTATATCTAGTCCCCACATCGCAAAAGGCCAAGGGCCGGTGAGTGGAAGAAGTTCTCCGTCAAGTTGGTGGATCCGTGTGCAATTTCTGCACTTTTCACATTTCCGGACATATTTTTGCGCTGTCGACTTGCATGTACGGCCACCAATAGCCTTGTGAAATAGCTCGGAGGCCAAGGACACGCCTCAATGTGACCGCCACAAATGCCTTCATGAATTTCAGCAGAATGCATCCACGCCGCTTGGGTGCACACACTTTAAGTAAGGACCAGCAGTAGGATTTCTTATACAAGGCGCCAGATGGAGAGAGCCAAAACCGCCTCGATTTCACCCGATTTGTGTGCTTCCTTCTTTTCTTGGTAGAACCGGTCTCGGAGAAACAAAATGATCGGATCCATCCATGACGGACCCAAATGGCTGCAGAGTACTTCCGCCGCCCGCTTCTTCAATGCTTGGTCGTGGAAGAAAGTCAATTAACAAGGATTTGGAGATGTATTATCTACCATGGATGCTAGGCCGGGCCATTTCATCACTACTGCTTTCTTCTTCGACGATCTGTTGGACTCGATTGTTCAAACTGTTTGATGCGTTCCCGACTGTAGCTTGGTACTTTGCCATGCGGTCATCCTTGCCTCAGAATCCCGAAACTTGGTTAACCACAAGTTGGGAGTCATCAGACACCATTAGCTCGGCGACTTTCATTTGGATTGCGCTTGAGCCCGGCCAGAGGGCCTCAGACTACCTTCGTTATTAGATCTTTGGGAAGCCAAGGGTGATAGAATGTTCAATGGTTAGGCCATCCGGGAGATAAGAACAACACCTAGCCTCGCACTGCGTGACGATTGACGCCCGTCAACAAAAAGCTTCCACATTTCCACAAAAGCTTCCAAAGAACTGATGGGTCCTGTGAGTGGTAAGGGGCGCCATGATCAAGGTTGCTGGGCTGTCCGGTTTCAAGTTCTGCTCATCGACCCACTCGCCCGCCTTGGTGATTCGCACCGACTCAAGAAGTTGGTCCGCCATGCCTAAGTCCGTAGGCGAATCACCAGTCATGCAGATATGCCGGCCGCAGTTCGCGGCCGAAGTTGTGTCGACTTCCCCTTGGTGATGCGGTACCGGGCAGAGTTGGTGGGACAACAACACCCAACTCGCTATCGCACGGTTGTTGGCATTGCGTATGTAGGCCATCGCGTGGTGGGCGCAGTCGGCCATGACCCCACCGAAAGTGGCGGCTCCGATGAGTCGACGCGGCACCTCATCATCTCGCGTAATATCGACCGCAAACCGGATGAGTTCCAGAGAATTCGCAACAAAGTCACCAAAGTCCGGCTTTGATGGCAATCTTGCTGCAGATACTTTACATCATATCGCCTCATGACCGCCCATTTAAGAACTCGCCGAAAAAATCCGCTGCTCAAATAAAGCTTTGAGGGGGAACTCGGTCAAGACGACGACAGTATGTGCATGAAAGTAGTGCGCCAATTTTCTTGAAGCCATCATTAATGCCAAAGCAAGTTTTTCAAGAGGCAGGTACCTAGTCTCCGCCGGTAGCAAAGTCTTGCTGACGTAAAAGATGGGGAGGTGCTTGATTCCTTCAGCCCGAACAAGCACCGCACTGACTGCATGCTGAGATACGGCCAGATAAAGATAAAGTTCTTCTCCAGGCACCCGTGACCAACAATGGTGCGGAAGATGATATTCTTTGAGCTCGCCAACGCCGGTCGCACTCTTCATCCCAAGAGAACTTGGACTTCAAGGATCGAAGAAAGGACGGCAATGATCCGATGACCCATTATAAATCGATTAAGCGGCGGCTATTCCGCCAAATGTCAGACGCCTTTCACCGAGCTAGGCTGCTTTAACTCTTGCACGGCTCGACCGTAGGGTCCGCCTCAATACCTCGGTTTGTGACTAAGAATCCTAAAATTTCCGGATCCCACAATCGAAGGCACACTTAGACGATTCAGCGTAACTTATGCTTCTTGAGGATGGCAAACATCTCGGCCAGGTCGGACAAATGATTTGCTTGATGCTTGCTCTTCACCACCATGTCATCAATATAAGCTTCCATTGTCCGGCCCAGTAAAGGAGCAAACATCTTGGTCACCATCCTCTGAAAAGTTGCCCCGGCGTTCTTTAAACCAAAAGGCATAACTCGGTAGCAGAAGAGTCCCCTCGGTGTAGTAAATGAAGTGATTTCTCGATCGGGGCCGTGCATGGCAATCTGATGATAGCCCCGGTACGCGTCCAAGAAACTTAACCTGTCATGGCCAGCCGTCAAATCCACAAGCTGGTCAATTCTAGGCAAAGGAAAACTGTCTTTCGGACAAGCACGGTTGACGGTCTTGTAATCAACACAAACTCGCCACTTCCCATTCTTCTTCTAAGACAACGATCAGATTTGAAATCCACCGAGGATAGTGCACTTCCTGAATTGCTCGTGCCTCAAGCAGATTTTTGACTTCCTCCGCCACTACCTCGGCGTGATGCAATGCTGACCTCCTTGTTCGCTGAATGACCGGCTTGGCACCGGGGAAGACATTGAGATGATGGCAGATAAAATTTGGATCGAGGCCGGGCATGTCATAAGGTGACCATGCAAAAACTTCAATGTTGGCCATAAGGAATTCCACCATCTCGGTCCTCTCCTCAGGTCAGGAGGGTGGAGCCGAAAGCAAGAAGAACTTGTCCGGCTGCTCGGTATCAATTCGCACTTCCACCAATCCTTCCACGGCTTTGTCTTCTGCCTTAGTGCCCACATCATCTAGCACTACCTGGTCCTCCGGTCCCTCAATCATTTGAACGAATCCCTTGGCAGCCCGGCTTCCATTGACCGCCACAAAGCACTGTTTTGACATAACCTGATCGCCCCAAATCTCCTCAACTGCCCCCATGGCCGAGGGGAATCTCATCACTTGGTGAAAGGTTGATGCCACGGCTTGCATAGCATGAAGCCAGCCCCTGCCAAGGATCAGATTGTAAGTAGATGGCACCTGCAACACCCAGAACTCAACCTGTTTGACCACTGCACCCGCCTTTACCGGGAGGATAATTTTTCCCAAAGGCCACTCCGGCTGTGAGTTAAAACCCACCAATGGCGAAGTTGCTGGGGGCAAATGCGTGTCTCGGAGCTTGAACTGTTTGAAAGCGTCAGAGTACATGATCTCAACCGAAGCTTCCCCGACGATCAAGATCCTTTTAACTTCAAAATCATTGACGCGAGAGTCACCACCAAGGCGTCATTGTGCGGTGTCTCAGATGCGCCCAAATCTTTTGAGGAAAAGTCGATCACATCCTTTACTGTCTTTCCTCTTGAGCGCTGGCCGAATCGACAAAACCTCCTCATGTGTTCTCGCTTCTTAATCATACCACGGCTCGCAAACACGCCGCCGTTCCACTATGCCGTGGATGACATTCACAACCTCGCGGAGGTGCATCCCGGTCATCCGTCCGCGCGAGCAATCGAACTCGGTTTGCCTTGACTCTCCATCAATGTAGAGGTCCAGATGCCCGCCGCCACTAGTTTCTTCCAAGTCGCCTCAAAGGCGCAGCAGCCCTTCGCTCGTGGCCACGCCCGGTGAAAGGTACAACGGTACTTGGGATTGAAGCCCATTCGCGTCGCTTAACTTAGCAGAAACCCGGACGCATTCTCGCCACGGATTTCACTAAGTATGCGATAGATTGGGATTTTGAAGACCGGTGATGCTCGCCCTTGCTTTCACCTCTGTCAGCATCGGCCGATCATCTGGGGTAGTCATCCCGGCGGTAATCATTCTGTCATTACGCCGCCCCGAGTTCTTGCGGTTTGAGCCTCGGTCGACTCTCGCCTGGTCACTAGATCGGTGGACTCTTGCCCGATCGCATGCACTTTTCCAAATGACCTCTTAGGCCATGACCGGGCCGCCTTCTCGGTTGAGGTCGAGGCATCATCCTCACCCGGATGTGCTCATTGATGCGCCGCATAAGTTGTCCCATGGTCGAGGTCGCTGTACATGGTAAGTGAGTCTCGCAGCCTATGTCCGACCGAGCCCACGCTTATATCAGACGATTGCTAGGTTGACCGGCACCAAGATCTCATTGAAAGTCTCCCAATACTTGGAGTTGTACGCCTTGAGTGTGTCGCTCGGTTCCATCTTGATACTCAGTAGGTGATCAACTTCCTTAGGAGTTTTGGTGTTAGTCGTGAAGCGCTATTAAGGCCTCTCGCCAAATTGCCACCTTTCAATACTTCCTCCCAGAGCCTTCCGAACCACTTCAATCCCAATTCGCCCAAACTTGACGGAAAGATAAGGCACATAAGGGCATCATTCCGACGGTGTCCGGCCATAACCTGTCGGAAATGACTTACATGCATGTACGGATCGGTCTTCCCATCGCAGGTAAACTTTGGTCGGTGGAACTCACGAAGCGGAGTGGCTTCTATCTCAAGTGAAAAAGGAGTGGCACTCAACCCGCCAAATCAGATCTAGAAGGAGTGGTACCGCTTGGCGTGGTGGAAGCATTCCGACCTCCTCGCCGCATGGGCTCAGAGGATAACCGCCGCAACGCCGCACCTCTCGAAGCTTCACGGCGAGCCTGCTCTTCAAAATCGCCCGCAAATCCTCTCAGACAGTGAATAGGAATACCTCGACGCCGCTCCCGGACGTGAGGGTTCAGAGGTACTATCTTGCGCTACCGACTCCTCTGCAAGCAAGTCGAGATCACCATCTCAGTAGCTCCCGGTGATAGAGATCGCCGAGTGTGCCTCGACTGGGCCGCCGAACGGGCGAGGGGGCCGATCGGCGGATGGGGTGCGCCACCGTGGTCACCCACTCAGCCTACACCCTTCCTTTGTGACGCCGCTTAAGCTCCTCCATCTTCGCCGCCATTCACGGATGACGGCCTCTTGGTCCCGCAATTGTGTTCCAGCCGTGTGAGTGTGACTTCTCCGCCACGGTGTCCGCTCGACTCCGAGAACGGCCATGACTTCTTGGCGCTTGTCCCGCTGCTGCGTCCGCCTGTCCTCCGTGGTCGGCCCAAGTTCGCCATCGGAAGGATGGTCGTGAGTCCTTCTGCCGGACAAACTCCGAGTAGCTCCCGACGGCGGACAACGGAATCTCTTCATTGTGCGCCATGAACGGAGTCCAGATGAACCCAGAAGACAAGGTTTTATCTGCAAGTTTTCCCCCAGACGGCGCCAATTGTACGGGGAGGAAATATTCCGACGACCCGACTTCCTTTCTTCCGAAGTTCTCACCGTCCGATCACCAAAACACAACGACGGTGAGCTACCCGGCGGTGTGGCCGAAAACACCTCCGACGCCAAGTTAGAACCTCACACACCGAGACAGAGATAGCTAGAGAGAAGGAGAGTGTTTGAATGTAAGTCTTACTTACAAAAATTGTCCATCCCATAAGGGGTGGCGCAGACTTGTTTATATACCTCTCTCGCCCATATCCACTCCCATTGATCTCTCAACACGTGGCTCGCTTATCCCATCTGCCAAGACATACACCATGCCCCCTGTCAGTTACACCATGCCGACATCACCTAACTCCAACCCCCAAATTTCTATGCCGGAGCTCGAAGATGTGCCCAATCCCTAGCCGGCCAGGCTTCATGCCCGAGCACAATCTTGGCTAAGCTTGAGAGAACCGAACAGGCTCCATCTGCTGTTCGGTCGGTCTTACGATCATGAGCCGAAACAAATGGTTTTGGCGCCTTTCCGCGCCGGATTCTCGATCTGGCTTGCTCGTTCGAAGTATGGCAGCTTGGTTCGCCCAATCGATGCCCCAACCGAGCACCTTCTTGGCCCAGTACCCTGCCCGGCCCCAATCTTGCCCGGCATACTCTGTCCGGCCAAATCTTTCCGGCGCGGTATCAGATCATTATTTTCCCACTCACGTGCAGACTCCGAAAAGTTGTTGATTCCTCATTTTTGCTGCAACAGAGAGCAGGAGAGGGGCATAGCAATGTATTTCACAAATATATGCATGCCTCGATCCTCGTGCCACCAATCACACATATCGATGCATGATGGCCGAGGAATCGGATTGCACAACTCAATATAGGATGAATGCATATGAACGCTACAATAAAACCTAACTCCATCATGGGTAATTCGGAGTGTCGGTGACTTGGGAATTGAGACCCGTTCTGTCACTCGGAGTACGAAACGCTGCTTTCCGTGCTTGCTAACTCCTATCCCGAACACGATGCAATATGCGTGATATGCATGAATGCGACTAAAATACAATCCTAGCATGCACAATGCTATGAAAATGAGATGCCTCGAAATGCGTGCACATGGGCACGCAAACCGAGGCAATGTATGAATACAATGCAAATAGGCATGAATGCGATCTAATATATAATTTAGCATGCACAATGCTATGAAAACGAGATACCTCAAAATGCGTGCACACGGGCACGCAAATCGAGGAAATGTATGAATGCAATCTAAGATACAACCTAGTATGCACTATGCTGATGAAAACGAGATGTTGAAATGCGTGCTCATGCACGCAAACCGAGGCAATGATCCTAAGGCATGGAATGGCATACGCAATGCAATTGGACTTACACTAACATGAGTGGACCTCAGCCACACTCACATAAGAGGCCGTCGGATAAAAAATGAAGTGCCTCGAAATGTGTGCACACGGGCACACAAACCGAGGCAATGGCATACGCAATGCAAATGACATAAAGGCACGAAACGGCTTGAAATAAGATATACAATGAGCCTAAAATGAGATGTCTCGAAATGCGTGCCCACGGGCACGTAAACCGAGAAAATGACATACGGATGTAATGGGACTAAAATGAGATATGCGATGCGGTATGGGCTTACACCAACATGAGTGAGCCTCAGCCACACTCACACAGGAGGCCATCGGATAAAAGTGAGGTGCCTCGAAATGCGTATAAGACGGCACGCAAAACCGAGGCAATGGCATACGGAATGCGATGAGACTAAAATGGCATATAGAATGCAAAATGGACTTACACTAACATGAGAGAGCCTCAGCCGCACTCACATAAGAGGCCGTCAGACGAAAATGAGATGCCTCGAAATGCGTGCACACGGGCACGCAAACCGAGGCGATGGCATACGCAATGCGATGAGACCAAAAATGGCATACAGAATGCAAAATGGACTTACACTAACATGAGAGACCCTCAGCCGCACTCACATAAGAGGCCGTCGGATAAAAGTGAAGTGCCTCGAAATGCGTGCACACGGGCACGCAAACCGAGGCAATGATATATAGGCATGAAAATGCAAATTGGGCTTACACTAACATGAGAGGGCCTCAGCCGCACTCACATAAGCTGCCGAGAGATGAAAATGAAGTGCCTCGAAATGCGTGCACACGGGCACGCAAACCGAGGCAATGGCATAAATCATGAAAATGGCATACAAATGAGATGTGGCATATGGCATATGGAAAATGCAAATTTCAGCAGCCAAAATGATGCACAAATAGCCCCCGAATTATGACAAAATTACACCCGATGCCCGAAATGCAATGTTATGCACCCGAAACGGCCTACAGCCCTACTAAACATGCACAATATGGACATAACATGTACAAAAGTAGCGAGGCAGCCCCTAAACTAGCATTTTTTCAGTACAAAGTATGGCCAAACAATGATCACAAGTATGGCAAAAATAGCTTGCAAAAATGGGGGAAAAGAGGAGAATTACAAAGAAAGTGGTATATACAATGCTCAAAATGAAAAACACAGTTCTACAAAATTAAAGAGGGGCCAAAAATATGCACATTTACAAGAGATGACATCCCCCAATTCAGTATGTAGATAGGCTAAACATAGCATGCAAAATAATGAGCCAACAAAGGCTATAACATGAGGTACCAAAAGAATGCATCAAATAACCTTGGACCCTTAACAAAACATGAAGAATGGGCCAAAATAAGACACTTTCTAAGCCTGATGAAGGCCGAAAACAGAAGCTAAGAAAGCCTAACAAAGCATGCAAAATAATGAACCAAATAGGGGGTATAACATGAAATACCAAAATAAATTACCAAATGGCCTAAGACCCTTAACAAAACATGAAGAGAAGGCCAAAACAAGGCTCTTTCCAGGCCTGATGAAGGCTGAAAACAGAAGCCAAATAAGCTTAAAGAGGCATGCAAAATGGGGCCAAAGAGAGGTATAAAGAGAGGCTATGCATGGAGGCACCAAACAAGATTGGTCCCTTCTACAATGTTGTAGAGGGACACAAAATAAGCTCAATCTCAGTTTATAGCATGCTCAAAATCATATCACATATAGGCTAGACAAACCTTGCAAATTTACGGTAAATTGGAAGGATTACAAAACAAGTGCAAGATAGAATCACCAAACATGGTTGAGCCTTTCTTAAATGTTGAAGAGGGGCTAAAAATAAGCCCACTAACAGTTTACATCAGGCTCGAAAATGGATCACTCATAAACCAAATAAAGCATGCAAAATAATGGCATAAAGAGTGATATTGAAAGAGATGCATCATGGGGCTCTCAAATGAGGTTGAGCCCTTCTACAATGTTGTAGAGGGGCTCAAAATAAGCCTAAAATAAATAAAGGTCGGAGCCCAAAACAGAGAGCAAGTAGGGTAAAGAATTGATGCAAAATTGTGCTAGAAAAAGGGAATTAGTGACTTATCCTTGGAGACAAGTCTTTTGTGGCTTCTTGGCTTGAATTTGTTGGTCCTTAGCCTCTGGAAAACCCTCCTTTGCTGCTGGAATGGAGGTGGTGATGGTGAGGCTTGGTGTTGATGTAGAAATGGTAGAAAACTTGGAAGTTTTGAGCTTGGAAATGGAGAGGGAGAGGAGAGGCGTCTATGGAGCTCTCAAGGGGTTTTTTTTCTACCCTTAAACACAGCTGGGAGCTGCTGTTATATGGCCAAGAGAGGGGTGAAAAAGGAGGGCAAAAAGGTGGGAAAAATGCACCCAAGTATTCCCTTTAAAGATCTTTTTCTAAATCTAGATATTTTGCTCTAAAGATCTTTCCCCAAATCTAGATATTTTGAGGGCAACCAATGCATAGCTGGAATACACTCAATGAGAGGAATAGGGCCGGCCAGCTCACAAGGGCAAGATCGTCATTTCACAAAAGGGGTGGCTGGCCAGCTAGATAAAAAAAACTGCCGAGAAGACCACTGGCTGGTGGG
Source organism: Camellia lanceoleosa (assembly GCA_025200525.1). NCBI lineage: Eukaryota > Viridiplantae > Streptophyta > Magnoliopsida > Ericales > Theaceae > Camellia > Camellia lanceoleosa. The sequence goes on along the minus strand of CM045771.1, from coordinate 121,306,447 downwards.
TGCTAGGGAAGTCCAAAAATGTCCATTCAAGTGTCCAAAAATGAAGCCCCAGAAGTAAGCTTTCCAATGGTGGTGGCCTCATATTTTAATTCCTCTTGTGCAAAGAGTTACGCTTGTTTCGGTGAAGTGGCAGACTTTTTCTCCTTCCCGGATTCATGTGAACCACTTTGACCAAGCAGATAATCGGTTGTTGAGACAATTGCTGGCCTCCCACCCTCCAGGATTTTCTGGTGCTAAAACAGAGGTACCGCCAAAATTGAACAAAAACTAATGCAAACGCAGCTCGGGGACCAAAACCGCGGGGTCCCAAAAATGGGTCAGGAGCACCGAAAGTGGCGTTCGGCCACGAAGTGGGCATCAGAGGCCCCAGTGTCCCTCAGAATGATAAAACAGAGGCACTTGCCAAAATTGAACAAAAACCGATGCAAAATGAATGCTCGGGGACCAAAACCGCGCAGTTCAGGGTCCCGAAAATAGGCTGTGAGCACCGAAAGTGGTGTTCGGCCACGAAGTGGGCATCAGAGGCCCCAGTGTTCCTCGGAATAATAAAACAGAGGTACCTGCCAAAAATCGGAGAAATCGGAGATGGTTGGGCGGTCCCGAACCGAGGCACACGGCCTGACGGTCCCGAAAACCGGGAACCGGGCTCCGAAATGGGCAAAATGGCCTACGGCCACGAAAAGTAGCCCACGGCCACTGAGAGATAGTCCACGGGACCACTCCCTTCCCTCAGGAAAGAAAACAGAGAAAATCGAGTCTGGTTCGCAAACCGAGGCAAGGCACAGAAGAGAGTTCGGAAGTCCGGAAGCAAGGCGCACGGCCGTGACTCTGAGACTTCTGAACGAGCACAGTATGCAACATCACCGAGCGCTCAATCGGTGACGTCTGAGTCTTAAGGTCGGTCAAAAATGGGGTGTCTACAGTTGCCCCTCTTTGACAGAACTCGGAAGTCAAGAAGTGACGGGAGTGAATGTCAAAGCCTAGAGACGACCCATTTTTGACAAGGCCGAAGACTTAGACAAAGCAGACAGGATAGACAAAGATGTGCCCGCAGGCATGCCCGCAGGCAAAAGGGGGCAAAATGCAAAGTGATATGCAGGAAGATTTTGACAATTGGACTTACACGCTACGCGAAGCCGGTTGGAAGATTGGACTTATACGCAAAGCGAAGCCGGTTTGTAAATTGGACTTATACGCAAAGCGAAGCCGGTTTGTAGATTGGACTTATACGCAAAGCGAAGCCGGTTTGTAAATTGGACTTATACGCAAAGCGAAGCCGGTTTGTAAATTGGGGATTCTTCATGAACATGTGTGACAGATACACAAAAGTGAACGAAGTGTGATGGATACACTAAGTGGACAAACATGTGTGATAAATACACAAAGCAAAACGAATGTGAGCGTGTGTGATTGATACACAAAGTAAGTGTGTGTGATTGATACACAAGGTAGGCATAGTGTAATAGATACAAAGCGAGTATGTGTGATTGATACACTATATGAACAAAGTGAGCAAAGTGTGATAGATACACTAAAGGTGAACACGAAGTGTGATAGATGCACTATGTGAACAGAGTGTGATTAATACACTAAAAGTGAACACGAAGTGTGATAGATGCACTTAGTGAACAGAGTATGATAGATATACTGAATGTGAACACGAAGTGTGATATATGCACTTAGTGAACAAAGTATGATAGATATACTAAAAGCGAACACAAAGTGTGATAGATGCACTATGTGAACAGAGTATGATAGATATACTGAATGCAAACACAAAGTGTGATAGATGCACTATGTGAACAGAGTGTGATTGATACACTAAAAGTGAACACGAAGTGTGATAGATGCACTTAGTGAACAGAGTATGATAGATATACTGAATGCAAACACAAAGTGTGATAGATGCACTATGTGAACAGAGTGTGATTGATACACTGAATGCAAACACAAAGTGTGATAGATGCACTATGTGAACAGAGTGTGATTGATACACTAAAAGTGAACACGAAGTGTGATAAATGCACTTAGTGAACAGAGTATGATAGATATACTGAATGCAAACACAAAGTGTGATAGATGCACTATGTGAACAGAGTGTGATTGATACACTGAATGCAAACACAAAGTGTGATAGATGCACTATGTGAACAGAGTGTGATTGATACACTAAAACTGAACACGAAGTGTAATAGATGCACTTAGTGAACAGAGTATGATAGATATACTGAATGCAAACACAAAGTGTGATAGATGCACTATGTGAACAGAGTGTGATTGATACACTGAATGCAAACACAAAGTGTGATAGATGCACTATGTGAACAGAGTGTGATTGATACACTGAATGCAAACACAAAGTGTGATAGATGCACTATGTGAACAGAGTGTGATTGATACACTAAAAGTGAACACGAAGTGTGATAGATGCACTTAGTGAACAGAGTGTGATTGATACACCGAATGTGAACACGAAGTGTGATAGATGCACTTAGTGAACAGAGTGTGATTGATACACCGAATGTGAACACGAAGTGTGATAGATGCACTTAGTGAACAAAGTATGATAGATATACTGAATGCAAACACAAAGTGTGATAGATGCACTATGTGAACAGAGTGTGATTGATACACTGAATGCAAACACAAAGTGTGATAGATACACTATGTGAACAGAGTGTGATTGATACACTGAATGCGAACACAAAGTGTGATAGATGCACTTAGTGAACAAAGTATGATAGATATACTAAAAGCGAACACAAAGTGTGATAGATGCACTATGTGAACAGAGTGTGATTGATACACTGAATGCAAACACAAAGTGTGATAGATGCACTATGTGAACAGAGTGTGATTGATACACTGAATGCGAACACAAAGTGTGATAGATGCACTTAGTGAACAAAGTATGATAGATATACTAAAAGCGAACACAAAGTGTGATAGATGCACTTAGTGAACAGAGTATGATAGATATACTGAATGAGAACACAAAGTGTGATAGATGCACTATGTGAACAGAGTGTGATTGATACACTAAAAGTGAACACGAAGTGTGATAGATGCACTTAGTGAACAGAGTATGATAGATATACTGAATGAGAACACAAAGTGTGATAGATGCACTATGTGAACAGAGTGTGATTGATACACTAAAAGTGAACACGAAGTGTGATAGATGCACTTAGTGAACAGAGTATGATAGATATACTGAACCAATGAAGTGTGATACAAAAAACGAGAATGTATGTGATAGATACACAAAATGAGTGAAGTGTAATTGATACACTGAGTGAGAGTGTAATAGATACACAAAAGCGAATATGTGCATGATAGATACACAAAATGAGAATGTGTGTAATAGATACACAAAATGAATGAAGTGTGATTGATACACTAACTGATAATGAGTGTGATAGATATAGAAAATGAAAGAAGTGTGATTGATACACTAAGTGAGAATGTGTGTGATAGATACAGAAAATGAAAGAAGTGTGATTGATACACTAAGTGAATGATCTCAAACGGAACTTCTTTGAATGATCCGTACATACAATATCGTGCATGACTGAGAAAGAAACTTGACAAGTACAATGCATTACAATGCATGATGCTTATGGAAAGCAATAAATGGACAAAGCGGCGCTTTAGAAAGCACCTCATGAGGTGAGTGGCGGTGAACCGCTCTGCTCCGATGGGGATCTCCCCTCGTGCTCTTCGAACACTTTACCTTGAACTTACAGTACAAAGGCTCAGGAAGGCTAACAAGTAACAATATCTGCATGTAGGAGCCACGGCTGCCGCTTGTTTTCCTGATTATTTTCACAACTTTCCCTATTCTCCAATGGGGTGACAGACCAGGTTGGTTCAGTATCCAGGATTGAGGTGCATACACGCTGTCTCAACCTATAGGGCTTCCATACAGATTTCAAGCCGAGGGCACGCCTCTGGGTATTTAAACCAGACTTTAGTCTCGGAAATCCCGAACCTTTGCGTTCTAGGCAACAGCCATTCGAACTCTAGTTTCCACCGTCGCAGTTGGTCTCCTAGGAACTCATTGCAAACACGGCCAAGATGTCCCTGGCACGAAACGGTACTCGAGGAGAGCACTTCTGATCGCCATTTCTGGCTTGAGGCTGACTTGATCTTGAGCTTGAGGTAGAGGCACACTCACACTTCGGAGCATTGACAAGACCTGACAAGGTGCATACAGAATGCGATCTCGGAGCTTACTGAAGTTGGAACAAACTTAGATGCCCGACATTTTCCTCTTTTGCTTTAAACTGCGTCCGGAACCATTATAGCTTCAGATAGGTCCTGGTTCTACTGTTCTCATATGACCTGAGTTGAATCCTGTGGTTTTATGAAAGAACAAATTCTGTTTTGCACAAATGTGGAGAACGGCACGGCACTCGGAGCACAAAATGATTTTATTTTTTGAAAATGAGAAAATGATTCTCAATCGGGTATTAAGCCTACAACTGACCACAGCCAAAACAACTCAACACAGAAAAACAAAAGGTAAACGACCTAAACACAACGAGACACGCTCGGGATGAAATGAGACAAACAAAAAGACACGACACTCAGACGTGCACAGGGAGCCTGTTTCACCAGGTAGTGTTTCCCACCCTTTCTCACTTGTGATTCTCACATCACTTGGCACTCAATCTCTAGTTTTCTGAAAAAGCCCTTTTCTCACTTTTTTTCTCATCGCACATCTCTCTATTCTTCAATCTCTCATTTTTTAATCCCTCCCCTGGGTGGTGGATGGATAAACAGCAAGTTGTGGGCTCGTGCCCCTAGCATTCAGCTAGATTCTTCTTTCTTCCGCTCACAGCTAGTGAATTCCTCCCATAGAAGGGTCGCGCTACAACTGGGTGTGTAGCAAATCTGTAGCTAGCATCGGCTTTGCTCTGCTGGGGAGTTTAGACATGATCAGATCCGTCTAGATGAGGGAGTGGAATATCCTGATCCATTCCAGTTCGTGCTTCGCACTTGGCTTGATACCTCGTTGCTCGAAGGATGAGGGAGCTTTTGGCCCTTTGTCGTGCCCTTTTCTGGCGAATACGGTGTCCTTTTCGACAAGTAGAGTGCCCTTCTTGGCAAGTATAGTGCCCTTTCTGGCAAGTATTTTGACAAAGGAGAAAAGACAGAACACCTGACTCAACTGTGCCCCTAGTTCATCATTTTGACCATTTTTTATTTTGATTTTTACTAAAACAATTTTGACCAACATGAGGGTTAGATTAACATGCTTGTTCAATTTTTGATTTGAAATCACGCAAGTCAGGCTATGAGCACTGAAAATTTTCCTTTTTGGGTCCAAGAAATGGTCCAGTTTTTGAAAAAAAATGGAACAATTTTCGAGAAAATAGTCAACCTCAGTAAAAATTCTTAAAAACTATTTTTGCACACGGCCACTTGCTCAACGAGCATGAAACTTATTCCTGAGATGCACAACCTCGGATCCAAGGGAAAACTGCCTCGTGCTTGAAGAGAGCTGCATGGCAACGAAAAGTTGCCCCTTGTTTGAACGGCACTGCAGCGCATTGAATGGTAACGGAAAGTTGCCCCTTGTTTGGATGGCACCGCGGCGCATTGAATGGCAACGGAAAGTTGCCCCTCGTTTGGATAGCACCGCGGCGCATTGTAGTCAATCCTCAGAGTGACAAACACAACTAAATCCTCAAATACAAAGAAGACAAAGATGACCAAAACCATCACATGGACACAATCAAATTGAAGCGTTTTACGGCTGGACTTCAGGATGAAGTTGCCTACGTATCCCAAAGATGGGAATCAAGCCTTACGTAGTTCGGGGTTAAGGTACACTCGGGTATTTAACCTCTCCTTTTTATGCTCTAACTTTTGCCAAGGCGCCCGTTGCAGGTTTTCGACCTTGCGAGCTCTGTTCTTCTTTCTTTTTCAATTTTTTTTTCATTTTTCTTCTTTTTTCTTTTTTTTCTCTTTTTTTTGTTTTTCTTTTTTTTTTCGTTCTTTTCTTTGCTCTAACTTTTGCCCGGGTCGCCCTTCCGGGTTTTCGGCCCAGCGAGCCTCTCAAAGGGTAAAAGTGTAACAAGTCCATGCCAAATGGTTGTAGGGTTTTGAAGCCATCCGTATCCAGGAGAGTGGCTGTTGATTTGCAAGAGGACTCATCTTCGGCTCTTCGAGCACATCTGACATCTTTGCCCCTAGTTCGAAGGGTACTTCTGTTCTAGCTTTGCAAGCTTTTTCTGATCTTCTCGATCCGACTTTCTGCCTCTGTTAGGGTCGCTTCAAATCCGCCACACAGGCCTCACATTAGAAGTTGACCGCTGAACCTTCCGGATTCAAGTTCAAGGTTTGGAAGCAAAGGGTTGGGTCTCGAGGTGAGCGATCCTAGGTGCACAATCTCAAGAGCGATTCCACACAGTCTTCACAGACCGCGAAAACATTTTGTTTTGAAAATTTTTAAGCGACAAATCGCTCGCGCTGAAGATAGTGTGAAACCAGTCTGGATCAAGCCAGGGTCCTTCTCAGTACTCATACTAACAAGCATGATTTCATTCATTAAGGGCTTAGCACGCCTCTTTTTCTCTCAATTGATCAAATTTTTACAAATCCCGAGGAATTCCTTCCTCTTTGTTTTCACCGCAGGTCAAAAAGTTTTGAAAAACTAAGGTCAAGGCAATGATTTTAAGGCACAGAAAAGTCATAGCTTTTATCAAATACTGCCATCTCGTTCAGAATTTCTGGTACAACTGGCACACGGCAGAAGCAAACACAAGAGTATGAAAATTATTGCTGCTCATTCAAATCATGGCATTATGGCTCCTCGCGTAAACAGACTCAAAACAAAACGAAAAGACAAACATTAACAAAATGGTGATGTCCGAGGTAACACCCCGAATCACCCGACTTACGTAACAGATCGACTCGATACAACAAGACAGACCTTAACCAAAAAGATCGACTCAAAACAAAGAGATGACTCTAAACAAAACAATGGAACTGCTCAATACCCAAGCTAGAAAGTACAAAAACTAGTATTTGCATATCGCTTCAAAACAAAGGCGCGTGCCATTCCCACGCCCGAGTAAACCGAAAAGCCGCCCGCAGGTGGTTCATCCCCGATCATATCGCATTATCCCCCACATTCATCGATCCAGTGCCGATAGACCTTGTGAGACTGGTGCGGCGATGACGTTGTTGTCAAACAAATCTTGTACATCATGGCGCAGACGAAAGCAGCTATCGGTCTCATGACCGGTTTGTTGATGGTAGGCACAGTACTTAGTCTGGTCATGCTTTGCAGGGATAGGATCGGGTAAGGGCTGTTGTTCCAACGGTTTCAGATGTCCCTTCCGGATTAAGACCTCTAGAGCCTTTGACAAAGGCATGCAAAGTGGGGTGAAAACCCTCTTGACTCGAGGCGGATATTTGGTTTTCTGTGAGCTACTTCCGGACGCACCGGTGAATGGGGTAGCCCTTTTTGATGTGGTGGTGGTGACCATGCCCACCTCAGAAGATCTTGTGGCCACATCGCCACTGGTGGTCGCATTCACTCGAGGAAAATGCCCGCCTAGGCTGCTCCTTCTCTTGGTCAATGAGGCCCTGCTTCATAGCATCCTCGATCTGTACTCCCATCTCATGTAAGTCAGAAAAAGTAGGAAAGGGAACTACTATCATCTTTTGCATCAACTTCGGCTGTAGATTGCGCACAATCATCCGAATCTGGTCTTTGTCCGTAGGCCTCAAGGTCATCATCGAAGCCTTGGCCCTCCATCTGGTTACGAACTCTGAAAAACTCTCCTTAGGCTCTTGCCTAGTTGTCTCGAGATCACGGGTCGTAATCTCAATCTGTGTGTTGTATGAGTACTGCGCGATGAAGGCCTCAGCCATTTCGTCCCAATTTCTCTTGACATCATCTTCTAGCTTGGCATACCATGCGGATGCCACACCTGACAGGGTCCGGCCAAATAAAGACAACTTCTGAAGCCTGCTGAGGCCCATTGGCCTTAGGATATCTGAAAACAGTCTCAAGTGTACCATGGGGTCCCCGGACCCATCAAATCGATCAATATGAGGCATCTTGAACCGATCTGGTAGCGTCACAGCTGCGTCTGTATACCCATCCTCGATGTCGGGAATAGACCTGACTCCTTAGGATTTCTTAAACATTGTTTCCAACTTACTCAGCTTCAGTGCTGTGGAGTCTGCTTCGAACTCAAAGGGAGAGTCCGGTACATTGATAGGCGTGGGTGCCTTGGATAATTGCGGTAAAATCGGAGGTGGAGCCGGCCCTATTGGAATGTCCGTACCTTCCTGGACATTTGGCATCTCCCCAGGTGCTAGAGCTCCTGCTGGAGGAGGAACTTGTTGTGAAGCAGATGCTTCGGTTTGCTGTTCTAACCTGGCAATTGTCTCTGCCTGTTGGGATATGACCACAGCCTGTTGCTTGGTGAATTACGACAGCTGACGTCTTCTTGCTGCATGGCTTTCATACTATCCTGGAGTTGGCGCACCATTTCTTCCAGACTCGACATATTGTCCTGATTCGACTGAGCGACCGGTATATGTGTGTCTGCAGTAGGCTCGGAAACCTCAACCCGACTGTTCAAAGACCACCGAAATGGTAGTCGCTATCTTGATGGTTTGTGTCTGACTGGCCTTTTCACCCTGCCTTTGGTAAAGCAACACTGATTGTCCTTGAACTGAATCTCTGACCCAACAAAGTCTATCAACACAAGTTCGGTGTACCCAGGGGATATTGAAGCCTTCTGAAGCTATGGTTCCAAAACTACCTAGCAAAAGAGAAAACAGACAGCATCTCAGCCTGATTTCACCTGAACAGATGTGAGCATAGTTGAATGAGTGTGCCCTCTCCTGAATTCTGCTCCAAAATTCCACCTGTAAGCTGATACCCTCAGGTAAAACTGATTCCACCAAATACTGATGCCCGTAGGCCCTGATACCCAAAGTACTGAATTGGTGCCCGCAGGCCTAATGCTCAAACTCATAAACTGATACATGAATTCCCTGTAGAGACGCACTCTAACAAACACATAACAGATAAGTGAGAGCCGAAACACCCCTATGTTGGGGTAGGGTTTCCCTGTCCTATTTTGTCAGGAACTAGGGTTTCACTACGCACGCAGCGGCTTCAAACAACCTATAAACGGGTAAGCAACCTGTCCTAGTTTGGAATGGTCACTATGGATCCGAATATGCACTAGGTCGAATGGTCAAAAGGGTGCCCTAAAACCGGGTTTGTGTTCCCATGTTGTCGAGCCAGAGCCGATCGCCTTACGGACATGACTTGACAAGACAAGCCTCCAAGAAATCGTTCGAATGGCATATGGCAAACACGGTGTCCTAGGCGCACCAATGCAAATGCAATGCAAAGAAACACACAAGTGTAGTCAAAACCAGATATCACGGGTTCGAGTCAGGTTCCCTAAATCCCAGAAGTCGCCAGAATCAGAATAAGCCCGCGAGGACCTCGCTTCTGATTCGGACTCGATTTTGTCGCGGTTCCAAATCTTGAACCAAAGAGTCCAAATCCGGCAAATCGTTTTTGAGAAAAACAGATTTTTTTTGAAAGAAGTGCCAAACATGGACTGCTTTGCCAGATAACAGAGTCGCCACCTAAATATTTTTTAAATGGGAAATTTAGGAAACCCTAACTTGGTGCCAAAAGCCACGTGTCCGTCATCACCAAAGTTGGCTCGGGAACTTGGGTACGATTGGGGAAGGTTACATCATGAGCACCCCCGCTCGCCCGGTCAAAGACCGGCCTCTACTAACCATGATATCTGTTTTTGAAAACTTTGTCAGTTCTTATTCCGGTTATTAGCCTAGGTTACTATGTAATGCGCACAGCATACAAGTATAGACTGAATCGCCTGAATTGGAACAAAACATTTCATGCTTGTTTGTTTGAAAATGGTTTGATGGTGCTACCCGCAAGTAGGCTAAGACGTGGATTTGCCACCCTCGGGTGGGCTTAGAAAACATGATTTTGCCACTATCTAGTGGGCTTAAAACAAGCATTTGATGAATTATTCCAATTCAGATAACTCAACTTCCACCCACAGGCATTCAAGGCAGTTATAGCACATAAGCAGTTAGCCTCATGGTAAGCATGCAATCATGGCAACACTCACACGCATGCAAGGATGCTAAAGCATAAAACTCACCGAGTACTCCTAGCCAAAACAAAAGCTGATTAGAAATCATGCATGATCCTAAATGTGCTGAAATGCCTAATGCAACACATGCAAAATGCAATTATAGCAGGCTCGGCTATTCTAAACATGGTATATGAGATGCTACAGTTAGCATGTATTCAATTTGGAATTGAAATACAAATGCAGTTTGTATGATGTGCCGAGCCCGGTGCGTGCAAAACAGATGAATGATGCAAACATGTCATACTGTATGCTAATTGAAATATGCCCTATATCTAACCATCGTAAGCGGGTAAATAAAAGGGAAGAAAGACGTGGGGTTGGAAGACATACATCACACTCACCCACACTTATTACAATTATGCCCTCGCGCAGAGGGTCCGAATAAATAATACAAATCAAATAAAAGAATATCTGATCCAAATATTACAGTCCGAAATAAATACAAATTCCTAATTAATTTACAAATTAACTAAGAAAGCTGTAAACTGGCGCGCAGGCCAGGGGCTGCCTTGACTCCGCTCCGGATGATGAAATGATGCATGCCCGGATGCCTTTGCGCGGAAATCCACGGCGGTGCCCCGATTAGCCTCTGTTTGCATTTTTTCCTCGAAATGCGTGCCAGACTCCGAAAAGTTGCTGATTCCTCATTTTTGCTGCAACAGAGAGCAGGAGAGGGGCATAGCAATGTATTTCACAAATATATGCATGCCTCGATCCTCGTGCCACCAATCACACATATCGATGCATGATGGCCGAGGAATCGGATTACACAACTCAATATAGGATGAATGCATATGAACGCTACAATAAAACCTAACTCCATCATGGGTAATCCGGAGTGTCGGTGACTTGGGAATTGAGACCCGTTCCGTCACTCGAGTCTGAACGCAGCGCTCGTTTCGTGCGAGCTAACTCCTATCCCGAACACGATGCAATATGCGTGATATGCATGAATGCGACTAAAATACAATCCTAGCATGCACAATGCTATGAAAATGAGATGCCTCGAAATGCGTGCACATGGGCACGCAAACCAAGGCAATGTATGAATGCAATGCAAATAGGCATGAATGCGATCTAATATATAATTTAGCATGCACAATGTTATGAAAACGAGATACCTCAAAATGCGTGCACACGGGCACGCAAACCGAGAAAATGTATGAATGCAATCTAAGATACAACCTAGTATGCACTATGCTGATGAAAACGAGATGCCTCGAAATGCGTGCACGCGGGCACGCAAACCGAGGCAATGATCCTAAGGCATGGAATGGCATACGCAATGCAATTGGACTTACACTAACATGAGTGGACCTCAGCCACACTCACATAAGAGACCGTCGGATAAAAAATGAAGTGCCTCGAAATGCGTGCACACGGGCACGCAAACCGAGGCAATGGCATACGCAATGCAAATGACATAAAGGCACGAAACGGCTTGAAATAAGATATACAATGAGCCTAAAATGAGATGTCTCGAAATGCGTGCCCACGGGCACGTAAACCGAGAAAATGACATACGGATGTAATGGGACTAAAATGAGATATGCGATGCGGTATGGGCTTACACCAACATGAGTGAGCCTCAGCCACACTCACACAGGAGGCCATCGGATAAAAGTGAGGTGCCTCGAAATGCGTGCGCACGGGCACGCAAACCGAGGCAATGGCATACGGAATGCGATGAGACTAAAATGGCATATAGAATGCAAAATGGACTTACACTAACATGAGAGAGCCTCAGCCGCACTCACATAAGAGGCCGTCAGACGAAAATGAGATGCCTCGAAATGCGTGCACACGGGCACGCAAACCGAGGCGATGGCATACGCAATGCGATGAGACCAAAAATGGCATACAGAATGCAAAATGGACTTACACTAACATGAGAGACCCTCAGCCGCACTCACATAAGAGGCCGTCGGATAAAAGTGAAGTGCCTCGAAATGCGTGCACACGGGCACGCAAACCGAGGCAATGATATATAGGCATGAAAATGCAAATTGGGCTTACACTAACATGAGAGGGCCTCAGCCGCACTCACATAAGCTGCCGAGAGATGAAAATGAAGTGCCTCGAAATGCATGCACACGGGCACGCAAACCAAGGCAATGGCATAAATCATGAAAATGGCATACAAATGAGATGTGGCATATGGCATATGGAAAATGCAAATTTCAGCAGCCAAAATGATGCACAAATAGCCCCCGAATTATGACAAAATTACACCCGATGCCCGAAATGGAATGTTATGCACCCGAAACGGCCTACAGCCCTACTAAACATGCACAATATGGACATAACATGTGAAAAAGTAGCGAGGCAGCTCCTAAACTAGCATTTTTTCAGTACAAAGTATGGCCAAACAATGATCACAAGAATGGCAAAAATAGCTTGCAAAAATGGGGAAAAGAGGAGAATTACAAAGAAAGTGGTATATACAATGCTCAAAATGAAAAACACAGTTCTACAAAATTAAAGAGGGGCCAAAAATATGCACATTTACAAGAGATGACATCCCCCAATTCAGTATGTAGATAGGCTAAACATAGCATGCAAAATAATGAGCCAACAAAGGCTATAACATGAGGTACCAAAAGCATGCATCAAATAACCTTGGACCCTTAACAAAACATGAAGAATGGGCCAAAATAAGACACTTTCTAAGCCTGATGAAGGCCGAAAACAGAAGCTAAGAAAGCCTAACAAAGCATGCAAAATAATGAACCAAATAGGGGGTATAACATGAAATACCAAAATAAATTACCAAATGGCCTAAGACCCTTAACAAAACATGAAGAGAAGGCCAAAACAAGGCTCTTTCCAGGCCTGATGAAGGCTGAAAACAGAAGCCAAATAAGCTTAAAGAGGCATGCAAAATGGGGCCAAAGAGAGGTATAAAGAGAGGCTATGCATGGAGGCACCAAACAAGATTGGTCCCTTCTACAATGTTGTAGAGGGACACAAAATAAGCTCAATCTCAGTTTATAGCATGCTCAAAATCATATCACATATAGGCTAGACAAACCTTGCAAATTTACGGTAAATTGGAAGGATTACAAAACAAGTGCAAGATAGAATCACCAAACATGGTTGAGCCTTTCTTAAATGTTGAAGAGGGGCTAAAAATAAGCCCACTAACAGTTTACATCAGGCTCGAAAATGGATCACTCATAAGCCAAATAAAGCATGCAAAATAATGGCATAAAGAGTGATATTGAAAGAGATGCATCATGGGGCTCTCAAATGAGGTTGAGCCCTTCTAAAATGTTGTAGAGGGGCTCAAAATAAGCCTAAAATAAATAAAGGTCGGAGCCCAAAACAGAGAGCAAGTAGGGTAAAGAATTGATGCAAAATTGTGCTAGAAAAAGGGAATTAGTGACTTACCCTTGGAGACAAGTCTTTTGTGGCTTCTTGGCTTGAATTTGTTGGTCCTTAGCCTCTGGAAAACCCTCCTTTGCTTCTGGAATGGAGGTGGTGATGGTGAGGCTTGGTGTTGATGTAGAAATGGTAGAAAACTTGGAAGTTTTGAGCTTGGAAATGGAGAGGGAGAGGAGAGGCGTCTATGGAGCTCTCAAGGGGTTTTTTTTCTACCCTTAAACACAATTTGGAGGCTTTGTTATATGGCCAAGAGAGGAGTGAAAAAGGAGGGCAAAAAGGTGGGAAAAATGCACCCAAGTATTCCCTTTAAAGATCTTTTTCCAAATCTAGATATTTTGAGGGCAACCAATGCATAGCTGGAATACACTCAATGAGAGGAATAGGGCCGGCCAGCTCACAAGGGCAAAATTGTCATTTCACAAAAGGGGTGGCTGGCCAGCTAGATAAAAAAAACTGCCGAGAAGACCACTGGCTGGTGGGTGCTAGGGAAGTCCAAAAATGTCCATTCAAGTGTCCAAAAATGAAGCCCCAGAAGTAAGCTTTCCAATGGTGGTGGCCTCATATTTTAATTCCTCTTGTGCAAAGAGTTACGCTTGTTTCGGTGAAGCCGCGCAGACTTTTCTCCTTCCCGGATTCATGCTGAACCACTTTTGACCAAGCAGATAATCTTTGAGACAATTGGCCTCCCACCCTCCAAAGGATTTTCACGGTGCTAAAACAGAGGTACCGCCAAAATTGAACAAAAACTAATGCAAAAGCGAAAGCTCGGGGACCAAAACCGCGGGGTCCCGAAAATGGGTCATGAGCACCGAAAGTGGCGTTCGCCACGAAGTGGCATCGAGGCCCGATGTCCTCGAATGATAAAACAGAGGCACTTGCCAAAATTGGACAATAACCGATGCAAAATGAATGCTCGGGGACCAAAACCGCGATTCAGTGGTCCCGAAAATAGGTCAGGAGCAAAAGTGGTGTTCGGCCACGAAGTGGGCATCAGAGGCCCCAGTGTTCCTCGGAATAATAAAACAGAGGTACCTGCCAAAAATCGGAGAAATCGGAGATGGTTGGGCGGTCCCGAACCGAGGCACACGGCTTGACGGTCCCGAAAACCGGGAACCGGGCTCCGAAATGGGCAAAATGGCCTACGGCCACGAAAAGTAGCCCACGGCCACTGAGAGATAGTCCACGGGACCACTCCCTTCCCTCAGGAAAGAAAACAGAGAAAATCGAGTCTGGTTCGCAAACCGAGGCAAGGCACAGAAGAGAGCTCGGAAGTCCGGAAGCAAGGCGCACGGCCGTGACTCTGAGACTTCTGAACGAGCACAGTATGCAACATCACCGAGCACTCAATCGGTGACGTCTGAGTCTTAAGGTCGGTCAAAAATGGGGTGTCTACAGGGCCACAAAACATTTTTCTTTGAAAAATATTAAAGGTTGGTCTTTCTTCTAGTCCATGATTTAGATTGGAAAGTATTGTTCAAATCTGTCGAATATATGACTGATTTTATTTCGATAATTCGAATCATTTTTTTGTAGGACCAATCGTATGCATTATTTAAAAAATTAGGTTAATCCGATAATCGTATTTTATTCAATTTATCGCATTACAGTTAAAAAAATGAACGGCAAGTATATTTTTAAAAATAGATCATTTAGTTTTTTTTTTTTTTTTTGGTGATAAAGTGATAAATTAAATAATTATCAAATTGAATTAAAAAAAAAATTTGGTGATATAAACAAAAAAACAAAAAAATAGCACGAAAGCTTAATTTCCTTGAGGAATGATTTGATTTTTTTTTTTGGGTGTGTCATTTGGTATGAACAAATCTTGCTCACAATTTCACTCATTAATTGCTATTTATTTTTATTTTTTTTAGTCACCATTTATTAGCATGTTCTTAGTTATTTTTGGACAAATATAAAAACTTTTAAAAAAACCTAACCACATAAGGGTGACTTCTAAGATTAGACCCCAAGGAGTCAAGCCGTTAGAGATCATCCTCAGGTGGTGCTACACAGTAGAGCTACTTGACCATATAGCAGTAAGCCGTAGACTCACACACAGGAGAGGATACAAACTCACACTCCTGACACTGGGTACGATTCACCCAAGCCTGGAAGCTTTGCCCTATATATCGACCATATACGCTGTCATCTGGATGGCTAGCCCCATGGAGAGTTAAACTTGGACCCCAAGGTTTATACCTTAAGGTCTTACTAAGTTGCCACACCCCAGCTAAGGTTAAATATAAAACTTTATTTATAGAGAGAAGATTTTATTAGGGTTATATAATGTGTTATATTTTTTGGCAAATATAAGAATTTAGGATGAGTTTGGAAACTTCTTATAATAGTTTTTAAAAAGTCAAAAAATTATCATTGTCCGTTACTGTGAGGCTAGCTCTTTGATCTATCTACAGAAGACTAAAGAATAAGTGATCATGGACAACAATAAACTCACGGATCTTGAGGAATTTGGAGGACTTGTTGAAATTTCTCTGTGCCTTTGGATTCTATTACTATTCAAAAAGTTTATTGCTCTTGGGTTCCAAGTTTTGAATGGTGCATCAAATGGTAGAGGGAGAAAATGGGTTTATTGATCTTTTGAGCTTAGGGTTGTGTATTTCAATACACATGCTTATGAAATTTATGGAAATTTTGAATTGTGTTTCATATCAGAGAAATTTTTTTGAATTTTCTCTGTGTGTTTTTGAAATTTCTTTGAATTTTTCTTCAGAGAGAAATTTGTCTAAAATTTCATGGACTTAAGTCGTTGAAATTTCAGCGATGTGTGTATCATCTTTTTCTTTATTTTTACCCTCTCTCCATCCCTTAATATGTCTTTCTTCCTCTTCTTACCTCAATGAATTTAGGGTTTCTTTGACTTAATCAGAAATTTTTCACTGACCTATACTAATGATAATGAAATTTCACCGGCTTAGTCAAGAAAACTTAAATAAAAAACTTGTTGGTGCTTATCATTTTATGTATAAACTTTTTATTAAAAGAAATATATGTAATAGGACCTTATGTTTATAATTCGTCTGAGGCCCACTACTACAAAATTATAAATAGACTACGAATTTTAAGTGTGATGAATGTTATTTAATCATGGATTTTTTATTTTGTTAAAGTACAATATTTGAGAGTGCAATTGTTAATGGTCATTTTCGATCACACATTTGACCGTCATTAAAAGATAATTGTATCACGTATTTTGACCGTGATAATAAACATTTAAATCACGAATTTTAAGTGTAATTAATAACTAATAAAACTTGAGATTGAACTTAAATAATCCATAATTAATAATGGAATAATATCACAGTTATATATATTTTTCATCACGGTTAGTGCGTATGATAAAAAAAGTCTCAAGCCACAAAATGTCACTATCAATCACAGCATATAAATCGTAATTCAAATATGAACAAAACTAATATCTAAAATGTGAAGCATTGTGGTGATGCTCGTGACAAGATTTGTAGATTAGTTGGCCGCTAATTTCCTTCCAAAAAAAAAAAAAACACACACACACACACACACACAAAAAAAAAAAAAAGCACAAGTAATTAGATTTTTCACAACCCAAAAATAAGTTACATATTGATCTACATTCTGGAAAGATTATAACACAAATAATACTCAATACATGGAGAGTACTTATCAAAGTTGAACGCTTAAATTTTTGTTTATTTATTTATTTCTAAGAAAGGGATTGTGAACATTTTTAGAGCATGGAAATGGGTTTATGAATCATTTTCTTCAACTCTTGTTCAAACCTATCCATGACTGACTCTGGCAAGCACATCGGTACGACAATAACATCTTCTTCTCCTCCGATGACCCTAAAACGTGCAAAAAAGCTAATCAAAGATATCGCCCTAGGAACACCGCCAAACACCGGCATCCCCCACCCGAAATCTACCTTATCAAACCCTACCCGAGTCGTATCTGAAACGATATAGTCCTTATTTGCGTCCAAGGAATACAAAGGACGTCCCTTTATCACCATAAGATCAGCCACTGATCTGAAATACTCTTCGCTCCCGTGTGCCTTTGCCCTCTTTACCAACTCGAATAGAAATCCCAAGGGAAGGATAGATAACATTCCTGCTTTTGTCATGGCCGCGGGATAGGTAAACTCGTTGCCATAGTATCCAAGAGCTAGGTTGAGGCCGTATTTATTGCCATGACCATTGACTATGCACGAGACACGAACAGTCTCGTCTGGGGCTAAGCAGAGTGGCGTGTTCGACATTGCCATACACACGCGGTGAGTAGTTGAATGTGGTGGGTTGTTGTCTTGTGGTGGTGGTGGGAAGATGGTTGCGAATGGCCCATTTCTTTGGCACCAAAGAAGAAAAAGCGGTTGATCGTTGTGGTTTTGTTGGCCGTGGGGGTGGTGGAAGCGCCTCCAGCTAGAGCTTGGTCGTATTCGTGGTGGGGCCATGCAATGGAGGGGGGTTGTTTTGGAGAGGTGAGATGCCTTTGCAAAAATGGTGGGGCAGATGGTGTAATTTTGGTTTGGGGTTGTTGGGCAAACTCAGCGATTGTGTTTAGGAATTGCATAAGACCAGACCCGTCGCTCATTGTGTGGTTCAGACGTATTGCAAATGTGAATCCACCGCAACTAAAACGCGTCACCTGTATATTTTATTACCACATGTTAGAACACAGTCGCCACACATTAAAAATTTGGATAAATCATGTCGGTACTCACCAAATATAAAAAATAGGGAGAAAAAAAAAACACTTAAATTTAGTATATTTTAATTTTTTTAAATATTTTTTTAGAAAATTGTTTGAGGGCTCGAAATCGTTGGCCCAAATTTGGCTCGAAACTCAAAACGATGTCCTTTTGGGTTTCATTTTTTTTTTTCTTTTTCTTTCTTTTCTTGATTTGGAACCACGTAGACCTGGAGAGAGAAAGAAGAAGAAGACGAAGAGAGAAGGAGAAATGATGGGGAGAAGGAGAAGAAGAAGAGCGGTGATGGCGGTGATCGTAGTGGAGTTGAATCTGAATCGGATCGATTTTTTTTTTTTTTTTTTTGGGGCTGATGATCTAAATCTTTTTTTTTTTTTTTTTTGGTGATGATAATGAAGATGTTGTTGTTGATGAAGATATTGTTGATATTTTTATTTTTTATTTTTTCTACTGGATCTTGGTGAAGATGTTGATGATGTTGATGAAGATGTTGGCTACTGGATCTTCTTCTTCTTCTTCTTCTTCTTCTTCTTCTTCTTCTGTTCTCTTTTCATCTTCAAAAGAGAAAATTCCAAAAAAAAAAAAATTTCTAAAACGACGTCGTTTTAGATTCGGGGCAAATTCAAGCCTGAAAATTTCAAGCCCTGTAGCAGTTCTAATTTTTTTATAAATATTTTACTTTATAGATATATCCAACTAAGGTGTATTTAAAAAAATAAAAAAATTACTTAAAATTTTAAAAATATTCATTAAAAACAAAAATATATAAAAATTTAAAATTTAAATTTTCAAAAAATAAAAACTAGAAAATTAAAAGAACTAATTACACTAATAGTCTCTATAGTTTGGGACTTACGTCACTTTAATCCCTGACTTTTCAATTATGATACATTTGACCCTCAATGTTGAATCTTGTTTCAAATAAGAACAATTGAAGATACCATTGCTTAACTTTAAGGGCAAAATCGTCAATTTAATAAAATATAAACTAATTTTACCAAAATAAATGTCAAAAAAATATTTTTAATTTTTTAAAAATTATTTCTATCCACTAAATATAAAATTATGTAAAATTAATCAAAATTAATAAAAATTACATGATTAATTTTTAAAAATTAATTTTACATGATCATCATCCAAACACATAATAAAAATTAATTTGGTAAAAAAATAAATAAATGTCTAAAAGATTTATCAATTTTACATAATTTTATCTTTAGTGGATAGAAATAATTTTTAAAAATTCAAAAATATTTTTTTAACATTTATTTTTGTCAAATTAATTTATATTTTATCAAATTGACGATTTTATCCTTGAAAAATCTAATGATATTTTTAATTGTCCTTAATTTGAAACAAGATTCAAAATTTAAAGTTAAATGTGTCACGAAAAGTCAACGATTAAAGTGACACAAACTCCAAACTATAAGGACTATTAATATAATTCAGCCAAATTAAAATCAAACACGTGAATTATAATCAAACACAGAATACACAATTCTCTCTATAGTAAACATTATTACCTGAATCAACAAGAGAGGACAGCCCACAATTCCATCAGAGCCAGGAACATCATACAGAAGCTCCTCCAAGTATGGACACCCTGGCCCAACCGTGTCGCCGAGCCAGTCGATCTCCACATTTGCATCTGCCTCTATGAACAGAACCCCTTCGGCTGTGCAATCCACTGAGAGTTTCCGATTAGGCCCTTCAACAAGCCTCCCTGCAAATGGGTAGTAAAACACAAGTGCTTTGGCTAGTGCTTCTCTAATCACACTCGCAGGATCTTTCCCTTCCATTGAAGGGTTGTTTTTGTAAAACATGATCACTGGAACTTGAAAACGAAAACCTTCTTGGTCATCTATGTCTGAGAGTTGTTTGAGTTCGTGTGGTGTGGGCTTTGATGGAACAAGAAGTTTTGGATTTTGTCTTCTCACTATGAATACTAGGGGAAGAGTTGAAGATGCCATTTTTTGGAGGAAATGTGAATTAAAGAATATGTAATATCTATATGTTCTTTGTCATATGAATTTGAGAGGTATTTATAGAGTAATGATCTAGTAGAATATAAGAAACCCATCGCATAATGCAACTGTTTGTTTTAGGAGTCTGGATTTAGTAAAGTTAAAAATTTCAACGTCAGTATAAAATTGATCAATTGTCAAGTTAATTTAGATTTATTTTAGTGATATAAATCGTTTATATTATACAATTAAATAAAATAATTATTCATGTAAAAAAAATTAAATTCATCAAATATGGATTGTCATATTATTAGAATATTTTTATTTAGAAAGCTTACACGTTTTTAATAATAGAATATTAGTTTATTATAATATATATGTGATTTAATATTGTGATTATTTATACCTTATCAACTTAATTTTTTAAATATATTTTTTGTTAGTTAATCATATGAGATGAACAGTTCAAATCATTATAAATTTGATTGATTGAGTAAGTTAATCTCAATTAACTTAATAATAATTTTAATAAAAATCCTAAGACATTATCAATTGAACTAAATTGATACAAAATTTAAAATTAATAGTTAAAATGAAAAATATAAGAATCAAAATTAACACAATGGACAAATGTAAAAACTATTAACGTAATGGGGTTGGTTTTTTTGAAATTGGTCATCTCGACTTGAGAAAACGTTTAAGCTTAGTATGCCAACTTTGGAATCGATTTTGATGATCCGAAACATTCATTATTTAGGACTCGTTGAGTAAAATATTCACAAAAAAAATTAAGATAATCAGACATTGGTAATTATAAAGTTTTACAAAAATGAAGTTATTCTTAAAATTATATTTGTTATCTATTTTTTCAAAACAAACCTATAGATGCCAATGTACAATTATCTTCTTCTTCTTTTTTTTTTTTTTTTTTTTTGCATAGATAATATATTCAATGAATCTTAAAAATTAAACAATTCGGATCACCGAAATCGGTCCCAGAATAAGCTTATCAAACCCAAATGCTCTTTCAAATTGTCCAACTTGAAAGAAGTCAAATCCTAATATAATTTGTCCAAATAAATTTATAGAAAAATGTGAGTTAAAACGAAAAATTATTAGGTACTCCTAAAATATCATGTGTCCTTATTTTTTTTTACCAATTATCAATTATCATGCTTATTTATATTTCTTAATTATCCAATCTAAAATCATAATACCTAACCATCTTTACAAATCATAATCCTACAGAAGACGATATACGCAATAATCACCCGAGTTCAGACTCACAAAAGATGGGTGATGGTTGACTAGTACTAGCATTTCCACAAGCCACGAAAATTTGAAGCCACTACCGCCAACAACATTAATCCTCCTTGCATTTCACGTTTATTTATTTATTCACATTAGTTTAGACTCACTAAAGATGGGTGATGGTTACTGGATGGGTGACGGTTGACTAGTACTAGTATTTCCACCGGCCAAGAGAATTTGAAGTGACTACCGTCCGACAACATTAATCCTACACTTTATACATTTATATTTCGTATTAAATTTTATTTTAGTTTTTACATATGAAATTGTAATAGTTAACTTCTTATATTTTTATTTAAATCTTATTTTGATACTTACACAGGTATTAATGTCTCTTTTCTATTACTTCATTTTTAAATCTTTCACAAAATTTAGTCATATGACAAAAATGTGATTACGAAATGAGTGAAATAAAATAAAAAAAATCATCAATATTTCCCGCCAATATACTTTGTCATACGTGATAAAAACATGAGAGTTATATGATACAACATATATATATGTTCATATGGTAAAAATTAGAATAGAAAGGTCAAAAAGTAGAGCTTTTGAAATATAAAAAAATGTGACAATGAAATCAAAGAGAAATAAAGATGATAGATAGAAGACTGTATTACCGTGAAATATAAAATTCCGTGATTTTAATTTATGCAAAACTCTAGTTCAACTTATTAATTGTTCACAATTTGCGTTTTGTTTTAATTTAATATAGTTATATTTTGATGTAAATTTTAGAATAAAGTGTGTATTGGTGAAAAATGTAAATGATTTTTCTTTCTTACCCTCATGTCGTAATCACATTTTTATCACATGATTAAGTTTTATTAAAAATTTAAACCATTGAGTAATAGAAAAGGGACATTGACACTTATCTATGGACCAAAGCGAGATTTGACCAAAAATACAAAGGGTTAACTGTTACAATTTATTATACAAGGACCAAAGTAGGATTTTATCAAAAGTGTAATGGGTTGACTGCCATAATTTCATGTGTAAGAATCAAAGTAAGATTTAGTACAAAATGCAAAGGTACAAAATATAATTTACCCTTTATTTATTTATTCACATCAGTTGAGACTCACTAAAGATGGGTGATGGTTGACTAGTACTCACTTTGTTTGGTTTTGGTTTCCAGAATTTACTTTTCAGAAAATTCTATATTTTTGTTTTTAGTATTATTTTGTTTTCACTGAATTTTTTTAATATTTTAAACAATTTTTAGACACACCTAACCTAAATACAGTTAAAAAACATAATTTTTAAATTCACTAAATACCAAAAACATAAATAAAAAAATGAAAATTTAACATATTTTTCATATTTTTATGTATTTGTTAATTTTTTAAAATATTTTTTCACAAATATTTTACTTTTTAGATACATCTAAGTAAGATGCATCTAAAAAAATTTTTAAAAAATTGCTTAAAATTTTAAAAATATTCACTAAAAAAATTAAAAAACTCTAAAAATAAAAAAACTCAATTTCTAGAAAATTAAATTCAGAAAATTAAAACCAAACACAGACTAATATTTCCACAAGCCAATAGAATTTGAAGAGACAATCTCCTTGCATTTCACATTTATTTATTTATTCACATTATCCATTTCACAGTGCAGTATTTTCACGAGCCACGAAAATTTGAAGCGACTACCGTCAACGACATTAATCCTCCTTGCATTTCACGTTTATTTATTTATGGTAAATGAGTCCCACTAATGATGTGGCAGTAGGCCCTATCATGAATGATTTGATATTTTGGCTTTGGTGTTGTATTTTTTTTCTTTTTTTATTGAATGTCATGTCATTAGTGGCCTTTTTAAAGCTCCAAAATTAGTGATTTCTATCATTGTTATTTATTTATTCACGTTAGTTCAGACTCAATAAAGATGGGTGATGGTGACTAGATGGGTGACGGTTGACTAGTTCTACTGTTTCCATCGGCCAAGAGAATTTGAAGCGATACTCAAATCTCAATTTGATACTTAGGTCAAGTTTGGCATATAGTCAAAAAGTTAAAAAATCAAAAAGTTATTCAAAAAGTTAAAAAATTAACACTATTCACCAAAAATTAACAATTACGGCTGCACAACTTCCAAGTCAAATTTTTCCCTACAAATCAATTTTTACAATTTTTTATTACACATTTTTCCATAAAAAGTCAAAAAGTTAATTCAA
Source organism: Camellia lanceoleosa (assembly GCA_025200525.1). Lineage (NCBI taxonomy): Eukaryota > Viridiplantae > Streptophyta > Magnoliopsida > Ericales > Theaceae > Camellia > Camellia lanceoleosa. The sequence continues at coordinate 121,282,729 of CM045771.1, read as the reverse complement.
ACATCCATATTTTCAACCTCCATTTTTTAGTCCAAAAAGTGCACTTATTTAGGACACCCCAAACAACCCCTTACTCAAATGTTAATCTGTTGCTTTTTTTACTACATTTTTAAATCTTTCAAAAAATCTGATCATATGATAAAAATATGATTACAAAATGAGTGCAATAGAGAAAAATCATTCATAATTCTCGCCAATATATTTTGTCATATGTGATAAGAATATGTGAGCTATATAATAGAATATACATATATTATATATATGTTCATATGGTAAAAATTAAAATAGAAAGGCCAAAAAGTAGAACTTTTGAAATATAAAAAAAATACGACAACGAAATCAAAGAGAAAGAAAGATGATAGATAGAAGACTGTATTACCGTGAAAAATAAAATTTTGTGATTCTAATTTATGCAAAACTCTAGTTAATCTTATTAATTGTTCACAATTTGTGTTTTGTTTTAGTGTAATTTAGTTATATTTTGATGTAAATTTTAGAATAAAGTGTGTATTGGTGAAAAATGTAAATAATTTTTCTTTTTTATCTTCATGTCATAGTCCCATTTTTATCACATGATTAAGTTCTATTAAAGATTTAAATAATTGAGAAATGAAAAGGGTACATTGACACTTATATATAGATCAAAGTGAGATTTGACCAAAAATACATAGAGTTGATTGTTACAATTTACTATACAGGGACCAAAGTATGATTTGATCAGAAGTATAGTGGGTTGACTGTCATAATTTCATGTGTAAGAACCAAAGTGAGATCTAGTATAAAGTACAAAGGTACAAAATATAATTTCCCCTTTATTTTTTTATTCACATTAGTTCGGACTCACTAAAGATGGGCGATGGTGGACTAGTACTCTGCTTGGTTTTGGATTTCAGAATTTACTTTTGAGAAAATTCTATATTATTTCTTTTAGTATTTTTTTTCACTAACTTTTTTTTAACATTTTAAGTAATTTTTTTTTTTTAAATTTTTAGACACACCTAACCTAAATATACTTTAAAAATATAATTTTTAAATTCACTTAATACCAAAAACATAAATAAAAAAATGAAAATTTAACATATTTTTCATATTTTTATGTATTTATTAATTTTTTAAAAATATTTTTTCACAAATATTTTACTTTTTAAATACATCTAAATAAAGTGTATCCATAAAAGTAAAAAAACTTGCTTAAAATTTTAAAAATATTCGCTAAAAATAAAAAAATATGAAAAATAAAAAATTCAATTTTTTAAAAAATTAAATTTAAAAAATTGAAATCAAACATACTGAGTAGTATTTCCACAAACCAGGAGAACTTGAAGCAACACTCTCCTTGTTTATATCCTGTCAGTTGTTAGTCGTCCCTGTTTCAAAAATAAAATGTTATTAAATATGTCTAATTTAATTAATTGAGAATGACATTACATAGGTTAATTATTTAATATTATAGTAATTTATTTTGCGTTTAGTTATATTTAAATTTTAACTTATTAATTAAATTAGAGGTGTGTAATAATTTTTTATTTTTGGTTTATTAGTCTAACAAGTTTCAAAATTACTAAAAGTAACTCTTGTTTTTTTTTTTTTTTTTTTTTTTATTATCCAGAAAAAAAAAAAAAACTTTATTGATAAACACATAATGATTCTCCAAACTCCAATTAAGTTGACATTAAGAAAAGCAGCCTATTATTTATTAGTTTTAATTAAGAGATTGGTGAGAAACCAACAACATAAGGAAAAAAGAAAAAAAACAAGCAAACCCCTGGAGAGCAAGCAATATGCTGGAAATAATCCACCAACTAATAACTCAGCCCAATCAGAGCTCATCCTTAGCACTAGGGAATCCACATCATGTTTTCATCCGTTTATCATGAGCTAACACAAACATGCGAGGAGCTAACAGTAAGCTGCAAAGGGACCACCCACTCACAGTCACAGAACCTGATTTCATTCCGGTTAGACACCTTGTCATGCACAGAATAGCTCACGCCCTTTGAGTTAGACTTAGCCCATAAAGCTAAGGACCGCGAGATACTGTTGTGATTAAATTTATTTTGGAAAGTAGGTTAAAAATTAATTTTTTAAATTGTTTTTGACTTTTTTTAAAGAAAAATATATAAAAAGATAGACAGATGACGTGATGTGAAAAAGTCAAAAAATCAAAAAATTTGTTTTTAGCTGAGTTTCCAAAATAAGCCACAACAACGATCTATGGTATCTTGTTGGAGTTTTTTTTTGAGTTTTTTTTTTATAATTGAATTGTTCATATTATAGGGTTTGTTGAATAGATCATCCTTGCAAAAAACCAAATTGATTGGAAATCTATAACTCTATAACAACAGCATATTTATTTTTTTAAAAATAAACAGTTAACATGATCTTGATAATTTTTTTTAAACAATTTGAATCTGATCATGAGATTGTTGATTTCTGATTAACTTAATTTTTTATATGAATGATATACTCGACGAAACCTAAAATATGAATGGTTCAAAAAATTGAAAAAAATTCAGAAAAAATCCCACCACACACCACAAATTCTTGTTGTGACTGTCACTTTAATCATAGCAGGATCCCAAATCCTAAAGAGACCCTCACTCTCACCAAATCTTTTAACTTCACGAAGTCAGGTTTGACCAGTGGCCTCGTTTGAGAATAGAATTTTTTAGTAATTTTTTGACTTTTTAGCTAAAATATGATGTAAAAACAATTAGTATGTTTTAGATGACTTTTTGATTTTTTACGAAAAAATGTGTAAAAATTAAAGAGAAAAAGGAATCTTTGATTTTTTGGTATAGGTTTTTAGCTTTTTGATTTTTTTTAGTGACTTTTTGGCTTGTAGGCTAAAAAGTGATGTTACCAAACGTTGTGTGAACAAGTAATTTTAGGAAGTAGGTTAAAAATTAACTTTTTAAAACCTTTTTTTGAAAAAATATATAAAAAAAAGTAGAGAAGTAATGTGACAAAAAAAACCAAAAAACTGGCTGTTAGCCGTATTGCCAAAATAGGCCTTGTTTCCAACGGAGCACAAAACAGCAAAAGGGACAACCTTTCAGATGCGCAATACTGATTTCTTGAACTTAACACCAGATCAAGGCCAGCTCTAAGGTGAGGCGACCAATACAATCACCTCATGCTCCTAATTTTGAACAAAATTTAGGGCTCTAAAACTAGGAATGTGTATCGTGTTGTATTGTTTTATATTATTTTATATTTTTTATTTTATAGTGGTATTAGAGGTTGAAGAAGTTACTATGTCCATGTCATCCTTAACATATGGTAAACTTAGAATCTTGACAAAGTCTAGGGAAACCATTAACAAGTGTGTCAAGTTGATAAATAAAGGCTCGGTAAGCAAAATCAGGGTGTGTGAAGAGTTATGTTTATGCCAAGAATAGCAAAAGGAAGAGAATTCGTCCAATTTCCAACTCAGTGAGGCTCCAGGTGCAAAAATGGAAGATGAGCATGAGAAAGATCATGATGACATAAGTGAATCAGAGGATGAAGTGAATGGCAATGATGATGCACCATAGGACAATAATGAAGGGGCTAGTAGGACAAAGGATGGAAACGGCAGCAGTTCACTAGTTGTGTCAGTAATTAATGAGACGTGCTATGAAGTGGGAGACCCAAGAGTAACTGGGACAGGTCTGGGAAAAAAGGAAGGCATGCACAGGGTTTTGATTAAGAACAATAAGAGGGGCTATAACAGTGTTATAGGGTGTGGGCCTTCCGTGGGCTTTATGAAAAGCATAAGCAATTCGAATCTGCACAGGCCCAGCATTAATTTAAATGTGATGTTGGACCAAGCCCAGTTCAAGGGATTAATTGATGGTCTGAATCACATAAGAAGTGAATGGAAACAGGATGAAGCCTAAATTACAAAATATCAACCACTAGCCCAACTATCCATTGAAGAGATTGTAGGTCCAATGGGATCAAATAAGCAATTGAGTCAAGATGAGCCAGAAATAAAACAAAGAAGAGTGACCAATACAAACCAAGCACTACAGAGTAGAAGCCGTGGTGAAGATCAACTGAGTAGTGAGTTGAAAAGGAAAATAAGATCGGGGCAAAAGAAGGCATAGTCAAGGTATGGTTTTTGAAGAGGGTCAATTTTGAGGCGTGCGATGGCCCTCTCATCATCAGTGTCACAAACTACAGATCATAGCAGAAGAAGAAATGACAGAGATCAACAGTATTTGCTACGTAAGGCTCAAGCTACAATCCATATTGGGAAAGCTCTGGGTGTGGATTTTGAAGGCAAGGAAAGAGAGAGGTGACAGAGAAAATTATCACATTGGAAAGAAATGATAGGACTCAGGCTCCAAAGAGGGCTGAGGGAGTATGAGCTTGTATGGGCAATTTCGGAGAAGTATGAGTAAAAATATTTGGTAATGAAGATAGTATCTTGGAATATAAGAGGGTTAGGTGGGATTAAGAAGAGAAGGAGAATAAAATAGTTCATAAGACAGAGAAAGGTTAACATGGTTCTGTTTCAAGAAACAAAAAAGATCAAAAATGTCAGAGTTATTAGTCAAATCACTGTGGCCAGAAGAGTTGGTTAGCTTCATGGCAATGGATGCTGATGGAATTCTAGGAGGATTACTTTGCGTATGGAGACCTGAGGTGTTTGATCTGATTGACTGTTGCAGTAACCGAAATTGTATCATCCTCTCAGGTAAAATGCATCAGGTAATTGAATGTGTGGTTGTAAATGTTTATGCACACAATGATAGGAGTATGAGAAGGAATTTATGGAAAATTTTGGGAAATCTAAAGCCTAAGTTTTCCAAACCATGGTGCATTGGGGGAGATTTTAATGAAGTTAAAATAGTGGTTGAAAGAAAATGTTGTATTAGGAGGGATGGTGGAATGAATGAGTTCAATGATTTTGTAAATACATTAGAGTTAGTGGATGTTCCAATGATTGGAAGGAAGTATAAGTGGTGTAACTCACAGGAAAGGGAGAAGTGGAGTAGATTGGATAGATTCTTAGTCAGCCCTGAATGGTTAGAATGGTTTAGTTTCAAATTGTGGGGGTTGTCTAGATCATTATCTGACCACTGCCCAATATTACTAATGGAGGATGAAAGAGATTGAAGTCCTAAACCCTTTAGATTCCTCAATGCTTGGGTTCTCCACCCTACATTCATGAATAAGGTAAAATTAGTTTAGGACAGTACTCAGGTGGATGGATGGGCGGGATTCAAACTAAAGGTTAAACTGAAATCCTTGAAGGAAGCACTAAAAGTATGGAACAATGAAATGTTTGAGAATGCTGAGTACAAGCTCAAAGAGGCAGAGCATGCAATGCATGCATTAGACTTGGTTGCTGAAGTAAGGCCTTTGAATGATGTTGAATTATCAAGAAGAAGAGAGGTTAAATGGAAGATTTGGAAGCTGAGAAAAATGAAAGAATGGTTTGGGGTGCAAAAATCAAGAGTAAACTGGGCTTTAAAAAGAGATAGGAATACTAGGTATTTCCATATCATGGCTACAAAGAGGCTGAGTAGAAACCTGATGGATTCTATTATCATCAAGTGTACTTCTTACAACAAACCTATAGAAATGAAACAGGAAATTGCAAGGTATTCTGGTGAGGCATTTGCAAAAATTGGAAGTTTAGACCAAAGATTGGTGGAGCTTTTAGGTCAATTGAACCTTATCAAGCTAAGTTGATGGTGAAAGAGTTTTCTGGATCAGAAATACGGGCTGCCATTAAGGAGTGTGATGGGAATAAAGCCCCTAGGCCTAATGGATTTAATTTGATTTGCATCCAAAAGGAGTGGAGGATAATGAAGGAGGATATTCTCAAATTCATGGCAGAATTTCATGTGAATGGGAGGTTGGTGAAAGGCCTGAATGCTTCCTTCATATCATTAATCTCCAAGAAGGAAAACCCAACAAGCATCCAAGATTTTAGGCCAATCAGTCTCATAAATTCCATGTACAAGATCCTATCAAAAGTCTTAGCTAGTAGATTAAAACAAGTGTTACCAAGTATCATTAGCTCAACATAATCTGTATTCCTGAGTGGAAGAAGCATACTGGATGGGATATTAGTAGCAAATAAAGTGGTACACTAGTAGAAAAGATCCAAGAAAAGTGGACTAATTTTGAAACTAGATTTTGAAAAAGCGTATGATACAGTAAATTGGAGCTTCCTGTTTGATATGTTGGGAAAGTTCGGGTTTGAGACCAAGTGGGTGGAATGGATGAGGACTTGTTTAGGTTCAGCTAGAGTATCATTTCTAGTTAATGGCTCTCCAAAAAGGGTTGAGGCAAGGAGATCCAATCTCACCATTTTTGTTCATTACCATAGCTGAAGGGCTAAATATGTTGTTATCGAGAGTTAGAGAACTAGGACTAATAAAAGGGGTCATTATTGGCAATGAAGGATTGAAGTTATCCCATCTACAATTTGCTGATGACACAGTCTTATTTTGTGAGGCAGATTAGGTGGAAGTTTCAAATGTGAAGAGAATTTTAAGATGTTTTGAAGTAGTATCTGGACTAAAGATCAATTATCATAAGAGTGCTATCAGTGGAGTGGGAATTGATGAGGCCACGGTTGTTGATTTTGCTTCAAGATTAAATCGCATGAGTCAACAACTTCCTTTTAAGTACTTGGGTATGCCTTTAGGGGCTAATCCTAGAAGAAAGCAAATTTGGAAACCTGTAGTGGACAAGTTCAAGGCAAAATTAGCTAAATGGAAGAGAAGAGTGCTCTCATTTGTAGGTAGAGTGACTCTAATTAAGTCTATGCTCTCCAACCTGCCAGTTTATTACATGGCCTTATTTAAGATGCCTCAAGGAATAGCAAAGGAGATTGATATGATGCAATTAGCATTCCTTTGGGGTGACACTGATCTGAAGAGGAAGTTACACTTAGTGAAGTAGAAGGAAGTAACGGTGAGCTAAAATCTTGGAGGAGTGGGTATTAGGGACATTAAAGCAGTAAATGATAGTCTATTAGCCAAGTGGTGGTGGAGGTTTAGGGCTGAAGATGATGCACTGGGGAAGATCTTGATTTGCAGCAGGTATGAGACTGAAGGTGGGAAATGGTTTCCTTTTCATATGGTTGATTGTAATAACTCAAGGATATGGAGTGATATCCTATCAATAGCACATTCCAATCCTAGGCTATTAAATTTTTTTATGGAAAATGTTGAAATCAAAGTTGGGAATGGAAGTAGGATTAAATTCTGGAAGGATGCTTGGCTGGACAGGTTTTGTTTGAAGGATAAATATCCAAGACTTTTTAGCATTTCTACTGATAAAGGGGTATCACTGAAAGAAATGGTGGACAGAAAAGGTAATCATGCTGAATGGATTTTCAATTTTAGAAGATTTTTATTGGCATTGGACGAGGAGGATTTAAGAATTTTGAAAGAGGAATTAGGAGTTGGACCAAGACTGAGCCTAGAAAATTTGGATAACATTAGATGGAATGCCGATAGTTCTGGTTGTTTCAGTATAAAGTTTGTTTTCAGCTGGTGTGAGCTGATTCATGGATCTAGGAAAAGGTTATCTAGTTTAATTTGGAACAATGCAGCAGCTCCAAAAGCACAATGCTTTGCTTGGTTGGTATGGAAAGGGAGAATAAAGACAATGGACTTCCTACATAAGATAGGGGTTGTTGACATAATAGTGGGATTATTCTGTGCACTTTGTAGAACAGAGGAGGAGTCACTAAATCATAGTCTAGCATAATCAATTGGTAAGGAATGCAATGGGCAGCACCTGGTACAGTGGAAGGTCTACTTCAGCAGTGGAGTAGCTGGAAGTTTGAAAAAGAGGAATTACAGATATTGAAAGCAATACCAGTAACGATTTTCTAGTCTGTTTGGAAGCATATAAATGATGTAATTTTCAATGAGGTACAACCCAATAGTGAAGAGCTGTGTGAGCTTATCAAGGTTAGGGTGGCCATGTGGTTGAAGTCAAATATGGGAGGAAGAGATTATTCAATTAATCAGTTTGTTTCAAATTTGCAACAGATCAGGAGATGTATCAAATGAGATGTGATGGGGATATGGATGGGCACTGGTGTATAAAGCAGAAAATGTGTTGCTCTGTTGCTGATCTATTAATGTGTGTTACCCATCTATTCCTGTGAATGTTGTGAGTGATTATGTTTTAGTAGTTAAGGGATGGCCTGTGAAGTTCTGGAAGTGTTAGTTGAAGGATTGAGGATAGAGCCAAGGTCTGTGTTTGATGAGCTTTTGAGGGATGAGAGGAGTGATTGTCTTTTCAGGCCACAGATGATATCTGTGCTAAGGTCTAAGAACATATCAGGCCTTGAAATCTGCTTAAGAGATGAGACTTGGGTTTCAGTACTACCTGAACCTAACTCTTTTTTTCATCATTGTTGTTGATTGCTTGCAGCAGGTGAGGACCAACGGAAGATTGAAGAGTATGAGGCATAGGGCAAAATCAAAGTTGAAAGAGTTGCAGTATTCAGTGCATGTTATAGTATTTAATCTGAAGTAGATACTGCTGCCAGTTGTTGCTATTGCAAATTATCTTGCCTACTACTGCCAGTTGCTGATCTGTTCTGGGATGTTCTGTCTCTTTGCTGCTCTGTCACCTTGTGAGGCATTGTTGATCTTGTGATTTTGGATTGGTGGTTGAGGTGTTTTTTGGTTGTTTACTGATCTTGTGCTTTTGGTTGTTTGATTCCTTTGGGGGTGCTTAGCATATGATAGGATGGGCTTTTTGATGCCAACATAGTTGGGATGATTTAGCCCATTGTGATGCTTTGTGCACCCTCCTCTCTTTATTGATGTTTTGATGTTTTTTTGTGTGTACATCTTGTACCCTTCATTGTCATCAATAAAGTTCTGTTTATTTTGCTGATTAAAAAAAAAAGTTGAATTATTTTATAATTACTTCAATATTAGCTCAATCCATTTATTTTAATATTGTCGTATGGTGTTATTTTCATTCATGTAATTGATCTTTAATGTGAAAACTTTCACTTTTAATTAAAATTGGTATTATTTTATATTTTTTTTATTTAGTTAATTGGAGTAAAATAAAAGTTTAAAAAAAATGTCATATCGTCTCTTAGGGAACATTAAAATATATAACTAATCATTCATATTATTGAGCCGTGTTATATTTGAAATTATGTCGAAAAATGGCCAATTCTAACTTACTAATTTTACATATTGCTTGAATTGTGTCGAAAATTCTCATTCTTAACACCCCCCACCCACCCACCCAAAATTAATTTTAACTCTTATGCCATTTGGTAAGCTAAAAAATAAAAATTCGATTCCATTAATTGAAGTTCAATTATTTTATTTTATTTTTTTTTGTTATCTAAATTACTTAAATAGTAAAGCTATAGAACTAAATTTTTATCCTTTTCATTTTATCCACACATTTTTTTTAAGTAATAATATATGAAAGACTCAATTTAAAAAATTCACCTTAACCCCTAATACCGGAGGGCGCGCCCTACACCAGACCACGAGAGAAGGCGGCTCTCAATGGAACCGGCATGGCCTAAGACAAACACCACCAATTGATTACATCAGACCAGATTCTCCAAACCAAAGGATAAAACAATAGAATGTGATTCACTGATTCCTCAGATTTACAGAAAAGGCACAAAGAATTCGCAGTAGTGTTTAGTACTCCAATTTCTGCAGAAAAACAGAGGTTTCATTATAAAACAATAGAAGTGACTCTTGTTAACATGACTTTTCATTACAAAAACAAAAAATAATGACGGGGGTGGGGATATAACTCTTCTTTTGGTGGGTTTCTTCCACATGGAGAATTGCAAACCTCATTTGTCTAATTAGTTTTGATTTATTTCACTGAATTATAATTCTCTCTTAATTGTACGTTGCTCTATCAAGATTCAAGACTGCTTATTAAACTATTAATTCAACCTTGTCCATGTCATCAGCGGAGGAATTTTTTTGAAATAGTTATAAAAAAAAATTTACAATTTGACCATAAATAATTATAATTTTTTTAAAAAATTTGATCATAATAACAAAATAAATTTGTAATTTTATCAATTTAAACCATTTTCCTTCTTTTGTTAAGTAAAATTGACCAATAAAAGTATATTAACCAACGAAGGCAATGAAAAAAATCACTTTTTGTCAGTTTTATCCAACAAAAAAAATTTATTTAAATTGATAAAATTAAAATTTTATATTATTATAAGGGTCAAAATTCCAAAATTTTTAATAATTATCTCAATTTTTTAATACTATAATGGAAGTTTAAAAATTATAATAACCGACCCAAGAGCTAATTTTAAAAAATAAAATAAAATAAATTGAAACGCACTGCGAAATGACACAAACCCTTCTCAATCTGAACATCACCCTTAGCCACAAAAGTCTAATGATATCTTTTCATTTATTGCTAAGAAAATTCCAACGCACAATTATGAATTCATGCATGTTTTATTTTTACTAACAATAATCCGTGCCTGAAGACACGATCAACAATTTTTTGGTATCATATCTGTTATGAAATTCAATTGTAATAAATTAATTTAAAATGGCAATATTATTTCAATTTGTAACTGCACAGATAAGAAGCTGAAATTGTTTCTACACATTGAACTGATAAAAATATTCATAAATCTCAAATAGCAAACTTCAAAAATAAAGCCCAAATAATGAATTATATATTTCAGTGTAGCATAAGCAAAGAATCTAAGAAGATTTGCTAAAACTTAAGTCCAAATATCAAATTTATAATTTGATCCATGTTAAAATGAAACATGTATAACAAACCTTCAATAAAAGAATATTATTAAATTAGTATCATAACTGGTAACCATTTCGCCTTCAATAAAAGATTTCAATACCTTTTTTGAGTGGATAAATGAATATTTTGATGCAAAATAATAATCATCCTAGCTAGCCAAAAATAAAACATTAATCATTCAATTTAGAATAAGAGCTAACCAACAACACACATAGAGTGTATTAACATTTCCATATGTTCTTAAACTCATTGTCAAATAAAATCACATAATAAAATAATCTCTACTGAATCACAAAAAATAGAGACATCATGTCTCAAACAATTTGATTTCATGTCTAACACTTATTTTCTATATTTAAGCAAGCATTGCAAAAAATAAATGAAAAAAAAAAAAGTGGCACAATAAAAGTTAAAATTTGAACTTGATGATAAAATAGTGCCAAATTAGATAATATTTAACCAACAATTCCTTTTTTCCAAATAAAATGTTAGAGATGAGTCAAATAACTCTGACATGTCACCATGTTTTACAAAATTGACTCAACTTGAGAGATTGCAGGTTGCAACACTTGATCTCTAATCTTTCTCATGCCTAAAAATACTTACATACATTTTGATTTCTTCCAAAACCAACTATCCTTCCAATAACATAAAAAAAATCCAATGATGTAGTAATTTTATATATTTCAATATTCTAATATGAAGTTTATAACCATAAAAATTACCACCCAGTGAAATGTCCATATACAAATAGTGACATAGGGTAAACAATTCTTTTTATCTTTCTAACAATTTGACAAATTCAAATGACAAAATCAAAGTCTAAAAATCCAAAATACCACATATAGCAATCCGGGATTGTGTGCTGTGGTTTATGTCTTGTGTTTCTACCCTTTGTTTCCTTATATTTGAGTTTGGGTTGTGTTAAGCGAGTTTGGAACAGGTTGCTTGTGAGTTGGTGCAAGTGGTTGCTGCCCAGATTTTTGTCTCTTCGCTCGAGTGAGGTTTTTTGCGCTCGAGGGAGCATTGGGTATTTATCTCTTTGCTTGAGTGAGCTTTCTTGTGTTCGAGTGAGCCTTGTCTGGTGTGTCTCTTCGCTCGAGCGAGAAACCTTACGCTCAAGCGTGCGTCTGCATCTCTTTTAGACTTGAAGAGTGGCATTCTTCGCTCGAGCGAGCTTTCTCACGCTCGAGCGAGCTCTATATTCCTTCGCTCAAGCAAGCATTCTTGCGGTCGAGTGTGCGTCTGTGTTGGTGGATTGTAGACCTGAAGTCTCGCTTTGTTCGCTCGAGCGAAGCTTCTTGCGCTCAAGCGAGGTTCTTTCGTTGTCTCTGGTCGCTCGAGCGACAACTCCTTCCCTCGAGCGAGCTTCGCGTACATCAGATCTCAGTAGCGGAAAGTTTATCTTTTTTTTTCATTTCCTTCTTCCTCCAAAACCCTAGATCCGACTCTCTCTCTCTCTCTCTATCACTCATTCTCTCTACAAATACTCCATTTCTAGGGCTTTTCTATCCTTTTCTCTTTATTAAAAAGCTAGAGCTTTGAGCGGGCTTTCTTTTGATCCAAGAAAAACACGAGTTTGGAGCATCTTGGGGTTTCCCTCATCTTTCCTTTTGAGCTTCTACTTTGAGGTAGGGATTTCTTGAGTTGTATATACTAGTTATGCATTGTTGTTATTGATTTAAAAGTTTTCCTTGAAGGATTAGTGTTGATTTTGATTTTTGTGATAAAAAATATAGAGTTTTCGAAGGGGGTTTAATCTCAAATCATTTTTGTTAATTCCTAGTGGGTTTGTTTAGTTATTTTGAAACTCAAAAGGGATGGTTTAATGGGGTTTCTTTAAGGGGGTGGGAAATGTTTGGTTTTTTTATGAAAGCCCTAGGAAAATTGGGGATTTTTGGAAAGAACATGGAAAGGTTCTTGAAATTCTTTTCGATCTTTGAATTGAAGATGAATGGGTATAAATTCCATAACGTGTTTGCAAAAATGGTAAACTTTTAATGTATTGAGACGTAGAAAATTGTTTTGAAAGCTTTACGTGTAGCTCTTGGTGAGACTATGTTGCTATAACTTGTGAAATGAGGAAATTGTGGTATGAATGGATGGTATGTGGTTGACTTGTGAAGGAAACAATGAAGAAAGAAATGGGAAAATTGTGAATGTGGCATTATTGTAAAGACTTTGAATGTGAAGAAATGTTATGAATTATAGGAATTATTGCATTGTATATTATTTCTTTTATTATTGTGCATTGTGGTTCTAAATTGAAGAGATTTACATTCATGAGAGAAAATGGTATTGTAATAAGAACTATGGAAGTGTGTAAGGGGTAAATATAGTGGTAGGTCCAGTTAGGGGGTGTAGATGAATTTTGTTAAGTTGGCCTGAGTGTCCATGGTGAAAGACCAGAAAATCGCGGGGATAAGTGTTGAGCCTTCCGGTTAATACCGGTAAAAATGACAGTTTGGTAGTACTTGTAAAGTCTACTTGCAGACACCAGCCTAGGGACTACCAGTGTTGTATTTACTGCCCCTATTGATTAAAATTGGAAGTTCTTTTGTTGAAATGAGATAAGATTACTAACTGTTATTAGAATAAAAATTTTCTTTAAGAAAGCAAGGCATGGCATGAACATTTGCATTTTTTTTTGAGAATTGCATAACAATATATATTTTGTTAGAATTCTCTACTGGGCTTTATGCTCACCTCTATGGGATTTGGTGCAGGTAAAGATGTGGTGATCCCGCCGAACTGAGGGCGTGGATATTATGTGAAGAGTAAATAGCTCTCATTTTGTGTAAATTTTTGTAAAGCCAAGGGCTAATATGTTTGGATCCGAGAGACCATTTTGTGTAACCGGGCTATTGCCTTGGAAGATGTAGGCCCTTAAGGGCATTTTATTGTCTTGAGACTTGAGGCTTCACATGCTATAGATTCATGTGTTCTTTTATTTCGTTGAATGTATATCACATATGGAACTTTGTAATTAAACTTATTTATTAATCATGTGGAAATGGAAGGATCATTGTTATTGTTTAGTGAATGTTACTTAATGCAAGTAGTTCATGTTGAATTACTTTGGGGCGTTACACCACACAACAATCAAATAGAAAATTAGTTATGCTTACGATATTCCTAAATTGAACATTACTAGCAAAACTAATTAACGGTGCCTACTTAATTAATAACACGATTAAATCATATAAATAATACATTCAAACTCTCTAATAAAACTATGTGAACAAAGTTGAGAACTGCCTAAAACTGCCAAGTGAACCTTGAAAGATAAATAACTCAAGTACTGAAATAGCCTATTATCTCATACTCTTAGCATTTGTAGCACATTCAAGCTCACTGACCCTGTTTGGTGTAGCTGTTAAAACAGATTATAGCTTATAGCTTATCAAATTATAGATTAAGGTACTCTAGAGCCATTTAAAAGTGATCAGAAATTGAAGTGCAGAAAGTATAACTAACCCCTCTTATAGACATGTAGGCAATACAAAGGAGTCCACGGTAGCTAAAAAGCAAGCAAATAAACGAACCCCATTTCTGACCTTCTTCAGGCAACTGCAAGATTTAAAAGCATATCACATTTTAAACACAATCCCACAAATAGGATTATAGGGGAAAAACAAATGCAAAACTTACACAATTTCTTGCTCTAGTGAACCACAGGGTACCAATAATAGTCCACACCCACAAAAATGGATTGAGCAGCATAGAGAGAATTGAAAGAACCACTAATCTTCCACAAAAATGTGCTTATCTTTGCTACCATCTGAAATCCCTAAAATTGATTGAAATTGAGAAATGAGAATTTAGTGTACAATTTTGGCATAGACAAGGTGCCTTCAGACTTCAGATACAAGGTAAATGAACACTCTAAAACACCTCTGTAACCTTAGTAGAAGATTTCACAAACAAGACCGCAAATGTATATGATGAACAAATAATGGGCAAATGGACAGAAACAAGTTTACTTAATCTAAGTTACTAAGAATTCATATAAACTTCTTGACATTTGACTGATGTGACAATAGCATTGTGCAATATCAGGGCAACAAGCTTTTCGCACATGGAAGTTTTTTTTCTTTTTTTCTCAATGAATTTGCATTAGAAAAATCATTAGACTAAAAAATTTATGTCACCCATATGATCTTCATTTCAAAAATAGTAATAACCTCAAGAGTCCAAGTGAACTATGTTTTTAATCCCATCTATTATTCAATTCCATTTTACACCTATAATTTTGAATCTAAACAGTAGTAATCAGATGAAGAATTAATGAAACCCTAGCTTCAATTCCTTTGTATACGAGGCATAGATTACACTAAGGTGAGAAAAATTTCAAGATCCTAGAATTGTGCAGAGCTCATTATTAGAAAACATCAATACACACCAATGTAATCAAAAGCTAAACTAAAATGGGGCAACAACAATAATTGGTGAAGTGAAATTCAAAATCTAAAAAAACAACACTAAAAAAGTCAAGAAAATCTCCAATCTTCATACAATTAACATCGATCACACTCGTGATTCAAATTCAAATTTTTAACAAGAAGAAAAGTACAAAGCTAAAGATACAATCAAATTGTGAATCAATAATTGAACAATAGGGCGAACAATGATGAAAGATACTCACAGTGGAGATGTCAATGATCAGAATCACGTATTTGATACTCTCCTCCACCATTCGATGGATTGATTGATTAATTGAAAGAATGATCGATTGAGAGAACACAGAGAGAGAATGCGAGATCGAGAGCAATCGAGAGAGAGAGAGAGAGAGAAATCACGTATTGACACAAAATTAATTTTTTATATAGGAAAGTCTTCTTGTTGCCTTGAACCCTAATCAAACCAATAATTTATAGCACTATTCTCCCTCTTGTTTTTTTTTTTTTTCTTCCAAATTTTGGTAAACTGCTACTTCAGTCATATGTTTATTGAAATATATGATACAAATATGTTTAGAGATTTATTTTTATGTTTGTATATAATCTTGAAATTTTGTTTGGATTATAAATTTAGATAGAAATTTTAAAATATAGAAAGAGAATGTGATTGAAATTTAATTATATTTTATATTTATTTTTTTAGTAATTTTTTAGAGTAGTTAAAATTGGCTTTTTTATAAAATTATAAATATACTCAAATAAGTTTAAAAAATTAGAGCAAAATTATTTTTTACATTGTCCTCAATTAAAATTTAAGGTAAAAGCTTGGTTGGAAATTGTTAGTTTTTTATATTAAAAAAAAATCAGATTAATTTTTTTTTTTAATAGATGTTTTCACGACATGCTAATGCATGCCGTGTAAAGTAATAATATTTTACGACATGAAATGTATGTTGTCTTAAGTACAAATATTTTATGACATATTTTTATATGTCGTGAAAACATACATTTTTTACGGCATACTTTTGCATGCCATAGAAAAATCATATTGATTTATTTATTTATTTTTGGTTAGAAGTTTTCACAACATTCATTAGCATGTCGTGTATAGTTATAATATTTCACAACATGAAATGTATGTCGTCTTAAATGTAAATATTTTATGACATATTTTTGTAAGTCATGAAAACATATATTTTTTACGGCATACTTTTGTATGCCATAAATATATGAATTAACGACTAACATGGTATGTATGCTGTTATTGACAAAACATTAACGGTTTGCAAAAAAAAAAAATGTCATAGAATGTACTAATTACAACATGCATTTAATGCATGCCGTAAATATAATGCCGTAAATAGTTAGTTTTGTTGTAGTGCTTATTCTCCAAAGACTCAAGTGAAACCTTTTTTTCAAGTTCTTTATCCTTAATATTGTATGCTTTGTTTCGGCATGTTCACCCACTGCGTATTTCCAATAATGATGTTACTATACACAAAACATGCAATTTAACAAGTTGTGTGTTAAATTTTATGAGATATACTGTTGGTTGATAATCTATGAATTGTTTGGATGGTGGTCCATTATTAGAACTTAGAAGCCTCCCATTTCTACTAATATGAACTCATGGTTCATTTTTTGTTGTGTTAACAGTCACGTTCTGTTCGAAACTTTGACAATTATGCAACTCGAGTCCTTGGAAAATATGAGGTATAATCTTTTGACTTATTGTCACATGCTCAAATTGTTTACTGAGGATATTCACTTGTTTCCCAGACGGTGGATGCATATTACAGGCACAACAATAGCACTAATTTTGTGGGTAATGTAATGGTGCCACTTCTCTACATCAGTGCTCTAGATGATCCAACAAGACAAGAGAAGCCATCCCTTGGGATGAATGCAGGTATGGAGTCTACTGATTTTCTTGTTTTAAATTATAGATTATCTTGAAATCCTTTGTTTTACTGTTTCAAATTCTAATAATTGGGAAGTTCACCTAAAATATTAAAGTAAAATTCAAATAATCTATTTTAATTTCAAGAGAATTATGCACTGTTTCATAGTACATGATCTTAGTGAAGTTGCACAAAACTCCCATGTTTTAGCTGTCTGGCCCAAATGGATAGAATTGAAAATCTTCATGCTTTTGGTATCATGTACACAAATGCATCCACATGGATTTTGGGTATTTCCTTGTCAGCCGCTTCACTAATTTTTGAAAGTAAGTAACCCTCAAATTAGAATTAATGGGTCCACAGAACATTGCAAGAAGCTGTTGCATGTCTCCATAAAAAGAGGACTTGATAGACCTCCAATTCAGCCTCTTGACTGAAGTTAGATTGTCTGTATCAGATAGTTGGGCATCGATGGTTGTAGACACCCCATTTTTGACCGTCCTCAAGACTTGGACGTCACCGCTTGAACACTCGGTGATTATCCATGTTTGTGTTGGTTTGGAGTTCCCGGAGTTCTCGGCTACGCGCCTTGCCTCAGGACCCCCGAACTTGACTATTTTGTGTCTGGTTTGGCACCAAACACTTGTGTTTTGCCTTTGAGGGGCAGGGAATGCTTTGTGAGGCATTCCCACATACCACCGGCTGTGGCTAGAGACCACCGGCTGGCTGGTGTTGCCATCGGCACTATATTGTGCCGGTCGGCACTCATTTTGGCAAAATGACCATTTTGCCTATTGGCCTTCTGTTGCTTTATGAGATATTTTTAGACAGCTGTTTAGCTCTTGTTTCCCCTCCATACACGTGTATGGAGGGATGAGCCCTTGGATGACTTAGTTTGTAAGTCTTTGTTGCCTATAAGGAGAAGCTCTCTTCTCTTGGCTAAAGGGTTAGCAAAATTTAGAGAGTTAGAGAGAAAAAGAGAGAGAGAAGCTCTGGTTTTTCTAGGGTTTGAGTTGCATACACCTTTTATCTCTATCCTTCTCTTGTGTGTCTAGGTGTTTTGTGCCTTACTATTGCACACAAACACCCAGTGTTTCACCTTCTCCTTGCAACTGAGGTTCTAAGGGCTGGTTTTTGAAGTTTTTGACAGATTTTGAGCCTAAGGAAGCATCAACTACATCTTTGTCAAAGAGGTCAACAAGGGTGAGACACTAACTCTCTTTTACCCCATTTTTGCACCTTATTTTTACCTAGTTTAGAACTATTTTTGTGCTTAGTATATAACACATAAAAGTTCTGTTTTTTAAGCCTCTTTATTGTTCATTAAGAGTGTTTTGTGGTTTGAGCAAGTTTGACCACCCTTAGGCCTTGAAAAGGGCACTTTTTGTGCTATTTTGTGAGAGCTCCGAGACTTTGGTGCTTGGACCTCTCCACCACTAAAATCTTGAGGGATTTCAGTGGTGGAGATGGTGCCATAAAGTCTCCAAAAGGAGAGGGCCACCCCCTCCCCTTGATGTCCTTGAAAAGGGCAAGTTTTGCTTCCTTATGGAGCTTCATGCTTGAGTGTGTGTTGAGCATGTTTGACTTTTTTTTCATGCTTATATTGTCATTTTATAACATGATTTTGAGTTGGTTTTGGTTTCTTATGCATGTTTAGCATAGTTGCCTTGTAATGTCCTTTGATGCCTTAACATGCCTAGGTTTGTATGCCTTCTTTCTAGCATGTTTTAGGCCTAGATCCATGAAGCTTGTATGCTTATTTTGACATGCTTTAGCTCTGTCCATGGTCATTTTGGTCAATCTTAGCATGTATATTGTAGCCTCTTTACATTTGGCTTGTTGGCCTCAAGAGCATGAAGGTGTAGCATGCCTTGCTTACATCATTTCAATGGTTTGGAACCCCCTAGCATGCTATTTTAGACCTTATGATGTGCTTATATGCTTGCCTTAGTGGCTTCTTTAATGCTTTAAAAGCATGTGTTAAATGCTCCATGTTTTGGTCATGATTGCGTGCCTTTGTGCTTGGATCTCTTAGATGCCATCTAGGTGCTCCTTAGGCTTTGTTTAAGTCTGCTTGTGACCTGTTTTGAGTCCCCTTGGCCTTGTGAGGCTTGGTGGACTTGACCTTAATATAAGCCTCCATGGCTTGCTTCAAGTATTTGGACCTATTGTTGCATACTCGGCTTGCTTTGTTGCATGATTTGGCACCATGTTTTGTGCAATTTTTAGAGCTTTATATGCATGTCAATCGTCCATGCTCAACTCATTTCAAGTGTGCTTGAATGTTGTTTGTTTTGCTTCAGTGTTGGCACCTTAACATGTGTGTGTGCATATGTGTTTGGCCCCCATAAATTAGCATTTGGCCACTGATTTTGGGCCCTTTTGGAGCTGCCTAGATCATGCCTAAGCCCATCCTCCATGTGGTTTGCATGCTTGCCTTGTGTGCTTACTTAGGTTTGCATTGTATTGCCATATCGCATGCTAGTTGCCATGTCTAGGAGTGCATCACATTGACATGCACGTTAGGCCTTTTGACCAAGTCATGATAGAGGTTTAACACCCTTGTTCGCTTGTTTGCATTGCATGCACTTGAAATCAAAGTTGCATTCTTGATCCTTGGGCCATCATGCATGGAAATGCGTGATTGGTGGTCCGGGAATCAATGCGCATGCCCCTTTAAGTCAAAAACATGATAAGGGATGTGTATAGTGCATAAATACCTTGAATCACATTGCCATGCAAGTTGTGTCCTCTATTTCTTTGAGTTGCGGGTTTCTTGCACTTTGTGCCGGCAAGCCTTATTTAGTGCCGACCGGCAGTAAATTGGCAGCCGATGGATGATTCTAGTGCCGGTGGCCTCCTCCTTCAGCCGGTGATGTCCTACCCGGTAGGTGGTGATCCCGGTGCTCAGGAGGCATACGGGACTTTGGCAATTTTCCGAGAAGGATAGCGAGAAGCAGAGGCAATCAGGTGCATGGCGGTGTGGTTCAGCCGGCGATTCAGGCTCTAAAGCGATTCTTTGTTTAATTATATTAATTATTTTATTTAATTAATTTAGTTGATTTGTAATATTTTAATTAGCTTGCGTAGTTAATTAATTTGTATATTCTTTCGGTCCCTCCGAGCGAGGGCAAAGTTGTAATAAGTGTGTGTGAGTGGGTGTATGTCTTCCAATCCCCATTTCTTTCTCCCTTTTATTTACCCGCTTATGTTGGTAGATTAGGGCACATTCAAATTAGCATACCTTATGCAATGCATGTGTGCATTCATGCATTTGTTTACATACATCGGGCTCGGCACATCATGCAAACTGCATCGTACTTTCAATTCCAAATTAAATACGTGGTAGTTGCTGCATTTCATGTGCCATGTTTAGGGTAGCCGAGCCTGTCTAGATTACATCCTGTAGATGATGCATTAGCCACTTAACATGAACTAGGACATGCATGTTTGCTAACTAGTTTATTGTTTTTGGCAGTACGATGTAAGTATTTTACGCTTGACATACCACATGCGTGTGAATGTTGCCATGACAGTATGCTTACCATGCGGCTAAATGCTTATGTGAGATAAACTGTTTGAATGCTTGTGTGTGGAGGTTGGATTGCTTGAGTTGGAATAACTCGTTGAAATCCGTATTTTAGCCTACTTGCGAGTAGCAATTTCAAATTGTTTTCAAAACAAACGGATATGCAATGTTTGTTTCCAATTTAGGCGATCTAGTCTATACTTGTTTGCTGTGCACATAACATAGTAATTCTAGGTTAATAATTGGAATAAGAGCATATAATGTTTTCAAAAACGGATATCACGGTTAGTAGAGGCCGGTCTTGGACGAGCGAAAGGTGCTCATAGTGACCTTCCCCAATCGTACTAAGCTCCGAGCCAAGTCCCTTTGGTGATAGCGGACACGTGGCCTTGACACCCGAGTCAGGGTTTCCTAAATTTCCCATTTTAAAATATTTAGGTGGCGACTCTGTAATCTGGCAAAGCAGTCCATGTTTGGCACTACTTTTCAAAAATCTATTTTCTCAAACGATTTGCCGGATTTGGACTCTTTGGTTCAGATTTAGAGCCGCAACAAAAATCGAGTCCGAACTGTTAGAGTGAAGCCCAAGGGCGCGTCTACAATGGTCCTCATCACTTTTTGGCCATATTACTTTCAAAGTGTAAAGCTATTCTTTTCTTTTCTTATATATATATATATATAATGCTTAATAAAAAGATGAATTAAGACAAGAAAAAGAAAAAAGAAGCAGCAGGAGCAGACGATCTTGTTGCCCTGCTGTGCTTGTAAGTGAAGGATTTTTGCAAAGTGCAGGTTCTCCAATCCAATAGAGAAACACATCAGAATAAATTCCCATGCCCTACCTTGTTTTTGTTCATTGCATGGTTTCCTGATGGAAATCAAAAGCTTTCATAGCAGTGACTTGAGCTTATCTTTGAACGATTGGAAGGCTATTACCTGTAGTTAATGATTTCTATATTAGCCACTTCCCTTCACAGGAAGGGAAAATTAACAAATGCAAGTTGTTGCATTGGGAGGGGACGAACTTGCACTACAACAAAATTGAATTTTTACGGCTTGCAATGCATGCCGTAAAAACTCTTTTACAGCATGCACACAAATGCCGTTATATGACATGCCGTGGAAAGTCAAACGTCATTTACGACATGCAGGTAAAGTTGTAAAAAGTAATAAATTAAACATTAATGACATACTTTGTATGTCGTAGATAATTTTTACTTACATTTTGGCATGCCATAAATCATCATCCTTTCCATGACATAATTTTGCATCAGAAAGTTATTTTTAATATATTTATGACATACTATGATGTATAATGTATATAATCTTTTACTTTATTTTCTTTCATGTCATAGATTATTATACTTTTTTACATAATTTTAATTTTGTATAAAAGTTATTATTATATTAATATATTTTTGTATACTTTGTATAATCTTTTTTTACATTTTTTACATGTCATAAATTATTACACTTTTCACGACATAATTTTGTATTTTCAGAGATTATTTATAATATATATATATATATATAGAGATATATATAGAGAGGAGAGAGAGAGAAGCAAATTCAAATGAGTTCATTACATATATAAA
Source organism: Camellia lanceoleosa (assembly GCA_025200525.1). Classification (NCBI taxonomy): domain Eukaryota; kingdom Viridiplantae; phylum Streptophyta; class Magnoliopsida; order Ericales; family Theaceae; genus Camellia; species Camellia lanceoleosa. Next base: position 121,260,555 of record CM045771.1, on the reverse strand, counting down.
CTCAATATATGATATATTAAAATGCCCACTTTAATACTTGAAAAGCAAATTACAAGATCGGATAGCAAATTATATGTACAAATGAAAGTAAAAGATTATACACAAACACAAACCTCAAGTCTAATTCATTATTAGGAGTAGTAGAGAGCTAAAGAATTAATTAACTTGGCCAATACAAAACTTGTCTCAACACCAATTGCGAGCAAATGTTGACATAACAGGAATGTCAAGGAAGGACAAGGAGCTCCACCCTGTTAAAGGAGAAGAAACTGACACGTCCATACTCAACATGACAGAACTTCAAAGGAATGCCATTACACTGTCTCTCAAGGTCTTCAATCTCTGGCTTGGATGGCGGATGCCCACTACATGAGAAAGAAAATCACCATTAATTTGAGTCTGATTTAACAAGAAATGCAGATCCATGTCTACAAAGGAAAAACAAAAGGAGCATTTCAAGTGCCAAAAATCATATTTAATGACCACTAAAATGATTGCCCCAGACTAACATTTTACTAGCAAAAATGATTTTTTTAGATAGCTATGACAATAATTTAAGGTTACCTGATAATTCTTAGGGTCTCTTGGATAGCCAAGACAATAAAAGAATGAATTAAATAAGGGGAAGTCCCAATTTTATTTATTTATTTTTATTATTATTAATTTTTTTTTGCCCATCATCTTGCCACCCAAAGGAGCATTTAGCTACTTTCGAAAAAAGCACATAAAGGACCACTCAAAACCTCATCCTCATAAAATACAATGCCTATGCAACAATATAGTAATTTAAGCAAAAAATAGTCGACATGCGGCATAAAATTTCTCTACTTTAAAGGAAGAAGCATACAACTCCAATGGTGTTGTCAACAAGGTCATCTTTATTGTCTACTTTTGCTTGAGACAGCATCTGCTTAACAACCAGGCCTCCCATCTTTGCAAATATGAAATGATTATGATATGAAGCTTTAGTAAATGTACAATGTGGATGTTTAAAGACTTCTTGACTCTAGATTGTGATGCAAACCAACTCTTTCTTCTTCTTTTTTTTTTTTTTTCTCCGGTCTGTTTTCTAGTAAGCAATTCATTTTTGCAATGTTTGTTCCTAAGTAGCAAATAGCTCAAAGAAAGTTCTCTCCAACAAGCTACCACAACAAACATGACTTATTTATTATAGTCCAAAACATCATGCCAATTTCTTTCCAACAAGCTACCTAAACAAAAATGACTCATTAAAGTCCCACTAAATCACATTAATGATAGTCACAAAACATCATGTCAGCTTGTCAGACCAAATTAACAGAGAAAAAAAATGGAAAATGCAATCAACAAACCTATGAGTCACAAATACAACAGGGCGACTCCCAATGCCTGCAGCCACAAGCTTCTCTAATAACATGGAGCTTACCTCCTGCAAAACTCCAAATGCAAGTACATTAAATATTGACTACAGAAATTGATTTCAAAAGAACTAAAGAAGAAACAAGCAGCAAGGAGCATGGGAATCATAAAAATTATGAAGTACAACTTCTTAAAAGTTAATATCCCCAATTGTTGGTTCATAATGATCAACCAAGATATATTGCAAACCTGAAGAGGCGGCGTAGCTCCGGACCACTGGGTAAGATTTATGCGCATCAAAACATTCAATCGAAATAAGATGTGTTGCATTAAAGGAACCCTACATAGAGGCCACTTCAGTTACAAGCGGCGAGAACCACCACAGAGAAGGCATAAGAGCTCCATATTTTAAAAGCCTTAAAAAATTAAAAACTAGAAAATTTAAGAAACAGTGCTTATCATGGTAGTTCGAGGCGAAACTCATTGAATTACATTTAAGCAAGTACCAAATGTAGGACAAACCTTATACTTGAGACTAAACATGCGGGCATGAGGTAAATCAACTGGAAGCCATTCTCCGGGCCAGAATGTCCCTTGCTTCCCTGCCTCTTCATCAATCTTCTCAACAAGGTCGGACTTTGTTGATGTTGTGTCTCGACTAAGCGCCAAGTCTTGAAAGGCCCACCACGTAGGCCATGAACAAACACATCGATGAAGGAACCTCGATTTCAAGCGACTCTGAGTTTCATCGGTATGACTAGAAGAGTTCTTCTGCGGCAGAGTTTGGATTCTTTGTTAGCTTCCTTCCGGCGGTGTCTAAATATTCTTGAGGACACTTCCGGGGTGGCGATTCGGGATTGATTAAAATCATCATGTCGACATAGTAAGGGCATTTACGGTTTTGGTTACGGAAATTACGATCGGCGTCATTTTCATTTGAGAAGATTATACCATTTGGATAATTGCAAAATGCATTTAATAGTGTTGCTCTAGCATAACTTTGAATCTTAGCATCAATGCAACACAGGATCCTCCCACTAGCACAATCCTCAAGCCATTTACACCAAACTTTATGCATTACAATTACTTTCGAACCTTTGGAAGGGCAGAAGAAGCGGTTAATAGCCGATTTGCATGTCTCCGAATGTGGTGTAGGTGGAACTCGAGCAGTAGAAGGATCTTTAGTGTCTACAACTGAAGGCTCATCGAAACATTGGAGACCCGATCTTGCATTTCTGGGCCCGCGATGCATCATATGCTTCATTGCAACTAATTGCTCGTAGTCATCTTGCAACAAAAAGCGCCTTAACAAACACAAGATTCCAAAATCGGTTATTTTGTTTTGACAAGCAGAATCTTCAGCAGAGAGTTACATCGGTGCTTTAATCCTTAAGGGTAGCCAATGAGAATCTGCAACATCAAATTTAAGCGAACTATCTTTCTTCAAATTTTTAAATGGACCGTAAAAGGGTTCAAGATTGAGAAGATCTTCTAAAGGGAATGTATCACCACTCTTGGTGGCTGTTCCCAGTGATTTATTGCCAATTTAACAACGACATCTGCTAAGCGATTGGCAACTTTGTTGACCATACTGATAAGTTCGCTTGATCTATTTGAGTCTGCAAAAATGAAGTAACTCCATTAAAACCGGTGAAGAAAATAAGTTGATAAGATATTACTTTTGTGCTAGCTACGAATAGAGTGAACAAGAAGCATTATATTTCTCTGTAGGCAACAAAAGATGAATGAGAAAAGAAGTATCACCAAACCTTCACTTTGTCTGTTTTAGGTGAGTGTTTCCCTTCATCTTCTTGGAACCCAATATATCGACAAGTAAAAGAGCCAACCATCCTTGAGATTGGTATGGAAGATGGCCCATAGTCCTCAAAATCGAGAAAGAATTGTAGTAGTGAAGATCGCATAGTGTCGGAGGATAAGTTTCCAAAAACCCAAGAAAGCGTAACACGACCACTTTTGACTTTCTTCAAGAGACATGTGCATGTCCCCAGTGAAAAGTGATTCTAAAACATTTGCCAATGCTTCCTATACTGAACTTATGCTTTGTAGCATATTTAGCAATTTCTCTCATCGGATGAAGACCCTTCTCTACTACTACATACGTCTTGCGGGGCTTCTCTCAATGGAAACCAAAAATGCAGACAAAGCAATCTGTGCCAAAGGAATGTCTTCACTCTTGCTTGCTTGAGTGAAGACAAAAAAAAAATGCAGACATATTTAACAATTGTTTCATAAAACCAAAGCCACTGATTTCCAACAAAAACAAAAAAAAATTGAATCCACCACCAATTGGCCCAATTCAAAACACAAAGAAAATGGATTATTTTCATCAAAATCCACAATCCCAGAACAAAGACATCCCCACTGAATGAATAGTATACAACAAGAACATGAAATTATACACTCTGCAAGTGCCACAGATTGAATTTACCTAAACCATCCCAATCTAACAGATACTGCAAAGAAGTCCCTTGTGAAGACAATCTAAGCCATAACATAACACCAAAGCCACTGATTTTTTTAACAAAAACGACAACCGATTCAACCAAAAATTGGTCCAATTCAAAACACAAAGAAAGTGGATTAATTTCAACAAAACCCAAAAACCCAGAACAGAAAAATTCTCAATGAATCAATAGTATGCAACAAGAACATGAAATTATACACTCTGCAAGTGCCAAAGATTGAATTTATCCATAGTATGCAACAACAAGAAACAATGTCAAAATACGATTCATTCAATCAACTTCCAAATGGGAAGAAAGGAAGGAAGGAAGGTGTTATTTTAAAATACAGGTTATTTTAAAATAAATTCCGAAAGTCCAGCAAATTTTTAAACTTATTTTTCAAACCCTAGATTTTTTCATAAAACATTATTTCAATGATAATCTTTTTTGGGAACAAAGGCAACAAAGCTCTGGCAAGCGGAGAAAAGCGAAAGAGCTCCATTAGCACATCGGGAAGAAAAGAAAAAAAAACCTCCCAAAGAAGATCCGTTTGAAAAATAAATTTTGAAACTACTTGAATTTTGATCTTTTGTTATCTACACATTTTGAAGATCAAAGAAAAACGAGCGAGAAAATAATGGTCATCCACTTAATCGACAATGGATGTCGAGTAATGCTACTATTTCTTGTGCATCAACGCATCGATGAAAAGTAAGTGTAAATACAAATTAAATAACTAAAAGGATAAAGAATATACACATCAACACAATAAGGCTCCTTTGGAACAAATTAAACAATTTAACAACAAATTAAAAATTGAATTGAAAAATCATAGGAATCTCGGCGAGGAATATTAAATTCAACATCAATTCACTCCACTAAACCACCAAAAAATCATAGGAATCTCGAAATGCAAGCGAAAATTAACAAGTAAGAATTAAAATAAAAAAAAAAGAGATAGAGAGAGAAGGTACCGTGATAACGTTCTTCGAAGAAGACTTCTGAAGCGATCGCGATGAGAGAACTGAATACATAATTCTGAGGTTGGATTGAGCAAAATAGCACATGTGAGCTACTCTATTGCTTCCTCCGGTTCCCTAATCAACCCAAAACCATCAAAATCAAATTATGAAAACATGTGCAAAATTCAAGATTAATAAGATAATACATGTTACAAAAATCAAAATTTTCAATCAAGCTACATAAAAGTGAATTATATCATACCTTTCAAGGTCATCTCGGAAGAAGGAGAAAGATCGGAGAAGATTGAGGATTGGACTTGCAATCATCGATGAATTGCTTCAATGGTTCAAGCTCGCGATCGAGAGGAGACTGCAGAGAGGTCGAATCGTTCGATCTGAGGAGTGTGTATGATTAGTTAGGGTTTGAGATCAATTGATTGAGAATGCATTTTGGCTTCATAGTCTACATTTCCATGGCTCTCAGAACCCTAACTTCAAATAAATTGATGAATTGAAGCTTTTGGAAAAAAATGATCGAGAGAGAAAAAATTGATCGATTGGGAGAGAAAGTGAATGACATACATGTGAGGCCATGCAAAGTCGTAGCGATCTATCAAGGCAATGCTCGAAGAGAGGTCGAGAGGACGAGAGGGAGAGAGAAAGAGAGTGAGTGAGCGAGTGTGGAGGAAAAAGATGTACAGATAAAGTGAGAGGAAGAATGGTGAACAGGGCTTAAAATAATGCTTATGAGTGTTTTTTTTTTTTTTTGTTATTGTAAGTTTTTAAATATTTTAAATAATATTTTTATTTTTAAATTCAAATAATTTACATATACTTAGAATGAAAGTATTTTTAATTTTTTAAAAAATCACTAAATTCAAAAATATAAAATTTAATACATTTGATATATATTAAATTTTATATAGTTGTATCCAAATTAGGCATGTCTAAAAGTAAAAAACAAATAAATTATTAAAAGACACTAAATTAGAAAATAATGTATAAATTATTTTTTATGTTGTCCTCAATTAGAAACATTTAAGGAGAGAAGCTTGGTTGGAAATCATTAGCTTTTTAAATCAAACAAAAAATAATAATAATTGGATTGAAATTTTTTTAATAAAAGTTTTCACGACATTTTAATATATGCCACATAAAGTTATAATATTTCACGACATGAAATATATGTAAGTCTTAAGTGTAAATATTTTACAACATATTTTTGTATGGTGAAAATAATTTACATATACTTAAAGAGAGAGAGAGATCGAGACCAGTGAGTGGGAGAGTAAGGCAATGTTATGAGTAAGTTTTTAAATATTTTAAATAATTTTTTTTTTTTACTTTTTAACTTCAAATGATTTACATATACTTAAAAGAAAAATATTTTTTAATTTTTTTAAAAAATCACTAAATTAAAAAAATATATAAAATTTAATACATTTCATATATATTATATTATATTATATTTTTTTATTGTATTCAGATTAGGCATATCTAAAAAGTAAAAAATAAATAAATTATCAAAAGAAGGAAAAATATCAAATCAAGGTAATTTTAAAAAAAATAATTACAAATTAATGAGAAACCATATTAATATTAATTATTAAAATTATAAACTTTTTCATAAATATGTATTTTTTTTTTCTCAAAATCCCACTAGGTGCAATTATCCCTTAACAAAGACACTAAATTATAAAATAACGTTTTTTACGTTGTCCTCAATTAGGAAAATGTAAGGTGAGAAGCTTGGTTGGAAATTGTTAGTTTTTTTAAATCAAAAAAAAAAAATTCATATTGAAATTTTTTTTAATAAAAGTTTTCACGATATGCTAATGCATGCCGTATAAAGTTATAATATTTTACGACATGAAATGTATGTCGTCTTAAATACAACTATTTTATGACATATTTTTATATGCCGTGAAAATATACATTTTTTACGGCATGCTTTTGCATGCCATAAAAAAATTTTGAATTGAATTTTTTTTTTTTTTTGCAAAAGTTTTCTCGACATGTTAATGCATGCCGTGTAAAGTTATAATATTTTATAACATGAAATGTATATCGTCTTAAGTGCAAATATTTTACGGCATATTTTTGTAAGTCGTAAAAACATACATTTTTTACGGCATACTTTTGCATGCTATAAATATATGAATCAACGACTTACATGGTATGCATGCTGTTATTGACAAAACATTAACGGCTTGCAAAAAAAAAATGTCGTAGAATGTACTAACTACGACATGCATTTAATGCATGTCGTAAACATGATGCCGTGAATAGTTAGTTTTGTTGTAGTGTTGGTAATTGCAGAAGGCCAAATTGCATCAAGGGATCCCAAGTCAAAGGTGCATCATGTGACTCTTGGACCTTTATGTTGGAAAGTATGGGTGAACCACGTAACAGTCAACGTGCTGTTGTTTCGTTCTGCTCATGAAATGTATGATCTTCAAGATGCAATAGGAAGTACAGTTGCATGACCTAGTCATTTCATTCTTTTGGACTAAATATTAGACTAATTGATTTACAATTTGTAGTTATACTTTTTGGATGTTTAAAGTCGTATTTTAGAGATTAGTGAATCTTATGATTTGAATACTTTTTTTGATTTGTATGTTTGAGGTTGTTATTAGATTGATATGATAGAAGTTGAGGATGAAAGTTAGTATGCAGGTTGTTCGGTGTATGGATATTGGATTTTTTTTGCTTACTTCAAAGTTGTTGCTTCTGCTTGGTTTGTTAACCAATTGCATTTTATAAGCTACTGTCTACATACTGTTAGGCAATGTTATATTCCTGTATATATATATATATATATAATATTAAAAATAACTTTCTACGGCATGCAAAATTATGCCGTGAAAAGTGTAATGATTTATGGCATGTAAGAAAATGTCGTAAAAGATTATATACGGCATGCAAAGTATGTCATAAATATATTAAAAATGACCTTCTACGGCATACAAATTTATGTCGTGAAAAGTGATGATTTATGACATGCAAGAAAGTCTTAGTAAAATATTATACGGCATACAAAGTATGCCATAAATATATTAAAAAAAACTTTCTACGGGATGCAAAATTATATTATGGAAAGTATGATGATTTATGGCATGACAAAAATATCGTAAAAAGTTATATACAACATACTTTGTATGTCATTAATATTTAATTTGTTACTTTTTACAACTTTACCTGTTTGCCGTAAATAATGCTCAATTTTCCACGGCATGTTATATAATGGCATTTGTGTGCATGCCGTGAAAGATTTTTTGCGGCATGCATTGCAAGCCGTAAAGATTCAATTTTGTTGTAGTGATCTAAAAAAAATTTAAAAATAAAATTTTTGTTATGTGATGATGTTCTGAATTATTGTTTGATGTAAATGGGCCTGAATCTTAATAAAGCCACATACAATATGGATCATGTGTTCTGAATTATTGTTTCAGGTAAATGGGACCTAACGTTAATAAGACCACATACCAAAAAAAAAAAAAAAACTTTATTTCCTTGAGGAAATGATTTTTTTTGGGTGTGTCATTTGGTATGAACAAATCTCGCTCACAATTTCACTCATTAATTGCTATTTATTTATTTATTTTTTTTTCAATTGCCATTTATTAGCATGTTATTGTTTATTTTCGGACAAATATAAAAACTTTAAAAAAGACCTAACCACATAAGGGTAACTTCTAGGATTAGGCCACAAGGAGTCAAGCCCTTAGAGATCATTCTTAGATGGTGCTACACAGCATAGCTACTTGACCATGTAGCGGTAAGCCGCAGACTCACACACAGGAGAGGATACGAACCCACACTCTTGACATTGGTTACGATTCACCAACCATATACGTTGTGTGTGAGTCTGGGAACGTTTATCTTACCAACCATATACAAGCCTGGAAAGTTTATCCTACCAACCATATACGTTGTCATCTAGGTGGCTAGTCCCGTGGAGAGTTGAACTTGGGACCTCAAGGTTTATACCTCAAGGTCTAACCAAGTTGCCACACCATGGCTAAGGTTAAATATAAAAACTTCATTTATAGAGAGAAGATTTTATTAGGGTTATATAACATGTTATATTTTTTTGGCAAATATGAGAACTTAGGATAAGTTTGGGAACTTATTATAATAGTTAATGTGGGAGCCGAATATATGGCTAAATCGGAAAGGGCATGTTTTAGTACTGACACTAACCGAACGTCCAGCAAATATTAATCGGCCCTATCCTGCGAGACTAGGATGGGCCGAATACGATACGTAAGCCGATTGAAAAAAAATCGTTAGGGGCCGAATATAAGAACGGGTAATGATTGAAAACCAAGCTCAGGCCCCGAGGCCTCAGGAGGAACAGATATAAATAAAGAAGCAGCGTTCTTGGAATGGTATGTAGAAAAAGAAACACTTCACTAAATTAAGTAAACAAGCTTTCTTGAGTAGAAAAACTAACTTGCCCGTCGGAGTGCTAATCCCGGCACCCCCGACCGGAGTATTTGTCTTTGCAGGTGACTAGCTGAGTATCAAGAGCGTCTCCCAGGATCTGAAGAGTATTTCCAAAATCACTTCCCTACAATTGGCGCCGTCTGTAGGAATACTCAAATACATCCATGGAAGGCGTGACACAAGATCCTCCGATAGCCACCGACGAGACCACACAGAGAGACGACATCACCCCGGCAGATATACTCGGGAAGGAAACCATCGCTGCGAGACGCGCCTTGAATTTTGATTCTGCGACTTCAAGACCAGAGGCGATGCAAGCCATCATAGAATAAGCTAAACAGAATGAGCAAAATTTGGAAAATATGCTCGCATGAAAATGAACGCTCCGACAAGATTTGGCCTCGAAGTAGCAAAATTCAAAAAGCCGTAGCAAGACCGAAACGACCCCTGAGGGCAAGTAAACAACGACCTCGAGCCTGACCAAGGGAAACTTATAGCGATTCCAATTCATTATCCACAGAGCATAACAAGGGACGCTCAGACACTTCCAGCTCCTCTGAAAAAGGCCCACATATAAGGAACAAGCGCAGAAGAAGCAGTTCAGACGAAGAGGACCGGCACGATCCTTTTATCCGACGAATCGCGAGGGCGGCCCTGCCCAAGAAGTTCAAAACTCCATCATTTACTCTCTACGACGGAAAATCAGACCCCACCGATCATATACGTCACTACAAGCAGGCCATGACGTTGCATGCAGACAATGAAGCCCTCATGTGCCGAATATTCCCCAGCAGTTTGGGGCCACTAGCTGTTAGATGGTATTAGAAATTTGGGTACCCGATCAGAAGTTTCCATCAATTGCAAAAATCCTTCAGGGCCAGGTTCATCACCAACGAGGTACAACCGAAACAGGCCAACTCTCTCTGGGCTATGCAAATTCAACCGGGAAAAACGCTGAGAGCATATTCGGCGCGATATTGGGAGTGCTTCAATCTCGTTGATGACGCTTGCAACGACTCCATGGCCGTCACCGCCTTCAAAATGGGACTACATCCTAACAGTGCTCTTCGCAACTCCCTGACCAGAAGACCCCCCAAAACAGTCTGGGCATTGATGAAGAAAGTCGAAGAGTATTGCAAAGTGGAAGACGATTCCCTGAGGATCAAAGCTAATCAAGCGTCCACCAAATCGGGACCTCCTGACATCGCTCAGCCGATAAGCTCCGTGCCACCTCTGAGCCCCGAGCCACGACAACGTGCTAAACGGGACAAAAGACGGGACTCTCGCCGATCGAGCGATCAATGCTCCCACCCGACGAATGAGCAATTGCAAGTCGGCGATGGCGCTCGGTAGCGCCGACAAAAAGTACTGCAGGCTGTCGAGCCAATCACCGCTGTAATGACCAAAATCCAACACCTTCCATTCTTCAAATGGCCGTCAAAGATGGTGGGACCACCCGATACACGACGAAGGGACCGGAGGTGCAAATATCACAAAGCTCATGGCCACGAAACAGAGAGTTGCTACGCATTAAAAGACCACCTGGAAGAACTGGTGCAAGACGGCCGATTGCAGCAGTATGTGAAACAAGGAAAGCCAACCAAGGCATTAGCATTAAGGTAGGACTCTCCCCCACTTGGCGTGATCCACGTAATTTACAGCCTGCCTACATTCCCGGCCATGCACACAATTCGATCGCACCTAACTTTACAGGGGCGCCGTATTTCGACTGACCGGTCCGAAGAAGCTCCGACAATTGCCTTCAACGACTCCGACCTCAATGACGCAACGGCTTCCCACATTGATCCGTTGGTCATTGGATTACGCATAAACCGGTTCATCATTGAATGAATCCTCATAGATCCAGGGAGTAGTTCAGAGGTCATGTACTATCAAACTTTCATCAAGCTCGGCCTCAATGAGGCAGATCTATCTTCGGCGCCTCACCCACTGTTCGGCTTTAACACGAACCCGGAATACCCATTGGGCAAGGTCACATTACCTATTCGAGCGGGGTCCAGAACGATCGAAGTGGAATTCCTGGTCGTGAAGCTCCCCTCGCCGTATAATGCTATAATGGGAAGAACCTGGCTACATATCATGAAGGCCGTCCCAAGCACCTACCATCAGATCCTGCGTTTCCTAACAACCCACGGCATTGAAGAAATACGTGGTTCCCCCCAATCGGCACAAGCAGAGTTCTGACGAAAACCCTATCACTGACCCGTCGTGGGCTCGATAGCGTAAATATATTTCGCCTCTGCAATATGAACTATTTTTCCTCGACGCTGAAAATCATATGTCGATTCCCAGTGGGGCACTTGCCACGATTGGCCAAATTAAGTCTCCGGATTCGGAGCCCCCTTTGGCGCATGTCGCCTTAGGGCCGATTAAGTCTCCGGATTCGGAGCCCCCTTTGGCGCATGCTGCCTTAGGGCCGATTAAGTCTCTGGATTCGAAGCGCCCTTCGTCTATCACGATTGGCCAAATTAAGTCTCCGGATTCGGAGCCCCCTTTGGCGCATGTCGCCTTAGGGCCGATTAAGTCTCTGGATTCGGAGCCCCCTTTGGCGCATGCCGCCTTAGGGCCGATTAAGTCTCCGGATTCGGAGTGCCCTTCGTGTATCACGATTGGCCAAATTAAGTCTCCGGATTCGGAGCCCCCCTTGGCGCATGAAGCCTTAGGGCCGATTAAGTCTCCGGATTCAGAGCGCCCATCGTAGATATCACGATTGGCCAAATTAAGTCTCCGGATTCGGAGCCCCCTTTGGCGCATGCCGCCTTAGGGCCGATTAAGTCTCCCGATTCGGAGCGCCCTTCGTGGATATCACGATTGGCCAAATTAAGTCTCCGGATTCGGAGCCCCCTTTGGCGCATGCCGCCTTAGGGCCGATTAAGTCTCCGGATTCGGAGCGCCCTTCGTGTATCACGATTGGCCAAATTAAGTCTCCAGATTCGGAGCCCCCTTTGGCGCATGTCGCCTTAGGGCCGATTAAGTCTCCGGATTCGGAGCGCCCTTCGTAGATATCACGATTGGCCAAATTAAGTCTCCGGATTTGGAGCCCCCTTTGGCGCATGCCGCCTTAGGGCCGATTAAGTCTCCGGATTCGGAGCGCCCTTCGTGTATCGCGATTGGCCAAATTAAGTCTCCAGATTCGGAGCCCCCTTTGGCGCATGCCTCCTTATGGCCGATTAAGTCTCCGGATTCGGAGCGCCCTTCGTGGACATCACGATTGGCCAAATTAAGTCTCCGGATTCGGAGCCCCCTTTGGCGCATGCCGCCTTAGGGCCGATTAAGTCTCCAGATTCGGAGCGCCCTTCGTGTATCGCGATTGGCCAAATTAAGTCTCCGGATTCGGAGCCCCCTTTGGCGCATGAAGCCTTAGGGCCGATTAAGTCTCCGGATTCGGAGCACCCTTCGTGTATCACGATTGGCCAAATTAAGTCTCCGGATTCGGAGCCCCCTTTGGCGCATGAAGCCTTAGGGCCGATTAAGTCTCCGGATTCGTAGCACCCTTCGTGGATATCACGATTGGCCAAATTAAGTCTCCGGATTCGGAGCTCCCTTTGGCGCATGCCGCCTTAGGGCCGATTAAGTCTCCGGATTCGAAGCGCCCTTCGTGTATCACGATTGGCCAAATTAAGTCTCCGGATTCAGAGCCCCCCCTTTGGCGCATGCCGCCTTAGGGCCGATTAAGTCTCCGGATTCGGAGTGCCCTTCGTGGATATCACGATTGGCCAATTTAAGTCTCCGGATTCGGAGCCCCCTTTGGCGCATGCCGCCTTAGGGCTGATTAAGTCCCCGGGTTTGGAGGCGATTAATCTCCTTAAGGCCAAATGGGCCCTGGATTCGGAAACGGGTCATACAGTGCTAAGTGCTAATCGCGTCTCCGAATCCGGAGCAAACGTTGGCACGAACAAAAGATTGATAATTGACCCTATGTAACATGCTAGAACAGATCATGCATTCGAAGTAATGAGCCTTAGTACACAAGCAAAATTCAGAATAACACGCAAATAGATTTAAAATAAAACCATTTATTTGATTAAACAGTTGTTACATGAATACAACCCGCATTCGAACATTACAATATCGAAAGCAAAAAAGGGACAAAACACGCCGGTAAAGTAGCATCGCTGGATCGATGACCGTCGCCTTAAACCCCTCCACGGCGTGCACTACCTTGAACCAGTTATGCTTAAGCCCACGACTTGCATAAACGCCAAACTGCCCCTGACACCATTGACAATGTCAAGGCTAAGATCCAGGATAAGGAGGGTATTCCACCAGGTCAGCAGACCATTGACAATGTCAAGACAAAGATCCAGGACAAGGAAGAATGAACTTGACAGTTGTTGACTCTCCTTTCGGGGTGATCTGCTTCGACGACTTGGAGACTCACAGATCTCAAGCCCTTCGCTTGGAGACTCACAGAACTCAAGCCCTTCGGATGACCTAACTCCTTCACGGATAGGTTTTCTGTCGCAAACCATCTCAACACCAAACTTGACCGAAATTTGAGCCTCTGTAACCAAAATCGCCATACCAGACAAAGAATGATGAGTCAAATGGGATTACTGGTGCGAAGCGCCCACTCCTTTTATTCTCAGCAACGATTGCGATCTCGAGGTCCCAACCCCGAGAAAATTTTATTAACTCCCAAAAACGCATTGGTCAAAAAAAAAAAACAAGCGTCGATTGACATTCGCCACGACCATCCCGACGGCTGGCCGAAACGCGCGCTGACTAGGCCAAAGCAAAATAACTTTATTAAAACCGGTCGGCTAAATATTCACATGCCGATCACCGTCGACCAGCCCATTAATCCAACTGCTCAAGCGTCAATACGCTCACCCAAATCGGAGATAAATGGCCGTTGAAACAGCCTCAATAAAACCCTAACGGTCGCCGCGGACGTGTCGGCCCTGCCCATGTGCGGATCCTGCCGATAGACCCGCGTCTTGCCGGGCAGTTAACGGTTATCTGGGTCGGGCAATATCTAGACATTCAAACATTTGAGCAACACGAAATACACATATGCCGAATATGAATGACAACGAAACAGTTATAATGAAACAATCTTTATTTAATAAAACAATAAGTTACATAGTTTCGAACACGCCCTGCGTTCCAATCTTAAGACTATAAAATTCATACGGCGTCACCCTCATCCTCACTCTTCTCAATCTCAAAGGCACAAAACGAAAAATCTTTACTCCTGTAGCGTGGTGATGCCGAATCAATTCCCGACGCTCGAAGAGCTTCTGCGGCTTGAGATGCCTTGATCCAACCGTGCCTGAACCCGCGGTTTTCACATCGGCATACTTCTTCAGCCAGCGTTTCCCTGGTTTTCTCGATTCCCACCTTTCGGCCCTCATGGAAACCTTTTTCGTAGGCCCTCCCCTTCGCACTCTCTATTGCGAACATACTAGCCGTCTCTCGATCGGCAAGTCTTGGTGATAAGCCGACTCGTAACCCTCTCTTCCACAATTGGGTTCGCGTGCGCGGTGGGTTGGGCCTGAGCCGCCTTGGCCTTCCTTAGTTCCCGCTCGGCCGCCTCCACGCGGGCCTCCAAACTTCGAATACGTTCGTCCTTCTTCTCCATCTCTTGACGGGCAGCGCGCAGACGCATGCCGACTTCATAAGCAGTGTAAAGCCCCTTCACTGCGCCGTGAATGCCCTCGCGAAACACTTCGTAATCCTGTCGACCCAGCATTGATTTCTGAACCTCAGGCGGAAATATTTGTCGGGCAAAGTCGACCGCTACATCTGGATCTCGAACGATCGAGTCCGCCTCTGTCATGGGTCTATTCTTCACGAATACCGCAAAGCTTAATGGGCACGGTTTCGCGTCGGACCTCCCCTCGACTCGGGACTGTGGAGCCTTACCCTGCGACTGCTTTTCTACTGGGCGATCTCTGCGCGACGTCGGGAGGCGACGCCTCTCCGACCCCAGCACTCCTACTTCACTGCGCGAGGTTCACCACCCGGATTCATATCTCCGCCAAGCTTCGGCCGGTCTTCGCTTCCCCTTTCTTTGTTGAAGAAAAGTCGGTTCGACATCCGCGCAATCAGTCTTCCCCCAAGAGCTCAGCTCAATTGTCTACCAATCTCATAAAGGATATACGTTTCCTCATTTATCCTTCACAGGCGTGACGTTGAGGCAATCTCATTAATTGGAGATCTGAATCGCCCGACGCGCTAAGTCAACAGCGAGAACACGATTCTACCATAATCCATCAATCTATCACCTTGTACGGCCCTCGACCCAAGGACCGCTGGGGCAAGGCGGACTCACCAATCTATCGGCTCAAGTTGCCCGGCCGGCCCTCGACCGCAGGACCGTGGGGCAAGGGCAGATTCATCAATCTAGCGGCTCGAGATACCCGGCCCCCTCGACCTCGAGGACCGCTGGGCAAGCGGACTCACCAATCTATCCGGCTCAAGTACCCGTAGGCCCTCGACCCATAAGGGCACTTTGGGGCAGACTCACCAATTTATCGGCTCAAGTACCCGGTAGGCCCTGCATGAGGCAGATTCACCAATCTATCCGGCGAGATACTCCTCGGCTCTCGAATTGACGGTTCATAATTGAATCCGATGGGCACGAGAAGACGAATCCATATTGACAGATATTCAATCCTAAAAGTGAAACTTCAAGAACAATTTTACACAAAGAAGACAAATCAATGTTGACACAGGATATTCAATCCTAAAAAGTGAAACTCAAGAACAATTTTCAAAGTAGCAAAAGGCTTTGAGCCAAACTCAGCAAAATGTTTCATTAACATAATCACACAAATTGTGCACAGGAAGTAGTGGCATTACAAGGAAATGTTCATTAATAAATTGCGTACAAGTTAGTAACCAATTTATACATGAAAATTACCCCGAACCAACAAAACCTTACCAAGCAAAAAAAAAAAAAAACAAAAAACTAGGAAACGCCTCCCAAATCACTCCTCGGTGTCAGATTCGAGTGGCTCAACATCCACTTGCTCGTAAGAAATTGGCAAATCTAATGTAACCCCAGCGGCAGCAAGGGCTTTGAGCCACCCATGTTTGAACCCCCGATTCTCAAACTTCGGAACTTCATCAACATATTCCGTATAAGCGGCACTTTTTCCCGCCTCGAAAGCATCGGATTCGGCTTTCCCCTTGGCCGCCTTCAGCTCCTCTACTTGAGTCTCCGCCTTGGCAAGTTCGTCATTTGAGAGCTTGAGCGACTCCTCACTCGCATTCGCTCTCGCCAAGATCGATCGGTCGCTCGAAGACGAGCCCTCTCCTTCTCGCTTACTCGCGCTCTCCATTGCGGCCCTCATTTTTTCAAACTCCGCTCTACTCTTTTGACCTTCCACTTCAGCTTGCAAACGGTCAATTCTGCCAAGAGCATTATGCAGGCGGCGGCCCAAGTCGGCAATCCTGCCGACGGTCTGCAAGAATAAAGGATCATTAGATACCTTTATAAAAAATAAATAGAGAAATAAATATAAGATTCCAACCAGGAGTGCCGATCACAGATAAGGCTCTGGCCAAAATATCCGCGGCGCAAAAGGCCTTGTCGTACCAAGAAATCGGCCCTTAAGCTCAACGCACAATGGGATCCTCAATGGCGTAAGCATTGGAAGAAATCGGCGTATCTCGATCTTTGGTGAATAACAAAGGAGCAACCACGTCCGATTCTTCGAGGCGAGGCCGTTTGTCGAAGGACTAACCACGGCTTCCCCTCTTTGCGTTTTTGGCTGCGCTCCTCCGGAATTTGCCGTTCTTCAACGGCCCACTGTTCACCCCATTTTTCCGTTTCAACCGGCGTAACCTGAACCAGCCCTTCAACAATGGGTACGGAGGCCTTAGGCAAGCCGATCGATTCGCGGCCGCCTTTTGACGAGCAGCCATTCGCTCGGCGTTTCTCCTACGCGCCATTTGCGAAAGGCTTTCCTTCGCCATACCTTCGAAGAAATCGCCGAGTAGGTCGTCCAAATTCGCGAAAATGTCTCCGGAAGAGACTTCTGCCCGACCCGACGCGGATGGTGAAGGCTGATCGAGTCTGGCAGCCTCAAACGCCGAGCGCACGGCCTCGTCAACTTCTTTGGCCTCCTCAGTGAATTCTCTTGCCGGATCGGCAACTACTTATATTACCGGCTCTGCGTCTCGCCCCAAATCAGAATCTTCGAGACCGATTTGCCTGAGGTTCTTGTAGCTGGAGAAGATAAGAGCCGAGAGCTGCTGATCGCCGGATGGAATCGGAATGTTGTTCGCAGCTGAGAACGTGGTATAAGTGGGCTCGTACCGAAGTAAAATGTGGGCGGCTCTCCCCTGTTTTTGCACGTTTGGGCAGCCAAAGTAGTCGAGTGCAATCTTAATATCCCTAAGGACCGCTTCGTCAACGCAAGTCAGAATCTTCTTCAATTTATTACCTGCAAAAGATGAGTGATTAAGGAAAGAAAGCCGATTAAAAGATAAATCATTAAACACAAGATACTACGTGGCAACCTGGGTCACCCTTATGTCTGGGAATGGGGTCTAGGTGATCTTCGCCTTCAGCGAACTCCCAATTACCTCGGACATCGACCATTACATCATCGACCCTCTTACTAGAACTGGCAAGCATAGTCACCAAATGATGGTCAGTATCCTTGGTCCTAAGGAAGTACCGACCCAGCCGACCAGAGGATTTGGCTAAAGCGTAGCAGTGCCGAATGGCCGAAATTCCGAGATCGATCCTAAGACGTCGATTCAATTCTATAACACCCATAATGATCCGAAAGAAATTTACATTTGGTTGAGAATGAATCAGACTCCAATAGCGAAGGACAGTCCTAAGTAGTGGATGTAGGGGGAAACGGACTCCGCCTTCCGCTATGGACAGGAGGGGGAATACGATTGTATTATGATCCTCCCTCTCCATATCCAGAGTATTGTCCGTTACAAGAGTTAGATGGACGTCATCGGGAATGGAAAAATGTCGCTGGAATCCGAAAATACGACTCTCAGAAAGGAGGTCCTTCAAGTGTTTAGCCATTTCGACGGGGACCCAAGGATTCGCCGAAAGTAAAAATGATAAACAGAAAATAGGGCTACAAAGGAAATGAAAGAAAACTTATGAAGAGCAGATGATGCAAAGGTAGACGGACGAAAGTTGCAGAAAACGCGAATGAGAGAAGGGATGTACCGGGCGGTCCAAACGACGATGATCAACAAAGCGTGTACCAAAAGGGATTGAAGTTTCAAATCGCAATAAATGCGAGAGACGCATGAATGAAGCGGGAAAGTGCAATGATAAACGAAAAGGCGGGCACCTTCTGACATTTCCTGACGCCTTGGGATATGCGAAACCGCCCGATCTGTGATGGGCTCTTTGAATTCTAAATCAAACACGCCGATTAACTACCGTCAATAGGGAGTTCGAGGGGCAATTGTGGGAGCCGAATATATAGCTAAATCGGCAAGGGCATGTTTTAGTATTGACACTAACCGGACGTCCAGCAAATATTAATCGGCCCCATCCTGCGAGACTAGGATGGGCCGAATACGATACGTAAGTCGATTAAGCCGATTGAAAAAGATCGTTAGGGGCCGAATATAAGAACGGGTATAAATAAGCAGCGAGGCCTCAGGAGGAACAGATATAAATAAAGAAGCAGCGTTCTTGGAATGGTATGTAGAAAAAGAAACACTTCACTAAATTAAGTAAACAAGCTTTCTTGAGTAGAAAAACTAACTTGCCCGTCGGAGTGCTAATCCCGGCACCCCCGACCGGAGTATTTGTCTTTGCAGGTGACTAGCTGAGTATCAAGAGCATCTCCCAAGATCTGAAGAGTATTTCCAAAATCACTTCCCCACAGTTAAAAAAAAGTCAAAAAATTATCCTCGTCCGCTACCATGAGGCTGGCTCTTTGATCTATCTATTGAAGACTAAAGAATGGGTGATCATGGATAACAATAAACTAATGGATTTGGAGGAATTTTGAGGACTTGCTGAAATTTATTTGTACTTTTGGGTTCTATTACTATTCAAAAAGTTCATTACTCTTGGGTTCCAGGTTTTGAATGGTGCACAAATGGTAAAGAGAGAAAGTGGGTTTATTGACTTTTTGAGCTTAGGGTTGCATATTTCAATACAAATGCTTGTGAAATTTATGGAAATTTTGAATTGTGTTTCATATCAGAGAAATTTTTTAAATTTTCTCTTTCTATTTTTTAAATTTCCCTAAATTTTTCTTCACGGAGAAATTTGTCTAAAATTTCACTAGACTTAAGTTAGTGAAATTTCACTGATGTGTGTCTCATCTTTTTCTTTCTTTTTACCATCTCTTCATCTCTTAATATGCCTTTCTTCCTCTTTCCACCTTTAGTGAAATCTAGGATTTCTTTGACTTAATCAGGAAATTTTCACTAAAGTTAGTGAATTTTTCACTGACCTATAGTAATGATAATGTCAAGAAAATTTCACTAGACCCAAGTTAGTGAAATTTCACTAAGGCCAATGAAATTTCATTGATGTATATCTCATTTTTTGTTTGTTTCTACCCTCTATCCATCCCTCAACATGTCTTTCTTCTTCTCTCTACCCTCAGTGAAATTTAGGGTTTCTTTGACTTAATCAAGAAATTTTCACTAACCAATAGTAATGATAGTGAAATTTCACTAACTTAGTCAAGAAAATTTCACTGAAGTCAGCAAATTTCAATGAAATTACTGCAAATCAATAAAATTTTTCTGAATAAAAGTTAGAGACATTTCATTGACTTAAGATATCAACTCAGCGAATTTTTGTCAAATTCTTTTCTTGAAATTTCATATTCATCATTGATCTTGTTCGATAGATTTCGACGAAAGCATTCCAAAAATATAATTTTTGTTAATAGATATCTAAATAAAAAATTATTGAATTTTTAAATTTTCAAAAATTAAAAAAAGTGAAAGACGTAAATACTGAATGTAAAACGCAAGGGCATTTTGGTCCAATAATTTGGATGTAAAAGGTGCATGTTTTTTAGGGACCTCAACTAGTATAAAAGTTGGAAAATGTTTGGGACCTCCTTTGGGGATGACCCCCACACCCCACCCCCAAAGCGATCCTGACTCTCTATGTATGTGTAAGACCCACTCATGTATGTGTGAGGTCCACATCATAAGTGATCTAGATTTGTAGGGGTCTTGTAGGGGTAGAAGTCTTAATCATTACTCATAAAAGTTTTAGATGTCCTTTTATCTCTTAAAATTGTAATAGCAGGGACCTTAAAAAAAAAACTCTTCTTATATTTTGGTTTGTTTTGATTTTTTTTAATAATAATTTCCCCTTAAAATTCTTTGCCATTGTTTCATTTACATTATTTTTTTTTTTTTTGTTATATAAAAAAATGCAACATCCATAGGGATTTTGTTTGGAGATGAAAAATCACAAGAAATCACCATTTCTATATAAAAATTCTGAGAAAGGTACATCTTTTTTTTTGGGTGTATATGGTATTACACTTATGCAAAAATTATAATTTTTATCACAAAATATTTCATATTTATCATACAAAGTATAACTTTTTTCTTCACAAAAATATAATTTTTTATATCTCACAAAAAGTATAAACTTTTATCACAAAAGTATACTTCAGTTGTATATAATTTTTAAGTGCACATCATAAGTTTATCATTCATAACTTTCATTACAAAAGTTATAATTTTTATTACAGAAATTCATAATTTTTATCCAAAAAAAAAAAAATGATAACTTTTTTTAAAACGTGGAAGTGCACATTGTATCATTTTTTTCATCACTTTTCTAATAATAATATAAAAGATTAAAAAAAAAAAAAAAAACTTCGGTGGTCCACTCCTGTATGAGAAGAACTTTGAATGGTCCATTTTACATTCACCAAGAAAAAAACAAAATTACCCAAAAAAAAAAAAAAAAAAAACAAACAAACAAACAAAAAACAAAAAAACAAAAAACTTTTCATATGATTCTCTGCTCTGGAGCTTAAACCGCAAAATTTGTTTTTTAAGAACATCTTTAATACCATAGTTAAAAATTGACATTGTGCTTCTCCCGATTACATAATACCATAGTTATAATAGAAATGTTCTATTTAAAAAAAATAAAGAGATTTTATTATATAATTTAATGGTACGTGTAATTTTTTTTTTAGATAATTATAAATTTGTATTCATATTTTATAGTAATTGTATGAAATCAAAATCTTTCATTACGTGAATGGAATGGAGACAATCAAAATATTAAAAATTGATATATTACAATGTGAAAATGTCATTTATGATAATCTTGTTTTAGTAGTGGCACAGCTATCATATTAGTAATGGGTTGTTTTGAAAAGTTAGTTAGAAATTGACTTTTTTTTATTTTTTTTTATTTTTTTTTATAAAAAATGTATAATGAAATAGCGAGTTAATGTGACCTCAAATAAATTAAAAGTCAAAATTTAATTTTTTACCATGTTTCCAAATTCATCCAATGTACACAAAAGGTTGGGGAATGTGTGGTTCGCACCAAGTCATGTCCTAACCAGCATTTTTTATTTTTTATTTTTTATCAACCAATGAATTTTTTAGAAGTAATCATAAAAAAATCTTAGACCTTTATAATAAAATAAATTTTTAATTTTTAATTTTTTCAAAATTAATTCCTAGACCCTTATCAATTTTATTCAAAATTCCTAGACCTTTATTCAAAATTTTAATCTTAGACCTTTATCAATTTTAAAATTTAATTGATAAAATTAAAAATAAATCAAAATATTTAGATTTAAATTGATAAAATTAAAAATTTAGGATTTATTTTGTTAAAAAAAATGGTTCATTCACACAATTTCTCTCTCCCAAAACCCCCAAATGACATGGCGAGCAAAATTTGAAAAGTTAATCCACATTCAAACAAGAATTACAAAATGCTTGAGACATCTAATTTATTATTCTTAAAAATCACCTCTAATGATGTGTCTGATAAATGTTAAATTTTAATTTATCAAATATTTTATCAAATGTAATCTTAATTTTAATGTCAGATCAGTAAAGGTCATTTAGAGTTGATAAATTATAAGAACGTAACATTACTGTATGAATAATGATTCATTACATTAATTTTATTTCTTTAATTTTATCCCTAATGATATGAAATTAGAAGATTAAAGATGAGAGGGGGAAAAATGTAAAACTGTTTCAAATGAAGGGTGAGATGTGGGCCCAATAAGCCACAAAAGTCCAATCATAATTTTGAAAATAAGCCAATCATAATTAGAAGACTAAAGAATGGGTGATGATGGATAACAATAAGCGACAAAAGTCCAATCATATCTATTTATGTGTGGCCAAGAAAATTTCAACACGTGACTTTGAATTCCTACACTTTTTGTTATTTTTAAATGAAAAATGTTTGGGAGCACTAGGTGGCAGTGGGTTCTGCCAATAATGATGTGATGTTTTGATCTTGGAGTTGTATTTTTTTTTTTTTTACTTTTTTAATGCATTAGTGCTATTAGTGGTGGTGTTTTTAATAGGATGAATCATTGTTGTTTTTAAATAAAAGACAGTTTTAATTTTTAAAGTATGTGTTATTTTATATTTTTGTTTTTTTAAGTTTTAATTTTGTTATTTTGATCTTTAAGATTGTCAATTTCGTTCTAAGTTTAACGTCTGTTAATAGAAATATGAATAAAAGACAATTTTAGTTCCTAAAATATATATTGTTTTTCTTCTCATTTTATCATTGCTAAAAATCATCCCTAATAATGTGTTTGATAAATGTTAAATTTTAATTTGTTAAACATTCATGTGTGGTCTTAATCTTGATGTCACATCATTATGAGTCTTGTAGAAATGATAAATTATGGAAATGTAGCATTGTTGTATGAATAATGATCACTACAACAAATTGGGTCTTGAATGATGAAATTTTTTTGTCTCCAAAGAGCTAATTTCGTCACTATAGATATTTGTGAGGAAATATTTTTTTCACCGGTTTCGTCATTGAATGTTTGTCACTAAAAACCACCTTGACAAAAAATAATTTCGTCACCAATGAAATTACTTCAGTGATGAAATTTTTTGTCACCAATAAAACAATATTTTGTCGCAAAAAATTCTCATTTTCGTCACCAAATAATTATTCAGTATCATATTTATAACTTTAGTTGACGAATAAATTTGTCACACATGTTGATCATTGATGAGGAAATAATTTCGTCACAATAAGATGTAAAGTAGACGAAATTTTTCGTCTCCAAAAGTCATACATGAGTGACAAAATATATTTCGTCACAAATATATATATGCGTGACGAAATTTTTGGTCACCAAACATCAAAATCAATGAAAACTTTCACATATAAGTTACAATAAATTTTGTCACAAAAAATGTTTATTAGCGACGAATAATCACTTTGTCATAATAACAAATACAAATGACGGAACAAATTCGTCACTAAACTTGTTTCATATTTTATATTTTAATTTAAATTATTATTTCACAAATATCCTTGCTCATATCCCAATAGCCTTTTAATTGTACTAAGAAATCCACTAGCTATTATACACCTCTACAAAAAAATTCACTAAACAATTTATATTATAAATCAAAATATATCTATCAAACAACTTTAATAATAATCCATTAAGTATAACAAAAAAAATCATCAAAACAAATCCCAAAATGAACTAACGTGGAGTCCATAAAAAATATCAATATTCAATCTTGATTTGCAACTACAACTAAGTATCAGTTCAGGAAAAAAAAATTCAACACTTGATCTTGATTTGCAAGTATGCTTCCAAACGTCATCAAAAACCAATCTGCAAAGAAAATAAACAAAAAAAATATTAACATATTATCAATTATATTGTATAGACCTCTCTATCCATGTCAATACAAATTGTGTACACAATGAGTCTAGCTTAACAACCAGAAGTTCCTTTGCACATGGCAAGCTCTTATTAATCACATAGGGCTGGTTTGGGGTGACCTAAAAAAGTGCACTTTTTGTCTTTTTGGACTAAAAAAGTTGAGAAAAAAATATGAAGGTTTGGGTTAACTTTTTAGATTTTTATGAAAAATGTGTATTAAAAAATTGTATAAAAAGAGTGTGTAAGAGATGAATAGTGACAGGTGGGCCCCAACCGTACGAATCGGCAGTTGTGAAGGAGAGTTGGAAATTATTGGCTATTTTTGGTACAAAGCACTGCATGGTTTTGTTTGGTCCGTGGGGGTCATCACGGGCCCCATTTTAATAATCTGAACCGTTCAATGTGTATAACTCGTCGAACACTATGTACTTATAAAAAATCACGTTAATCGGATTTTGATAGCTATCTGATCAGATGTATTTATTTTTCAATCATTAATTATAACACCATCCATTTGTCGTACATAACTGATCTGATCATATAGTTATCGATATCCGATCAATGTGATTTTTGCATATATAGTACTCGATTTAATTCTACACATCTAACGGTTCAGATTATCAAAACGGGACCCGTGATAGCCCCCACAAGCCAAACAGTGGTGTGTGTACAAACCACACCCAATCCTTTCATATATATGCACTGCCGCTGCACAGCAGCCGGCTTTGGGTCAATTCGGTGTGTACTTTGAGCAGAAAAAAAATATTTTTTTTTTTGTTTTTTTTGGTGAATAGTGATATCTTTTTGAATTTTGGAGTAACTTTTTGACTTTTTGGCTGATTTAGGGTACCCCAAACCAGCCCTAACTTAGAACAACTCCAACACTGCCTAGCAAAAATACACAAAAAAATAAACACATGATTTTGTCTCTACTTTGGTTAATGTGTATTTTAACAAGGGTCATGCTAAGATGACTAGGTAAATGATTCAAAAACAATTTATTAATTTAAATACAGGCCATTTATGCAAGTTTCTAATTGATTTTGGTAGAAACAATTAGGAAATTAGCTCATTACTTCTTTTTCTTTTTTTCTTTTATTTATTGATAATGCATCATCATACTGATGTTTGGAAGGGTAATAATATTTTTTAATTTTCATCATGATGCTCAACTTGATTCAATAGAATAAATGCTTGACAATTTAGCATATCTGAGGTGAATGAGGATAACATCCAAGTATTCGTTGTCATCATTATCAAATGTGTTAACTACTCTTTCATGTCTCATAAAAGTTTTGAAAGATGAATCTAAATGTTTAGTAAAATATATTAGGACGGTTAAATATCCTCCAAAACCCAATATTTCAACCCATAAAAGGAAACAAAAGAAGTGAAATTAAAGTTTCTTCAAGTAAATAACTCCAACTTTTCAAATATTATGCACAAGCCTTGAACATTACAAAACGTAAAATGATGCCAGATATGGTAACTAACCATTGCCAATAATATCTCCTGAAAAAACCTACTCCCCTCCACCTTTGACATGGAAGCCATATCTCGCACAAAGCTGCAACAATGTATCCAATGGATATCCTCTGGATTGAATGAAAAGATGCAAACGTTCATTATTCCTAATAAAAGAAAGCAGGGTTGCAATAGAGAAACACTTCCCTCAACTATTATTTGTACCACACATTCACACTGGTAAATAGGTTTATTATGCTTATGACTTGGGTGGTTATCACTGTTTTGACAATATTGCCAAAGTTCAATGAAATTCCTGGCAATTTAGAAATATGACAGTTATGTCAAAAATTGAACTGGTAAATTTAATAGCCTATGATTAAGGGATCTTATATTGAATTTGAAAGTGAATTTTGAATGTTTAACATGCTAAAAGATCCATTTTTGGTGAAACCCATGCATATTAACATGCATTGATTAACTCTAAATAATCCGTCTGTTTTCAAAGAGATTGAAGTGATCTCCATGAATCTATGTACAACTGGGTAGTCATTTGTCGAATGCACATAAAAAAATAGAGGTGGAGTTAGAGATTTTACTTTTTTGACAAGAGTTATCCTTGGCACTAAAAAAAAATAGTGCATGTGTAAAAAGAATTTTCAAGACAAACAATAAAAAGAAAAAGCTGAAAACATGAAAAAGACCTGCAAAATGCCCATCCAACGTATTCCTTCAATGCCAACACCATATGTCAAAGATGGTGTTCCATGTAGCTAACCACCTGAAGCGAAAGAACACAAGTTCTTAAATTCTACAACTATACCTGGAAATCATATGGTCAAATTTATGTAACAGAAATGATATGAGATGACAGCAACATAATATAGTTCAAACTGTAAGGCAACAGCAAGACCACGGACCAAGAAAATGTGTTAAACCAACAAGGGAAATTGGCCGCACACTCTTATATCTTATCCTTTATTTATTTTCAAAAGTGAAATTTGCAGCAATTATACTTCCATCATTCATGGTAAATGAATGTTCTAAATAAAACATAATGTCAATTGCAGTATTGACCACTAGAAATAAAAAACAGTTGCTAAGGGCCACAAAGGGTCCAGGAATGTTAACTACAAGAATTTTTCTTCTATAGTTAAAGTGGAATTTGAGTGATTGACTTACTTAACATACAGAATGAAAAAGTCTTCCACAATAAACTTGCCATCCATCACAGATTGTTGGAAGTCTATATATAGTTGCCCGAAGTGTTTTGCATTGCCCAATTAGATACATTTATGTATTATAGGACGTAAGTTGGAAGTTGTGCACAATATTACCTTGAAGAAAAACACCAAGGAAAAAAAGCTTCAACGCCCTAAGCCATGCTTTCTGTGTAGCATCTACTCTGTCTGAAACTCTCTGACATTAAAAAAAAAGGGGGAGTCTTTAGTGCTGAATGATTGACTTCCTCAATAATCATTATCTGAGTGTAGAAATTATTGAGTGCAAATGTTAGGCCAGTATATAATTACACGGAATTTCATAGCGTGTAAAGATAATTATCAAATTTAAGAATAAAAAGTTACAGATCTATTGGCAAAAAGATTTGTTTTCCTGGATAAATATACAATCACTACCTTATATCCAAGTGCAAGAGAAACCCCAGCAATGAAAAGGAAGAAAGGCATCACAAAGTCTACCAAGTGTACACCATTCCATGGGGAATGAGCAATGATTGGAAAAATCGAGCCACCATAATCCACGAGCATCATAAGCTGAAAGCAAATGATGCAATATATCATAAATCCCATGAGCTGAAAATATCAATATCAACTGAGTGGTTAGTTGTTATGCTTATGTTTTAAGGCTTGAGTTGAATTTTGGAGACATTTAACCCAAAGTCAATTGGCAATAGTTGCAAACTTGCAGAGGTTTCTAGATTATATCAACTAAGCTTGTGTGTCTTAGAAAATAGATATAAGGCAAGTCTCTAACAGTTCTCTGATTGGCCTCCCATGTAGGTGAGTGATGAACAAAACTAAACAACAGATCCAAGACACAAACTTACATGCCAAGTAGTAAATCAAAATCTGCATTAAAATACAGGTAATAAATTCACATTCAAAATTTAAAAACTTGTGTCTTTACCAAATATAAGAAATGAAAGCATCATGGGGAATAAATCTGGATTACTTTCATTCTCATTTTATTCATGCAATGCAAGAACCTCCCTGCTTGTAACTCTGCTTTCTCTTCTGATTTAGTTTCACTTCTTCACTAGAAGTTAAAAAAATATATTTGAGAACTCTAAGCTCATCAATAATTAAAATATATAGAATTGATCAATTCTATTGTCAGAATCATCGCATTACAAGTTTATTAATCGTTAAAATACACGTTAATGTGTGATGCAATTCACATCTGTATGGAAATCTTACAAGTTGACTTGCTACTAGTACTGTACACAGAAAAACTGAAAGAATGAGAAGTTGACTTGAGTTTTAGGTCTGACAAAAAAACTGAAAAAATCTTAAATCAATCTCATCTAGACCAAACTATATGATTTGGTTTGAATTTCTCAATGTACAATTCAACCTTTAATCTTAAAATTGGTGAAATGTACGTCATGATTTGGTCCATGATTATATTTACGGTTTCAATTTAGAGCCGAACTAGACTACAGATATATACATACATATATAATTTGTTACTTATCAGTACTTTGATCATTAATTTACTCTTAAACCGAATCATGCTCGAGCTTAACCCCAAAAATAAGGGGCATGCGACGATTTTTAAGAAAAATAAGAAACAAATAATGACATGACCACGTGTTATCAGACATGCACACGGTCACACTGGAATTTCTGACCTTATTCTCTATCAGTACAATACTGCACGAACCTCCTTTTGCATCACCATCATGGCTTCTATTATTATTGCACCCAATGATCCCCTCAATCATGCCATTTATAAACTTCTTCCCCTCCTACTCCTCCTCTGCAACAACAACCAACATTACCACCTTTCTCTCTAAAATATACATTTCTCTTTGTCTCCAATGGCCTTTTTTCATTAAATAAAACTTCTCAAGAAATTAAATAAAACTTCTCAAAACAAGAAATAAAACTCAACCCCAGTAAATAAGTCCATAGAAGTTATCTTAGTGCTAACTTCTTGTGTCAATTCGATTACTTTATTTTATGGTTTGGGTCCAGCACTTGATTCATGTTTTTGTATGTATATAAATTGATCTAGTGTTTTAAGGTGTGTTCTTTAAATATTGTTTTGGAAACGTATAGTAAATTGAGGGATGACTTGAAAACCAATTACTCTGTTTGGTTGATCAATGACTAATTAGATTGAATTTGCACCAATATGCCCAATACATATTGTTCTAACTCTATCAACCAAAACACCTAGAGCATCAAAACCATCAACCAGGACTCAGGGATCTAGGGTAATGCATCCATGATCCTAGTCAGAATTCCTAGTAGTAGAAAACCCAGAAAATTGCTCTGAACAGGACTCGATGAACAGATCCAGAAAAAATACCCATTCTTGCTGAAAAATAGAGAAATGAAGAAAATATATATCTAGACAGCTTGGATTAAAAAATGAAAAATGAAAAATATAAGAAGAATCAGCTCTCCTAGTTGATCATGGAGAGCAAAAAAATTACATTACAACAGTTTTGGTTTTATTCCAAAAACGCCAAATTCAAAGCTTTGATACCAAGTTGAATATGGTGTAAAACAAGAAGAGAGTGGAAAGGAACACATTATTGAGATGAGAGAATAATAAAAATTATGGATTCTCTCCCTTAACCCTCATATTCATACTAGTTTTGTACAAATTACCCCTCTGACTAATACAAGGAAGAATTGTAAATAAATTACAATATTTTAGTTTAAACTTCTTTCTTGTCCGCCACCATTTACTATACCCAAAAAAATAAAAAAGAAAGAAAACTACATCATACAAACAAGAAACTATGCACACCATTTTAATCTGGCTAACAGACTACCACTTTTAATAGCATTTCCAAAAATATGACTGCAAAATACACAGTTTATAGTCTAAATCAAGAGAACTGCGCTAAAGGAAATCAAAGCCACTAGCTGAAACCAAGAGTCCCACTGATGAAGAACACTTTAAGGAAAGAGAAGAGAGAAGAAAGAAGAAAGAGAAGTGAGGAAGAAGACCACCACAACCCTAACACAAAAAGGCTACAGCCTAATATCTCAAAGTTCTCATTAATAGTTTGCTAATTGTTTTGGGTTGTAGATTCACTTGATGGGTTTTTCCTAAACAAAATAATCTGCAAGCAAAATTCCATGAATTGAGATTCACATAGATGAAACTCCCTAGTTACTCTGTTTTCATGTTGAGAAAGAGTAAGAAAGATAAAACAAGGTCTATAATCTTTCATCTAATTCTACAATTCCATGAACTGTAATCTCCAATTTCAACTACCCAACCAATTATTGACTCTTTATCATCATGATGGTCAGAAAAATGGTAGAACAGAGATTCACAAAGATAAAAATCCTAGTTAATCTGTTTTCTTGTTGAGAAAAAAATCCTTAATCTTTCATCTAATTATACGATATTCGTACATTTTTATCATTCCAATGCGTATGAAAGACAGTAAAACAAAGACCATTGTTGCAAATGATTATCAGGATACATAGTTCAATCTCTCCTCCTAACCAAATACAGCAATATATATATATATTAAAAAATACTTGATGGAATGTGTTTAAGAATATGCCTCAACCATTGTTGCAAATGATGGTAAACCAGAACCACCACCATGGTTCAATCAAGTGTCTTTTGTTCTCTAAATTCATATTACTTTTTGAAGATAATTTTATTATATTTATGTTTTCTGAATTCATATTACTTTTGCAGATATATTATATTATATTATATTATTATATATTCTACACTTGGTTGACAATCAAAATGTGTGAAATAGCAAGTCCAGTTTGTGATTTTGTTGCAATCCCACTTGCAAGAGACCTAGGCTGGACACCCGCCACTCATTCACTCACTCACTTTCCAGGAAAATATTTGCATTGGCCTTTTAGAACCTTACATTGTTATACATTTTAGTCCTAATTTAATTAATGACTTCTACAATTCATTTGAATTAAAAAGGGTTTTGTTCAATTGCATTTTATGTATAACTCTGCAAAAGTCCCAAGAAAATAGATAGACAGTAAATAAATTTCATCTTCCACATGAGAAGTCAAAGCTAACAATTTCCAAATGCATCATAATTCACAACTGATTTAAATCCATAGCTTTTGTTTAATTGCATTTTATGTATAACTCTGCAAAAGTCCCAAGAAAATAGATAGATAGTAAATAAATTTCATCTTCCATATGAGAAATCAAAGCTAACACTTTCCAAATGCATCATAATTCACAACTGATTTAAATCCATAGCTTTAAACAACATTGAGTTAAAATTTCCATGAATCAAAGCAACAACTCTGTGAAGCTAACCGTATTTTCTGCCGATTGATGCGTAAGTCTCTTCGACAGGTTTCACCAATTACAAAACAGTGCCACTAGTGTCCAACAACAATGCATCATATGCTCTCTTAACCAACCTCCCTGAGAAATGGGGGAAACCTAAACAGTGCTGTTTGGAAGTTGAGAAAGTGACAGAAAAGGAAAAGGAAAAGAAAAAAAATAATAATGCAAATTACGACGGGAAAATACACAGAACAAGAGTGGAAGAGAAGGAAGAGGATCGAATAGATGAATTTGTCAACACAAATAGAACAAGAGAACAAGATAGAGAAACTCACCACGCCGGAGAACCATCGTGGTAACGCCGACGGAGATCGCCGCCGCTAGATCGTTGCCTTCGCAAATCCAATGGAGATCGTTGCCTTCGCAAATCCGATGCAGATCGTTGCCTTCGCTGCTATGTGAGAGTGAGAATGAGATTGAGAAGACCGTGAGACTGAGAACCCTAAACACAACATATGGGTGGGGAAATGGGAAATGGGCGGGTACCCATTCCTAACCCATATTCTATGGGTATTTAAAAAACCCCACTTAATTAATCCGATGGGTAAAAAAAATGAGGAAAATCCATATATGTGGATAGGATCTCCATAGATTTTTATAGGGTAGGATACCCATTGCCATCTCTAAACCCGTGTTTTGTTTTGATAGAGAGAGATACAGAGATGAGAGAAAAATTAATAAACACAAAAATAAACAAGAGGGAAAAATTGTAGTCTATTTTTTTTCCTCACCGCCCAATATTGCAAAATTTTCTTCCCAAAATTAGTGACAAAATAATATTCTCACTAAAAGGTCTTAAAATATTAAAATTTATTAGTGATAAAAATATATTCCTCACCAAATGGTCTTAAAATATTTAAAATCAAGTTTCTAAAAAAAATATATATTTAAAATTATTGGTGACGAAAATATATTCTTCATAAATTAGTTTATAATTGGTGACAAATTTTTTTCTTACAAAAGTATCAAAATTCTTGCGTCATCCAAAAAAATTAGCGCAAAAAAGTTTCGGTGACGAAACTTAATTTTTTTCTCACCTAAAAGGAAGTATTTATTGACAAAAATAAATTTCGTCACCTATTATTTTTATTTTTTTATTATACGTGACAAAATTTATAATTCATCATAGATTATTCTTATTTAGTGACGAAATGTGTTTTCTTCACTAATTTATTTACCAAATCAACAACAAAGCTAGATTATAAGCTAAAAAAATTGTGAAGATTGAAAACTCGTAAAAATTTTGAAACAACTCAATCAAGTTGATGCAATACAAGAAAAAAATAAAGAAAAAAGAACCCGAGTTTGATGCAAATAGTGGAGTCCTATGTATACAAGAAGGGCCAACGGTAGTGTAGGCGTTGAAGGTAGAGTAGCGAGGGTAAAGAGCGATGGCAGAGAGGTAACGTGCGTGTGTTTTGAGATAGAGAGAGAGAGAGAGAGATGATAAACAAAAAAAAGGGTTAAAAAATTAATGCCCTATTTTTTTTTCATTGTCGCTCAATACATCAAAATTTTCCCACCAAAATTAGTGACAACATTATTTCCTCACCAAAAGATCTCAAAAATATTAAAAATTATTGGTGACGAAATATATTCTTCACAAATAATTTTATAATTAGTGACAAATTTTTTTCTCACCAAAAATCCAAAAATTTTGGCGCCACTCAAAAAATTTAGCGGGAAACTTTTTGGTGACGAAACTTAATTTTTTCTCATCTAAAAGGAAATATTTAATGACAAAAATAAATTTCGTGACCTATTATTTTTATTTTTTTATTATATGTGACAAAATTTATAAATTCCTCACGAATTATTCTTATTTAGTGACGAAATTTATTTTCTTCACTAGTTTTCGTCACCATATATTACTTTTGTTGTAGTGGATGCATCAATCTAATTTTGCTTCCCTAATTCTATTCCTAATTAGGAGTGTAAAAATGACCTGCGGCACATGGGTGGCTCGAAGCCACTCGCGGTCGAGAGTAGGCTAGGCCCAGTTAGGCCCGAGCCCAGTCCGAGACCCTGAGCCTGGGGCCGTCATTTTGAAGCCTTCCTTTGCCCGTGGGCCCAACCAGCCCCATTTGCTCACTTCTGACCATTCAAAGCCCCGTCCAAGGCTTAGCCCGCCCGAAACTCAGTGTCATTTTTAGTGAAAAATAATAAATTTTTTGTGAAAAAAATTAAAAATAAAAAATAAAAAAAATGTTCAGGCCTGTCCAAGCCTAAGCCCAGGCCTAGGCTCACCGGCCGACCCAAGGGCTGAATACCCCTCGACATGGGCCTAATTTTCTGGCCTATGGGCTTCCTTAGTCGGGCCCAAATTTTTGCGGAAGCCCATGAGGCCTAACATGGTCCAGCCCAAGTAGGCTAGGCCGGGTCAAATTTACACCCTTATCCCTAATGATGTGGGACTAGAGAGGTTAAAGATGAAAGGGAGAGAATGTGAGAGTACAAACAAAATCACCTATATATATTTGTTGAATTAGACACCACCACACAACAAATGAATTGCGTGAGCTCTGCCAACAACTAAACACAAAATCACATTCTAGTTTCTTATATTTTTGAGTCTTTGTAATGATTTCTTCATATCTTAATATATGAAAATAAATTTTAATTTATAATTTTAATGATTATATATGCAAGTAAACTTAAAAAAAAAAAAAAACTTGTTAGTACTTGTCATTTTGTGTAAACTTTTAAAAAAAAAAAAAAACTTGTTAGTACTTGTCATTTTGTGTAAACTTTTTATTAAAAAAAAATATGTAATACAACCTTATTCTTATAATTCATCTAAGGCCCACTATTACAAAATTATAAACAGATTACAAATTTTAATGATTGGGATAATATATATATATTTATTTTTGGCCATTTCAGCCACAAAAGGACAAAATAGATTAAAAAGTCAATAAAACAAAATGTCACTTCCAAACCATAATCATTTTTTTTTTTTTTTTTTTTCACAAAAGTCAAAAAAACCAAAAAGTTCATCCCAAATGAGACTGTTTAGCCTAGGCTAAAATAGCCAAAAAGTCAACCCACATCCCAAACGAAGGCTAAGTGTGACATATATTATTTAACCACGAGTTTTTTTTATTTTGTCAAAGTGTAATCTTTGAAAGTACGATTGTTAGGCATCATTTTTTATCACACTTTTTGACCGTCATTAAAAGATAATTCTATCACATATTTTGACCGAGATAATAAACATTTAAATCAAGGATTCTAAGTGTGATTAATAACCAATAAAACTTGAGATTGAACTTAAATAATCTATAATTAATAATGTGATAAGATCACAATTATATATATTTTTTATCACGGTTAGTACATGTGATAAAAAAAAGTCTTAGACCACAAAATGTGACTATCAATCACAGTATATAAATCGTAATTAAAATATGAAACAGAACTAAAGGATGCTCTTGACGAGATGCGTAGATCAGTTGGCCACTAATTTGCTTAAAAAAAAAAAAAAAAAACTTTTGACCATTGAAAAAAAAAGGAAAGAAAAAAAAAAGAGCATAACCAATTAGATTTTTCACAAACCAAAAATAAGATACATATTGATCTACATTCTGGGAAGATTGTAGCACAAATAATACTCAATACATGAAGAGTACTTATTCATTAATTATCCTTACATTTGTTGTAGGTTATCAAGGTTGAACACCTAATTTTTGTTTATTTATTTATTTTTAAGACAGGGACTGTGAACATTTTTAGAGCATGGAAATGGGTTTATGATTAGGTGGATGTTGCACAGGCTCCTGAATCATTTTCTTCAACTCTTGTTCAAACCTATCCATGACTGATTCTGGCAAGCATATCGGTACTGCAATCCCATCTTCTCCTCCTTTAATGTCCCTAAAACGTGCAAAAACGCTAATCAAAGATATCGCCCTAGGAACACCGCCAAACACCGGCTTGCCCCACCCAAAATCTACCTTATCAAACCCTACCCGAGTCGTATCTGAAACGATATAGTCCTTATTCGCTTCCAAGGTATACGAAGGACGTCCCTTTATTACCATAAGATCAGCCACTGATCTGAAATACTCTTCGCTTACTTGTGCCTTTGCCTTCTTTACCAACTCCAATGCATATCCCAATGGAAGCATAGATAACATTCCTGCCTTTGTCATCGCCGTGGGAAAGGTAATCATGTTGCCATAGTATCCAGGAGGTAGGTTGAGGCCGTGTTTATTGCCACGGCCAGTGACTACGCACGAGACGCGAACAATCTCATCTGGGGCTAGGCAGAGTGCACGTGTTCGACATTGCCATATACACGCGGTGAGTAGTTCGAATGTGGAGGCTGTTGTGCTGTGGTGGTGGTGGGGAAGATGGTTGCGAATGGCTTTGATTTCTTTGGGACCAAAGAAGAAAGAGCGGTTGATCGTGGTGGTTTCGTTGGCCGTGGTAGTGGTGGTGGTGGTGGCCGCTCCGGCTAGTGCTTGGTCGTATTCGTGGTGTGGGCATGTAATGGAAGGAGGTTGTCTAGCAGAGAGGAGGTGCCTTTGCCAAATTGGTGGGACAGATGGTGTAATTTTGGTTTGGGGTTGTTGGGCAAACTCAGTGATTGTGTTTAGGAGTTGGATAAGACCAGAAGCGTCGCTCATTGGGTGGTTCAGACGTATTGCAAATGTGAATCCACCACAACTAAAACGCGTCACCTGCATATTTTTATTAACACAGGTTAGAACACAGTCGCCGGCGCCGCATATTTAAAATTTGGACAAATTATGTTGGTTGTCGTTACCTTTTGTGTCGGTTTTGGTATTTGTGTTTTAAATTGATTCAATTTTAATATTGAATTTTTTTAAAATTGTCTTATTCTCAATAATTAGTTATTTATTTATTTATTTTTTTTTATGTTCTAATTCTGTACAATACTTTCTGCCTTTTTTAGAATTACTGTAAATTGCTCTGCATTTGGTTTGACTTTTCTGAATTTACTTTTCAGAATGAAATTTTTTATTTTCCATATATATATATTTTTTATTTTTAGTTACTTTTTTTAATATTTTAAATAATTTTTATAATTTTTAAATATACCTAACATAAATACACTTAAAAAAATATAATATTTGTAAATTTTTTTTTAAAAAAAAATTCACTGAATATAAAAAATATGGGGAAAAAATACTAAAATTCAAGGCTGGTTTGGCATGTTTGAAAAAAGTCAAAAAGTCAAAAAATCACTATCCTATTTAAGTCACATCACCTCTCTAATACATCACTTCAAACTCAACCCAAATCGAACCCATATTTCATAAAAAGTCAAAAAGTACACTTATTTAGATCATCCCAAACAACCCCTAGTATATTTTTTGTATTCTTATGTATTTATTAATGTTTTACAAATATTTTACTTTACAGATATATCTAATTAAGGTACATGTAAAAAAAAAAAATTAAAAAAATTGCTAAAAATTTTAAAAATATTCATTACAAATTAAAAATATATATATGAAAAATAAAAAATTTAATTTTCAAAAAATTGAATCTAGAAAATTAAAATCAGTGCATAATTCTCTCTATAGTAAACATTATTACCTGAATCAACAAGAGAGGACAACCCACAATTCCGTCGGAGCCAGGAACATCATACAGAAGCTCCTCCAAGTATGGACACCCTTGCCCAACCGTGTCACCGAGCCAGTCGAGCTCCACATTTGCATCTGCCTCTATGAATAGAACCCCTTCGGCTGTGCAATCCACTGAAAGTTTCCGATTAGGCCCTTCAACAAGCCTCCCTGCAAATGGGTAATAAAACACAATTGCTTTGGCTAGTGCTTCTCTAATCACACTCGCAGGGTCTTCTCCTTCCTTTGAAGGGTTGTTTTTGTAAAACATGATCACTGGAAATTGAAAACGAAGACCTTCTTGGTCATCTATGTCTGAGAGTTGCTTGAGTTCGTGGGGTGTGGGCTTTGATGGAACAACAAGTTTTGGATCTTGTCTTCTCACTATGAATACTAGGGGAAATGTTGAAGATGCCATTTTTGGAGGAAATGTGAAATAAAGAAGATGTAATATCTATATGTGCTTTGTCATATGAATTTGAGAGGTCTTTATAGAGTAATGATCCAGTAGAAGATGAGAAACCCATCGCATAAAGCAACTGTTTTTCTTAGGAGTTAAAAATCTCAACATCACAATAAAATTGATCAATTATCAAGTTAATTTGGATTCACTTCAGTGAAATAAATAGTTCATATTATACAATTAAATAAAAAAATTTATTCATATAAAAATTAATTCACCAAATGTTAATTGTCATACTATTAGAACATTTTTATTTCGGTGGTGCTACATGCATCAATTAGTGTATCAATTAGTGTTATGACATTATTACTGACACCACTTATTATATAAATTAAAATACTCAAAATCTCTAAAATTATTTCACATCATCTGTTAGTACACTAGTTAGTATACTAATTGATGCATATAGCATTATTTTTTTTATTTATAAAAAATACATGTTTTTAATAATAGACTGTTCATTTATTATAATATATAGGTGTGTTTGTTTGGACAGACTGGATAAGGAGGATTGTAATCCACTGGATTGTTAGTCCTAGGATACATTGTCCCCGGATTATTTGGTTAGACTAGATTTATATCCTATGTTTGTTTAGTCATAGAATTAGATATCTGGATTAGACTATTCTACTGAATTATAAATTTTATTTTATTTTTTTTTACTAGAACTTTTAAATAATTAAATACATAGAATATTAATAAAAATTACATAAATTTATTTTAATTTGTATGAGATTTTTACATTTTATTTTACTTTACTAAGTATAATTAATACCATGTTATTAAAATAAATAATTTAATAAATAAATTTTAATTTTAAAAAGATATTAAATAGTAGAGGGTCAAAAATGTAATTTCACCACCTAATCCCATGGGATGAGTTATCCTATGGATTGTGTCCCCCCCCCAAAAAAAAAAAAAAAAAAAAAAAACGAAATAGAACAATTTCATAGATTTGGGATTCATAGTCCGGTGCAAAAATTTTCAATAAAACAACGGATTATTAGTTCAGATGAACTATTAGTCATATCTCATGCTTGAATCCTTCCAAACAAACACAACCTATGTGATTTGATAATATGATTATTTATGCCTTATCAACTTAATTTTTTAAATATATCTTTCTTTTAGTTAATCATATGAGATGAACAGATCAAATTATTATAAATTTGATTGATTCAGTAAGTTAATCTCAACCAACTTAATAATAATTTTAATAAAAACCTTAATGATATTGTCAATTGAACTGAATTGATATAAAATTTAAAGTTAATAGTTAAAATAAAAAATTTAAGAATCAAAATTAACACAACAGACAAAATGTAAAAACTATTACCGTAATGGGTTTGGTTTTCCTCAAATTGATCATCTCAACTTGAGAGAACGTTTAAGCCTAGTATCCCCATTTTGGGATCGATTTTGATGATTCAAAACGTTCACTATTTAGGACTCGTTGAGTAGAATATTCATATAAAAAATAAGACAATCGGACATCGGTAATTATATGTTTGAATCAAATTTATATTATAAAAAATTATGGTTATTTTTAAAATTATATTTTTCGTCCATTTTTTCAAAACAAATATAATTCAAACCTATAGATGCCGATGTACAATCATCTTATTTTTCGCATAAATAATATATACAATAAATCTTAAAAATTAAACAGTTCAGATCATCGAAATTGATCTCAGAATGGATTTTCCAAGCCCAAACACTCTCTCAAATTGTCCAACTTGAAAGAAGTCAAACCCTAATGTAATTTGTGCAAATAAATATATAGAAATATGTGAGTTCAGACAATAAATTATTAGATACTTCCGGAGTACCATGTGTTTATATTCTTTCATCAATCATTTATCGCCATGTCCCTTCTTATTCCTCAATCATCCAATACAAAATTATAAAACCCCACATCTATCTATCTATATATTATATATTATATAAGCAAAAAGGAGTTTTCAGTGAGGAGTCTTATGAGAGTTTCAATATTTCATACTAATTTTCTTGATTTTCTTAATTTTAAACAATTAAGAAAATCATATAACATTCTAATTAGTCTATTATTTATTTGATAATCCCACATCGGAAGAAGAAAGAAATAGTGAATTGTTTTATTCATATAAAGTTAATCTTATACTTCCATTTAATATTATAATGTTACACATGTTTCAATTCAACATAGTTTAAATTTTAAAATAAAATTTAAAAGTTTTAATTAATTAATTTTTGTATAACTTGGTTGGTCTTTTGACCTAGCCGATTAGATTAAATTAATTTTTATTTGACTGATTTGTTGGTTGAATCAAAATATATTGATTGAATTTGTTTGATTCGAAATAAATTAAATATTGATCTGATTAAAGATTAAACGACTGAGATGACTTGATTAGAAATAAAATTTTATTTTATAATCCCACATTGGGAAAAAAAAATAAAAAAGTAAATTATTCAACTTATATAAAGTGAACCTTAATATTGTAGTATTGTGTATACTTCAATCTAAGACAGTTTAAATTTTAAATTCAAATAACATTTAAAAGTTTTAATTAATTAATTTTTGTATAAGTTGGTTGGTCCTTTGACCTAACCGATTAGGCTGAACCATTTTTGTTTTGACTGATTCGCTGATTTGACAACGATCTTAACAGTTTTATCAAAATGTATTACTTAGATTTGTTTGATTCGAAATAAATTAAAGATTGGCCCAATTGAAGATTAAATAACTGATATTGTTTGATTTGAAACAAACTTCTTGCCTAAACAATTGTTAGTTTTTTTTTTTTTTTACACAATACCACATCGGGAAAAGAAAAAAAAAGTGAGTTATTTCAGTTATATAAAATAAACATATGATCTTATTTAATATTATAGTATTATGCATGTTTCAGTTGAAAACAGTTCAAATTTTAAAAGAAAATTAAATTAAAAAATTTTAATTAATTAACTTTTGTGTAAGTTGGTTGGTCTTTTAACTGATTTTAATGATTTTATCAGTATATATATTGTTTTATTTCTAAAAGGCATGTTTAAGTTTTATGATAAATTTAACAATGAATAAACTAAAACTAAAAATTTATAAAATGAAAATGTATTTTTATTTTATCATAAATACAATTTTTTTCTTAATTTATTCTATTTTTTTTTCTTGTTTACCAATTAAATTATGACATATATTTTTTTATTGTAGACTTAAAATATACAATTAATGACATAATAACTGCAATATATATATATATATATATTCTAATAAAACAATTAAAATTTAATTCATTCTAAATTATTTTACTGTACTTCTTAAATAAATTTTATATTATTATTTGATTTTAAAATTATTTTTAATTATTTGTTTAATCTGTGCATCACACAAGTTCATATGGTAGTTCTTTACAAAGCATAATATTATAAAACGCAACCTGAGTCCGGATCCTTTGCGGGGCTTTCTTGCGGTGGTTCTTGTAATGCCCAAAAACACCGTCGTTTTGAGGTAAAATTCTCCTCCAAAAAAAAAAGAAAAAAAAAAAAAAAAAATTCTAACTGTTGTTCACACTTCACGACTCTCCAGTGTCGGCCATCTTCTCCAACAGCTTCGGCGACCCTCTTAACCCTCCTCTCCCTTCAGCGACCTCCTCCAATCGTGCTCCTCCTTCGGCGGTCCTCCTCCAGCTGCATCACCCCCTCATTCCTTCCTTTTCCTCTTCCTCTTCCTCCTTTCTTTCTTCTCTAGATCTAGAAAAAATAGAGGGAGATGATCTGCACTTGTCAGTTTTCGGCAACAATATGTGGTGGCTTTGAAAGGGGTAAATTTGCAACGATTTGAAGCAGCAATGAATACATCTTGCCTCTTTGGCTTCACTCCATCACTCTCTCTCTCTCTCTCACATATATACACACACACATGTATATATATATATATTTATAAATCAAAACAAACAAATACACAAACAAGCAATTACTTTGCAAACTATGAAACAAAACATGAAATCATGGTTTAATTTTTGTGGAACTATTATGGTTCTAATTCCTAAGCATGAAGCATAGCATAGAATAATATGTGGGTTTCTTACTTGGTATGTCCAAGTTCAAGTGAGGAAATAGTTCCCCAAAAATTGATCTTTGTTGATGTTGTTGTGATACTCAAATTATATACAATAAATTCATTTGTCCATACATTTTATAGCATAAATGATGTTTATTTTGTTCAATCCCATAAACGATATTTATTTTCAAAAAATATTTTTGAATAATGAAAGTTAAATATAAAGAGAAGTGGGTTTAATTGAGGTAGAAGTTAGAGAGAGAAAATGAAATATTCTATTGGAGTTTGGCTAGAATTGAAAAAGCAATATTGCTTGTATGGATTCCAGATGGTTAATTTGAAAGTTTTGTGAGCAAAACTTAGTGTGCTTTCTTTTGGATCTAGAAGAAGAAGATGAAAGAAAGAAAGAAAGAAAGCAAGAAGAGGAAGACAATGGAGGGAGGAGGTGGTGCGATTGAGGAGAAACTAGGGAAGGGTTGTCGAAGAGGAGGGAGGGGCTGGGGGCTTGCCGGACAGTATAAAAAATTAAAGTTTTAGAAACCAAAATTTAGGGATAATTATTTTTTAGAGACCAATATTTTTGTTGTGAAAAGTGTCGTTATTATATTTTTAGTAACAAAAATTGGACATTAGTGATGAATTATTATTTTTTTGGGACCAAATTTTTTGTCTAAAAAAATAAATCATTTTGAGACTAAATTATTTTGTTCCTAAAAGTATATTTATTAGTGATATTTTTAAAATTTTGTTACTAAAAGGCTTATTTTTGACTTTTTGAGACGACTTTTTAACGACTATCCTCACAACGATAGAAATTGATCCATAGGCTTCGTTTGGAAAGTGGGTTGATTTTTTGGCTTTTTTAGTTATTTTAGCATGGGCTAAAAAGTTAGGTTTGGAAAGGAATTTTTGACTTTTTGGCATTTTTAACATTTTTTGTGAGAAAAAAGTGTAATGATTATGGATTGGATGTGATGTTTTGTTTGTTGTGACTAAAATAGCCTATTTTATCTTTTGTGACTATTTTAGCCAAAAAAAATCCAAAAAGCCTCTTTCTAAACAGAGGCTAAATATCTTTTACAACAAAATTTTTATTTTTAAAAATTAAAAAATTTAATTTTTAAAACTCTCATATGATATAGTGGAAACTAGTGGAGATGTGACCGACAATGGAGGGACGTGAAGAACAAATTGTTTTTAATATTTTTATTTATTTTTTATTATTTTTTTTTGGGTTAAGAATTTTGTCCTAAAACAACGTGACATTATTGGAACCACTACAGAAAAGCCCTGCAGAGAATGTGGACCTCCCAAATAATCATCCGAGTTCAGACTAACAAAAGATGGGAGATGGTTGACTAGTACTAGTATTTCCACAAGCCAAATTTGAAGAGACAACCATCAACAACGTTAATCCTCCTTGCATTTCACATTTATTTATTTATTAACATTATGCATTTCACAGGAAGTTTAATGTGTTGTCACTTGTCAGTCGTTATCAGTTTCAAAAATAAAATTTATTAAATACATCGTACTATAATTCACACACATGATGCATTTGATAATGGCATTTAATATCTTGTCACTCGTCATTTTCATGGAAAATTTTATGTGTTGTCACTTGTCAGTTGTTATCAGTTTAAAAAATAAGAATTATTAAATACGTTGTATTACGATTCACACACATAATGCATTTGATAATAGTGTTTAGGTTAAGTTTGGCATCTCAATATAAGTGCACTTATTTTATCTTTTTATCTTTTTTGGGTCACATCAATCAACATCTCCTCTCTACTTTTTCTACACATAATACAAGAAAAGTCAAAAAATGAACTTATTCTAAACTTCCCAAACTTGGCCTTAATATCTTGTCACTTGTCATCGTCCTTATTTCCAACTCATCTTCACAAAGCGAGCGGATCCTCTAGAGTAACTCTCTAGAGTGATCTCCTAAAGTGGATGATCGGACGGTTGTGGTTAAGCCTCACCAAAACGACGTTCTCTGATCGCCACTCTTCCCTCGCCGATCTCACTCATTGCCTCTCCAAAACCCTTCTCCACGACCGATCTCTGTCTACTCTCTCTCTCTCTTTGGATCCGCCGTTTTCCAGAACCACCACCGTGAGATCCGTCGCTTCATCGCTGCCGCAGATCCAGATCCGCCACCACCGCGGTGGAACGTCACACTACTAAAAACAAGGCCTTTTGAGTCGGTTTTTTTGAGTCGGCAAATTTTACCGTCGCAAAAGGTAGTCTTTTTGAGACGGCACAGAGTTACCGATGCAAATACCATACCTTTTGAGTTTCAAGACTGCTGGCTACACAAAAACTAATATTTGATAGCATTATTTGAGTCGTAGTATTTACCTAACTCAAAAGATAGACTTTTATGCCGGTATATACTTTTTGAGTCGGCAAATTTGTGCCGACGCAAAAATTACATCTTTTGTGCTCAAATGATGCCAGAGCTAAAAATATATTTTATAACCAAGATATATATATTTACTTGATTATATTTAATACTCATTTCGATATTAAAAATAATAGTTAAATTAAAAGAGAATTAGTAATATAAAACTAAAAGTGATTCTAATTATTTTATTTTATTTTATTTTTATTTTTATTTTTATTTGGATAATAAAAATATGTAGAAATAGAATTATACAAAATTTATTTAAAAGATTAAATATAAATATGTTGTGATTGGATTAAGAAGAAAATAGTGTATATAGGCATAAAAAATTTAAATTAAATAATTTAATGTTAAATAAAAAATAATTTAATGTTAAATAAATAATTTAATATAGGCATAAAAAATTTAATGTTAAATAAATAAT
Organism: Camellia lanceoleosa; assembly: GCA_025200525.1. Taxonomy (NCBI): domain Eukaryota; kingdom Viridiplantae; phylum Streptophyta; class Magnoliopsida; order Ericales; family Theaceae; genus Camellia; species Camellia lanceoleosa. The sequence continues at coordinate 121,216,542 of CM045771.1, read as the reverse complement.
TTAATGTTAAATAAATAAAAGATTAAATAAAAAATAATTTAATGTTAAATAAATAAAAGATTAAATAAAAATAATTTAATGTTAAATAAATAATTTAATAGAGGCATAAAAATTTAAATTAAATAATGTAATGTTAAATAAATAATTTAATGATAATAAATAATTTAATGTTAAATAAAAAATTAAATATAAATTAATATTAGGACATCAATCAGATCGATAAAAAATACAAATAAAAATAAAAAATAAATTTAATTTGTGCGATACATGCAATTAAGCACATTCTCGCTTTTATTTATTTGTATATCAAGATAATTTTTTCAATATCATAATAATGAAATTATAATTATATGTATATATATTTATAGATATACTTTTATATTAAAATTGAGTGTATATACTATAAATAATAAATATGTCAATTAATAACGGAAAGAGGTAGAGTGGCGAAGTGGATTTAGAGTGACGAGTTTGGGTCCGGTCAAAGCTTCCAAATGGTTGTGGGTTCGAAACTTGGGAGGGGAGGCGCCTATAAGAAAATTATGGGTTAAATTTCTTAAAACATTGAACCACTTTTTGAGTCGGCAGATTGCCGACTCAAAAACATTTGCGACCCCACCAATTTCGACCCTTGAGTTGCTGTCGAAACGCCGTCGCAAAAACGTTTTTGTGTCGGCAAATGTACTATTTGCGACGGCACTCTGCCGACTCAAAAGGCCCTGTTTTTAGTAGTGTCACCAGCACCGCCGTCGGATTATTCACCCCCATTACTCACCAGATTTCAGATTTCAGATCTTGAGCTTTGAGATCTAGAGGATTATTCTAACATACTCACCCCATTACTCTGATTATTCACTCTAGAGGATTACTCTGGTTGAGATCTTGAGCTTTGATTCAAAAATGGGTTTAAATCAAAATGGGTTTATTCACTCTAGAGGATTACTCTGGTTGAGATCTTGAGCTTTGATTCAAAAATGAGTTTAAATCAAAATGGGTTTAAATATGAAATCTGAAGATTCAAAAATGAGTGAATTAAGTGAAGATTCAAAAATCAAAATTCTTTTAAATCAAAATGGGTTTAAATCAAAATGGGTTCAAAAATTGGTAGAGAGAGAGTATTTTGATTCAAATCTGAAATTAGAGAGAGTGAGAGAGAGAGATCTAATAAATGGGCTTTAGTTTTAGATGTTACTAAAGAATCCTCCTGAAGCTTGAAGATCCTCCTGAAGCTGTCCAAGAACTGAGTTTCTTCAATTCTGAACTCACTTCAATTCTGCCCAGAGATGGAGTTCCTGTTCGTTTTTTTTTTTTTTTTTTTTTTTTTTTTTTTTTTTTTTTTTTTTTTTTGGAAAAATCCTCAGCCGTCCGATCTCCACTTTTGGAGGATCACTCTAGAGAATTCACTCTAGAGGATCCGCTCGCCTTCACAAATGAATGGTCTGTAGCTCTAACAAGGATTCAGTCCATTTTCATCAAATCAATAATTGAAAATAATGTGAACCACAACTTGCAAGTTTGTTTTTTAAATATAAATAAGATATATTGATTCATCGTTATGAGTTTGTAGTTAAATAAAATGTAATTCATTTAATGTATGTTATAGTTCTTATGTATTGATTCATTAGTTAATTAATTCATTTATTTTCTGTATTTTTTATTTTTAGTGATTTTTTTTTTATATTTTATGTAAATATTATTTTTTATTTTTAGATACATTCAATTTAAATATGCTCAAAAAGTGTAATATTTTTGAATTTTTTTTTTAAAAAAATTCATCAAATATAAAAATGCAATACATTTTCTTATTTTGTTGTATTTAATAAATTTTTTTAAAGATTTTTGTACAAATTTTTTACTTTTTAAATATATTAAGATTAAGTGAATCTAATTTTTTTTAAAAAAAAATAATTAAAATATTTTAAAAATTATTAGAAAGATAAAAATATGAATTGAAAACTTATAAAATTATTTTTGAAAATTGAAAACTAAATTTTAATGGGACATTTATTCATAAATCTCTCTTCACCAACTTGTGCTCCAATTAATCGAAATTATTTTCGAGGGCTGCTATTAACACATATATTTATTTTTTGGACCTCTCAATTTAAACTTTTTTTTTTATTATTATAATTATAACCTGAAGTAAAATTTCAATAAAGGTAACCTCCAATAAAAATAAAAATTAATAAATACGTCGCACTATGATTCACACACATAATGCATTTGATAATAGCGTTTAATATCTTGTCACTTGTCATCGTCCCTATTTCCAGCTTATCTTCACAAATGAATGGTCTGTAGCTCTAACAAGGATTCAGTCCATTTTCATCAAATCAATAATTGAAAATAATGTGAACCACAGCTTGCAAGTTCGTTTTTTAAATATAAATAAGATATATTGATTCATCGTTATGAGTTTGTAGTTAAATAAAAAATATTTCATTTAATATACGTTATAGTTCTTATGTATTGATTCATTAGTTAATTAATTCATTTATTTTCTGTATTTTTATTTTTAGCGATTTTTTTTGATATTTTATGTAAATTTTATTTTTTATTTTTAGATACATTCAATTTAAATATGCTCAAAAAGTGTAATATTTTTGAATTTTTAAAAAATTCATCAAATATAAAAAATATAAAAATGCAATACATTTTCTTATTTTGTTGTATTTAATAAATTTTTTTAAAGATTTTTGTACAAATTTTTTACTTTTTAAATATATTAAGATTAAGTGAATCTAATTTTTTTTTTAAAAAAATAATTAAAATATTTTAAAAATTATTAGCAAGATAAAAATATGAATTGAAAACTTATAAAATTATTTTTGAAAATTGAAAACTAAATTTTAATGGGACATTTATTCATAAATCTCTCTTCACCAACTTGTGCTCCAATTAACCGAAATTATTTTCGAGGGCTGCTATTAACACATATATTTATTTTTTGAACCTCTCAATTTAAACTTTTTTTTTTTATTATTATAATTATAACCTGAAGTAAAATTTCAATAAAGGTAACCTCCAATAAAAATAAAAATTATTAAATACGTCGCACTATGATTCACACACATAATGCATTTGATAATAGCGTTTAATATCTTGTCACTTGTCATCGTCCCTATTTCCAGCTCATCTTCACAAATGAATGGTCTGTAGCTCTAACAAGGATTCAGTCCATTTTCATCAAATCAATAATTGAAAATAATGTGAACCACAGCTTGCAAGTTCGTTTTTTAAATATAAATAAGATATATTGATTCATCGTTATGAGTTTGTAGTTAAATAAAAATAATTCATTTAATATACGTTATAGTTCTTATGTATTGATTCATTAGTTAATTAATTCATTTATTTTCTGTATTTTTATTTTAGCGATTTTTTTGATATTTTATGTAAATTTTATTTTTATTTTAGATACATTCAATTTAAATATGCTCAAAAAGTGTAATATTTTTGAATTTTTTTTAAAAAAAATTCATCAAATATAAAAAATATAAAAATGCAATACATTTTCTTATTTTGTTGTATTTAATAAATTTTTTTAAAGATTTTTGTACAAATTTTTTACTTTTTAAATATATTAAGATTAAGTGAATCTAATTTTTTTTTAAAAAAATAATTAAAATATTTTAAAAATTATTAGAAAGATAAAAATATGAATTGAAAACTTATAAAATTATTTTTGAAAATTGAAAACTAAATTTTAATGGGACATTTATTCATAAATCTCTCTTCACCAACTTGTGCTCCAATTAATCCAAATTATTTTCGAGGGCTGCTATTAACACATATATTTATTTTTTGGACCTCTCAATTTAAACTTCTTTTTTTTTTATTATTATTATTATAATTATAACCTGAAGTAAAATTTCAATAAAGACAACCTCCAATGGAACACCCACCCACCAAATGAAGAAAATTAGTATTACACTGTATAACATTGTACACCCACTTCCACCTCCACCAAACCATTCAACAGAGACCATTCACCGACCTAAACCCTAAACAGTATTCATTTTCTCATCACCACCCTAAACCCTAAATAAAAAATCAATGTTACTGTGGGATGAAGTCGTTAGTTGAAGTCATTGGTTCAAATCACTGTCACCATTCGTTGATATAAGAAATCAACAGTTTAGATGAGTCTAGCAATGGAGGATGATGACAACTACTCGGACGAAGTTGGCATTGCATTGATAAGTTTGTCTATCTTCTCGATCCTTGACTTAATGATTCTTTGTCATTTTCGATTGTTGTTATGTTGTTTGAGGTTGTTCGGTACTGGTTTGTCGATTGTTAAGATTTTGTTCGATAACACAGTACTGAATAAAAATGGTTAAAATATTTTTGTTGGTTGGTTTTACGTAATGAAAGCAAGTAAGTGATTTAAATTGATAAAATTAAAATTTTAGAATTTATTTTGTTATTATGGTCAAACTCTAAAAATAAAACATTATAATTATTTATGGTCAAATTCTAAATTTTCTTATAAATATTTCAAAAAATTCCTTCACTGACAAATTTAATAAATAAATAACCGGTTAGGGCTCAACTTCGTCTCCACGCTCCTTCACGAAATACTCACATTGTCAATATGAATATTATTATTTGAAATATTGTGGTAACTGTGTTACTTATAGGACTTATTGGAATATAAGAAAATAAAAAGTTTGCTATTAACACCTACTTTTATTCTTTGGACCCCTCAATTCTTTGAACACCCACTCTAAACACTAAATTTTAATAATATTTCTTTTAACACCATACTTAATACCAAATTTATCCCTATTTATAATATCATCACCCAAGTTATGCACACCCACCTCATTTGCACACTTTCTCCATCAGGTAACGACGTACGACAGTCCCTCTCCTTTAATAAACTGAAAAACGACAGTCTCTGTTTCTCGTTGATTTATTCAAAACCCTAAACCCATTAATAGTGAGAACACCAATGCATCTCGTTTGAAATTGAACGACGATTTTTCAATTTTATACCATTGCATTTCTTCTTCAAATTCGTATGGAACTGAGAAGCACAGTCGTCGGAAATCTATCCTCCAACATATCAGGAGAAAAGTCCTCAATTGAATGACAACTAGGAGAAAAATCCTACAAACGAGAATCGTTTGACATACTAGTGTTGAACAAAACATTACTGTTCGAAGCTTATTTTCCGAACTAAATATTTTTCAATGAAAAAAAAATCTATTTTTGTTGGTTTTACTCAACAAAAAAATAATTCAAATTAAAAATTTATTTTGTTATAGAGATCAAAATTCTACTTTTTTTTAATAATTACCGCAATTTTTTAATACTATAATCGAAGTTTAAAAATTATATTAACCGACCCAACGACTAATTTAAAAAATAATAATAATTTGAAACGAACTGCGAAATGACACAAACCCTTCTCAATCTGAACATCATCACCGTTGATCACCCATTAGCCACAAAAGTCTAATGATATCTTTTCATATGTTGCTAAGAAAAACCCAACGCACAAGTAGGAATTCCTGCACGTTTTATTTTGATAATTCGATATTTTGTTTCTTGGATCGATTCATTGGGGGATAAAATCTCTTTGCCGTGCACATGTTCAAACATCAAGGAGTTGCATCTTCACTATCCATCAATGTCTGATAATAATTTGGACAGTGAGATTTCATTTGTTTAGGTAAAAAATATTCTTTTAAAAATATTTTAGTATTTGGTATAATAAAAAACGAAAGTTAACGAAAAATATTTTTCAAAATCAATGAAAAACACGTCTATTTAGGCCAAAAAAATATTTTTCACTTTTAAAAGGCGAAAAACTTTTTTCAAACTAAAATTTTATCAATGTCACAACACCACCACCACCATTCTCACCTCCACCACCACACCACCATCGGAAAATGCTATAGGCCCAAATTTTCTACTAAATAAATGAATAAATGTCTCACAAGGGTCCACCACCATTACCACAGCCATTGTCAACATCATCGTCACCATCACCATCGTTGTCGCCCAACCACCATGCCACCACCTATACCTCTACCTTCGTTCCACCACCATCATCACCAAATATAGAAAAATATTTTCTCCGTTAAACATTGTCTATAAAAAGGTTTCTGTAAAAAATATTTTTCATTAGAAAATATTTTTTGTCCAAACAAACGGAGTGTGAGTAAAATTCTTCGATTGTGTTGGAAAAGGTAAAAAGAAAAGAGATGTGAAATGCAAATGGAATATAACTACATTTCACTTACATTTCATATATGTTTTCGCTTTTCCTTTTCAAATATCTTTCCAAATCCGTGAATCAAATACAACTTTAAAATTCTTATCGTGTATTTTATTAGTCTTAGTATCAAATTAAGATTGTTTGAGACCTTATTTGGGATTAATGTTATTCAAATACAAAATTCATACATAATGATGTGTCTCATTATGAACCATTCACTTCAAAACAAAATATCATTGAGTATATATTTATAGTAATAGTATTGTGTAGTTCTAATTCTTGAGCTTTAGGAGAGCTCTAATTGTGTAGGTCCCACTATGATGTGATGTTTAAGCTTGCTTTTTTGATTTTTTTTTTTGACCTTGCCACTATATATAGAGCTCCATTTAGACCTCTATACCTAGAGCTCTCAATCACTACTATTTTGATAATTCAATATTTTGTTTATTGGATCGACTCATTGGGAGCTAAAATCTCCTTGCAGTCCACATGTTCAAACATCAACAAGTTGTATCATCACTATCCATCAACATCTGATAATAATTTGGATAGTGAGGTTTCTTTTGTTTAGACAGAAAAATATTTTTTCAAATTTTTTTTTTTTTTTTTTTTTTTTTATAGTTTTTAGTGTTTGGTATAATAAAAAACAAAAGTTAACGAAAAATATTTTTTATGGTCAATGAAAAACACGTCTATTTAGACAAAAAAATATTTCACTTTTAAAAGGAAAAAAACATTTTTCAAACTAAAATTTTACCAATGTCACAACACCACCACTACCATTCTCACCTCCACCACCACACCACCATCGGAAAATACTATAGGCCCCAAATTTTCTACCAAATACATGACCAAATGTCTCACATGGGTGTGGGGTCCACAAAATTACGGACCCTACACCCATATGAGACATTTGGTCATTTATTTGGTAAAAAATTTGGTATCCCTAACATTATCCCACCACCTTCACCACGGCCATTGCCACCATCATTGTCACCATCACCATTGTCGTCGCCTCACCACCATGCCACCACCTATACCTCCACCTTCGTTCTATCACCATCATCACCAAATATAGAAAATCTATTTTCCCCGTTAAAAATTGTCTAGAAAAAGGTTTCAGTAGAAAATACTTTTCATTAAAAAATATTTTTGTCTAAACAAATGGAGTGTGAGTAAAATTCTTAGGTTGTGTTTGAAAAGGGAAAAAGAAAAGAGATGTGAAATATAACTATATTTCACCTACATTTCATATATCTTTTCTCTTTTCCTTTTCAAATCTCTCTCCAAATTCATGAATCAAATACAGTCTTAGAAATTCTTATCTTGTATTGTATTAGTCTTAGTATCAAATTAAGATTGTTTGAGACCTAATTTGTAATTAATGTTATTCATATAAAAAATTCATACATAATGATGTGTCTCATTATGAACCATTCACTTCAAAACAAAATATCATTGAATATGTATTTATTTATAGTAATAGTATTGTTACATCATTCTTATACAATTTTTTTGTATTAATTTTATGTATGTATAGAATTTTTCTAGATTAAGTATTAAAATAAAAATTCTATAAATATTTTTGAAATGAATCTCAATCAAATTTGAAACAGGTCTCAATCACATATTATTTTTAGCAAATAAACCTTTAAGTACATAACATTCTTGTTGTTACCCAGGTAGGCAACCCAAGAGGGGGAATGAATTGGGTTATTAAAAAAAATATGGACAAAAAATTGGTTGCAATAAATTAAGTAAGTAAATACAGCAGGCAATCAATAGAGTCAAAAAATAAAGGAGAAATGAAGAAGAGCTCAAACACAAGGATTTATAATGGTTCGGCTTACCGGCCTACGTCCACTCCTCAAGGTACCTCTTTGAGAATTCCTTCACTATGAATTGAATCAATACACCACCAAACTTCTCCTAGCTTGTGGATTTTTATGAAGGACTTGCTCTTATCTGTTGAGGACCTCTCAACTAAATGCGTCACTTTACAAGTGTTTCACTCATAAAATAAGAACAAGAGGTACAACTGTCCTCTTTTACAAGGTTCCTCTCTCAAAAGATAGATATAAAAGTGTAAGAGCAGAGAGGGTTTTGAGATACACTCAGATATGAAAGTGAAAGTACAATAGAATATCAAAGATTAAGAATGATACTTGAATGCTTAGAATATTACAGTGGTGTTTTCTAATTCTTCAGATCTAGAGAAGTTCTCCCTTTATAGCCTTTAATGTTCTATTCGTTGGAGAAGAAGCACAAGTGGGTCTTCTAGCCATTGGAGCTAGGCATAAGAGAAGACTTCTGGTTGTTGGAGCAGAGCATGGGTGTGTACAGGCTGTCATCTAATTGTTGGATGTAGAGCCTCCTCAAAAGATGTGATGCTCATACTTGAGATTCAAATCTTGGGGGGTGGAGATAATGTTGTCTCCATGCTTTTTGTTTTTCCATGTTTTAGGAATGGTGTGGGTGAAAGATTCTTCCTCCACTAAGTCAAAAGTTGTTGCCCCAAAATCCCTTTTGATTTGAATAAGATTTGTCTCTTGATGATGTCACAAAATCCCACTTATAGATCTAGAATGGCAACTAGGGTTTTTGTAACCTAGACATAAGGGTGTCGACCCTTTGCTCTTGGAAATGCTTAAACTTTGCTTGCTGTCTTTTGGTGTCGACCCTTTTCTTGTCCTGATGTTGACCCTTAGCATTCTGAAATTTGGTGTCGACCCTTGTAAGGCTTAGTGTCAACCCTTGGTTGTTGCAACACTTAAACATTGTATACTGAAATCTGGTGTCGACCCTTGCTGTCTTTGTGTCGACCCTTTGACTTGTTTAAGCTCATTTTGGCCTCCAAAAGCATTGTTAACATAGAGAGAATGTAGATTATAAAGATTTAATCAAACAACAAGGTTTTCAATTATAATCAATTCCTCAAAATAAATCAAAACATAATCACAACAAAATCATCAAAATCATGTTATTCATTCTATGACTAACAATCTCCTCCATTTTGATGATGGCACATCATGATGTTTTGATTTGTTTAGGATGATGAACAGCTCCCCCTCAAGGCATGCTCCCCTTGAATATTTGCTTCTTCTAGATACACAAACATGTTAGCACGTATAATATATATCAATAAGCATAGCATGATGATTAAGATACCAAAAAATAGACTTAGGAGATTTTTCTTTTAACAGTTTAAGCACATCATTTCTCTCCCAATCTATATCATAATAAAGCAACATAATGTCTTCCCTTGTGAAATTATTCCATACTCTCGATCCAAAACATCACTATTTCTCTCCTTGTGACATTATCAAAAATACATAAATGATGGATTTTACAATATAGTATGAGGTGCTGATAAATGCCATGGGTGCATAAAAAAGGATTGCAAAAGCACTGATTGACATGATTTCATAAAGGTGTGGTATTTGCTTTGAAAAACTACAAATCAAGTCATAGAGAAATATGCAAGTTTAGCCAAAAGAGATATAGAAAGAATATAGGGCAAGAGTTTTGAATAAGTTCATCCATTATGAGAAATTTATGCTATCTCAAGTAAACAATCTATGTTCAAGCAAGAGTTACCATAATGTTAGAAAAAAATTGTGAAGCATTTTGAGCATGAGCCAACTCAATTTCTAGCAAGAACAAATAGATTTTATGCATTATGTTTGTATACCTCAAGAGACAATGTCATGAAATATATATATATATATATATGAGGTACTTTGAAGCAATTGACAATGAGAGTCCAAATTAGTACCAAATTCAAGACTTATAAGAGATAAAAAAATAATAATAAAATAAAATTAAAAGAAAAAAACAAAACAGTGCGTAGTCCAAAAAGTTGTCAATTAAGAGTAGAAAAAAGATTTTGTAAGCTTAAACATGTAAGAATTAATATGACAATATAAGCATCATTCAAGTAGCGCAATAAGCTTTGGAGATGAGGTTTGAAGATCCATGTGCAATATTAGAATAGTGAAACAATTAAGCATGATACCAAAAGCTAGAGATACCAAAACAATTAACTTTTTTCTCCCCTGGTGGCATTATCAACAAAGTCAAGAACAAGGAGGGAGTTTGGCACAATACAACAATATAGGATGACGAAAAATGGTAAGTCTCATTATAGTTAAATCATCCACACAAATAGTAGCATACAATGATCATGCAATTCAAGCTCATACTATTTGTTCATAATGGGCAAAAAATTAACAACATATGAAGGTGCAAGTCTATAAGTTTGATACCACAAACAGATGCAAACTAAGGGGTTTTGAAAAAATCAGTCAAGTTTAAATTCTTTCCCTAATTTCATTTGACAAAAGCAATAGGAGATATGATATAAAAAGCTCAAAACTGAAATGTTTCTCCTTAAGGATGCCAACATACAATCTAGAAGATTTAACAATCATAGCACAAACATTATGTAGAAAACCAATTGTAGCTCATAATATCTTAAACTCATTATGATCTCATGGAGCTAAGGTAATTCCACAAATTAAAGCATGTCCAAAGTATAACAATTCATATGCCAAGAAAATCATGAAAACAATATATAGCACACATTTTAAGCATAAGGCATGATTTTAGGCAAGAGCATCAACAAAGAATATTCATTACAAATCATATGATGCAAAAACAAATTCACAGATACTCAATCCCTTTTCATATCAAAGTAATAATAGTGTTAGTTCAAAGGATATGAGAGAATATAGGAATTTACCTCAAAAGCTTGAGAGTGTGTAGGAGGCATACCTTTGGTTCAAGAGTTGGAAACTTTTCAATCTTCAATTGCCTCAAAAGGGGTTTAACAAGAAAGTTAGCAAAAAGATTTCTCCTCCTAAGTTGGTGCTTTCCATTTCTATTGTGATCTTGTAGAGATATAACAATTATGACAACAATTACATTTATACAATTTTTTTTGAACGGCAAAGCAAAAAGTCTTTATTGAGGAAACATACGAAGTATGACAAAATACATCAATAAAGAGGAGCTTGGAGCTAACACAAGCTCCAAGCTCCAGTTGGTGAGAAGCCAACAAGAACGAAAAAGCGAAAGAAATAGAGCAAAGAAAGCAAGAAAAACAAAAGAAACAAAGCATCTAGAAAAACAGACCCAAGACAGAACATTACTGTCATGCCAAGAACACTAGCAATCAGAAAACTCCTAGAAGAGTGTAGACCTTCTCATTTCCAGCAGACAAAGCACTACTGACATGAACCAGAGCACATGCAGTGCAAAAACCACAACTGCCATGAATCACTACTTCCATGAACCAGTGCCTTACACCTCAACAGATCAGATTTCCATGCCATGAACATAATCAATCAAAGCATCTGATGCAAAACCTTACACCAGAAACATTGAAGAGAAGGCCATTGATGGAGAACTGAAAATCTTTAGTGGAGGACTTTAACCAGATCATAAGCCTGATGATAATGAGCTCTTGCAACACTTGAGTGTTTAGTTGGAAGGCTTGAGAGAGGAACTCATTTCTAATCTTCCAGATAGACCAGAGAGTGACCAATGGTATGGCACGCTAGATTCTCCTCTCATTTTTCTTGTAGATGTACCCTGCCCACCATTGCAGCAGATCCTCAACAGAGGCAAGGGCCACCCAAAGAATTCCCCACCATTGTAACAACCCAATCCAAGTCCTCCACACCATAGGGCAATGAATTAGAACATGTTGGATTGTTTCCTGCTGTGTTTTACAAAAGAGACATGAGGTAGAAGCTGACCTATCCAATACACCAATCCGTTGCAAGAAAACAGATGTTTTAACCTTGTGTTTCCATGCGAGCCAACCAAAAAATTGCGCTTTGAGTGGCAGGTAATTGAGCCAAACCAAACCACTTGAACTAACAGTGTTACCAAAGGCTAGGTTAGAATGTTTATAAAAAGTGGAAACAAGGGACTGACCAGGTTTTAATGCTGTCCAAACTGCACTGTCTTCTACACCCAGATTCAAAGAATGAGGTGCTACTAAGATGTCAAGAAGTCTGTGGAGCTCTTCCTTTTCCCATTCAAAGAGGGATCTCTTAAAGGTAAACAACCAGTTTGTAGCTGAGTTTGACACAAAATCCTGGAGTAGTCCCTCTGTGCTATTGGACAGTTGAAACAGTCTGGGAAAACCATCTTTGAGGCAAAGAACCCTACACCAGTGATCATACCAAAACTTGATTCTACAACCGTTCCTAACTTTTAAATGAAGATTACTTACATAGAACATTAAGGGAGGGGGAGTACCCCATTGATGTTGGAGCAAACATCTTTGTCTGTGGCATTAGAGTTCAATCCAATGTAGCTGATGCTAGCCTTTTATGTAATCAGCTCCTCAAAGACTCTAATTGGATAGATTCTTCCTTTGCACTCTAGATTTAGGCTTGTATTGATTCGATCCATTACATACGTAACTATCTTGAACCGGCCACAACGAAAGGATTTAGGGGTACTAACATCGCTATTTAGAAGAACCACCTCTTTCCAAAGTCTCCCTATCTTACGGAAAGTATTTGAGTTCCATAGGTTGAGGGGCACTCCATAGCAGTTGACCCAAACACACCTCTCCTGTTGAAGATACATGCCTGATCTCCATTCTGTGATGTATTCACACCAGTCATGGAACTAAGACTTAAACAGAGTCATTTTGCTTACCATATCTTCCTTGGAGCTGAATGAGATGATTGCATCTCGCCCTCCTCCCTCTCTTACCAAAACATTCTTCACCCCTTTTTTTATGAGTTCATTTTCACCGTCAATGAACAGTAAGGTGGTTTGAGCCTCATAATCATGCTTTTGTAGAGCCACCCATTTTCGATTTCATCTACTTTAATAGTTATCGAAGGTTGATATCTGGGTTCAGCTCCCTTTGTGACCTCTGCAAATGACCTACCATTAGTGCGTTGTTGCCAGATCTGTTTTGGTGCTACAGCATTGGCCTTCATGAATTCTAAATGTCTTGGTGGTAGCTTCACCTCGCCTATCCACTCTTCTTTTACCATATTCTGCAACTTTAAGATAAAGACTTATCATTAACCCATAAGCCATTGGCCTTTTGTTCACTACATCACCTACAATAGAACAATCATAACGCATTTAACCCAAATATGGTATGTGTTACTTTCCTCCTCTTTTGTGGAATGAAAACATCCTTCACCACACCAAACTTGTTGAACAGATCATGAAGCTTTCTAGGTAACAATGATTTAGGCAAGTTATCCACAAATATTGTAAACAAAGATGCTCTTTGATTCTCAAACCGCAAGTTATTACGCAATTGTCTACCTCTTTGTTTAACCACTAGTATCCAGCCTCTCCTTCCTCCATTTTTCATTGATCACACTTCAGCTTTAATACTTTAAACGTTGATCCAATCACATTTATACATACAACACAAATAATCTCTTATCACAAACTCAAAAGATGCCATGAACAATCAAGAGCTTAGGATGTATATTCAAAATTTTCAAAATGAAGCACGTAGTATAAAATGCATGAGAAATAGTTTTACGCTATTTGTTCTATCAAGAAATGATGCACCACATAAAATCATCAAGAGGCATTTCAATTCACATGTTCAAGCTTGATACAACAATTTACTCAATGTGGAACATAACATAAATGCTATAAACAAGTAAGTATGGAAGTGAGCGCTTAACAGTATTTCATGAGATATATGTCAAAATAGTCCATATTCAAATGATATTTAATAAACATAGATACTATGTCTCTACACCCAATTTCATTTAGATATTGTAGATGGATCATTAATCAAGAAATTTCATAACTCATTCAAATATTCCAATGTAAAGCATGTGAGCATGAAAACTTCATGTTTGAGCATACTTTTGAGATCACAAATGTATAACATAATTTTCACCATATAGATAGTATACAATCTCAAAACATGCCATGTCATCAAAATTAATTCCCTAAAGATATGACTCAACAAGGATTAACATATTAGTATGAAATAATATATATGATGTCAAAAATATAAGAGTATGCTTATAAGTGAAAACATTTTCCTTTCCATGGCAATGGATGACAAGATATAAGAGCAACAATAAATATATGAATCATCAATAAATAAGCATTCATCAAAATAATATAAATCTCAATTTTGAATTCAATGGTGGTTTGAAATGAAGCATGTTAACATGATATAACAAAACATGATTACGAGAGCTAAACACAATTAGGTTTCATGAATGTAATAATTAAGCTCAACCTATTGTACAAACATCACACCTTAAGATATATAGAAGTTAAGCTTAAAGGTGTGTTAGAGGTTTATATCTTTATTTACCTCTTTCGAATCTTTACCAATACATTACCTTTATGGTTCATCTTAGTGATTCTCATTTCATCATTCGCCTTCTTGTAGGACTGATTTTGTTCTCAAAGTTGAACTTTTCCATGGTGCATATTTTCACAAAGTCCTTGGAGTTCTTTGAGATTTCACCTACAAAATAACTTGATTTTTTTTTTTGGTACCCATTTTTTCTTTGGTCCATGAGAGTTAGTTTAAAGTGTTTTTAGGAACCTACTTCTTTTTAACAAAAGAACTTTTCTTAATAGGATATGAAGGAGAAATATGACCTTTTCTTTCACAAAAATTGCATGTAAGATGAGAATGACTAGATGATGTATGAACAAAAACATTTTTGGGATTCTTTACTTTTGAAAATAGTTTGTATCTAATCCTAGTTCTTCCATAAGTTTGAGTTTGGCTTTTAAGAATTTTGTGTAAGGTATTTCAACCTGGAGAAAATGTTGAAAGGATGTTTTTCAAGTCTTCTATGTTTTTATTTAAAACAATTTTCTCCTTTTTTAAAATCTCATTTTCTTTTTGCCAATCATGTAATTTCTTTTCAAAAATAGAAGACTCTTTTAAAGATAAAACTTCTTTCTCCTTTTCCATTGTCAAGGCTTCATTTTCTAAAGCATTGATCTTAGAAGTCAATGCTTCATTTTCTTGTGATAAACTTGAAATTATCTTCTTTTGATAACTACTTTTCAAACTAAGTTTTTTAAATTCAACATGAAGTTCATCAAAAGCAGTTTGTAGTTCATCAAATGTAAAAGATTCATCGTTAGAACCACATATATCATCATCATCTCCAAATTCCATTAGGCATTGGTTAGCAACTTTATTGTTGTTATCTTCAGTTGCTGAGCCACTTTCATCGCTATCTCCCCATGCAACTTTAATTTTCTTTTTACTTCCATTTATCATTACAAGTTCATGAGCCATGAGTGAGCTTAGGAGTTCTTCAATGCTCAAATTTGTTAGGTCCTTAGCCTCTTGAATAGCTGTAACCTTGGCTTCCCATTCCTTTTGCAAAGACCTAAGGATTTTTCTTACGAGCTCACCATTAGTATAAGATGTACCAAGAGAATTTAGAGCATTGATAATATTAGTAAATCTAGAAAATATTTCAAAATAGATTCATCGATTCCATCTTGAAAAGCTCATAATCATGAACCAACATACTAATTTTAGATTCTTTAACATGGTTGGTTCCTTCATGTATGGTCTCTAATTTATCCCAAATTTCTTTGGCCGATTCACAAGTACAGATTTTTTAAAACTCATTTGAATCTAAAGCACGAAATAAAATATCCATGGCCTTGGCATTCATTTGAATGCTTCTCAAATCATTATTGTTCCATTCGTGTTTTTCCTTGGGTACAATTCGCCCTTGAATGGACTTTGAGGGTATCTTATGACCATTGACAATAATTCTCCATAGCTCATAGTTTAAAGATTGAATAAAACTTCTCAATCTAGCTTTCCAAGAAGTATAGTTTGAGCCATCAAATTAAGGCAATTGATAAACACCAAAATTGGTTGCCATGATCAACTCTAAGATAATTAAGGCAAAATACTAGAGATGAGGCTCTAATACTAATTATTACCCAGATAGGCAACCCAAGAGGGGGGGGTGAATTGGGTAATTAAAAAAAATATGAACAGAAAATTGATTGCAATAAATTAAGTAAGTAAATACAGCAGGCAATCAATAGAATCAGAAAATAAAGAAGAAGGGAAGAAGAGCTCAAACACAAGGATTTATAGTGGTTCAGGTCACCAGCCTACGTCCACTCCTCAAGGTACCTCCTTGAGAATTCCTTTTCTATGAATTGAATTAATACACCACCAAGCTTCTCTTGGCTTGTGGATTTTACAAAAGACTTACTCTTATCTGTTGAGGACCTCTCAACTAAATGCCTCACTTTACAAGTGTTTCACTCAGAAAATAACGAATAGGAACAAGAGGTACAACTGTCCTCTTTTACAAGGTTTCTCTCTCAAACGATAGATATGAAAGTGTAAGAGCAGAGAGGGTTTTGAGATACACTTAGATATGAAAGTGAAAGTACAATAGAATATCAAAGATTGAGAATGATACTTGAATGCTCAGAATATTGCAGTGGTGTTCTCTAATTCTTCAGTTCTAGAGAATTTCTCCCTTTATAGCCTTTAATGTTCTATCCGTTGGAGAAGAAGCACAAGTGGGTCTTCTAGCTATTGAGCCGACATAGAAGACTTCTAGGCTGTTGGAGTAGAGCATGGATGTGTATGCAGTCGTAATCTAGCTGTTGGAGGTGGAGCCTCCTCAAAAGATGTGATACCCATACTTGAGATTCAAATCTTAGGGGTGGAGATAATGTTGTCTCCATGCTTTTTCTTTTTCCATGTTTTGGGAATGGTGTGGGTGGAAAATTCTTCCTCCACTAAGTCAAAAATTACCGCCCAAAATCCTTTTTTGATTTGATTAAGATTTGTCTCTTGATGATGTCACAAAATCCCACTTATAGATCTAGAATGACGGCTAGGGTTTTGTAACCAGACATAAAGGTGTCGACCCTTGCAAATTAGGTGTCGACCCTTTGCTCTTGGAAGTGCTTAAACTTTGCTTATCGCCTTTTAGTGTTTAATTCTTTCTTGTCCCGTGTTGACCTTAGCATTCTAAAATTTGGTGTCGACCCTTGTAAGGCTTGGCGTCAACCCTTGGTTGCTATAACACTTAAACATTGTATACTGAAATTTGGTGTCGATTCTTGCTGTCTTGGTGTCAACCCTTTGACCTGTTTAAGCTCATTTTGGCCTCCAAAAGCATTGTTAACATAGAGAGAATGTAGATTATAAAGATTTAATCAAACATCAAGGTTTTGAATTATAATCAATTTCTCAAAATAAATCAAAACATAATCACAACAAAATCATCAAAATCATGTTATTCATTCTATGACTAACACTTGTGTTACACATTATAACTTATTACATATATAATTTAAGGGTGAAATTTTTTTCATAATCACTTTTATTAAATATTTTTCATCACACCTAGTAATACTGAAATAAATATATCATGTGACAACTTGATTGAATGTCGACTGCATATGTGGCTCTACCACAATCAAAAGTTTAGGACTTTATTTGGCATACTCAAAAGTAGTACAAAAAGTAAAAAAGTTATTAAAAAAGTAAAAAAGTACATCATATTTTAGGTAGTGTACGAAAAAAGCCCTAGTTAGCAAAATTACCGAAATACCCCTCTTTGGTCTGTTGTGGTCACAAGTCTCAATAAATGTATGTATACACTAAGATTCCAAACTTGCACAACACTTATTTGAGACACTTTCCTAATCTGTGAACTTTCACACCGGCAAGAGGACGACAAACACTTTTACACCAGCGAGAGGACGATGGAAGTCAGCCTCGCACAATGCATGTCACCGCCAACCAATACTCCTCCAAACAGCAGATCGGCTCCCAGTAGTACTCTTCCCACTAGAACTTGCAGCAGAAGCTAAAGGATCATCCAGATCTTCATCTCTCTAACCCTTCTTCCCACTTTCGACAAAGGTAACAACTCTAACCCTTAATCCCATTTGCATTCTTTAAAAATGGGTGATTTGTAGCACACACAATTTTTTGGTTTTCAAAACACACTCCTTCACATTTGGTTTTTAGATCAAAGCCCTAAATTGGGGCTCTTTCTCTCACCATCCATAAACCTACAATCTCACCATGCGGCGTAAAAAACACAAAAATGATTAAAATGTTTTCATGATGAACCCGATAAACCATATTTTTGGTTTTTTTGTGTGTTGTCCTTCTTTGGTACTTTTAACCATGTTTTGGAAGGTGGATCTGGGATTTGAGTGAAAAATTTAACATACTTGACATATTTTTTAAAAATGCTTTTTGGTTGTGGAAAATGGTTGTTTTTAATGCAATATTTTGTTTTTGTTCCAATGAAAATGAATTTTGAGACTTTGGACACCACTCCAAGTGTTTTTGTTGTTGAAGGATTTGAGAGAGGATTTTTGCAATCCATTTTCCTTTCCATTGTTTTGCATCCAAACATTTTCTGTTTTGACTATCCACCCTTAAGTTATATGAGGGTTTTCCTATTTTTTTGAACAACATTGGACGACCACAAAGGGTTTTCCCCATAGTTCTAAAAACCAATTGATACGCTACGTATCGAAAAATAAGTACCGCGACGGATACAAACCGGTATACCGCTAAGATTGAAAAATTGCAAGAGAATCAACCTTGAGTCCCGCAAGATGTATCGGTCTATAACCATTACACAAGTCGCGATAATGATACTCACTGCTCGGATCGATACGGAAAGAAAAAGCTAAAAAACTCACAAATGATTTTTAAAATTTCACCGTCACGACATCTGATTCCCGATATGTCTTGATCGATACTACAAATACCAATACTCATGATCGATTCGCATTCGTTACCCCAATACCGCTTATTTAGAACCATGGTTTTCCTTTTTTTTTGGAACCATCTTCTTTGTGAAAAAACGTAAATTACCATTTGTGTTTGTTGAGAAACAAGGCAATATACTGCTCGGTTTTAAATCATGAATTTTAAGTATGATTAATAATCAATAAAACTTGAGATTGAACTTAAATAATCCATAATTAATAATGGAATAAGATCACGATTATATGTATTTTTATCATGGTTAGTACATGTGAGTAAAAAGTCGCACTGTAAAATGTATTTGTCAATCATCGCAAAATTAAAATATGAAAAGAATTAATATCTAAAATGTGAAGTATTGTGGTGGATGCTCTTGACTTAGATTTGTAGATCGGTGTTGGCACTAATTTGCATAAAAAAATTAAAAAAAAAAGAATTTTTGACCGTTGAAAAAAAAAAAAAAAAAAACGACATAGCCAATTAGAATTTTCACAAACCAAAATAAGTTACATATTGATCTACATTCAGGAAGATTATAGCACAAAATAATACTCAATACATGGAGAGTACTTATTCATTAATTATCCATACATTTGTTGTAGGTTATCAAGGTTGAACACTTAATTTTGTTTATTTATTTACTTTTAAGATAGGGATTTCCGACATTTTTAGAGCATGCAAATGGGTTTGTGATTCGGTGGATGTTCCACAAGCTCCTGAATCATTTTCTTCAACTCTTGTTCAAACCTATCCATGATTGATTCTGGCAAGCATATCTGTACCACAATCACATCTTTTCCTCCTCTAATGTCCCTAAACGCAAAAGCTAATAAAAATATCGCCCTTGAAAACCGCCAAACACCCATTCCCACCCGAAATCTACCTTATCCAACCCCGCTCGTATTTGTTGAGCTACATATTTTGTATAAGACAATTACTGAGTTAAACACGTGGCTGAACAAAGGCAATATGGGAAAACAATTCAAGTCCTCAATCATAAGCTCACACGTGGCAGTTAGTATTGGTTTTTTGTAGATCTGCATAGCACTGGATCAAGCAAAGAGATGCAAGATGACATGGCTTCAACGGTTACTCATATTTAAATTCAAAATCAGGAGGGAAACCTAAATGCAGATATGGCATAGTGGAGCTAACTATAAGGCAACTTGATTAGTGATCATGGAAGGGTGGTTCGATGGTTAGAAATGCAGTTTGACGGTTGTCATTGAGAAGTATAAATAGCAGAGAAGGCTCCAGAAAATACCCCCATACTCAGATAAAAAAAATCAGTTTTATCTACTTTATTTCCTTTCCAGTTTTTATATTTCTTGTTCTTTACATTTTTGTACTTCAAATTCTGCGCACTTCTTCATATGAGTAGTTTCAAGTAGTTTGTTCTTTGTAAACCTCTGAGGTTGATTTGGATCTTTGTAAGTCTTTCATTTTACTTAATGAAATATTATAATTGTTCTTCATTTAATCATTGTTTACTAAATTTTCCTAAACAAAGCCACCAAAGAAAAGTCCTCTTCATTGAGGTCGAAGAACTAAAATACAATCGTCGATAATTGGTTGGCAAGTAATACCGTAGGTGATTGATCCTTGTAAACAGCTCACAATTACAAAATTAACCTTGAAAGCCAAAAAGCCAATATATATTTTTGGCACACGAGGAGACCGCCAAGTGAAAAGAAATGACAAACGCGATTTAGATTTGCCATTAACTTGTCAATATGAAATATATTGGTGTGAAAGAAAAAATTTGAATCTTCAAGAAAAGATCCATTTTCTTGATGAAAAAAATTTCCAAGCTGTTTCTTCATTACCATATTATTTGGTAAATGAAAAAAATACACCACTTAATTGGAGTAACTCATCAACTTGATGTAGAAATTTGCCAATGGAGACATGAGTTATTAACCCTTTTTGTCAAGTCTTTAATGACTGAATTTTGTGGGTTTACAAAATGTTTTAAGTTATTTGTGACTGAAATTAGTGAAAATATAATTTCATCAATGGCTCGGGGGGTCGAAAAACCCATTTTTAAAAAGCCAACTTATGAAAATAACTTTGTCAAAAAGTATGTTGTTGGGCCAAGCATGGTTGAAAATGATGTTCCATATAGAGCTCGGGGGGTTGAAAAAATCATTCTTAGAGAGTCAAACCATGGAAACAACATGTTTATGAAGGATTTTCTATAAACCATTAATGGCTAAATGGAACAACCCATTAGGCCAAAAAATGATGAAACTCACATTGAGGGTTTTCATAAGCCTTTAGTGGCTAAAATAGAAAAACAGCCCCATTTGTCAATAAATGATGGAAATAATTTGGCTAAAGAACATGTTCTCAACCCAAACATGGCTAAGAATGATGAACAATTTAATATTGAGAATTTGAATTTTTGAAATTGTTCAAAATGTCAAGTTGTTTGAATTTTAAGGCCATCTTGTACTATGGTTCTTGGTGTTCAAAACCTGCTTTGGATTTGTGGATCACACCAAAATATAATTCTGATGATGTGGCTAATAAAATTAACAAATTGTTCTTATGAGTTCGAAGCACTAAGAACAGGGGATAACCATTTCAAATGCATGAACTTGGCTAGGAAAAGCCTATGCATTTAAATAAGTGGTTGAAAATGGCTTATCTTTTCAAATTGATGGCCAGTTGTTTGTATGTACACAATCAAAGCATCAAAGATACATTCGAAGCATCAAGAGTTGTTTCGAAGGTTGATTACTTCACGTTCGAAACTGTATAAAACTTTGAAGATACATTTGAAGCATCAAGAGTTGTTTCGAAGGTTGATTACTTCACTTCCGAAGCTTAGTATAAAGCCGAAGATACATTGAAGCATCAGCCTAACAACTTGAAACTTCATTGTAAGTATCATCATCATATAACAATGCTTCCAACCTTGAGGGTGATGTTGTTCCTTCAATTGTGCATAAGACCTTGACGATGAATTTAGTTTTTATACCACTTTGACTTGTTATTGGTCATCTAGTCATAATTTCATGCTCATTCAAGAACTTTATTGGTGTTATATCATTGAAGAACTTTGTTACTTAGATTAGTCATGTGCTTAGTTTGGCTCATCAAAAATTCAAGTAAACATCATTTTTAAGAGACATGGGAGTAATGTTAGCACCATAAATTTACAATTTTATTATTATTTATTTTTTATATAATTACAAGGACATGTGGCATCCTCCTACTCATTTGGAGGTTATAAGTTATGAAATGTGGAAAAATGATGGAGAACAAAGTGGAGACCATGGAGCATAAAGTGGAGGTTGAAGAAAGTTATGGAAGATCATGGAGTCTGAAATAGAGAGGTAGAAGAGTAGGTAGTTTTAGGTAGTTTTTTCCTACTAGTGTTAGCTTATAAATAGCCATTCATGGCTACATTGTAAAGGATCCAGAACTCAAATCAAAGACAATTGATTTCTATTTTTCTTGTCATTTTCCTTATCTTAGGAGTAGTTTAATATAGATTTCTTTTCAAAGCATTTATTTTCAGCATTTTATTTTTAAAGCATTTTATGCACTTCCTTTTCAAAGCATAGGAGCAGAGGTAAGTAATTATTACTTTGATTGTTCACTCAATCATCTTTCTCCGTCTCCCTTATTCTTCTTTTAAATTTTTCTTTTCTCTACACTTGGCAATTTTGAAGTCCTCTTTGTTGAACGAAAAGAGCCGTCAACACAATCGCTTGATAATTGGCTTGAATTTATTACCTAAGTTTTCAATCCTTGCTAGCACGCTCGTATTTATGATATTTTCCTTCGTAAGAAAAATAAGCCAACAATTTTTGGCATGCCCAGTGGGATTAATTGAAATGGCTAGACGTAGGAGGGAAGGAGAAAATAAACGCTTGGAAGAAGGCTACATGTGGAAGGAAAGATAGAAATACCTAATCCAGAGGATAATGTGATAACACATCCTTTGGAAATACCTGTTCTATCAGAACCTATGGTCGAACAGACCAGCACTTCAGAACAAGTACCACATATTCAAAGTATTGGACGAGGCCAAGGAATTGGACCATCAACATTCCATCTACTCGACGATAGATCCATGGGAGGCCTAGTAGATGCCATGGAGACAGTTAATGAACACAATGGAAAGATGGGCAACATCCTTTTGGATCGAATGAGTACTCATCAACCAACTAATGCAAGGCATATAGAGGAAAATTCAAATGTCCCTCGGCAAAGATTGACTAGAGAGATAAACGACCTATGCGAGTAATGGACATACTAATGGTCAAACTAATGTAACCAAAACCATGAAAGACCACCACCTCAATCTTTTAGGTATGAGCCTCTTTTAAGGCCTATGGAAAATCAAAATGCCTCATTACTTAACAAAGTGAAGCCATGCAAATTGGTGGATCCGCCCATTTACACCTGAAGATAATGGCATAAGGATGTTTCCAAATCCTTGTTGAAAGCCGCCACACAGCACGAGAAGGCTTCATTAATCGCTGTTGTCTCGGTTTATACTGAGGGGGTTGAAAGGTTTTCCCACTGTTGGAAGAACACGACACTTGTTCGGCACCCTTCGCGAAAAGTCCTTCATGGGACATGCTCAAAGGTCACCCATACCCTCAACAAAGGCCGAAGCGACGCACCCGCAGGGACAACTAGCCCCAACACATACCACCTTATAGACCAAGAGGACCACGGGCACAAGGTTGTCCACCAAATCTTGTGTTTATTTCTCTAGTAATTGGTTCAACAAGCACAAAATATATGGTCCCTAAGGGACCAAATTGCTTTGATATTGTTAGAGAGAACTGTGACGGACCAGCCACAGCTGGGGTTCAAGCTCTCTATGTACTGCGGTGAAACCATATCAAAATGAGTATATAGGGTAAATATGAATACCCAACAAGGCCATGAGGATACTGGCAGACACTTTGCCCACTTTTTTATGGGAGAATGGAAACACGATTAACGGTTGAGCATATTGCTAGGTTCATTGCTTTCGGTGTGAGGTGAATTCTACCAATAATGACTACATGAGAGTTAAGATTGTTCCCAAATTCTCTAAGCTACAGGAAGCTGACCTTTGTGTGAGCTATATTAACCTTATACTCCCGACTTTATCCAAACTTGGCAACAAATGGAGGAGGAATTTTATGCTCAATTCTTC